>JAWWEU010000160.1:28050479-28158213 GCA_035583155.1 Acropternis orthonyx
AAGGGAAGGGAAGGGAAGGGAAGGGAAGGGAAGGGAAGGGAAGGGAAGGGAAGGGAAGGGAAGGGAAGGGAAATTTTAGAGGAAGAAGTGGGATATACTGGAGCCTTGGATTTACATATGATCCTACTGTACCGCAGAACCTGCCATTTGTCCACTACTTTTCCTTTGTCTGTCTTGTGTGTAAGAACTCCAAGACAGAGGTGTAGTTTAAAAGCTGTGAGTGTGGTACCTGCACAGTGGCCTCTGTTCTTCATTGGTCCAGCAACAATCCTGGAGTGACTGAGGAGTAAATGAGGAAAAATGTGCATTTAAGAATGGTGAAGTATGGAAAACACACAGAGAGTTGAGTTTTAGCTCTGTTAAAGTGATTAAAAAACCAGCACTTAGACAGGAACACCAGAAAGACAAGAGGTAGCTAAGGACTGTGTGAAGGTTGGGAATGGTGAGTCTGTTGTCCCCTGCCCTTGTCCTTCACAGCACTGAAAAATACATTCCCTGAGATGTTTACCCACAAGAGCTAAACTATGCTGTTTAACAGACTCATCAGGCATTGGACAACACAGAAGTGTGAATGGTATTGGGAAATAAAAGAGTGAAACGAAATGCTGCAATAAGGAGACTGTTTTTTTCCACAACACCTGATCATGTCAGCCCAGTCACAGCACACTGAGGCACTTGGTATTTACTTTGGCAGAGGGAGAGGAGCGGTACCATACCCGTTTCTGTTTGAAGTTGCTAAGTTATGAAACCACAGGTTCCACAGCAGGCTCACGGATGAGTAGGCTTTGCTTCCACTTCACAAGAGTCATGCAATGGTCACGAGGAGCAGCAGCTCCACAGTGGCTTTACCAGAAAAGGTAAAGGAAAAAGAAGAGCTCAGCTGCACCTGGCAGATGAAGACAAACCAGCACGGTTATGCCTGGGAAGTCTTTCTGTCTGCAGATAAATTTGTGTAGAGCAATTCAGACTGTAGGAGCACGAAGGCATTAGAGTGTGAATACGGAATTGTTAAGGTTGGAAAAGACTTCTAAAATCATCAAGTCCAACCGTCAATCCTGGCCAGCATCACCACCATGTTCAAAACTAAACCGTATCCTCCTGTGCCACATCCGCACATTTTGTAAACACTTACAGGGATGGTGACTCTACCACTTCCATGGGCATCCTGTTTCAAATCTTGACAAGCCTTTCTTGGAAGAAATTTCTTCTAATATCCAATTTAAACTTCCCCTTGCATCCATTGCTTCTTGTCTTGTAATTTGGTATGTGGAGAAGAGACTGACACCCACCCTACTACTACCACCTCTTCTCAGACAGCTGTAGAGAGAAACTCAGGATTCCTGAATGAGGATGCTGTAAACACTGAATCACAGAGCAGACTTTTTCCAGCCCTTGTAGTTTTCTATCACATAAATTTTAGTTCAAAGTTAATTAATTATTTCATAATAACCTACAGGAAGAAAAATGAAACAGGCATATTGTATATTTTAAAACCACTAGAAATGTCAGATAGACATTTTACTCTTCTCCTAGAGATTTCCAGAGGATTTCAATAGTTTTTTTTTTTAATCTGTGCATGTCGTTCTCCTTCTAAGAGGGACCCAGGTGCTGCTTCCCTAAGAAACAACTTAAACCTATGTACATAGTCTTATACTCACAAATGAAATAATTTGCAACCTGTTGTCTTTTTAGAGGATTATCACCAGCAACTTTAGCTTAATTTAAAACATTTTCAAATTAACATCGAATTAAAGCACCTTTGCATCTGACCAGAATATTATCCGAGGAAAACTTGCTGTTCCAGTACCAGGAACAATGATAAACATTTGAACTGGTACCCTTGTTTCACAATTACACTTCTCATAGATCTGGAGTGCACAGTCCTCTCTGGAGAGTTGTTGCAATGCTCTGGCAAAAAAAAAAGTAGAATCCAGGACAAAAAAAAGCTCCGACATTTGATGGTTCTGGGAAGATCTTCATTGCATAAGTTGTTTTCTCCAGACCTGTTTCAGTCTCTCCATATTTTTAATGAGTTAAGAGATATATCAAGTAAGAAAGTTCCCTGATAAACTACTCAACAAGTTATCATACTCCTTCAGTATGTTATTAGAAATGGATGGTTCACTTTTACAGTTCACTGGCATTGCTGCTCCTGCTGAGAAATCTCTGACAGTCTTGCAATAATATAAGACCCGTGTGGATGTTCAGCTAATGTAAGATAGGGAAATAGCAACTTTAGCTAAGACAAGCGTAATAAAGTCAGAGTTTTTCAGGTTTCAGAGCAATTGGATATCATATAACAAACTGCAGCTGGAGTCTTATCTAAAATTGGGAACGAGGCACCTTTCTGGCAAGTTCTGCTGTAAACACTCAAGTAATTCACTGATGCTATTCTTGTCTCTTGGTATGAGTCACCAGGCACATTGGTCATACCTCTGTACACGGACAAAGGTGAAGGAGACGGAATACTGAAAAACATGCATGGTTAAATTTAGTAAAAGATTTTACTTCAGGCTGTTACTCAGAACAGCTCCTTTACTTTGACAGCAATGCTGGGAGGCATGTCCAGATTTTTGTGGCATGCTTGAATACTTGAAGGTGAAAAACAAGTGACCACACCTGGCAGTGCTGATTCACCTGTATGAGTCCATGTTCTTCTTTAACTGATTTAGACATGAAAGGAAGTGCCTCATCTCCACCCATGTAGAATAAAAATGTTTGGACACCCACCTTCTGAGGTCTGTGAGAGTTACAGCATCCAGATAATGCACCATCACATGAAACGGCACGTGTTGTCCAGGACTTGGAATGCTCTGGTTTGGGTTAGGTGTCAGAGGCAGGCAGCTCAGGGGTCTCTCTTCCTTGGGCCTCATGATTTTTATATAGCTGGGCTCTTCAAATTGAGTGAGAAAATGAAGTAACTTTGACTGTCACCATCACCTTCAGAATTAAAAAAAAAAAAAAAAAGAAAAAAAAAAAAGAAAAGAGGAACAGTGGAACAGTGCATGATTCTAACAGGATTTATGAATTAAATGTGTCTTTTAGTACCAGTGTTAACCACAAGACAGTTTCCCAGGGAACTGTTATGTCTCCTTTTTTGTGTTAAACCATTGCTGCATTTTTCATCACTAAGAGACCAGGTATCTCTATATTTCTTACAAGGGCACAAGAGGGTTTCAGTACCGTCTTTAGGTTTATGAATCTCTGTGTGCAGTGTTTATCATTGCTAAATATAGATGTGAAAAGCACCAATCCTTTTCATGGTATTTAAAACACAATGACTCTTCAGCCTCTTCAGTTTTCCTCTTGTTTCAAGTGGGGAAAAGTATTCAGTGTGCTGTATGTTTGTTGCCTCAGAAATATGTATGTATCTACAGTAAAATCATAAATACTTGGTCGCCTGAAACTTTGTAAATATTGTCCTTTTCCCACTACAAAAGTGATTACTTCACTAGCCCAAGATATATAGCTAAAATAAACATGATATACAGTGAGGTTGTTCTGATTTTGGCTGGATTCTCAATCTGTGAGATCCTTTTTGCTCTGGGAAACATAAGATATTCTTCTCTGTTTGCAGAACTAGTGATAACTTGCTCCACAGAGAACTGAAGACGTACGTTGAACTTGACTTCAAAACATTGCTTAATCTTGGGGCACTATCTAGAATGGTCTCTGTTTCAGCTGAGGTTCAAGTTCATGTCCCTTTGATGCTGTAAATGGAGCATGTTGGACTGGCTGACGCAGTATTAAATGTTCTGTGTGCTTTTATAAGAACAAATTAACAAATTATCTGAGGGTTAGCATGCTCTGCTTTACATGCTAAAAATTCAGAGGCAGTGGCTTTAAAAGCTGATTTGTGTTTTCCTTCTTGCCCTAAAACTTCATTCACTTGCATTGTCATGTTTGTTCCTTATGCTGATCTAGAACATCAGGTTATCTCAGCAGAGCTTATACACAAATGGACCACAAGGTTCAAGTGAGAAACAGGATGGAAACCCTTATGCCAGTATTGATCTCCATCGTAACAGTTCATGTGGTATTTGAAGCAGACATCACCCACTGGACAGGTCACTGGATCACCTGCTCTAGGAGACTGAGCAGAGGGGTTGGACGAGGTGACTTTCAGAGGCCCCTTCCAACCCCAACCATTCTGTGAAGTCCCCCTCGTAGGATCAAAAGTAGCAAGATTGTAGTATCAAATATAGTTCTGTTCTTTTTCAGTAACAAATTCTAAAGAAATGGATGAATTTTTAGATTATATTTAAAAACACAGAAGGAAAATTGTTAGTGTCTCTGCAGTTCTTTACCCCTTTCAATGATTCATTAGATCAGTGGAGGGTTGTTTTCTTCTTTTTCCAATTACAGTACATTTTTAAATTTCAGTAGGAAAATGTTTTTAGTATTTCAGGATTTGGCTTGTCCTTTTCTGCCTACAGTCTTATTTTTTTACCGTGCTTTCACATGATATCCTTTCCCAGTAAAAGAAAAGGAATGCCAAACCTTTCTCTGTTCGCTGCCAGTGTCGGTATAACTATGGCACGATTACATCCACAGCGCCAGCCAAGCAGACTGCAGAGTTGTTCAGCACTGGACTCCCTGTTCCAAGGCTGGTTGCTTTGATACCTTGCCTTTCTATTCCTCCAAAGCTTCCTGCCTTCTATCTTCAGATCTCTTTAGCCTCTGTTTCTTCTCATAGATCATCTGCAGCATGGCACATATAGTCTTCATCCAGGAAACATCCCACTGCTCAAACTTAACAACGTCTGAAATTCTTTTTATGTGCCCATTTATAGTAGGTAGTGCTTTTGGAGTCCTTTTTGTTTTTTTCCTACACATCCAAAACATCCCAGTAAAAGGCCAAAAATTGCATCAAATATCAAGGAGGTGTTGAATTTGCAGCAGTAAGCTAATCAGTGTGTGATCTTTTCACCGTGCTTCTAAAGCTAAGAAACTAAAGGTTTCCTAAGTATTGCAAGAAAAGATTTGTCACCCTTTGGAGAATTTTCCCATGTGCAGCTGGTTATATACGATGCTGTGGGAGGACTAAATCACGAATTTGCTGTAAATTCTCCCTTAAAGACAAGATGCACTTTTCAGAGTGCTGAAATATGAGAACCTTTGTTGAACTTACCTAGTTCTCATATCAATGAAGCAATTTCTTCCATTTATAGGTAGTGCACTTTTGTTCAGCTTCAAAGTATATTTCATTCATGTAGGAAAACTCCTGTGGCTGTAAACGGTGTCACGGACTAAGGTACCTGTGTCAAAATGATCCAGAAAATAATCCAGGTGCAAGGCAGGATTCTCAAAGATAAAGATCCTCTGCCTTTCCCTTCAAAGACAACTCATGTAGCTGATTTGGGGTGGACTGCTTTTGGATTTCATTGCTTCCCCATTTAAAAATAAAATAAAATATATGTCCCAGAAAAGTCAATAACATCCAGAGCAGTGCACCAAGTGCTGAATTCTGGGGTCCATTCCCACTCCTATGTCATCCAGAGCAGTAACTTCATTCCTCTGCACCTTAATTCTCCTTGAAGAAGAAAGAGAATCATCAATTTAGGGTTATTTTCTATTCTTTTGTGCTCCTTAATGGCTAAACCCTACTGCTGATCTTTGCAGCTGACAGATGCCAACATAAATTTCTATTCTCTTTTCGTTCTTTAGTTAAGTCTGACATACCAGAAGATGTAATAAACTCAACAGATACAACATTATTAGTGCTGCCACAGATTTGGGAACCTGCCCTGGTAGGATTATAGAGCTTCTGGTGTTGACTTCCCTGTCAGCCTGCTTGACAAACGAATTTTATTTTAATTGGTTAAAAGCCATTGCCTTTTAGACCCTTAGCTGCAAAAGTTTGCCCTTATTAATATTACGATATGGGGAAATGATGGTGACATGGTGAAGGAATTGGAAAACTTGGTGCATTTAGAGTAGTTTGGGGCAGTTGTTTTTTGTTTATTATTCAGTTTACTGTATTACACTCTTATCAGAGACAAACCAAACATGAGAAAGAAATAACTCTCAGACAGAAAAAACATCGAGCAAATGCTGCTGTGTCTAGTACAAATCCAAAGAAAGCAGAATTCTGGCACCTCAGATGGCACAAGTTTACACTGGAGGAGAGAAGGATTTGGCCCTTCTTTCCTAGGGATTTGTGTGTATAAAATAATACAAGTGTGTTTGTATGGTTTCTTCAACTGGAGCCTTAAATCACAGAGCTTAACACCCAGCCAGTCTGACTTGGGAATAATCTTTTGGTAGTACAGAAGTTGCAAGTTATTTCTGCTTCCCACTCTTATGGGGAGGCACCATCCAAGGTGACACTGCCTGCACATGATATTCCCACTAGCACTTTGGGGCTGTACAGGACTGGTACAGCCTGAGGTGATGGTGTGTATCCATACACAGGACCAGTATCCCAGCCTTGGCTGAAATTACAGATTGTGATGGTGCATTCTCATCTATTAAAAGTGTCAGAAACGTAAGTGAAAACCTATGTTGAAGTCTGTGTCTTTGGTGAGCAGAAGTCACATGACATGTCAGCGGGACTCAGTAGTAAATCTTTGGGGGGTAAACTGAGAAAGTTTATGTTGACTCAAAGGAACACACTGTGTACCTCCATACAGATTTAGTTATGAGTAAGGGTAATTAAAAGACACCATGATCCAACTACAATTACAGCAAAGAGGAGGGAGTCTCCATGTTGCAAATGGAAAATGGGAAATGAATACTTTGAATGCCGGGTAACCAGGGGTGAGAGCAAAGTTCTTTATTTGATGTGCATGGTATAAGTGTATGAGTGCAAACTTATTTTCCAATATATTTAATCATGCACTCACAGCCTTTTTTTCAGTTTAATTGGAATATGGGTGAATAGAGTAGAGTAGAGTAGAGTAGAATAGAATAGAACAGAATAGAATAGAATAGAATAGAATAGAATAGAATAGAATAGAATAGAATAGAATAGAATAGAATAGAATAGAATAGGTTTGGCAGGGACCTACAACAGTTATCTAGTCCAACTGCCTGACCAGTGCAGGGCTGACCCAGTGAAAGCAGATTGTTAAGGAAATTGGCTTAACATGCCTCTTAAACATTGACAGGCTTGGGGCATCGACCACCTCTCCAGGAAGCCTGTTCCAGTGTTTGACCACCCTCTCTCTAAAGAAATGCTATTTAATGTTCAGTCTAAACCTTCACTGATGCAGGTTTGAACTGTAAAGAAGTGGCTTCATAGCACCTTCCTGTGATGTTTCACTGCTGCACAGCAAGTGCTGTGTGCATTAGCCAGCTCCAGATATCAAAAATGCCTTTGCAACCTTTGCATCTGGCACAGCAGTTGTTATCTGTCAGATCTAGAGCTGAGGTGAATTAGTCAAAAGCTGATCTGAGGGGTGGTAAGGGGGTGAGAAGAAAACAGTGGTCTAGGGATTTGGCACAAGGACTGTTCAGTAGGGCAGGACCACAGTCTCAGTCAGATGTTTTGTAATATGGGTTTTCTTGCATTTATCATATTAGCCTTCTAACTACACCTCCTAATGCCCTGCAGACCTGCCCCAGGGCCCAGGGAGTTATGAAGGGACAGCATGCCAGTTTCCCAACCTTCTGTTTGAATGCAGAATTCAACAGAAAGGGGCCCAGCTTGCAAGAAAAATCAATGTGATAGAAATAGATCATTGCAATGTTGCAAGCCCTGTTATATTCTGTCTGCAGGACGAAAATTTTGCCCTGTGTTTCAGTGAGGCATGTGAAATTTTTACACAATCATATTAATATTTTTTAAAAGTTGGAGGAGGGCAATGGGTTTTGGTTTTATCTTCTTGTGATTTGAAGTTTAAACACCTTGATCGTGGTAATATTGTCAATGTAGGTGTAATAGCATGCTACTGTACACAGACCTTCTGATTTCTCTTTGAAGGAGCACTCAGGAATCCTGTATGTTTTTAAAATGGCATGCAGTGACATTGCAAAGTGTTACAAAATCTGTTATTAGTGAAATAAGTGATATTTTAACTTTTGCAGAATGCCACATCCATGCCACCAATTACAGATTAGGTGTAGCAAACAGTGACTAGCTAATGAAAAGCAAAACTGCAAATTAACTTTCTTTTTTTTTTTTTCTTTTTTTTTTCCTTTTGTTTTTTTTTCCTTTTTGGAGTGGGAGGAGGTGAGGCAAAGACCAAAGGCATCTTTCTGCCACCTCATGGGGTTTCCTGCATTGCTTTGTGTTTCTGTGCTCTTCTGAGGATTTTGCCAGTTCGAAGAAGCTGTGTGGGCAACAGCCACTTGGGATCCCAATTAAGGCTTCTGAATTATGTTCTAATTTTATTTCAGTTCTGCAAGGGTGGAAATAATATAGTTTCCTGGACTAGCTGCAGCACCGCTCCAAAGGCTCAAAATCCTCAGCTAGAAAATAGGGAATCAGTCCTGTCACTCTCCCACCTTCAAACTGCCCCCTTACATTAACGGAAATTCGTTTTCCTCCATCACCTCTTTGGAACAAAAAGCAAAGAAAGGACCAGAAGAGATTTCCCACTCCCTGCCTTCATACTCATCTATTTCCCAGGATGGAAGTGAACAGATGCAACTTCTGGCTCACAACATCTCCGTGGTCTGTCAGGATTGCATTTAGCTGCTGTTCACAACTTCTGGGCAGTGTGAGATGCACAGACTTCATTTTTCACCAGCTGCTGGGTATTTTTATAAATAGAAATGGATCAGAAAAACACTCTTGCTTCTTTTCAAAGATCTACAGGTTGTCATAACTCAGTTTCTATTGCTCAATTCACAAATTCAACAGAAATTGCAAAAATATTCTAAAGTAGACTTGTATTCTCTCACCAAAAAAACCCCAAAACACTCTAATGTCATAATAAGTATACAGACATCATGCAGACAGAATGCGATGCCTTTCCCCTCACATGTTCTGCACATTGAAGATTTTACTTAAAATCAAACAGTATTTTTTAGAAACCCCATATTTTGTCTTCATATATTATGTTTGCATGTTTCTCTTCAATCATAAAAGTCACAGAAGTGGTTTTTTGGGGAAAGGGCTGACTGGTTGCTTTTTAATGACTGTTGTAATCCTTACTACCCAAGGTTCTCATATGCCAGCCACACTATGCTGAGAGTGACAGCTGAATTCAGTTCATTCTCCTCCTCTTGTCTGTAAGCTGACTTCGGGCAGAAAACTCTTTGCAACACTCACTCTTATTCTTTGTTCACTAAAATTGTGTTGCATGATTGCCACTGCACAGTTAATAAAAATGTGAGCCAAGGCTGCTAATTCTCAGCCATTAATCCCACAGTAAGTGTGGTTCCTTTCATGGAAAACACAGACTGAAAGAACATCCATGGTATTTTATAGGTGCTTGGGTCTAGGTTTACAGTAGGAGAGTCAGGGCTTCTGCTCCTTCTGCATAGAAACACAGAACTCGAAGTCTTAATACTTTATTAATCTTGCTTAATATTTCTAGACCCTACTATTACTAGTTATTGTTGTTATATGCATCTAAATACATGCCAGGAATTAACTCTTCATTAACAGAATGGAGTCATATGGAGCTTAACATTAGGTGGGAAGTGCTATATGAATGGGAAGTACCTATGTGTGTGTGCATTCATGGGATCTCTGTATAGGTAGATTTGGAGGTTATATAACATTTCTCTCTCCCAAGTCCTGTTTTTTGAACTCCTTTGTAGCGACCTGTGATTGCTGGTGTTACATAAACATGGGTAATGTTTGTTCATGAAAGAAATTAAAAGCTTAATGTTATGTGAAGAACAACCTCAAGACACCAGCAACAGAAAACTGTGGTGAAAGAGGAATTTGTGACTTGTATGTTTGGTGCTGGTGAAAATTTTACTACCCATATAATCATTAATAAACCACACACTTTTCTGCTTGAATAAAGTGCTGTATACATAAAGACAGTGTGACTGGAGGTGAGATAACTCATTGACAAGGCATCTTGAAATCCTGTATTTTATGTGGTGGAAGAGTTATGTTAGCAATGACAGCCTCTAGCGTGGGCCTGTGCCCCTGTTCTGAGTTCTGTGAAGGTATGCAATGGGAAGAACCTGCCAAACCTTTCTCTGTAAATCTCTGTGGTGCCTCTGTATCTGTCAGCATTTGTGTCCTATTCCAGTTCCAAATTTAACACCTTATTTTGTCATCTTCCTAAATATTTGCTGGTTTCTGGTGAGCTCTCCTTTTCCTGAACTGACAGTTCTGACAGCACCTGGCACGCTGATGGAAGGGGAGCTACAAGGCACTCAGGGCTAGTGTGCTCTCAGCATCCTCTGCACCATGTGTTACACAGGGGAAACACCTCCACTCACTGCTGTGAGCTGACTTGGAGGAAATGCAGAGGACGAATTGCTTTAGGGAGAGAATCCACTCAAAATATGATGGTGTCTAAAACAGTTCCTTTTGTCTGTAAATGCTCTGATACTGCTTCTGCTATTCTAAGCTTAAATGGATTTTTTTTTTTTTTTTTTTTAAGAAAATCAAAGCTTAAAAAAAAAAAAATGCTGGTGAAACATAATGGAAAGTGCCAACTGTATTTTTTTCACCTTCCTCTCCACACACGTGAGTCCAGAGGTTCAGATAAGCTGTGAAACACAACAGGAAATCAATGGGCTGTCACCAAGTGCTCCCAGCAGTTCCCTTTGTAGCCATACCCTGCTGCAGATGACAGCATCATTCCCCGCGGGTTCTGTGGAGTTGTTGCTGTCCCAAAGCTCTCTGCAGGTGCTGGAAGTCTTGCTTGGAGCATGGGCTTCATGTCACACCAGCTTTTGCTGATACTGGGTTTCTCAATTTCCTCGCATCCACTCACAGTATTTCACAGAAAGCCCATTACTTCTCTGAACCATTCTCACACACCAGGATATCTTTGGATCATCTTTATTCTAAAGGAAAGGGGAAAAAATGAAAGTAATTGTAATGCCACTGCTGCCTAGGAAGAGTGGTGCCCCATTCCCCCAAGGCTCTTTGATTCGAATGTCCTGAGCAGAGCACTAACCATTACAAGTCCTATTTCCTGGGACTCACAAGGGAGGAAAAGGCTTTATAGAGGTAATTTCCAGATATTTAGGAGGTTTTAACTCCATGTGTCCTAGCTTTACCTACAATTGTAAGCAGCAGGATTTGCCTATGTGACACATGTCCCAGGAGAAGTTTTGAGACTATTTCATTATAAGGAATTACAACATTATCCAAGGAATATGTCTGGGAATAAAAAGAGTTTCCCAAGTAGCTCTCACCAATGTTTGGGAGGATGCCAACTCCTTACCTGACTAGGCAATGAAAATAAGTTAACATGACTGTGCCCCTTACCAGAGAAGCAAACCTGGAATTTTGCCCTCTAGGTAATATGTTAACAGAGATTTACATGGCATTTACTGTGAAAACAAGTCTCTGAGTGCTCACTTACAGACCATTTCAGAGAGGCAAACTCAAGATTGCTTACTGTTTGGGTTAACCGATTGTGCACTCTGTTCCATAAAGCTGAAAAATAATAAGCCTAATTTCTTAACCAAACCCTATGAAACTTACTATAAATATCAGTATATTTTTTAATTAACCCAGCAAATAAGGATTAAATTTTCCTGTGCAAAGACATGGTTTCTCACTGCTAGGCACAGTCACTTTGCAACTCCAGCCTCATGTAAGCCACTTCAGGGAAAGGATGATCTCCCAGCTGTGTAGGAGTAAAATGAGAACTTCTCTTCTGTGGGAGGCAATGGGAACTGTATGGCCGGTATCCCTCTGCTCTCATAGATTGAAGTGATTCTTTTATTGCCAGTGAAGGATAATGTAAGATGGAGCAGCTCTGACAGTTCAAAGACAGCACAGGTGAACCAGCCTGTGCTAAGCAGGAACAAAATCAGAGGAATATGGCAGTAATCTCCATGCAGTTTCTGTGCAAGACATGCTGACTTGTGCACAAAGCATCTTGACTATAGAGAAGAATTTGGCCCTTTGTTTATGAAGTTTCATATTATAGCATCAGCATCTTAGATAAAAAGCATTAAATCATCAGATCATTAATCCCTTTCATGTTTTGTCAAACCATGGGTGAAAACTCCAAACAGAACTTGGGGCAAAGTTCATTAAGTTGGCAACAGACCTGGGAACATGAGCCAGGAGTTTAAACCCAGATTCCAGTGAATTCTGTTTATCTGTGTCATTGCCCAAAATGGTAAGAGAAATAAAACAAGTGGGCACCACTGTAGGTTAAATCTCTCTGTTTTGAGTTCTTTCAGCACCAAAGAGAAAAAGAAAGGGGAAAAAAAAAAAGTGTGTTAACAAAGTAAATGTCTGTGTTTAAAAGCATAAGTCTGTGTTTCTCCTCTTCTTGAACAGAGAATAGCTTGAGCTTTGGACATACAAGTTAACTCAATTTCCCCCTTTTCAACTTTTGTGTTCTCTCTGCAGAGGTGGTTGTTGCTGTTTCATAATTTTCTGATGTTCTTTATGACACAAATCCCAGGAGCTCAGGAACATGTACAGAACACCCCTGAAGCTGTTGAAACCTCGATACAAACTTTAATGCACTCTAGTTATACCTTCCTGCAGCTGCTGCACGTCATGAAAGGTTTTTCATTTCCATCTTCAGGAGATATCTTACTGGCACTTGCCTGCAGCAGCATGGCATAAATCATACAGACCAAACACCCTGCTAAGGAAAAGGGGTGATGTTCTAGGCACACCAGGCAGCCTCGTTCTTACGAATGAAGCTAGCAAGCAACTGGCACTGGAAGTGTGTGTGTGTGCATGTGTGTACATTTGTGTGCATGTGAGAGTGTTGCAAAATGGAAACAGTACCAGAATCCACATCCTCATGTTCTCTTCCCTGCAAGCACCATGGTAACTCCCAGTGGTGCCCTACATGATGCTATAAACAGCTATAAAGAGCTACAGCATAATAGATAAACGGCTATAAATAGTTTTAAGATTTCTCTAAGGGAGGAGACAGTTTTATGACATTTTAAATTCTGTTAAGTCATGTGCACCTGCAAAGAGCTGCTAAACATTCTTTCTACTCAAATACCCAGTTTAATAAGCTTCTGTTAGCACTTTGGTGGTATTTCTGTGACACAAAGATTCAGGTTCTCTTATATACATGAAACTGGTTTTAAAAATCAGATAAGTAAGAAATTGCTAATAAAGCAACCCTGGGATCAGGAAGCTGAAGCCAGGAAAGATTCACTGGCTACTGAATCATTAGTGGCATAGTTAAACCAGTCCAACTTGCAGATACCCCTGGAATGATACAGTCAAGCAAACTGGGGACTTTCTTGAGTTGCAGGTTCCAGCTGGCCACAAATCAGCTTCGACCACAAGAGCAGCCTCTGACTGAGATGCTCTAGTGCTGCTCCTGTTTATGCAGTGGCACCCAGCATGTAGTACAGCCGGGGTGGGTGGCTGTCGTGGGTTATACACCACAACCCAAGCTCACATTGTGGCCATACCTACCAAACACACAGGATAACAGACACCCCTTTGGGTTTCTAGAGCCCCCAGGTCTAGAAAGTTGCTATACAGGGGCTCCTGTGTCCTGCTGCTATTTCATCAAGTGATGAGTACCAGAGGTAATAATATTGGTAATGTAGGTGCCAACTGGAAAATAGTAGATTAAACAAATTATCCTGGCAGGCCACAGCAGAAGGAGCTCCTCATGATGGGACTCGTCAGAGCATCAGGAGACCTGCCAGCAACGTAAACGTTTTGTGAATTTGTCTCAGTTGTGCTCAACTGTCCATGAATAACAAACCGCAATCAATGGTGAAAGCTGAAATTTTTCACATTGGCAACTCCAGCCAGAACATTTGGTTTCCAGCTGGAAAAAGGTCTTCATTTAGAAATTTCATTCCCTTTTGTTCAAGAAAATAGATGTTAGAATATCCTACAATACTTGAATCTGAAATGAAATGTTTTCTTTACATCAAATTCCAGAAATTTGTGGGGTAGGGAGTTGGAGAGATTTTAATAATTTTTAAAAATAAACAAAACCATCAATCATTGGGAAAGTTCTCTTCCTGGCTTTGCCTCTGACTTGTGATGGGGCTTGGGGTATCTCAGGACATTTACTAAACCTTTGTTTTTCCAGCTTAATTTGGAGCTATAGCTATCCCTGCCTGTGTTTGTGTTATACTGACCTCAGATGGGCCCCACTCTAATGAATCCTGCAAAATACTGCAACAGTTCCCCTTCTCTCGTTCTCTCCTCCCAAGAACTCCTAAGAGTTCATCAGCCTCACTAAAACCACTGATGAACCAGCGGTAAGAGCCTGTTTGTGTTCAAACACCACATATCTTCTGCCTTCTCCCGTGTTCTGCTGCTGACTTCTGCAGAAGACTGGACGAGAAAGCACAGATAAACTGCTCTAAAAGGGTAAATGGGCTCCCTGCAGTGATCCCTCCAGTGTTATCCCCAGAGCACCTCAGTCACGGACAGGCCAGCCCTGCCAGATGGGACTGGGTCAGCATCATCTGCCCCCAGCCACAGTCCTCATGATAACCAGTGCAAGATGAGCCAGGACAGATTGTTCTCAATGACATACTCTTAACTTCTGCTGTTCTCTAGTGCCAGCAATTCCTTTAGCCAAAGCATGACCATATTCACATACAAGATTAGACTTTTCTGTGAATATCAGCACAGTTTTCCCAGTAATCCTCTAGTTTACTTCCTCCTAAGAGTCCTGGGAAAGATTCTGCTGGCACAAATTATCCTGACTCTACAGAAATCAACAGAGCTCCAACAAATTTTATTCCAAGTCAGGTTCTTCTGTCACTTGGCAAGGAGACCCACAGGGCATTAGGGTAACCTGAGAGGAGAATTCAGGTCTTTATCCCTGCCTTACTAAGAGCGAGAGTCCAGGGAATGAGAGCAAAAGGGCAGTGCTTAGTTAACAGAAAGGAATGCCATCATGTCATCGTCTGCCATTGCAATGGATCTGGCTTAAAGGCAGTGAGTTTGGAGTCAGGACTGCACTGACTTGGTTTGTGTGGCCTCAAGAAGTCTCATCTTCTTTCTGCTTATTTTGAGTAAAAACAGTCAGGAAGTGGATAGAATACAACTTTTTTTTCATGGGGTGTTTTGGGAAATGTGATTGATGAGACCATCAATGGGTAGATGGATAGTGTTAGAGCTTGTGCTGTCACAATAACTCTTCATGCCTGATAGTGCAGGGCTGCACATCTCACCAAATCTTGTCAAAGTAATAGTAAACAGCCTTTATAAATTAAAGAAAGAGTAAAATCAAGAGTAGTACCAGGAAGGAGAGAAATTCTTCTTGGAAGAAGTTATTTCCTTAATATTTGGATATAATCTACCTTATCCAGAAATATCTGTCTGTATGGGGAAGAAAGAAATACTCTTTTGTACGCTGCAGCAGAGTCCAAAAATGAAGTAGGCAAGCATTGCTTCCTGATCACACACAAATGGGGTTTTTATCTGTGCCAAGATGTGAGCTCTCAAATAAAACTACAGGCAGACAAGAAAAGGGGCATACACCTGAAAGCCTTTAGTGAGCCTTCCCATCCCCTGAGCTTCACTAGCCTGCTCTAATAAAGCTTCACTGAAGCTTTGTTTTCTGAGAACATTTATATTCTATTAGCAAAGTGCAAACATCTCTAACAATAGCTTTGTGTCAGGCCACAACTGTATTCCTTGATACTAATGCAGGCTATTAAAAGACAAAGTTCAGCCAATGCCCCTTGGGTTCCGGAAGAGCTGTACAATTTGAATGTCAGATTCACTTCCAGTTTCAGAGCTTCGCTCTACAAATGATTTCAAACCTTACGATTCCACCGACACATTTGCAGAGGCCACTACACTGAGAGGGGCTGCAAATCAATCACAGTTAAAATACCAAAATATCTTCGCAAATGGGAAAAAACCCCACAAGTCTGGGAAAAAGAGAATTCTAAAGAGTTAGAGCAGGGCAGAAATACTCAAATATAACTGCAGAAAAGGGGGCAAACTGAATTACAGGTTGAGCTTCGTGTTGTCCCTTTGTAAAATGATGAGCAGCCTGGGCTGCTAAGGCAGGTGTAGTGTCCCTGTTGCAGATGGGGCTGGGAACACCCAAGCTGAAGCATCAGCTGCAACGTGGGAGAGACAGACAGGAGGGAAAACCTTTTGATTGAAGTTGTAGGGAAGTGATGCAGTAGATTGTTTGAGGATGACACAGAATCTGCATGACAAGTGATTGTGAAAAACAAGTGGGAAATGGGTGACAGTGACAAGGGCAAAGCTGATTCTGCCCTGGAGGAGGGGGAACCCTCCTCTCCCACTTCCCACGGTCATGTCTTTAGGGGCTGTGCTGGAGTTTGGGCTTGAGTTCTCAGAGCCAAGAGGGTTAGGGCCAATTGCGTCCACACAACTTGCACAGGATCACGGGTGGTGCACGAGGGCAGTGTGTTTTCCATGTGTTTCCTCAGAGTCTCTTAACTTTAATTCATTGCCCACAGTGCTACACAACATAAAGAGGAAGGCAGCACTCCAAGGAAAACATCCCTGCCTGACCTTCAGTGCCACCAGTTAATCCCTCTGCTCCAGAGGCCGGCTCACTCCAGCCTTGTGCCAGAGCACTGCCAGTTCACATGACCAAAGAGTTTGCATTCACTTACAGGACTTAAGCAAAAAAAAAATAATAGATGTGACCACTAACTACACGTCTTTTACAAAATACAGACTTACCTGTAAGAGTTCCTTACCACTTCCATGAGATATGCAAGCCTATAAACTGTCACACTGAGCCACATCAGTAGTCCATCTAGTTAATCAGGCTGTGATTGCTGTTTGACTGCCCCTGCATGTTTCCCTGTGAATCAGCCCGTTATTCCAGAAAGGTACCTTTGGATGTAGTTCCAAATACTGGCAAGTGGTAAGAGAGCAGCAGGGCAAGAGAGGAATCTTGCAGTCACGACTGGTTTTGCCCAGGTGGAAGTATTACAACTTGTATGCACAGAGCTACAGGAAACAATCAATTCCCTGAAGCCATTCTGGAACCAAAACATCACACCCCTTTCTGAGACTGAATCTAAATAATATTCCACATACTGTCATTCCTTACAGAGCTAAGAACTGGGGAAACAGACTGTTTCTGTGAAGAATCCTTTCTGTTTGAAAGAGCATGCCTGCTAAAGACGTCTTCATTTTTAAATCATCATCTGCAGGACTCTATGACACGCACAGGAGGGAAGCATTTTAAGTAAATCACCCCGGCCTGATTTCAAAGGAAAGTGAGCTGGACAAGACGTGCCAAAGGGTTTAACATCTACGCCATTCCTACAGAGCATTGTTTTGTCCTTCATACTTTCTGGGGAGACACCCACATCTGTTTTCCACTTTCATTGTGAAAGCAGGAAATGTTTAATTAAAATCAAGCTTAACCTATTTTGTTTTCTCTTCATGCTGAAGTAACATCAGCTGCTGAGAGGGAGGATGTGTGAGTCTTGGCACCCAAATGGCCTCACCCAGCAGAAGGACAAAGCTGGAGAGACCCAAACAGATCCACTGGGATGATGTCTGTGTCCCTGGTGTATGGGAAGAGATTAGGTCATGTACCAGGAAGGGCAGAACTTGCAGTGTGCTGGGGAAATTCAGCACAGACAAAAGTCTGTCGCATTTATACAAAATGACAGAAAATAGGGATGACAAGAAACTCACCAGAAGACACAATCCACCTGGCTTGCTCCGTCTATCACCCTGATGAGCCACAGTGACCTGGAGCTAAGGGACTTGAAGTGAGAACAGCTACAGACACTGCACTTCAGGGTCCTCCCCAAACCCAGCAGCTGCAGCTGGAGGTACCAAATTAGTTTAAGGAACTTGGAGAGATAACTGATTTATATCCTCACTAGATCAGGACAAAGGAAGGACACTTCATCCATCCAACGTAATATTGAGATCTTATTATGTAGCCCCTTTCATTTGCCAGGGGTTGAATGGTTTTTCAGTCTCTGTTCAGTGGCCACAGAGTAACACAAATCTTTGTCTTCCCTTTAATAATGCAGAAAACAGTCCTATGGTCTTGAGTGGTTTGGAAGGAAGTTTAATGCTGCACATTTTTTTCCCAGAGATAACTCCACTTCCAATTACATATCATTATGTGTCAAACACAACTTCATTTTGTCATGGAAGGGAGACTTAAGTGCTCTCTGTTATGGCACTGCAAGTGCCAGGAAAGACACGAGTTCTCTCAGGAAGGAGAAAAAAAAAGGAATACTTGTGTAACAGGAACTTTCCATGCAGTGATCATAAGTAAAGTCCCTGGAGGCATCCATCAGACCACTTTGGCAAATTCTGTAGCATCAAGGTAGGCTCTGACCAATATATTCTAGTGAACATAATTATTTCCAGTAACATTTTCACCAATTTGGATGTTCTTGAAATGGAAGTATCCTTCAAATAATTCAGAGTTTTGGGTCAAATCTCTCTGTGCAATTTTCTTGCAGAAGATGAGTGATCTAAGCCAAGCTAGAAGCAAATTAACATTTGCAATTTTAATAAATTTCCCAGCCAGGTGTTAACTTTCTCATTTGCAAGGAAATTTTGAGGCAGGCTTGTCAGAGCTGTGAAGTGCTATTTAAAACCCGTTGGGATTGTCCTATTTATCAACATAGTCACTGGCATTTTTCTATAATTTAGATGGGGTCTTTAGTGCTTAGAAGAACACCAGTGAGAATATAGTGCTAGCTATGATCCCATTATCAGGAGACAACCACTGCTCATGGAAACATAATCCTTGTCTCAAGCAGCAAATTAAAGTAGACTAGAATTGCTTCCTCAGTTACAGATAGAGAAACTGAGAATAAGAAAGAAAAAGGTTACTCAGAAAGTAGGATTCCTTTATTCCACCAAAGTGTAACATTTTTCAGCAAAGGGAAGGCTGGGAGACACTGGATTACCTAAATATATTGTCACATTTAAGCATCCAAAGTGAGAGGAGCATGGGGGGAGTTATCCCATATATCAGTGCTGTGATAGAAGAGGTTTGTCTCAGGCACTGTAATGTTACTTCTTTTCCCTTCCTTGCCCCTTTGGCCCATCCTGACAATTCTGCCTACTGTAACTATTTGGTTCCTTCCCCCTGTTTTCCCCAGAGAAGGGGAAGTAAACAAAAGTTTAAATGAGCTCAGGAAAGAGCTCAGGGCAGAACAAGAGCATAAAGTACTGGGGCTCATAGATTTGAAGTACAGGAGTGTTGTTTCATCATCTTTAGAGGCCATAAAATGGCAAGCAGCAGCACACAAAAGTGTTGTCATGACAATGAGTGTAATAAAAAATGGGGGGTTCTTTGCATGGCTAATGCATTGAGAGAAAGGTAACGAGGACAACAATAAACACTTGATAGAATTCACTGTGTTGAAGAGCAAAGCAGCAGAGTTTGAAACATAATGAGAGAAAAATAATCTATTATTGAGAAAATGATCCAAACTTTCGTCTGTATTGATGGACACTTGTGCTCTAGTGGGTATGAGACAGAAGCCACCACCCACAGAAAGGGGTCTGTGTAGGCTGTTTCCACAGTCCAGCCTATGACTCAGGGACTAACCCAAAGTCCTCCTAAGTTAGCAAGAGCTTCTCCAGGAAACAAAAATCTAATCTACACACTAAATATCAGTCTGCAGAATGAAATATGAGGGTTAAAGTGTCACCATGCAGATCTTCTCCCAGAGCATTGAGTGGGTTATTGAACCTCTAGCGAAAAAGCATCGGGATGGTTTCTCGATGAAAATTATTACTTGGGGGAAAAGTATCAGGTAGCAAAGTCCAGGATGGCTGGTTACAGATGGGCTTAGGAGGAGAATTGTGATAATAACACATAGAGAATTTATTCTTGCACCTGCTTGCAGGCAGTAGGTAGTTTTTGCAAGACCATCAGCTACAGAAAAGTCAACAGTACCTCCCTCATGCCTGCCACAGCACTCTCAGCCAAAGGCACTTTATTCAATATCAACCAGTTATGTGCCCTCCCAGTGAAAACAGGCTCCTGGACATACAAGAGTCTCCAAAACCTGCACTGATCAGCACAAGGGCTGGTCAGACATGCAGTGAGTGAGCTATACCTGCCTGCTGACGGTCCAAACTCCCTGCCTTACCTCAGCAGGCTATGGATAAACAGGGATGAATCAGGAAGGGCAGGCATGGAAGCCGAGGACCTACAGACTCATTCTGTGCTCTCTCTTCATGCTTCCACCCTGTACAGGGGAAGCTATTCCAGTCCGACCTAATACCTGCAAACTGGGTGGTTGTAATGCCACACTCAACCCACCCAACCGAGAGAGATGTAAGAAGAACCTCTGCATCAAACACATTGTACAGTCTAATGCCTTGAGACTGTAAAAGGGGGGGGGGGGGGAATTGAGAGACCTACAAGAGGATTCATCAAAAGTGCTAATAAATGCACAGGCTAAGTGTGAGTCACGGCACAGTACTGTCCATCCACTCAGGGCTGGGCGAGTTGAAGTTGAAGGAACAAATCCAACAGTCACAGCTTGAAGACCTCGTATGCTGATCACTGCAAGAATCCTGTGTCTGTGAAAAAAAGATCTGAGCTTTTTCACTCTTTTAAACCTTTTTCCCCCACCCTGTTTAATCAGATCAATGACATAGGAACACCATGCCATGACCTGACAACAGGCTGCCTCAAAATGTACAGTTCTCTGGCTAAAGGATTCTTTTCTCCTTTTCTCTTCAGTTCATGAACTGTTTACCTTTGATCGTAAGGAAGCAGATAATGGTTTATTTCGAACAAAAGACAAACGGATAGTAATAGATCTCTCAGTTCATAGGAGGGTTTTCTTTGTTTTCAAGTCAAATCCCACGGGCTCAGATCCAGCCAGCTGTCTGAGTGTTTGGATGTGGCTCTTGAGTAAGGTTTTAAAACTATATCCAGCACTGGTAATTGATGAAGAGTCACATTTTTGAGCTTCCATGGAAGACATATCAAACAATAAGAAATTATGGAGTCCAGCCTGCTATATTTAATCAGCTGTGTGGATCAGCCCACCCATGGGTCCTCTGTTTTCACAAAATAAAATCTCTAGTCTCTGTGTCATCTCTCTCTCTCATAGCAGACAGTCCTTGCTATGCTGAATTCCAAAAGCAGGAATAGTCTGTACCTTTCTGCCTGAGCACAGCTGATCACATTTGTGATCAGCTCTGCAACCTTGAGGATCTCTGATGCATCTCTAAGATTCCATAGCCTAAGGGATCACACTAGCAGGAAGTTTTGCCTGATACTCCTCCTTCTTCTTCAGTTGTCCTAAATATGTGTAAGTGTCTTACCCAAACCCATTCTTCAGGACACCTCCCAGTATGTGCTAACCTCCCTCCCTTGCACACAGGTTCTTCTCCATCCATGTTCCCAGCAGTCCTCTTCAACAGCACAACACCTTTGCTATCTGTCTCACAGTGTTTATTTTCTTTCCTTTCACATCTCACCTGAGCCCCTTTCCTTCCTGCAATCATCCTCCTGTGAAATTAGGAACACATGCACTCAATTAAAATTTCAAAGCTAGGTCCTGGTTTGAAGGCACACCTGCTTTCAAGCCCAGCAGGGTACAAATAACTCGCCTGCCGTGATTGTTGAGGATGGCTCCCGCTGGGCCTCAAGCCACAAGAGAGGGGGATGCTTGTGTTGTGGGCAGCACCCACTGGCAGACCATCTCCATTTCACTTGCCAAAGCAACAAATGTGGGAACTTCTCAGCTGAGAAACTACTGATTTATTTGCATTGCATCTAAGGAAGAGAGACAGCATATGCTTTTTGTAATGAAACTACACTGTGCCATCAGCAGCTAATGGCACTAGGGCTAAAAATATCCCAGTTATTGGCTTGCTACTCGTACTGGAGGGGCATCTTAGACACAAAAAGTGCTATTTATGCCTATTCTGTCACACATGTAGGGAAATCTGGCTGTTTAACATATATGTTATTTAAAGGTATTAAAGTTCACCAGGTAACATGCCACTGCTCTTACACAAAATTTTACTCCTCAGAGAAGTCACACAAGGGTTAAATGACTTGTCCAAGCCTGGGAGCACATAACCAAGTGGAGATTGTAACTAAGGGGCAATGAGGCTCCTTTCCTGCTCAGTCACACTGCTGTCTGCACTGCGATGATTTCATTCACCAAAACATGGTCATGGACAAAGAACGGACTCTGCAAAAACAGCCCCCTTATCTGCTCCTGCCTGCCTCTTGTCCAAGTCATGTGTGATTAGTTTACTGACACAAACACCCCTCTGGAGCCAAGGCAGCTGCAGGAGCAAGCTGTGCTCTGATACAGCTCATGCCTTTACGGCAGTGTAAGAGCAGTAGTTACAGTCTAGTGGAGTCCAGGAGCTTGGCTGTTTATAGAGCTGGAAGAAGAATAATGTTTGATTCTGAGGGATCAGGTAGACCTGGTTGAGCTGGCAACCAAAATAAAAAAGTCAGTCCTGATTTGTAACAATAACTGTGGTGAGCATGAAATAAAGATTAGCTGTAGGGAACAAAGGCAGGGGAGAGAAATGTAATTCCCAGGAAAGGCTTTAACTTGTCTTTATTTTTAATTTGCTGATAGGAAGCAAAGGGATTCAAGGTACTTGGGGCTGGAGCGGCTTAGGTGGCAGAGCCTCTAAGTGCCATAACTCCAAACAAAAATCTTTTAAGCAATTACTCCTGTGAAAATAAAAACTGTGAGGACATTCATCTTAAATAAGTCTCTGCTGTGTGGGCTCTTTGCTAGCTGCTATGAAGGAAGCTCTGCAGCTGCCTATCCCCAAGTGAGGCACTGGTAGGTTTTCTTCACTCTGCCCAAACACTATTTTCATTTACATTGATAGGAGCTTATTCTACCAGAGGTCTTTTGGCCTCTGTCAACCTTGGCTGAAAATAAACAGCAGGAGGAAAGACCTGAGAACACAGGCTAGAATCATGATTATGCTTTGCAGTGATTCCATCGGCATTCATTCCTGCCACTAACATGGCCCGTGGAAGCATGGATATAACATATTCCATGTTACAGACCTCCCATCATGCTGCAGAAGCTTTTCCAATGCAAGTGTTTTGATTCCAGTTTTAAATGTCAAGTCCATGCTTTGTTTTTTTCAGTTTGAGCTCCAGAAAGTTCATTGGAGACTCTCACCTTTTACTTTCTTATAGGCACACAACATCAAAAGCAAAGCAAGGACATCCTAAAAGCTCAAGAAAAAATAATCAACCAATAAACAGCAAGGAAAAAAAAAACCAACCAGAAAACAAAGCACTTAAGGCAGACCTCAGTTTTTCTGACTGTAGAACCTCAAGTTTTAGGCCAGTAAAATTTTTCTGGGGAGGGCATCTTTGCTACAGAACAAATAACCTAATAAACAACCTAAGACAATGCCCCAGTACTGCCTTAATTCTGAAAAACAGAATACGTGTATTACGCTAAGGTTGTTCAAGCTTCTGTGAAGCAAAAATTCACTGCATCAAGGAAACTGGAAGGCAATGATCAAAAGAGAAACTGGAGACCGTGACATAGGACCCACAAGGCATGATGATGAGCCAGGGGGTAAAGGACAGTCACTGAGGCCCAGATTTAACCCATTTAACTTTAGGCACTTAAATGAATTGGCTAATGTAAGAAACTGGGCTTCCTCACTAGACAATGTAGAGAAAAAAAGCTTCTTCAAAGAGAGTTGAGGCACAGCCAGAATTAATATTTCTCTTCACTACATATAGGAGAAGACTAAACTCTGATATTCAGCGATGCTTCTAACCTGAGACATCACTTAATTGCATCAAGTTATTCCCTTCCCAGGCATCCCAGACTCCAGTCCAGCTATCTCCACTGCAGCCTAAATGGCTCTTGCTGTAATGTATGCCCATTCCTTCTTCTCCTGTATCCAGGAGAGAACAGTTCATTCCTTTCCTCTTTGCAGGAACACTTTACACTGTCACTGTATCCCCTTAGTGATGTTTCTGGAGTAAACAAACGCACTTCTTTCAGTCTTCCCACTCCAGCCACAGTGTCAAGGCCTCTGATTGTTCTCATTGCTTGTTTTTGGGATCATGCCACTAGGCTAACGTATTTCTAAAAGTTGGCACCCAAATCTGGACACAGGCATTGCCAGTAGGCTAATGCCAAGCATTTATTTGTTACTCTATTTTCAATAGAGTGGAGGGACTATTTTATGTCTTGCATGTAACTCCTGCTTGTGGTGCTTGTGCAAGCACAGTCACCATTCCCCAGAGACCTTACTGCATGTCAGGATTATCAGACCTTTTCACTGAGAGAGCAACAAGGGCCCTACCCTCTTAGTTCTGCTCTCACAAGAATGTCTTTTCATGGTATGGTAGCCGGTGCCAAGAGTAATAAAAGCAGGAAATGGGTATAAAGAGGAAAAGACAAGTTCATTGCAATCAGTAGGCACTAAACCCACAGGCCAAACACCAGTGGAGAGGCTGAAGTCGTGAGTTAAAGACCGACTTTGTAGCATTCCTTCTGAGTGCCACTGGGAAAGCCAGTTGTCCTGTCTTGTCCCATTGATTCTCCTCCCAGCTGTTATGTAACTAACGTGTTTAGGTCTTCAGGACCAGATTCAGTCATTCTCCTATCTCACTCAACCCCCTGACCCCATTGTAGTGTTACTGCCAGTAGCAAATGAAGTAAAAAGTTAAAAGCAATGATCAACCCAGTGTCCAAAAATACGTGGTTTCAGAAACAGTTGAATGAGAGCTACAGAGACCTGGGAAACAGTAAGATGCCCTAATGCTGGTGTCAGAAGCCCTCCTGTGTTCCTTCCAGAAATGCCCTTCCTGTATTGGAGACTCAGCCATCAGGGAACAAAAGCAGTGGCACATGATATGGTTTGCAGTGATCCATGAGTTCCGTAGATAATACACGATGAACAGCAAATACACAAAGCAATCAGCAAGGCAAAGGGTTCATACAGAGCCTATGGCCTGAAGTATGTTTGCATAAACAAACTCCTTGAATCATTATGAATAATTAACGTGTAAAAAGCCCCACACTCATTCCTGGATAGTGTGCAGATTAAAGGGATAAATAAATCATAAGGAACAAGGTGTTTGCTGAGTGACAATAGCTAAGCTAACTACAAGCTTAGCAGTTTCAGATTGCGAGGCTGCAGTGAGTAGCCTGTGGTTACTGTCAAGAACAGCTTGAACACAGAGGTGTCTCAATAATAGTTCTGCTATTTAAAATAGTAGTATTATTCTGTCTATAGGAGGCCTTTCAGATGAGGACTGCAAAGTGGTTCACAGCTATTCAGACTCACAAAAGCCCAGTGAGAACAGAAAGAGTATTTATTAGATGCAATTACAGCTTTGTTACTAATGCATTACAAATTTGTTGGCAGGTGGAAGATTTTGCTACTCAGATATGAGGGAGTTATATGTATTAAATATAGCAGCTAACAGAGAAAACTTTTTTAAAAAAAGCTTAATCTCCTTTTTTGTCCAAAAGAATTGTATATAAGCAGTAAGTATATCAATGATTTCTTGCAGGTGTCATTTATGTTATTTGGTCATAAAATAATTTAACTTGAAGCCACAGTGAGGTATTTGTCTATGATTAAATATCTTGCTGACTGAAGAGGAAAGTGGAAGGGGAACTCTAGTTAAACTGACTTCAAAATTAGGATCTTACAATGAAAATTGAGATAAGACTAAGAATGACTTTGTTTTACCAGACACTGAACAAAACTAGAGAAGCATAGGGCTGGCAGAGCTGTGTGAAACACCTCCAGTGCAGCTCCCGTGAAGTCACTACAATTTTGGGGAATTACCCACACTGACTACCCATCTCTCTGCATCTTTTTTAATCAAAAAGATGTGATTTCTAGAATTTGGCCAATTTTTCTAAGAAAAAAAAAAGTGTAGAATGGGTAAGGTGGCAAATATTGTAATCTGTTCTTAAAGGCAATGTCATTTCAAGAGAAATACATTTTGCTCTACTTGAGACACCCTGTGCAGAGGCATCATGTTGAGGGGGTTACTACCACTATTTCTGCATGGTGTTCCCCTCCTCTCTCATGAAATAATTTTAACTTATTACAGCCTGAAGAATCTGATAAGAAGGCTTTGAAATTTTGGGGGCATAAGGGAGTTCACTGATGGCCTGATCCTGCAAGGGGCTGAGTACCCTCCAATCCTCCCCAAATCCCTGTGAATCTGACCTAGCACTGCCAGGCTGGATCAGAGCCCAC
The DNA here is from genome assembly GCA_035583155.1 of Acropternis orthonyx. NCBI lineage: Eukaryota > Metazoa > Chordata > Aves > Passeriformes > Rhinocryptidae > Acropternis > Acropternis orthonyx. The sequence goes on from JAWWEU010000160.1 coordinate 28,076,707, forward strand.
CCTCTGCCCTGGTTACCAGGGTTGTGGGTTCACTGCCCGTGGTTAAAGTCTTTGGTGATCTGGCACCACCAGCACAGCTTTTCAGGAATGGTGTAGGGATTGACATTGAGACCAAAATCAGACTCAGGGTCACTTCAGCTTTTTTTCATTGTTAAAACTCTGTTTTAGGACCATAATTAATTTATTGAAAGGTGCGGATATATAGATTTAAATTCTGACCAGATTTCCAGAAATACAGAACACATGTTTATCCTCTTTACCTCCAGGAAACAGGGGAATGCTGAGCACTTCACCTTTTCACACCAGGTGTCTGTTGCTAAATGCAGACTGAAGAGATACTTCCCAATAGGTGGTACCTAAAAAGAGGATTTGCCATCAGAAATACACAGTTACCCGCAGAGCTGGAATATCATAATTTAATTTGTTATTACAAATTAATAAGCAAACTGGTGGATAGTGAGGCAATTTATCACTATCTCAGCGATATTTTATGATAGATGGGAAAAAAGTGCATGCCGTGGTCCACAACCATTGAAAAGTAAAACTTGCATAGGTGACAAATAGCTTAATTCAAAGAAGCAGTATCAAGGCCACAGATACATGGTCAACAAAGTTGTCTCATAACAAGTAAAAAGAGGTTATTAGAAGCAGATGTGTTACTTTAGGCACAGTCTTTAACACAGTGAATGTGTTTAGAAGAAGTAGGTACAAAAGAATCCCAGCACTTCTCCTTTCCTACTTGCCAGAGGACTCAGCTGGTCTGCCAGTCAGTCAAGGCAGTGCATTAACAGGTAGCAGGTGAGCTCAGAGGTAAGATATGAGGTAGGTGAAGTCATTTTGTGACAATTGAACCCCAGCAGTTTACACTCAGTGTCGTGCGTTGTCTAGATCTGAGGGTGATGTCAAGGATCTTTAAACTTCCTCAGCAGTTTCTAGAATCAGATATCAAAGACATTTATCAGACAGGTCCAAAACAACAGGTTAGGAAAATAAAAAAACAAACAAGCCACAGACAAAACCTCCACATAATTAGACCAAAGTTTTACAATAGAATTTTTTTTTAAGATTACTGTTAGCTTTTGGATTTCCTTATAACATAATAAAAACTTCACATAGCTCTGCATGCACCCCAGCTAACACTGATGCATCCTAGTATTTCTTTCTCTTTTAGCTGATGCTATGTTTATTTGTGCCAAATAAAAGCAGTCAGGATCCCTATGCTTTTTGGAGAGGTACATCCCTCCTTACTTTGCTCAGTTCAATGTATAGTAGAGACGTGCCATGTGGCATGGCAAATTAGTGCTGTGCATTTGCTGGCTACCTGAGAGGACAGAAGGCTGTCAATAGATGCTGATAGGCAGAGACTGCTGCTTATCAAACCTAAGTTAAGATTTATTTTTTCTCTTAACAGAAACAAAAATCAAAGTTGGCTAAGTAGATACCAAGGCAATTTAGGAGGATCATTACTTAGAAAAAGCCTGTCACTGAACATTATGAACTCCTGAAAAGACAAGTTTGAAAAACAAAATTTGCAACTCAGCATCCCCCAAAAGCTCCAAAAGGCACTCTTAATGCCAAGAAAAAGGAACAACCATTCAGCTTTTTCACGTGTTGTGACACAGTCTCAGCTGTTCAGAGATCTTTCCCAGGGTACTGCCCTAAGTTAGCATGAACCACAATTGACTTTTTTTGCTTTCAAAAAATCCAGAATGTATTTTCTCCCAGTGGGAGCCTTAACCCATTACCCTACAGAATCCACAGCCTCAGTTCTACAGCTGGAGATGCTCAGCCAACAGTGTTGGGCTGACCAGACATCTAAATCAGTCTTGATCATTGCCCACTATCACAGCCAGCTGCAGCTGAACCCCCAGCCATGCTGCTCAAGTCAGTCTTTTGCCATTCAGATCATATATACAGATTCCCACACATCTGAAAATACTGCTTCCACCCCAAGCCATCTGAATGAGCCTTTTTGCACATTCCAGACACTTGTGTACATGCTCTAGTTCTCCGTAACACGACAGGGAAAGAAATGATTTCCTGACTTCCACACTGCACTAGCCAGCGTGTTGGGGGACACCAAAATACTGTCACTGTGCTTTTCCACTGTCCTTCATGCCCACACCTCAAGAGGTGCTTCTAAAGCACCGATTTTGTTCCAGTTAAAAAGTGAGATGATATTTCCCAAAGCATGCTACTTTCATCCTACAGATGAGTAAGCTTAAGGGAAGAGAAATTAGGCAACTTCTTGCAGGCAGTGTGTGTTGAGGCAGGAGTAGACTAAAGTAAAATCTCAGAGGACTCCTAGTCATCACTCCTCTGCTCTCATCTCTGACCACAATCTCTCTGTATAAACAAAGGCTCTGGCCACTGCAGTGTTTTCTGGCCTGCTGTAAAATGTTTTGCCAGCCTTCCCACAGGAATCGTTGATGCTTAAAAAAGAGGCAGCCTTACTTTGGCTTTTCTCACAGTGCCAGTGCCTGTCGAGGAGATCGATGTCAAGAAAGTATAGGGAGATGCAGACCAGGCAGTTCAAGCAATTAAAGTCTTAGTTATAGCCTGGATTAATGAGCACATTATTATTGCTTGTGATTAACATTAGTCCAGATTGTAAATAAAATGCTTCTGTCAAATATTTTTAAGTATGAACTTCACAAAAATTGCACAAATAGGAACACTCTACTACCAGAAACACAAAACTTGGCTTGTTCTTAGCAAAGTTTGAACATTAGTTTTACCTCAAAGGACTTCATCACTGGAGGATGAATTATAACACAATGGTAAAAGCATTCTATGAACTAGGACGTCAATTGGGCCCAGACAGCAATGGCATGAGCCAGGAGTTTTACTCCCATTCAAACTTCTGCACAGACAAGATCAAGCCTACTTTCTGAAAAGTACACATTTCTAGAGTCACAACATCCCTTTCTTCACTCCTCTAATGACACCTCAGTCCAGGGCCCTACATTTCCTTAAAATTGTGGGTAGGGTTATAAAAAACTTAACAATTCTCATGAAATATCAGAAAAATAGAGACCTGGCATCAATCCTATGGTGAAAATCAGAGGATCCTTAAAATTTGTGCACTTCCGAAGATCACTAGAGAAAAAAGGAGTCCTCAGTCCACTCTGGGAGGATCGAATAGCGCTGAACTCACAGGTCAAACTGAATCTTTTTCTGAATTTTGACTTTTTAGCAACAGCAAAGCACCAATTTCAGGAGACAAGAAGGCTTTGAGTTGGCTTTTCCCCAGCACCATTTTACTCAGTGCACGAGACAGAACATATAGTCATTGCACCTCTTTTTCATCTGAAGGGAATTAATTACAGCATGCTTGTAAGGGGGTCTCCTGATGAAAAAAATTATCTAAGCAAGGGCTGGGTTACTGTGACAGGGTCTTCCATTTATCTACATGTGTTCAGATTGGTTTAGAGCTTTTCAAAACATTAATAGGTTCAATTCTGTACATGCTAACCAAGATATCAGCCACAGGCTTTGAGTCAACAGGAATTAATAGGCATTCACAGCTTTGGTGCCCCTAAGTCAGACTCAGGGTGTTCTTATTAAGGTAGCACTCACTGGTTCGTAGTGTTCCTCATGTAATTATGGTGTCACAGACGCAGCAGAGAGCTGGAAAGTATGGCCACCTCTGTTATTTAATGCATTTCCTTTATATTTTCATGACATTGTTTAACTAAAATCAGCTACATACAGTATTTGGAGCACTGTCACATGTATTCAAGAGATAATGTCAATGGAATTGCATGTTGTCACAGGATAACAGCCTCCCGCTGCTGCTGAAATGCCAAATTGAAGCCGAGGCATTTATGGAAAATAAAAGTCAAGTCAAAAGCAAGATGTTTATTTTCAAAACAAGAGACATGGATCTTGTGGCAGTATTCCATCATGTCTCTATTTCTCTAATAACAAAAATCCAATGTGAATAGAGCCAAGTGACAATTTCTTCCTGGGACAGCATGGAGAGGGTGAAGCCTGATCTCTTCACATGAGGGCTCTCAGAGTTGCTTCTCATCTGCTTTCCTTCAGTTGAGGTTTTTGTCAACTGCGCAAGTAACGAACAAAAAATGGTTTTTCAGGTGCATGCTAAGTTTACAAAGATGTTTGGGAAGACAGCAGGAATTAAAAAGGGAGAGCAAATGCATTTTTAATTTGCTTTCTCCAGAGAATGACAACATGGGGCTCACTGAAATCAACGGGAGGCTTTCCACGCATTTCAGTGGGCTTTGACTAATGCCTTAAGAGAACAGTTAATATTTTAAGAGGACATTATATTAATAATGCTGTTCCCTGGATTTGACTCATAAAGGCATGACCAAGGCTGAACAAAGAAGAAAAGATCCTTCTGGGTCATAAGAGGCATCACAGTCACCCCTTGTTCCTGGCAGGGAACTGCTCTATCCGGCTGCTGGCCCACAGGAGGTTTCTGCCCTGTCCACACCAGCCTCACAGCCACAGAGAAACTGTTCCTTCACTGCATTTCTCTAGTAAAGCTTCCTTAAATCCAGCTGGTTACCCAGTAGGAAAGATAACCAAATTTATTTATCTTTTCATGGAGAAAACTGAATGTTACTTGTCGAGAACCAAGTTGCTGAGATATGGTAAAAAAAACACATTAAAGCTAAAAGTAAAAGCTGGAAATATCTGTATCTTAGACATTATGAAATCTGATCCATAGTTGAGAATGAGAGTTTTGTCAAATCTAACTGTAAAACCCAAGTGATGAGGCATCCACTGCTACTCCTGGCAATCCAAAAGGTTTGATGTCCTAAAAGTTCTTTCAGATATTAATATCAAATTTTCCATTTCAGCACACTAACAATCATTAAATCTTCTTGTCTTCATCTAAATTATTCCTCTCCCTCACTGATATTTTTCTTCCTCCAACTACATTAAGAGACTATGTCTTCAACAAGTTGAATTGCCTGTCCACTCTCCTTATCTGATAATTCTACCATCTTTCTTCAGACATTCATCACCCTTCTGCCAACATCCTCCCTCCCCAGCCAACCTCACAGGCTGTGTAAGACATGGCACACAGAGCTCAGGGCAGCCCTGCAGATCCAGGGATGGCCTTCAGCAGCAAGTCAGAGCTGGCAACAGCAAATCCACCCTCCTCCCCTCACTGCTTTAGCTACAGCTACAATGAAGGAAGGGGTTAGTCCTGATGTCCAGCACCATTCCCAGTCTCCTGCCCCACCGTTGGTGCTGCTGACATTCCCCAGGGCAGTGCTGTGAATGTAGGAACATAACCACTCAACAGCATCCTCATTTTGCAATCTGTTTCGCATGGAGGGAGAGGAAAAAGACAAGCAGAAAGCTGTGCAAGCCATCTCAGAGGACTGGGATTAAAAACACACCTAGATAGGCCACTTCAGTTCTTGAAACACTGAAGCTTCACAGCTCATGACAAATGGAGAGCTTTTCGGTACTCATCGAATCTACTTGCCATTCTCTACGCAACATAAGACCAATCTCTCCTGATAACTGCTGAGAATTTGGGCTTTCTTTTTTCTTCTTCTTTCTTTTTTTTTTTTTTTAAATGACTTCCAAAGGAGAAAATAATTTTGTTGCTCATTAAAAACTGTGATCTGGAGAACAAGTAGAAAAAAAACATTTCAGTGCTGTAAACTCTTCTCTTGACCTAACATCTTTAAATAAGATGCAAGCAAAGGTTGGTATTAAAAGCATGTTAAAGAGATGTCTGAAATGTAAAGAAAAACCAAAGGAAAATTTGAGCTTAAAGGAAATTTGCAAAAGGTAATGCTCTGAAAAGGGTTAAGACTACAGTGAATATTTGGCAGCTCTGTGGTGCAAGGGCCAGAGGGATGTTCTGTACAGAAATTGTAAATTTGCTTATTTTTTTCCTTTAGAGATGCATTGTTTCCCAAAGACTTTCTGGCTCCAGCTCTGATCTGACATTCCAGATTGATGCGTGTTAAACCAACTAAGATACTGAGAAGCAACACACAATTACGTGTCTTCTGGTTTATTGCATTCTTGAGAGTAATTTCCTTTACCTCTCCAACCTTTAAGATGTCTTCTCTTACAGTGGGAAGACACCTCCAGCTGGAGGCCTCATAGGACAGCTTGATAGACATTGAGTTGGCATTTTATTAGTTTATGGTGTTTATTAACTGTATAAAGATACTATAGCAATAATGGATCTGGACAGATGACAGACGGATGATGCTGCAGGAATAGCAAGCAAAACAGCTACCGGGTATCCCCAACACTGCTTCAGTGTCATCCTGGGAAAAGTATTTAAGATTTTATCAGATTTTTATCTGGCTGATTTTGCATCACAATGAACTATACACATTCACAACATTCATCCAACCACCTCAGCTGTGAAGGCTTTGGTGCAATGATGCATCGCAGGGCTCGCATTTACTTTAAGTGTTTCCAGCTAGATGTAGAAAAGAAAAAATTGTTTCTACCCCACAGCCCCACTAACCTGGTTTCAGATTATTACTTTTTAAAATCAGGACTACAGATACCAGACCTGGACAAATATTCCTAGACACAACCCTTCTGCTTTTCATTTGGCATAAGGTCTCCCTCTGCTCTTGAAGATGTCATGCCTCCTGCCCTTCCCACCAAAGAGGGTCACATTTTGGTCCAGCAGATGACAAGTAACAAAGCAAAGTCCATGGGAACATGAGGGAATGGTTTGCCAAGCAGCAGGTCCATGCTGGTGCGTGGCCTTTAGTCAGGGTTAAATAAACAGTGTGTAAATATATAAATAATTTTCCCCCAGGTTATGACCTTGTAAATCAAGCCTAAGCCTGGAAGGGATTTTTATGGTCCAGCTGGAACAGCGGAGCAGTCTTGGCAGAATAAATATATAGAGGAAAGAAAATAACTGTGCCTTCCAGTTGCTCCCAGAGTGCTGTGGGCAATGTTTGGTGCTGCTGTAAGACATACTCATGATTAAAAAAGCAGGAGAGAGGGGACATTGCTCTCATTTACTCAGTGGCTGTTCCACACTATTTTAAGAAGTTTAAACGAGGAGTAAAATGCAGTTAAATGCACCCAAGGGCAATCTTACAGCTTCGGAGCCAAACAGGGGGTCAAGTAAGTGAATTGAAATCCAGTCCAACTAGTTCCTAGCAGCAGGTTTCACGGAAGTGGATGGGAGCTAGGCAGGGATTTGCTCAAAGTCTGTTATCTGGGCATTGCAGCCTTGGGATGTTTCATGCACTTACTGCTCATTACCAAATAGTGGTAGTAACAGTACTAATACATAGAATAGTCCCTGGGTTTAGTATGGTTTGACCAGACTGTGTAAAAGCTACTGCCTGCATTTTTAAAATTCCAACTAGACCTGCTCAATGTGACATAAGAAAGCCAGAAAGGTGAGCTGGGACTCCCACCTCCCAACCCTGTAGTGGCTTGGTCTAGCAGGGCTGGATGAGATGAGAAAGAGAGGGTTTGTGGTGGGTAGATGGAGGGGCGAACAACAGCCACAGTTCCTGCACAGAGCTCTTGACATCCTCCCTTAAGCCAGCAGGTTTTACATGGGGCCTCTGGCTGGGGGATGAGGCACTGGTGACAGGGGTCTTGCAAGCATGGGGCTTGTCCTTAATGGGGACACCCCATGGGAGGAGAAGTCAATTACTTTTTCGATGGAGAATGACGCTGACGGTGCCGGTATTTGGCATTTTGCTTTTTCCAGGGGTAAAGAGGGAGAGCTTCTGCTCCGGCAGCTCCAGCAGCTGGCAGGAGCCCACCTTGCCCACATGCCCCGTAGGGCAGCGTGACTGTCCCGGGGAAGGCGTGCGTCCTGCGCCCGGGCAGCCGCGGGGCAGACAGGGAGTAGCCAGAGCAAAGACGGTGGTCCGGGAGGGATACCGACAGGGATACTGGCAGGGATACTGGCGGGGATGCCGGCAGGGATACGGGCAAGGATGCGGGCAAGGATGCGGGCAGGGATGCGGGCAGGGATGCGGGCAGGGATACCGGCGGGGATGCCGGCGGTGCGTGGGCGGGGCGGTCGGTCCCCACCCGCTGGGTCCCGATTGGTGCCGGGGCGGTGCCGGGGCGGTGCCGGGGCGGTGCCGGGGCGGTGCCGGGGCGGTGCCGGGGCGGTGCGGGGGCGGCCCTGAAGCGGGCGGTCCGGCGGCGCGGAGCGGGGCCATGCGGCAACCCCGGGGCGGCGGCAGCGGCGGCGGCGCCGCCTTCCTGCCCGCGGCGCGGTGCGGAGCGGCGGCGGGAGCGCCCCGCACAGCCATGGGCGATGGGTGGCTGCCGCCGGACTGCGGCCCCCAGAACCGCTCCGTGGCCGGGGTGACGGCGGTGCCGCCCGGGAGCAGGCAGCTGCCCGCCGCCGAGCTGCTGTCGCAGCAGTGGGCTGTGGGCATGAGCCTGCTGATGGCCCTGGTGGTGCTGCTCATCGTGGCCGGGAACGTGCTGGTGATCGCGGCCATCGGGAGGACGCAGCGGCTGCAGACGCTCACCAACCTGTTCATCACCTCGCTGGCCTGCGCCGACCTGGTGATGGGGCTGCTGGTGGTGCCCTTCGGGGCCACGCTGGTGGTGCGGGGCACCTGGCTCTGGGGATCCTTCCTCTGCGAGTGCTGGACCTCCCTGGACGTGCTGTGTGTGACGGCCAGCATCGAGACCTTGTGCGTCATCGCCATCGACCGCTACCTGGCCATCACCTCGCCTTTCCGCTACCAGAGCCTCATGACCAAGGGTCGGGCCAAGGGCATCATCTGCACCGTCTGGGCCATCTCCGCCCTGGTCTCCTTCTTGCCCATCATGATGCATTGGTGGCGGGATGAGGACCCCCAGGCGCTGGAGTGCTACCAGGACCCGGGCTGCTGCGACTTCGTCACCAACAGGGCTTACGCCATCGCCTCATCTATCATTTCGTTCTACATCCCCCTTCTCATAATGATCTTTGTGTACCTCCGGGTGTACAGAGAGGCCAAGGAGCAGATGAGGAAGATCGATAGGTGCGAGGGCCGCTTCTATGGCAGCCAGGAGCAGCCGCAGACGCCGCTGCCCGCTCACCCTCACCACCAGCCCATCCTCGGGAACGGCCGAGCCAGCAAGCGGAAGACCTCCCGCATCATGGCCATGAAGGAGCAGAAAGCCCTCAAGACTTTGGGCATCATCATGGGGGTGTTCACCCTCTGCTGGCTGCCGTTTTTCCTGGTGAACATCGTCAACGTCTTCAACAGGGACCTGGTGCCGGACTGGCTCTTCGTTTTCTTCAACTGGCTGGGCTACGCCAACTCCGCGTTCAACCCCATCATCTACTGCCGCAGCCCCGACTTTCGAAAGGCCTTCAAGAGGCTGCTCTGCTGCCGCCGGAAACCCGAGCGGTGGCTGCAGGGCGGCGGGGGGGAGCTGGCCCGGCTGCCCGGGGGCTTCATCAGCACCGTGGGCTCCCCCGAGCGCAGCCTGGCCGGGACCTGGTCCGACTGCAACGGGGGCACGCGGGGCGGCAGCGAGTCCAGCCTGGAGGAGAGGCATAGCAAAACCTCCGATTCGGAGTCCAAGGTATAGGGGGGGCGTGGGGGGCCGCGCCGGACCCGGGACACGGGGTAAAGGCAGGCAGGGAGACGCGCAGGAGCAGCGAAATCCCCCGCGGGTGCCCGATGGTAACGCTATTGCCAAGCAAAACGATCCCTGCCTTCGCGGGGGGAGTGCGGCTGTTTACTTAGGAATAAAAAGCAGGTGAACTGGTGTACGACATACCTCATCGAAAACTACAGCAAACAGGAAACCCACTGAGCGGAGAACAAAGGAAATAAACAACCCGTCCCAGACACAGCCACCTTGTCTTTAGGAGACGCGCTGTCGGCGCGGGCTGTGGCAGCAGCTCCTGCGCTCCGGTGGCTGTCCCAGGACCGTGCTGGGGCCTGAACCCGAGCGCGGAGTGGCCTTTGGCGGCTGAGTTCGGCTGCACTTTAGGTCCCGGCCACCCCCGCCTCGCCCAGGGGTTCACCCCCTCGCCCGGAGCGCCGGGGTTTTGGGAGGCGCAGGGTCGGTGCCGCCGGCGCTCCGGGCACAGAGTGCGGCTGGAGAGACGGGGATGTGCTGCCGGGAAGAGTTTTAAGCTCAGACTAGCCGCGCTCTTCCCATCCGCAGAGTAGCGACAGAGAAAAATACTGAGTAAAGAGGAGCACTGGTGTGTTTTGAAAGGGGGTAAAACAGCCCAACCCACACTCTTGGGCTTGTTCCCTCTGCATCAGCAAGCAGTGAGTTACTGTGCTTATCTCCCTCGGCCAGACAATAGCAGTCAGGCTGAGAAACTTCTACCTCAAACTGTGCATATTGTACAGGGGAATGAACGGACCATGTTTATATTAAACAGCATATTTACATACCACTAATAGCATTTTATGAAAAAAGGGGCGGGGGGCCGCGGGGGGGGGGCGAGGAGCCTTCTGCAGCTTGTTCATTGTAATTACAGATGAACGGGGGAGGGGGGGAGAATCCTGGCAACAAAAATTTACTGCACATTTTTTTAAAAAATGTCGACAAAGCCGTTTCTTGCACAGTGTTAAGAGTTGTAAAGTTCTTTGAAGATGTTACTTGCACACACACGCAAACTGAAAAGGAAGCAGAGGTTTGAGTAACACCGACCCTGAACCTGATTTCTGGTTTTGTCTGATCTGTTATAGTTTTATTGAGAGAGTGACTTTTTTAATATTATTTTTTGAAGGTACTGTAAATATATTATAAATTAAAATATCTTAAGAGACTTTATTATTTTTATTTCCAAATGCCCACGTGAATCTGCTGTTGTTTTAGCACTTGTGTGTCATTTCCATTTTCCTCTCTGTGTGTGTTTTATAACATATTTATACTCTGGTGCAATTTACTACTGTGTAAGTAATTGGTCTATGTGCAATAAATACCATTGCAGCACAAGCAAGTGTGTCTCTATAGGTTTTGAAACAATACCTACTTATAATGGGAAGAACAGCATTTGTTTTTCTCCAAAGATGGCTCAGATTACCAATACAACTCTATCTAATGGCTTTTCCTGACACAGTGTTGTAAAAAACCTGTTTGAAACCCACTAAGGTTGTGTTCCTGTTGCATTGAGGTCCAGTGACTTCCCTTAAAATTAGTGGCTAAAGGCAAGGTGTTTCCACTCTGATAATGAATACACTAATTTTCTCAAACTATTCCTTTCTGGAATATATTCTTTTTTTTTTTTTTTCGTTAGGAGTTTGTGGCTGGGAGTCAGGAGACCAGAATATTTAAGTTTACAGAGGGTGTTTAATTTGAAAGCTAACAATGGTCTTGAGTAGAAAGAAATCTCCGTATGCATTACATGCCACCTCACAAGTAAGTCCACCTCGTGCCAGCAGTGGAGCTGATCCTGCCCAGGCGGTGTGGGTGGGGTGTGTCTCGTGGGCTGGGTCCTGGTGCTGGGCATGGCAGCTGGGGGAGACCCCTGCCCAGTGAGTACTGGAGGGGGCTCATGCCCTGTAAGGGGAGATGGCAGCCAGGGAGCCAGTCAGAGGTTCCTTCTTGTTACAAAAACGGAGCTACCCTCCGAGGGAATGGAAAAAGCGTAACTGGAGCAGGATTGGACTCTGGGTCAAACTTAAATGCTGATGAAACCTCGTCTATGTCACTGGATGAAATAAAAGTACCTGGTTTGTAGATTATAAAGCTAATGGTGATGGTGCAGGGTGCTGCTGACAGTCACATACCCCCTGGGGGCCAGGTCCTGGTAACTGAATGTTTTATTTTTGACTGATCCAAGTAAGGAGGTACAGTAAACAGAAGTGCTGCAGATTTGTACCCATGGTTCAAAAGATTGTCTTCCTTTATTGCTTTATTAAGGTATGCTCTATCTTTGTGGTTTCATAAAGCTTTTCATTACTGAAATGAATACATGGCAGATAGAGCAACAAAAAAGGAAGTGCAGAATAAAAGTGAAGCCGTTTTCAGCTTTATTAAACTCAGAAGTATAGTTTAATTAAAAATCAGCTCCCAGGAAGAACACTTCCCAAAGCAAGTTCTCCAGGGTGGTGGCTCACGGTTTGTTTTGGAAACCATTTGTTCATTCTTTTTGTTTTCAAAGTTAAGGAATTTGTCCTTTGCAATTTCTAGTGTTGTATTTTCAGAGGGGAAAAAAAAGTTATGCGTTTTATGCAAAGACAAAATAAAGGGACGGGAAAGTAAATAATAATTTTCCATTGATGTTACTGGGCTTTGATGTGAGTTGCAGTTAATGGTGTCTCCCATGACAATAGTGAAATGGGCTTCTTGAAATGCTGGGATTACTTCGGATCAGGAGTTGAGTGAACAGGGCTCTGCCACCAAATGATTTTCTTTTAAAAAAATCTGGTTTTATCTGTGATTACAGCAAACACAACAGGACCAAAAGGGTGCACCAGATGGTGAGGTCTGATGCTGGTGACTGCAGGGAGATGTTGGCTGTGCAAGTTGGGTCAGGACAGGATGGGGAGGCAGCGCTGCCCTCCTTGTGTGTGTTGAGGTTCACAGCAAGACAGGACAGGGCCAGGTGGTCCCTGCCTGCTGGGTGGAGCAGGACAGGATTCGGCCCCAGTACTCAGCTCAGAGCTGAAGTGGCTGTCAAGCCCTCATCCTCAGCAGGGTGCTGGGTCCTGGGGAAGCACCATGCCTACTGCATGAAGCAGGACAGTCTCATGGACTTGGCTCTTCATCTCATAAATCAGTTAACATGCTTAATTTTAACCATCCAAACACTCATGTCAGACTTTTAAAAGTGGTGAAAATTTTGCCTCAACAGAGTCCAGCTTAGCTGGGAAATTTATGGCCAGAACTTGCTCAGCTTCTCCTGCCAAATAGCTGTGCTGGGTGATGCTTCCCCTGGACAAGTGTAATGGCATAGAGGAAGGATGAGTTTAGTCCACTGGCTGCAGAAGGGCCAGCTGTGTCAGCAAAGAGGTCAGAATTCGTCTGTTCTTGAGTTTTTGCCAGTTGAGGACCTGTTGGGAGAGTTTGGATTCTGACACATTGAGTCCCTTCATAGGCAGCTAAAGTAATCCACCTGGCAGCCTGGATGGTGGGTGCCAGTCCATCTTGCACGGCGTGAAAAAGACAGTGGCACTGTAGCGATGCGGACAGAGCAGGACATATGGCACACACGTGTGTGAGGAAGGGGAGGCTGCTGGCGAGCAGTCTGCCATGGATCACGCTCAGAACAGGCTGTTCTCTGCAGAGAAGAGGGATACTCTGAGAAGTGTTGTGGGGCAGCTGAAATACTCCGGAGGCAATGAGTCAAACGCTCACGATGAGTATTTTTTTCTGACGAAAACCAGACATGGATTAGCAATTGGAGCTGCAAGGCAGAAAGTATAGGTGGTAGGCATGCGGCTGCACACGTACGTGGGCAGCAAAGCAACAGCAAAGAGCTGCAGGCCTGCAGGGAAGGGAGACACAGGTAAACCAGAAATCCACTCAGAGAAAATGTCCTGCAGCTGCCAGGACCAAAATTATTTGGCGAGGATGCCTGAGACTTCCACATGGAAGACGACTGATTCTCAAAGGCGCCGGCCTCACTCCAAGCAGTGTTTGCTCAGCACTTCTGAAAAGAAGGCTGCTTCTCTCCACATGTTTAAATGGGAATATATTGGGTTGAAAGCCTGGATTCATTTTTCCTTCTGCTCAGGGAAGTTGAGGCTGTTTCAGACATGCAGCAGCCTATCTAAGGGCCTGCAGAAGGACTCCCCACTGGTGAGAGCTGCACAGAAACCCTCCTGCAAATTTGCTGCACTTGAAGACTGCAACCCTCAGCATCCCCTGGCTGTAGCTCCAATCAGCATGAAATATGTGCTAAACAAGTGGCTTATGCTCTGAACTGTGCCTGTAGCAGACACAGCATTTGACAACATTGGCTGGGTGCTTGTGATGCAGCACGCCCCGGTTCTTCTGCAAATGCTGCTTTTCCTCTCGGGTATCCACGTGTTTTCAACTATAAGGACAACTTCTTTTATCTTTTTTTTTTTTCTCTAAACCCTATCTGAGGTTGCAGTTTTATTAATAACTTTTAAATGGCTACTTTGCAAACCTTTCTTGTGCTGCACACTTTCCTAATTTATTGTAATTTCCCGTCTGGTGGAGTGCACTTACTTCCTTTATGTAATATATCAGCTGCAGGGCTGGAAATTGGGCAGCTATGAACTGAAAGAGTAGACTTTCGTGAGGCCAAATGCGGTCAGGCATCATTGCCACCGGGAGCAGAATTTGACCTGATAATCTAATCTCATACGAGGGACTATCTCCAGAAAAGCATTGTTACCAGCAGTAAATGACCTCTGCTAATGAAGCTGGAGCAATTAGTCCTATTTAAAACTGTCAAGAAAATGTTAACTGCTAAACAACTGTTAATACTGGATAGCTTAAATAATGAGAGTTTTGTTTGCTGGTGTGTGTTAGATGATGTGTTGGGAAATAATTATCCTTTGATTAGCAGCCAGCTTTGTACTAATCAGAAAGGAGAAGTCATGTTCTGTTTGAAGGATTATACCTAAAAATAGTTCTGTTACTGCCACATCAACAAGCGAAATGAAGCAAATTCACGAGGATGTACACACCTTCTTAACTTTTCACTTTTCATCCTAAAAACTCATTGTTCAGCTGGAACTTTCTGTTTGATTGTGTCAAAAGCACTAATGTGATCTCCTGCAATAGCACTAAGCACACTCCCCCCAAAGGAGCATTACCCTATGCACCACTGATTTGCTTTCAAAGCCTGCCAAATTCCCAAACCTCCCAGGAGGAAGTAAGGATTCTTTCTCTTTATATAAACAATCACATATAATATAAAATCAACAATATTTGTGACAGTCCTCTCGCAGAAGAAATTAATATGCTTTTTGTTTGAGATGTTCATATGCCTGACCATCCACAAGGAGCAGACCCATGGCAACAGCAGGTGATCTATTCCTGCAATTCAGTAACTTCAGGCTGTCAAACTCTGCTGGAAAAAGCGACCAAGATGGGAAAAGGATAAAAAAGGTGATGCTGGTAAGCAAACCCAGGATTGTCACTGTGAAAAGAAAAACTGGGGCATCTTTGGCCATGCTATAGGTGTGGCATTTTACTGGTAAACTGTAATCCGTTTGGATAGGGATGCACCATTGTGGAAACATAGGTTAAGAAGTATGAGAGGTAAGACCAAGGGACTTGGAGCTGAAATGTGCCTGAAACATTCCTAAAAGTTTTTCTTTCTTTTTGGGTAACAGCAGAAGACTAAAGCACACCTGAGCAGCTTCTCAGCTGACATAAAGCCATGCAGCTCCCAGGCCAGTGATGGCTCCCAGGACACATGCAAACCCCCTCCCTCCGAGTGGCTCCAGCTTACACTGAGTTTCATTGGATCCGGAGCCAGCCCCCACCCTGGAGCCATCATCCTCTCCGAACAGGAGGTGCCCCCTGGCCCTCCAGGGGTGGCAGTGCTGCAGGAGGGATGAGTGGGTGCTGCAGGGTGTGCCCACTGTGCCGGGCGTGCTGGTGCAAGCTGCTGCCAGCCCCGCCACTGCCCTGAGTCATCGCTCCGTCCTGCAAACACCAGCGACAGAATCAGGCCCTCCGTGCTGGGAATGGAAGAGTGTTTGGGTTTATTACGTAAAACTGGTGATCAGCTTCCTGGTTCACCAAAACTGGCAGCTTGGTATGCAGGTTTGCTTCACAAAGTGCCTCTTCCCTGCCCCACTCAGCTTTCAGGTTTTTCACGGCAGTGTTTTCTTGCTCAGCCTTAGCACCCAGCAGCACAGGTTTTTGGGTTGTGCCCTGGCAGCAGTGTCTGGGTTTGGTCATACCTATTCCTTCCAGGGTTGGTGCTCAGATTTATTAATACTGGCTGCAACAGAGTGCAAAATTCCCAGACAAATAGAAAATGAGTCCCAACCTCCAGGTTCACAACCCGAAGGAGAAAACTGAAGCTTGCCCAGACTGTTGCCATTTCCATGATTAGCAGAGCATCTCAGATGTAATGGTGTGCCTTCCCTTCTGATCCTGTGTAATGCACTGAATCCTGTTGTCCTTAATGAGATTAAATGCGGATTTTCTACTAGTTCAGTGCTTTAGCCATTAGCCACTGTTGTGTGTCTCTAGGCAGCGATGTACCTTTTCAAGGCTGGCCCGGTGTCTCTCTCAAAGCCATGCTATTTAGCTTCTTCCTACCAAAATTATTTTGATCATTGGTCTTAAAATCATTGGCACAATGCTTTGAAAGGCAGATCTAAGTGTATGAACCACAGATGCAAAGAACGACACTAAAGAGCTCAAAATCTCAGCAGCTGCTTCATGTATAAATGTTTCAGCTACCAACAAGTCATTTTGCAGGGCCAGGAAAGTGCTGCAGCCCCCTCAAAGACTGTCAGCTGTGCTCTCAGAGGGGCACTGCAGAGTTCCCTGCCACTGTAGGAACAAGTGCAGGGACAGTACAATAGCTCATGACAAAAGATTTGCCAGGCGGTAAAATTTAAACAGTGCTTTGTGTCTGAAATTTGAAGATTTCTTGTTAAGAATAAGTAACTGAGACAAGCCCCGGACAGGATTTCCTAGTGGGGAAGGGAGAACAGTGTTCAGAGTTGGCAGACAAAAAGCCCTGCACTGACTGGTCCAGTAGGGGTTACAGATGCCGCTGCAAACCCTGTCAGAGCCTGGTGATGGACAAGTGTCACCCCAGGGACAGCGCACGGTGCCCCCAGTCACCTCCCTCCGCTCCCATTCGGGTGTATAACGCGTGCCCCTCTCACCTGCCCAAGCACCAGAGGGGACCCCAGAGGCGTCCTGAGACACAAAGGTGAGTGGCAGCCCGTGTCCCCCCTGGGGCTTGCTGCCCCACCATTGCGCTGTGGAGGGAGGAACCCTTCCTCTTGCACTGGAGCAGGTAAACTGGGAGATGTCCCACAAAGCTCCCATTGTTTCACAGCTCTCCTGCTCGCAGACTTCAGCCAGGGGTGTTTTGTTTGCTGTTCTTGCCCTAAATGCTCGCTTGGGAGCTGTCAAATAAAATCTCAATTAGCTCACTTACGACACCAGGGCAGTGTGGGATGCTCCCTTGGCAGGCAGCTGTCCACGCTCTGCTGCGGTGGCGGAGGCGAAGGGGAGGCAGGAGTGGCCATGGGGGACCTGGTGCTGGCACATACCCCTGACTGAAGCATCACTGGCAGGTTCCCATCACCACACTAGGACAGCCACACCACCAGTGCATCCAGGCTGGATCTGACACAGGAGCACAAACAGCTTGTGTCAAATACTTGGGCTTTTTTGAGCTTTTATCTAATACACAGCACAATGCAGCTGCTGCTCCAGTAATTGCCAGTAACAACAGGTGTTGCAGCAGTGCTCCAAACCACCTTGAGAGCATCCACAGGAGAGGTTTTGTTCCTGTTTCACTGCCAGGTGGTTACCAGCTAGCTGTCAGCAAGAGTAGATGCATGTCCGCGGTTTTCAGCATCAGCCCCTCCAAGCCAGGCCTGGTGCTTGCACCCTCTGCTCCCCACCCCTCAACTCCCATTGCATGTCCTGCTGCCCAGCCTGGCTCTGCTGCCTTTGCAACCATGTGGGCAATGGGCTCCTCTGGCTGAAAACCAGCCCTTTCAGACAAGGTTTGTTCCAGCTGAGCCACACAGGTTGCACAAATGTGTAACAAACAAATGCACAAGGGCCATAGGAACACACGGGGCAGGGATCACCTGTTTTGGTAGCAGCCCTGATTTGGATCCATCACTGTGATCACAAATCTCATGTCCAGCAGTGATGCTGTGGAAGTTGAGACTTAGACCAGCACGCTCTGGCCTGTCATTTTGCCTGACCAGTGTTGGAAAAGGGGGACTTGCCACCCAAACCTTCCCTCCCTTCAGAAGCTGCTCTGAATATTCTATTCAGAAGCCTAATGACTCAGCCATTTAAGCTTCTCATCGCATGCAAAAAACAAAATTAAATTTAGTTTTGTACAAATACTCGTGATAGAAAAAAAAAACATGATTTAAGTCTGATTATTTGTGAGACCACAGTGAAGAGCATGGGACAAACTCCTCATCTTTTGGCAGAGATCAGGACTAGGAGAGCTGAAAGAACAACTTGGGTACCGTGTGACAACACTAAACTGTCCCCAACTGCAGGAGGGTGATACGGCCCCAGGCCATGGGCAGTGGAAAAATTCACTAGGAAAAGCAGCTCTGTTTGCCCAGAGTGTATGTATGGATCCCAACACTGATGGGCACCACTGAGCTGTTAGGGGCTTGTGAACAATCCCCATCATGTGTGTCTTCTGGTGGATGATGTTTAACTGCTTTTCTTCCTGCACATTTCACTTATGTGGGAGCAAGGAATGTGGTGATAAAAATGCTGGAATGATTTCAGTGCTGGATAGTTTCCATTAATATATTTCTCATTATATAACACTGCTATCACAGTACAAAATGCAGTAAGGTGCCTTTTAGGAAGGTGGAACATATCTATGTAGCTGAAATTAAGTAAGTGGGGTTGTAGAGCAGGCTGGGTTTCGATGGGATACTTTTTAATTGCACCAGATGTGTTTGGGCTGTTGCATGGTATGAATTTCTTTGCCTTTATGTTACAAGGCACCTCGTAAATTAAATGGTTGATGTTGTCAAATGCATGCCATTAGCACTCTGAGCAGATAATCCTTCCCATGGCCTCATCAGTGTCTATCGCAGGGCCTGTCTCCAGATAACGGCCTGGAAGAAGAACAATGGTGCTCCCAGCTCCCAGGAGCCTCCACTCTTCGGTTCTGTGCTTCAGAAGAGAAAAATTATCATTATCTTCATGGCTCAAGCTCCCTTTGAAATGCAGTTATTTTTTACTCATACACTCCAAGTGTTTTTTACATGATATCAGTGAGAAACTTGAAACCCCCTTTGAGAAGAGAAAGATTTCCTGCAGCCCTTTTACTTAAGAAAATGGATAGATCAAGTAGTAAAGTTCAATGACTTACTTAGCATTAAATAAGAAAGAGAATAATGAATTGGATTTTGTGTCCCTGTTTTTCCTCTGCAGGGAACAGTCAGGCTAATGGATTTTCATTGCTTTGTGCTTCTGTTCATCAATCTAGGTGGGTTCAAAACACTGCTGCCTTTTTGTGTTCTCCTTTCCTGGCTCACTTGCCACAACTTCAAATATTTGGAGCTCAGCAAACACATTGGTGTGCTGCCATCAACACCATCTTGACCAGTGAGGAAAACACACAGGGTTAACCCCCTGCACCCAATGATGACTATGTGGACTATATTTTATACGCAGTAGCTGTAAGTAGGCAATTCCTTACCTAGGGTGGATGTTAGTTTCCTACTATTATGAGTTCAGGCTTTAACATCCTTCAAAAGAGGCATTATTTTCCCACTGGGTTCACCAAAAACTGGTTGGGTCTCCAAACCCCTCCTTTGTTTACAGCCTTTGCCAAGCATGCCGTAGGACTTTTATTGGGGAAGGAAGGGAGGCGGCGTAGGAGGAAACTATTACAAAGCTATTTAACATAAACAACTTTCTCCTGTAAACTCCAAGCTGCTTTTCAAGGAAGAGGTTAAAGTTAGGGGCTGGATGGTGAGGGGGGAATCATTAGGGCAAAGCTATAAACAGCAAATTGGGAAGCTCAGAGAGAGACATGGGGGAAGAGGAAGAGAAGAGCTGGCTCCAAATGGGATGGACTCTTTGTCTTACTGGAAGCCCTCTGCTGCCGTGCCCTCAGGGTTTGGACCTGGATCCTCCCTAAGGCATGCCAAAGCAGGGGAATTTCTCAGACAGAAATCCTGCCTAACTAATCAGTTGCCATATGTGTTCAAAGGTGAACCTGAAAGGTTTCTGCAGAGCCAGAAATTGCTGCTGCTGCCTCCTGCCCCAAACCTTGGCTGGGTCTGCCAGCGCCTGCCCAGAGCAGGGGAGCTGCTCTCTGCCCACTTGGAGCAGGATTTCCGTTTTCCTACCAGCCTTGGTGCCTCAGGCTTTTTGATCAGTTTTTTGTCTGAATGGGAAATACATAATGAGAAACTGTTTAAACAACTTATGGTACAAGGAAACTTGCTGGAGTAAAGTACAGTGCTCTAATTTATTTCCAAGGAAATCAGGTAACCTCCAAAAGTGCTCCACTCAAGCACTGCAATTTAAAGTTTGAAGATAATTGCTGGCCATCCTGGGTGGTCCCTCAGCCCTCATCCAGGTTCCAAGTGTGATGCACAAGGAGGGCAGGAGTCTGCCAAGATCATTGGTGCTGCTGTCTGGCTTTGCCACCAGTAGCCATTCATCAGCAGGTTATTGCAGGTCTTTGCACACAATGAGATGCTCGATGTGGGCATAACTCTGCCAGTGAAGAGGCACCAGGCAATGTTATATAAACTCTGTGCCAATGGATATGTTGATACACACAAATGTTAGTGGGGGCATTTCCTTCACAGTCTTTTAAACCACCCATAGCAGCTGTGTGAATGAAGATGACAAAGAACAGAGGGTAACCAAGGAAAGGATCCATCTCCCTTATGCCCCAGGCTGTGAGTGAGGTTGGTTCCGAGGCACAGCTGAATGCCTGAAGTTCACAGGAGGTCTGGCTGTTAGAGCTGTCCAGACTGTTGCGGGTAATTCTAGTCAGCCTGGTGCTAGTGAAGGAAAACCCAGAACCACGAAAGGCATGGAAAAATTCCCTTTTTCTATTTCCAGGCCTGCACACAAAGGGCTTTAGATCACATGCATTTCTGAAACTTATCTGTGTGAATATTTGACTGCTTATCCAAGCAGAACAAAAACCTTCAAACCTTCTGGGGTCTATCCATCAAGAGCTTTATCTCCACATGTCGCTGTTCAGCTCCTGGCTGCTTCTGCTTGGAGCCTCTTGCCAGCTCAGCTCTGACCACCAGCTTCCCATCTCCCCTCTCCAGGCAGCTCCACAGCATTATCCACAGTAAACTCCTTGGCTCCCTGCCACTTCAGTGATGACCTCTGCATTGCATGCAGAAGCTGCAGGGCTGGGCTGCTTCATGCCCCACAGCCAGCCAGCATCTTGCTGGGCTGCATTTTTGCTGCTGTATCACAGCTCATCGTCTCCTTCCCCCCCCACACACACACATAGTCTGGGCTGCGGCCACAGCCATGACCAAAGCAGAGCACACTGGCTCTTCTTGGCCCTAAGAATGGAGAATATTTGTCTTTTTTTAATTGGATATTAATGGAACTTGGATAAAGGAATGAAGTCTCCTCTAGCTGAGGCTCAAAAACTGAAATATCCAAGGAGAATATTTCTGACTCCTCCCAGCTGGCAGCCACTGGTCTCCTCTGGCAGAGGCATCCTCACTGCTGCTGTCAGGCTGCCAGACATCTCAGGTAGCATCCTGAAAGCCCAGGGAGTCTCTACCCCTGGTAGCTGAGCACAGTCCCTGAGCCAATGGGAAGAACCAGGAGCATGGCAAGAGCACAGGAGGGACACTAACATCCCTGGGTTCCTGGCCAGGTAAAACAGCTGCATAGTCAGACAATGCCCAGCTTATACCATGTGTTAGCCCTGTCAGAAGAGTCTCTGCAGTGCCTTATCCTTGGTATTGGGGCCACAGGACATTTTTTGCTTTGAAGCTGAGCTGGCACAACAAGTTGTCTGCAGTTCTGCTGTCCCATCAAAGCCATGGCCAAGAACAACAGGGTGAAGACTTTGGAAGGAGTCACACACCCACCACGTAACTGATTTCAAATGGGGGCCTTTCTGGCTCAGGGCTTGAGAACAACTTTCAAGCAGGCCAGAGGTTGAGATTATGTGCATCATGGTGGGGATCAGAGGTCTCTGCTGCTTGGTACCCCCTGATCTCAGTGCAGATCTAGACAAACTTCAGAATCAGGGTGGTCTTTTCCAATAGGGACCATTTCCCTATGGTCCTTCTCACAGGAGACTCTGATGCCTGGGCTGTTACTGCTCTCCTCCCTGTGGTTTTAATTTTCTTCTCTGTTTTAACAGTGAGAGGGGTGAAGTTAATTCCCGTCTCATATGTAACAACAAATTTGACTCAATAACAAGAAGATCAATGTACTTTTTATACTGTGGTTTAAGATAAGCTATTTATAAATATCATATCACTTCTGGATCATCATCAGAATTTAAAATAAAGTTTCAATTTAATCATAACTTTCTGGTGTTGACAGATATGATAAATACATTTTCATTCCAATAAAACCTAATTTCAGCAATGTTTTGCAAAAATCATTAGAAGCTAAGGATTATTTTCTTGATTTTTTTTTTGCTTTGTTTGTCTCCATGTTCCAGTGTTTAGTTTAATGTTACATTCCATTATAGAAAAAAGTCCGTGTCTGCAGTAATTTGTTTTCCAAGGCCTCTGCTTAAGGGATGGAAGGATGTTCTTGGGATGACTGATGGAGAGAGGCATCAGCTCACATCACAGAGGCCTTGGGGCAGTGGCAGCACCTCTCTGAACCAGGAAAGGACACTGCTTTCCTTGAAGCTCCGCTGAGGAGCAGAGGGAGATACCCTGCTTTGAAGGGATGCAGGATGCTTGATCTGGTTCTGACACAATGGGACCAGGTGCCAGCACAGCCCGAGCTCCCAGGCCTGCGTGACGCCCCTGCAGTGGCATGGTGGCATTGCTTCAGGGAATCACACGTTTGTGCAGCAGCCCAGGACCAGAGAGTCCTGACCCTGGGAGTCCTTTGCACTTAAACCCTTCCCCCAGGTGTGAAGAAGGTGGCCACCTCCTCCCCTCTGCAACAAAGGCTCTTTTCAGGCTCTGAGATCAGTGTCAGAATCAGCCCTTAAGGCGCTGCTGCAGAGCCCATTGGCAACTTCATGTCAATTGGGCGAACCTTGATATTTAAGGTGATCACACAAGACAGCCAAGAGGACACAGTGGGACAGGTATCATGTCTGGAAGGTGAGTTTAAAGAGAAGTCCTCCATCTACAGGACTGTTGCATTCCTGTTGGTTAACCACCCACTGATGAGCTGCGTCCCTCCAAAATTTTCCTGCACCTTCTCCAGTTTTTCTGCTTTCCCATGTGAACAGTTTTGAGGAGGATCTCACTTTCTGCCATCAAACATTTTCATTCTGCAGTAAAACAGCTCTTACATCAGTTGCCGTTGTATTGTAGATGTAAATGCAGAACAACAGAGCCCTTCCATGTTGTGAGGTGAGTGGGTCAGATCCTGTGCTTGAACAACAAAAGCACAAGGAATGTTGAGCAGGAAAAACAGCTTATTTTAAAGTGCTTGAAAGCTGCTGTCTGTCTTCTGAGCCCTGCAGTTTACAGCCCTTACTTCTCATGCCGCCTCTCTGTCAGACAGTCAAACAAGAGATGATGCTATTTGGAGAGCAAGCCTGTATGCTGCAGACATGCAAACACTGACACTCATAACCACATGTATTGGTCTTCATCTGCCAGGAACTTCCAGAAAATACCCAGGAAAGGGGCATGCAGAAAGGGAGAGAGGTCTTCTGGTGGGCTGCCATGTTACTCAGGCTGCTTTCATGGTGATACCTAGATGATGTCATTGATGCAGCCAACTACATAATCCTTTCAGTGGGAACAGGTGCTGGAGGATAATCCTGCTGTTTTCCTTGGTTATGGTTCTCTTCAGTCACTAAGACTGAGCAAACAGGATTATCACAGCAGCGATTCAGGAGGTGAAGTTACTGGTGCTGTGTGCCTGTGGCTCTGTGGACATTTATTTCCAAGGCAGGTGCTGGCTTTGCTGAGCAGCCTGTCCTGATGAGGGCAGTGGGTGAGCAGGTGAGCCAGTGGCACCATGGGGCTTTGCTGGCCACTCCTGAGGTCCTCCCAGATCTGCACTGTGCCCCCTGGGGATGAGGGCTGAGCCCTAGATGCAAAGTCCGTGCTCTCTACAGCTCTCCTGGAAAGATGCCTTCCCCAGCTCCGCAGATGTGGGTGGGATGGAGACTCTGAGCCATGCATTGTCCCAAAACCTGGGCTGGGCCAAGGCACTGGTAGAGGAGTTTGGGGAGGACAAGGGGTGGCAGCTCTGGCTGGGCTGCCAGATCTTCTCTGGCTGGGAAGGTCTGAGGCACAGCAAACACCCTTGGGATTCATGATGAACCAGCCCATCCTGACTCCATGAGACTTCAGAGCAACTCTGTCCCTGTGTAAGTGCAGGCTCGTGCCTCCAGCAGACTTTAATGTACTGTCAGGTTTTGTTTTAAATCCCTGAAGTGCTGCACTCATCCTGCTTCTGCTGCCCTTAGAGAACAGCCTGCACCCTTGTTATGCAAAGGCAATGCCCCTCTGTTCCTGTTTTACTGCCTTTTGCTTTGCTGATAGCAACCCCTGACCCCCCTGCCAATTCCCTTCTCCACCAGCAAAGGAGGGCATGTGAGGTTCTTGGCATCAGCCTTTACACAGCCCCTGTGCACAGACACCTGCTCCTGATTACTGGCTTGCTTCAGGGCTTCCCTGATACCTAATTTCAGGAACAGCAAAGCAACTGATCTTGGCTTCGTGGTTTTGTGGCAATCTCAGCCCAAAATAGCAAACTACAAAATAAACATACGTGTACAGCTTATATACCAAACTGCAGGAATAGGAACTAGGGACATGCAGCCCTGGAAGGGTTGTTAGAGCTCCAGCTTGTAGCCGTGCTGATAAGGCAATTTCCAAGAAATTGCCCAGCCCTTAAATTCTAGAAGCTCTCTCTTCCCAGGTCAACAACCTTTTATGGGCTGAATCTTGGTGTCACTCTATGAGCAAACACGGGCCAGACAGAACCTTCTGCAAATGGTACAAAAAAGAGAACCTGTTCTGCAAAGAAAGGGTCCAAAAACTTTCTGGCATAGAAAACGAAAAAGCCCACAATGAACAGCACACTTGGTAATTCTGGTAGTTCGGGGAAGCACAAGAAAATGTGCTTCAACTTCATTCTTCTTTGGCCAACTCTCCTCCTTGACTGAAAGGGAATAAAGGTGGTATTAGCTGAGTTGCTGCTCGCCCCGTCCCACTGTTTGGGCTCCCTCCAAAGTCTCCCATATTTGTAGGGAGAGCTCCATCAGCCCCAGGAGCAGGGCTCTGCACCCAGCCTGCTCCAGAACTGACTCCCCTGCAGCTCCACTCCCTGCTTTTGACCAGCCTTGACTTCAGACATGAACAAAGGCTCTTTGGAGAGCCGATTTTCCATAACATCCTGAAGTTCCATTAGCAAAAATGTTCGGTGTGGCTTTAGTGAGAGCACAGGCAGGGCTGATTAGACCCAGTTGTTTGGCTCCCTCATTTCATGGGGATTTTTTAAAATATCTTATGCAGGTGCAGGAGTTGACACAACAGAGCATGCACCATGTTAGAGTGTGTCCAGCTTGTGTGTAAACACCACTAGTCCCCTTTTCAAACTCTTAGGAGCTGTTTCATAAACACAAAATACTTCACTTAATTTCCAAATCACGTGCGGCTTCCTCGGCAGGGCCGGTGGTTGGAGGACACTGCAGAGCAGCCCCGTGTCCTGGGGAGCAGCCTCAGGTCCCTGCCAGGGCTGGCAGCAGAGCCAGGCAGAGCCTACCACCTGCTGGGCTCTCCTCAGTGACTCCTGCTCTGAACCTCTCCACAGTGCCATTTAATGATGGCTGTGTGCTGAGCGTCGTGGCACAAACACCTCCGGCCAGCTCCTCGTCACTAACAGAGCTCTTGACATGTAAACCATGTTAACAGGGAGGATGCTCTGTCAGCAGTTTTGGGCACCTGACCATTTCTCATTTTGTGTCTTCCACAGTGTGGATATTTCTCTTCCTTATGGGCCCTGCAGAACAGGGACACCTTTCTGAGCTGAGGCAAATTGCCAGAATTTTTCTGAACTGAGGAACCCGATATTTCCCCATCGAAACTTGCTCCTACCAAAAAAAGAGAAATTACTCTTCCAGCAGTCCTTAAGAAGGGGGAATAAAATTCATGCATGCTGGATGGGCACATGCCTGAATTTTTGTGGGATCCCATCCTTGCATGGGGAACCTTGAAGGTCTTCATGGGAAACACGGGAAACACCCTTGCATGCTTAGGGGTGTTCATGGGAAATGGTGCTGGGCATGAACCCAGCTCTGCTGTGCAATGGTGCATCACTGTGCAGGCAGAATTGAGCAGCCAAGTCAGGCCTGGCCTTGGTAATCCAGGAAACCCAGGGTCATGTTTGTCCCACTCAAAGAGTTTGACCAAATAAGTTCCGTAACTCACCCTGACTCCTGCAGCCTTGAGATTAAGGGACATGGTACTTGTGCTGGGTGGGCAGACTCTGTGAATCTTGCAGGGCTGAACACCCACTGCTGCCAGTGTGTCTGGGGGGGCTCATGGTGTCGCAGCACATGCGTTTCTGGGGCACACACTTTGTTTTTGCACCAAGCACTCTGAATGTTATTGATGTAGTTGCCTGATGTAGCCTTTTTTTGACTGAGCAGCTCTATCCTGAGCCTTGGCAGGCCATGCTAGCTTGCACCTACAACGCATCAGGCTTCATCTTCCCAGTTAGCCGGGCTCCGGGAAGGTCACTGGAAGGACTCCAGTGGCTTCAAATAGGAGTTGACTCATGCCCCATGAGATCAAAACAAAATGTCTCTGCATATGAAAACATATTATGGAAACTGTATCATTCATGCACAAAAGCCTCACTTCAAATTTATCATATAAAATACCTACTATTGTAAATGGAAAGAAAAATTGCATAAGGCCTGGGGTGCATTAAAGTCGTTGGCATGTCAAAATGTCCCTTCCCATAAACACAGCTGGGGTCAGGTTCACAAGTAGACATCCAAAACTGGAAAGCTTTGTCCCTTCCTGCACTTCTTCAAAATACTAATTTTCTGCAGAAGTAATTAATTTCTAGACTCGTCTCTTGTCCTGTCAAGAGGGACCCAGAGCAAATGCTTAAGATGAGGTGATGTGGCAGTGTGACAGGTATTTCAGGACCTCACAAATACAGCAGCAGCACAGAGAGTGCTGCCTGGGACAGAGGTGGGTGCTGAGAGCACCCCATGGGCAGGCTGCAGCACTTGGCTCACTCAGGTCTTTGTAGGAGGTCTGACTCTTTGGTCAAATCCTGTCCCACTGATGCTGGCCAGGATTTGACCATGGTGTTCAGCAACGCAGAGTCCCTGTGATTCCCTCAGCTGCCATCTGTGGCTTGATGGTATTCCCGCAATAGCTGATTGCCATGGTCCAGGGAGCAGGATTTAGCATATCACCTTGAGGAAATGAGCAGAGGATGGCTCAGCATGCACAGCAAATGCAGCTCTGAGAGGAAAAAAATGAATTAATATGGGTATTAACCAGCAATTTGTCATACAGCCTCTAGAGTCAGCTTCTGATGCTGTGAGGTGTGCAGTGAAAACCAATGGATGCTTCTGTATCTCCCCTGCCTTCTCTGAAGTCTTCAGCACTGGGAGCAGGTGGATCCCACCAACCCTGTTTGCTGCTCAGCCATGGGGCAAGCCCTGCTGAATGCTCCAGCTGCTGGCTGCAAGCTCTTCCCTCTGACCTGGGGCCATGGGGCAGACTGCAGCTCAGCCTTTCCCTCTGTGCCATGCCTCCCTCCATGGGGGAGAGCATCAGGAGCTGGCTGTGGGCCCTGCAGAGGTGCCCTCTGTCCCCCTGTAGGCTGGACCTGATGCACATTCCGTTTATCACTCTGCAGTGTCTCGGTACCACCTCCCTGAGACACCTCTGTGGCAGGAGGGTCCCACCACACACCCTCCAGCAGCTGGGCCTGAATGCAAACACTTCCAAGCTTCAGAGAGCCAAGCGCAATAACCCACCTGCACCATTTGTCCACTATTGCCATCAAATTACCCTTTTTCCCCCTAAAGCACAGCAGTTCAGGACAGGCAGTCACACTGTGCAAGCCCATCACTGATTCCCATTCCTGACGGGATTTTGGCCTCTCATGCTCTCCTGCTCCAGTGTTATGGGGTGACTGTGGAATGTGACTCAGTTAACTGGGCTGTACTGGTTCCCTGCCCGAGCATGTTCCCAGAACTGACACTAAGAGACATCCAGCTTCGATGACTAAACTCTTCTAACACTCCAGAAATCCAACAAATAAATGTTTCTTGAAACTAAGCTAGTGTTTTGTTTTGGGAAATGAGCAAACCATCAGCCCGGTCACTTTTGTGTGGAGGGCAAGGATTCACAAGGACCCTCAGGGCACCAGGCAGTCACACGAGCATCTTGCTTGCCTGCCCTCCCAGCTCGCCTCTCCTCCCTTTGATGGGAATGAGCTCTGGAGGTCTAACTGAGGAGAGTAATGATGTGTGAAAGCTCACTTTCATTTTTCACTCTACTTTTTTGGAAGGTGGAACATTTTCAGTTGACAGTACCATGCTAAAGCCATATGAGGAAAGTAACTATTTTTAACTGGATGGAGACTATCTGAGAGTCTACTGCTGAATCATTTCAAACAAGAAATCATGGAATCCAAAAGTAGGGGTGGGAGGGATAGGGGCAGAAAGGCTTTTATCATACACTTGTTCCAATAACTGTCCAACTACTTCAAGACTTATTATGACCACTTACTGAAAATGCCTGGGAGGTCACTTCAAGTGGTGGCTGCATTTTACAAAATGCCTCTGCTTTAAGAGAAAGGCAGTTCCTCTGCTTAGAGAAGCTTGAAAGGCTCCCTGTGCTCACTGACCCCTTTTGCTGATCATGCACAATGCTCTGAACTGTGCCAAACGGGAGAAGATACTTGGGCACCTTGGCACTGCACTTGTCTGAGCCCCCATCACCACGTATTAGCCTGAGGTGAGAGGGGAAAGGGTGGCCCCAGCCCTGTCTGGATGTCCTTCCACCTGACAGTGAAAAGCACTGCTTCTCCCTCCCCTTCCCACACCAGTGCAGACATGGCACTTCAAATAATGTGAGTTTGCCAGGTGAAATGGGTCTTGTGGATAAACTGAGGAATTTTCATCACGTTTTCTGTATCTGACACATCTCAGACTTGCAACAACACCCCTCCTCATTGGCAGTATGGACTAAGGCAGCCTCTCCCACAAGCAAAGCAAGAGCTAGGAAGCACAACTGACTTACAACTGCCTGACAGGCCATGACCCAAACAGTGTTAGAAGCCTCTCAGCCTGTTTGTGTGAGTTAATGCATAGACTGTTTATACTCATTCAGAGCACGAGGGTGATAAACACACACATGATGTTTGGCTTTGTGCTGAAGTTTGTTTAACTGCATTGCCTGTGCAGCATCTGGCTGTGGATCTGAGCTGAGTCCATGTAGGAATGTGGCACTGCTCGGGCACAGCATGGTGCCAAAACAAGGGCTGGGAGGAATGTTTCTGCCTTCGACCCTACTGAAAGTAAGGCTTTGTGGTCTGCAATGTTTTCCCAGTTTGCAACGGGAAATCCATCTTCTTTCCCTGATATAGTTTGGTACTTGGTCACTAGCCTGTCTTCTCAGTACCACTGAAATCATGGGAGGGACACATGTCCTTAGCTCCCCCCGCCCCAGTCTCTTGGCTCTGATTTCCCAAAAGCTGCTGCCACTGGGATCCTCTGCATTGAGAACAAGAGTCAAACCCTGACGCAGGTTTGCACTGCAGCATGGCTGGGGCAGAGTGCATAGAGATGACATCAAGACATTGTGAAGTCCTGCATCTGCTTGTCACACACCAAAAGACAGTGTCCTACTTTTGGGGAGACAGAAAAGTTCAAATGAACCTTCCCTCCCACACCATCAGTATCATCTACAGAAGGAGTGAGGGTATATCAAGAATAGTTTTAGCTCCCAACTCAGTGGCACTCCAATGAGGAGCCTATTTGCCAGCGTAGGTAGGCTGCAGCTCTCTACAGTATCTCTTCTGTACTGCAATTGCCTCTGTAAACATCCTAAATGTGGGCTATGAGACCTGGTGGACCTTTGGGCTGCAAAGACTCACAAGCAAATTTAGCCAAATGAACTGGATACATCCCCTTAAAAAAGCCATCAAGGTCAGCATCTGTAGTGTGAGGAGTGGAGTGCAGAATAAACGATCCTGAAACTCAATGTTTTTAAGAGCAATTGTGAAGTGAGAGGGACACAACAGGGTCTGCTGCCACCTCATAATGCCTCTGCCCAACATCCAGAGCACTGCACAGCCCTCGCCCCACACTGCTGGTTACAGCTGTCACCAAAGTTGTCACCTTGTGCAATGAGGAGCAGTGAGTCTCTCATGATCACCTGTTACATTAAACGCAGTGCGAGCTGCAGAGCTCACATGGGTGGACTGTGGGGCCTTGGAAAAGAGAAGGCCTGTATCTCCCATGGGACTTGGCTCCCTTGTGGGGTCTTCATCCTTGGGCTGTCCTCTTCTCTGTTTTCTCCTGGTTATTTGTGATCTCACCCCTCCTCTCAGGGCAGGGCTGTGGAGAGGGGACAGCTCCCTGCTCAACCTCAGCCCAGCCAGCCAGGGCACACCACAGCCTGGTGCCAAGATGACCTGGGACTTTGGCTTGAGGAAACATGTGGTTGAGCCGATGCCACGTACTGGCATCCAGCACACTCACACTTGCACACCACTCATGGCTTGTCCTGCCCCTGTCCCTGCAGTCTGGAGTAATGGGGCCTGGCATGTGTGTTTTTCCAGAGCACAATCTCTTCAGAGTGAATTAATTCTGTGATTTCCAGGTGCTTCCTCCTCTGCATAAATGATGAAGACTTCCTGAAGCTATTGGCCAAGGTTGTTTGCAGCCAGGACATTGAAATTAATCTTTTGTTCTTGGGTACTTTCTGTAGCCTGATGGCTCTGGGTGCTGCTTCTCTTTTCTCACCCACAGAAAGTCCCAAAGGTGCTGGCAAAGAGGCATTTTAGGGGGAAGAGGAGGGGAGGACAGGGTGTGAAGCGGCTTGTCTGTGGGTCTGAGCCTGCTGGGAGACTCCCACTGAAAGCTCTTTGCAGGATCCTCCCTGCTGAGTTGCTCCCTGGGCTGGGGGTGAGGGCAGAGCTGTGAGTCCAGCCTGGGACCCACCACAAATGGCCCAAAATCAGCCTGCAGCTGCATCCCACCACTCTGGGGTCTGAGGGCAAGGTGACCCAGGCATTTCTGAGGACATGGTAAATGAAGGTTGTGTTTAAACTCACCAGATGATCTCTCTTTCCCAATTTGAGGGGGTTCTTGTTGAATAGGATGTTTGCATTTGAGCAACACTGACTGCATCCTGTAGGTCCTCTCTGCATTAAAAGGAGCTGAGATTTTGATGGGAACATCTTGTATTGTGCATCCATTTCCTCTCTCCTGCTTATCAGGAGTTGTATCGTGTTGCTTATATTAAAGTCTAAAATACAGATGAAGTTGTGAAGCATGAACAATAAAAGCTACTCATCAGCAGATAGCCCAGAGGCACATTCCATTAAAAGGTGCTGGGTGAATAAAATGCCTTTTAGTCCCTTATCAAGACATTTTTGTTCACTGCTTTTTAGAGCAATATAGTGTTGGGTCTGAGTTAGGATGATTTTTTTTTTGTCTGGATCTACATTTGCATTTTCTCATGTCTAGTTCTATAACCTGACTGCATTGCCAGTATATGTAGTGCTGGCATCACAAAATTTTCATAGCCTATAAAAGACATGAAGCAGACATTTGTCTCCCACGTGCAGTGCAACCATCAGTATTTACCTTACACATAGGACCCCTCCTGATCAGAGATCTCAAAGCCCTTAGTGAAGTGTATTCCTTCATTTTTAAAAAATGCGAAGCACGTCCTTATCCAGCTTTTTGTTGGAGCAAGAGGCAGTGCCCTGGTGCTGACCTGCAGCTTTTTTGTCTTGCTCTGCTCATCAGGTGAGTCTGTTCTAGTGGGGTTTTTAAGTGTGGTGGACTTTAAACGGACCAGTCTTTGTGGTCACTTCAGTATCACCCCTAGTGGACAGGCCTGGTTGATGCTTTCAGTAAGGTCAGGTCTCTCCTCCTAACACTGGTCTTACTTGTGTCTGCACTTGTGCCCTTCCTTGCCTGCCAGCTGTGAGGTCAACACCCCTGTTACACAAGTGAATGTCGTTGGTGTTTTCCTTCTTGATTGTTCTGCATGTAATTTAGATTCCATGACCAGCATTTAGCTTATGTCATTGCATCATTTTAATGGTGTTTTTCTTGGCTGCAGGTCTGATTTTCTTGGCACTGCTGTTGGGGCATCTCTGTAGACATGTACACTTGCTAGTGCACCCTTTTGTGCACCTTGCGCTCCCCTCTGCAACCCCGACTGCAAAGGACTGGTTTTGCAATCCTTTACTTGCCCATTCACAGTGGCAAACACACTCTGCCCCTTTAATTGCTGTATCTCAGTACTTATCTTGGATTAAAGTTGTCATTCTACTACATGAAATCTTTAAAGTTTTCATTATGATAGCAGTGCCTAGAAGATGCCTGCAAGGATCAGGAAGAATTTGTTCTGCACAGGCAAAACCCAATGCTCCTGGTCCCCAAATGTTTCTGCTCTAACCTTCACATGGGACAACAGAGGGATATGGACAGGAAAACAGGATCATCAGGAAATGATGGTGCAACGTTACCCATGGTGATAGACGTATGTGCCTGGCACTAGTCATTTTCAGACCTTTGTCAGCAGCTGTGCAAAGGGATTTCAAAGGAACTGGGAAGGATATCTAGGTACTTTTGAGTGGTCTCTGTCACTGCACCCACAGCTCCACTGTCTCATTTTGCTTGTGCTTTTCTGGATGCACGCCTTTCCAACAGAATGGGTTTAGGATGGTATTTTTCCCTGGGCTGTCTAGCAAAGCCCTCCCTTTACTTCTGGCAGTTCTGCTTTCAAGGTGTTGCCAGCTTCCCACAGTATTAGTGCAGGGCTCTTGGCAAATTTATTCAAATCCTCATGTTTTTTTTCATCCCCAATACTGTTATAACACAATTTGCCCTTTCTTGTAAGAGCTGACAGTCAAATGATACATGTGTATTTTGCCAATAGAGAGTTGTGTGTTTTCTTTTATTACAAATTATATTTCTTGCCTGTGCTTTTTGTAAAACAAAATCAAAGCCATCACCCCTCAAAACCAACCTTTTTCTCCTCTAAACCCACCAGAAATCCTATAAAGGCCTTGAGTTAGAATCTGCATCTTCCTTTCCTCTTGCCCTGCCCATACATTGCTATTTCTGTGCTCTCTACCCAGGGGCAAGGTTGAGCTCAGGGGATGGTCCCTGCACTGCCATCCTGTTCTGCTCCTTGGTGGAAACATGATGTCAGTAATTACAAAGCTGAGTGAGGTCTGGCAGGGTCTGGGGTCCCTGACTCCCACACATGCAGCAAACTCACAGGAGCACTGAGAAGAAAGAGGGGAAGGGAAAATTCATGTGGTTGGGAGCCAACACACAGCCCAGAATAGGCAACACTTCCCAAAAAAAGAACCTCCAAAGTAAATATGATTGTGCAAGACATTTTTGTGCCATGTTTCCAAAGAGAGACAGACTTTTCTGTTTCTCTTTCATATACAGCCACTCAGAAGTGCATGTTTGGATGTCTTGGGGTTGAAGTTAAGATCATGCTGTCAGCTGCTCTCCAGAACTGGGCTTGCAGTGCCCCAAGTTAGTTCTGCAGAGGAGATGAGAGGCCATGACACTCCAAAAGCAAGTGGGGTTTGCTCTTGTGCCAGGACAGCGTTTTTGGAAAAACATTTCTTTCCTCTGCCATCTCTCAGTCTTTCACCAGCTAGCCAGTTTCCTTCCTCTCCCCTGCACGTTGAATTTAAGCCTATTCTGGGGACACACAGCTCCCCCAGCCCGAGGATTCAGGAGGAGCAGCCCCAGGGAGGTTGAACAGTGCTGGGCAAGGGGCAGCACATGCAGGAGCTGCTCAAACCCCTTCTAGGTGTTTTTGCACGCTCAACTACCCCATTTTCCTGAAACCATTTTTATCAGTGCTCAGCCTGAGCTTCCCTACATCTAAAACCCATCAAGGGAATAAAACTGAGCCAGGGAATATTTTTTTGTAAGCACGATGTTTTAATGAAATAAAGTCTTTGTTCACACTGAGCCCAACCTCAGTGTATCTTGGACCAGCCCAATTCCTCAGTTCAGGTAGGAAAGGCCCACAAGCAAAAGGTTCATCACAGGGTCTGCTCCACCTTCCTGACAGTCCAGGTGGGTTTTCTGGTTGCCTTCACAGCCTCAGAAAACAAAGCCAGCTCTGGGGGCCCAACAGAAGAAGGATGTGGACCTGTTGGAGCAAGTTTAGAGGAGGGTGACAAAGATGCTCAGAGGGCTGGAGCACCTCTGCTGTGAAGACATGCTGAGTGAGCTGAGCTCATTCAGCCTGGAGAATAGAAGGCTCCAGGAAGACTTTAGAGCATCTTCCAGTGCCTAAAAGGGCTACAAGAGAGACAGAGAGGAACATTTTACAAGTGTATGTAGGGATAGGAAATGGCAGAATGGCTTCAAACTGAAAGGGGGCATGGTTTTATTATGTATTAGGAAGAAATTCTTTACTATGAGGGTGATGAGGCACAGGTTGTCCAGAGAAGCTGTGGATGCCCCATCCCTGGAAGTGTTCACGGTCAGGCTGGATGTGCCTTTGAGCAACCTGGTTTAGTGGAAGTTGTCCTCAAGGCATGGGGGTTGGAACCAGATTGTCTTTAAGGCCCCTTCCAATCCAAACAATTCTGTTATTCTATGATACGAAGAATCAGAATCCCAGCTGACCTCCCTGGCAGCCGAGTCTGAGACCGGCTCCTCCCTGGTCACAAGGCATCCACACAGAGGATGGTGGCCAGACAGCAGCTACCCCTCTGTGCCCCCATCCAGCACAGTGGGAATGGGGTGTCAGCGCGAGAGCCTTTGAGGCTGCTCTGAGTCACCCTTTGGAAGGGCTTCGCTTCCTTGCTCTCTGGTCCAAGGCTGCTTTCTTGGCAGAAGCTTCCCCCAGCACTCAGTGGCAAACTCACGGCTTTGGTTGGTTGATTTGGTGTTTCTCCAGTGTTTGCTCTGATACACAATTAACGAAACGTAAATGCCTCCATTTATTGGTCTCTAGAGAAGCCCTGCTGGCTTGCATGCCCTGGCCTTTGGGGACATTTCTATTGTTTCAGCTAGCACCAAAGCCAAGGAAAGGTAAACTACACTCTCTTCAGCGTGATTGGAGGGAGGTCACCCACCTCTGTGCTTCAGCTTCAGCATGGCTTGCAGTTGCCTAAACACTATATTTAATGACAGACATGCCACAGTGGCTTTGGCAATACAAGGTGACCACTACCAGCAAGCTCTGGGCTCTGTCACCAACCCACGCAAGGTTAAATCACTTTGAAATAGTTGACTGATCTCTCACCATCAACAAGCAGCCTTGGAAGACTGCAAAGAAATTCTGAGAGAGGGAAATAATTTGACATAATTCAGGTAAACAGAAAAAAATGTAATCTGTGAGCCTCATGCTGCAGGCTTACTGACAAATCTGCCACATCTTTTCCAAGGGCTTCACCTGCCTGAGGAGTGAAGGTAACTCAACCCAACCTGTGTTTGGTCCAGTCCTGGTTTAGAGGTGTGCCTGCATTTTTGAAGAGCCATTCCCTGCCAGCATTTGGGATTGGATGGTCCCAGAAAGACCATGAGCGCTTCCG
Source organism: Acropternis orthonyx (assembly GCA_035583155.1). Classification (NCBI taxonomy): domain Eukaryota; kingdom Metazoa; phylum Chordata; class Aves; order Passeriformes; family Rhinocryptidae; genus Acropternis; species Acropternis orthonyx. The sequence goes on from JAWWEU010000160.1 coordinate 28,112,230, forward strand.
AGCACATTGTCCAGGGCCATGGGTACCTGGACTGATGGCTGCTTGCTTTACCAGATTGGTTTGTGAAGCAGAGGCTCTCCTCTGCCAATCCTTGCTGATGGAAAACACTTGCTTGGCTCCAGCTGTATCTTTTTAGATCCCAGAAATGTCTGATTAAAGCCAAGCAAAACAAGGGGCTGTGGATTCTGGGGGAGGTTTTACCTGGAGCTGTGGAGGGGTTTCACTGCCAGCTGTCCTGCCTTGCTCAAGGGGCTCTGTCTCCACATCATGGAGGGCGTGGGAGCTGTGCAACCACCTCTGACACACTGCAGGTCACAGTGTGGCACTTCCAGGGAAAACAAATGCTCCTTGCTTTGCCTCGAAAGGCTGAGCCATTACCTGCAGTGCACTGGGAGCTGCTGGAACAGCCCGGGAGCAGGTGGCCAGCAGTGGGCAATAACCTCACCTGTGGGACAGTCCTGTTCCCTATCCCGGCCATCCCCACTGGTCTGAGTGAGCCTAAAGGCCAGATCAGACACATGGCAAGCGGAAGGGTCAGGGAAAGGGCATCACAAGACTGGCTGCCATCAGCCTGTGTCACTCCTGATCTTAAGTCCACAAGAAGATGACAGCAGCTTGTTCTGATTTCTCATTTCACCTCATGGCTGAAAATCCATTCTCTAGAATGGTGAAGACCTTAAATTATTTTCCAGAGTCCATCCGATCAGTATTGCTCTAATAATCTAATTACTAACGTGAACCCAGAGCAGTTGATTAGTACAACCCACTTACAGCATGAACGGGTCAGAACTCTGAGCCAAAGTTTGGTGGTTTTCAACCTCTTGAACTTGACAAAGTTTCCAGGCAATTTGCAGACCCACAAAACAAGTTTAAGCTGACCAGCACTAGGCTTGTTTTTTCAGCCATTAACTTGGCCATATGCTGCTTTTACCCACAGTGTTGATATAAGTGATTCTCACCTTCTTCCTCTCCCCTGTGCCAGGCACTGACTGGAGTTAAAATAATTTCAGATCTATCATTTTCAGAGTATTTTTAACCAGTCCCTTTCACAGTGCAGCCTCACAAACCCTTCTGTCTGGCTGCAGAGCACAGCTTGAAACAGCTTTGCCTGACAGTTGCACCCTGCTTCAATCCATCTCCAAAGGCAGCACCTGTTCCCAAAGAACTGCACAATGGGTGGCCCAGGGCAGCTTGCAAGGACTCACCAACCACTCCAAAGGGAGCAGCAGTGCCTGCCAGGCTGTGCTCACCTACCTTGTGTCAAACATCAGCACTTTGGTTAGAGCTCTCTCAGTGCTTTCATCTGCTGCTTTTCCTTATTACACGCACATGGGATTATTTTAAAATAGAAACTTCTTAAGAAGCTCTTAGACATTCATAGGATTCAGCCTGTTAGTCAGCAAGGTGCTTCACTTGAGGCATTTGAGCAGCCCTGCCGAAATCAGTGAGCATGTGGTCAAGAGCCCAGTGAAACCTGAGGGCCAGAGGATTTCCTGACTATAGGGCATCTACTGGAGCAGAACAGCAACAAACACATCAAAGAGCATATTCATACACGTTAGATGAGAACAACTTGTTCAGCAGAGCTCTTCGACTGCAAGTTACATTTATGCATGCAAAAATCTTGCAAAATCTGGCACAGACCCACTGTGGTTTAATGCAAAATAGCCTAAAAACAACTGCAACAACAAAAGCCTGAGCAGAGCTCGCTATTAAAAAAACTCCTAAAAATAAAGTAAGGAGGGAACGAAAAATAGCAGCGCTGATTTCCTCATTCACAGTCAGCCAGAGAAGCAAACTGCTTAAAATATTTAACACCCAGTAGCTCCAGTATCAGCTTACTTCAGGACTGAGCACTTAACACCAGTGTGCCACGAGAACCCTTCCTCTGCACTCCTCCAGAGCTGTGCTGTGTCAGCCTGAGATACAGACCCAAAAGCAAGGCAGGGGGAGTTGTTCACCAAATGATTACTTGCAAATACCACCAAAGCCAAAATTAGCATTTGAAGAAGCTCAGCTTCAGGCTGTTGTTTCCAAGCAGCAGCGATAAGAACTTGGGAAGCACAAAGGAACCTTGACATTTGGTCACATCTGTCACCAAGAGCTGTACCTGTTGTCAGTAGAAAAGGCTGGGAAAAAAAAAAGTAAACTGCAAAATAATTTCAGCAAAGGGTCATACACGTAAAGAGCAACCAGAAAACTTACTGGGAGCCCCAGTCCTGGGAAGCTCGTGGTAGTTTGCCATTAAATTTCAGCAGAAAATAGGATACCCTCTTCTCTCACTTTAGGTACTCAGGGAGATACTTAAAACTCCGTAATTATCCCATTCACAGTACTCCTTTTTCCTTTTCTTCTGTCTCCCTACAATCAGGTTGCAGGGGCAGGACAACCCCCGTCAATCCAATTCCCAGGTTTTTAATATAAGCACAGCAACAATGAACAGCCAGCAACCAGAGAGCATCACTTATTATTTTTATAAAATACCATCATGGCTAAACCCCAAATTACATTAGATCTCCACAAGAGAATAAATAAATCAGAGCAGCAAATAGTGTCCCAAATGTGGTGCTGAAGGCAAGGAACCAGCCCTTGCTGCTGGGACCGTGGCACTGTCAAATTCATCCTGCACAATGGAAAGGTGGACTCGAGCATGGGGGCTGCTTGCTGGGACTGCAGCACACCTATCACCTGTCCAAGGGATGAAGGGCAGCAGGGAGAGGAGTGCTGGCCTGTTTTCCCTGGCTCTGCTGTTAAACCCACTGGCAGTACCGGAGAAGAGGTACTGCCACCTCCTGTTTACACGGTGCAATAGGAAAGCAGGGGCTGGCAGCGAGTACAGCCCTGCCAGGATCGGGGGGAGCAGCAACGCCTCCAACACTGACCGTATTCCTCATATACAGTGAAATCCACTTGAGGGGGAACAAGAAGGGGCTTTGATGGTGCCCTCCATGCCAGCAAGAACAGTCTGCTGGCAATCCAGCTCCTTTTAGCCCAGCGTACTTGTTTACAAACATCACAAGGACACCTCTGCACCGGGAGAAGGGGGGGCTCCCAGTCCCTAAAGATGAGCACCCGACAGGGAGCATCCTTTCACTGAGAGCTATCAGCACAACCCCGACTCAGGCAGTAGTAAATAAACAAGTGGGACAAACCACAGTTCCAAACCAGACTTTCATACATTTGTATGTTTATTATTTCAAAGTACAGTATATACATAAAGTATAGCAATATCTTCAAAAACTTTATACAGAAACAGGTATCTACAAAATTAAACCAACAGACATTCTGTGTATATTCAGATGACTTCATTACATATATTGGAAGATTCAACATAGCATCAGTTAAAACACAAAAACAGGAGGGAAATGCCCATCCATCCTGGAAAAGCTCTAAACACCACCCAGCTCCCTCTGCAACGCAGCCCTGTGCCCATGGACAGGTGAGACACGGGACACCAGACTCCTTGTGCCACCTACTGCTGGTATCAGTCACAGTGCTTCCCACTGACAGCAGGAAGGGTGAAGACCCTTCCTGACAGGCCTTGTTCTCTGAGCCTCCTCCTATCCACTCGAGGCACTGGAAGCCAGAAATACAATTTCCTTTTTTTTTTTTTTTTTTTTTTTAGTTATGAACCAAAACATTGTAATGAAAAAGTATTTCGTGAGAGATACTGCAGGTGTTGCCAGCAACAAGTGAAGATAATGAGAAAATATCCAGGGAAGAAATCAATCTCCAGTTTTCTGGACACTATAATTATAAATATTGCACAACTCTATGTGGCAGAAAGCCAGTGATTTTTATGGCATAAAATGGTATTCTTCAGGTCAGAGGGCCTGGCTTCAGAGAGTGACTGCTGATTTTACCGAGGGTAGAAAAGCATAGGCAGCTTTCTTGTGGGGCCTCTAACATCTGGATGTGCAATGTTCAAATTAAAAGAGCACCCTGAGTATTTAAGAAACAGATGTTTAAGCCTGTAAAACACAACTAGATACAAGCTTGGAATTTTCAAAAGCAGCCTGTGGCAATTACACATCTAATGGACACTGAATTGGGTATGTAGCTAAATGCTTCAGGCTGCCTTCATAATTAGTTTCTCTCTAAAATTCAGTTTATCTGAGGACAGTTTTCAGGTTCATAATATAAAGTTTCCAAAAGAAGAGTAAGTGGAATGTGATTGCAAGCAAGCCTTGCACCCACTCTGCACCAGCTGGTGCTCACCTGTGTGAACCCCTCCACAGGAACACATCTTTCTACAGAAAGTGTTCTTGTTCTGTGCACCAACAGTATTATTCTCCTGACAAGCAACCCCATGGCAACCACGGCATGTGTCTTGCCAGCAACACTTATGGCTAATACAACACTACCTCTCAGAAACGAGGAACATCATTAAGCAAAGTTGCTGGCTGACCCCACCAGCTATTCATCACATTCTGGGCTTACCAGAGTCATTTGCCAATGTGCAAGCGAGAATGGCATTTCCACCTCTAACAGATATGTTTAAAGGAACACCTGTGAATGACAACTTTGGTCCGTGAAAGTACCATGCACAATGAACATTGTGGTATTTTGTCTGCTTTGTGTATCTCCATAACAAAGATAAAAAAAAGTCTGAAAAGTTACAAGTGCTACAAAGAGGAAGCAGCATTTCCAGCAGGGCAGGAGGACAGCTAACTAGGTTTCTCAAATAACTTAAAAGCAGAAACAACCATGCCGAAAAGAAGTAAGAATTTCCACGTCATTGCACTGATTCCATCTGCGCCACACCTCTCCCTTCATTCACACTGTACACCTAGAGAACATACATTAAATGATTACAGTATTAACATGGTATCTAAAATACTGGAGTCATTCAGCTGAATGCCTGAAAATATCCCGAGATCTGGTACATCAAAGCATGAAAACACAAACATACAAGAGCTAAGCTATGTCTTAGCATGCAAATTGTCCTAAAATATTTTCTCTCAGCAGAGGATCTAGCTCAGTCACAAACAACTGTCTGTTCACTTCCTGAAAACTGGTGACAAATCTGTTTCAGCAGAGTGGAGTATTTTCCTCTTCACATCACTTAAACAACAGTAAAGCAGAGGTAGTCCCATGACTGGACTGGTCCAAATTCCCTAACACTTTAGATAACCATTGCTCTCAGGAATTAAAAAAATATATGTATAAAACCCCACCCAGATTAAAGGCTTGCAGTTTCTACATAATGCTCAGTCAGGTTTTAAATTATTTGTTCCCACTCTCCCTTTCTAAAGAAATACTTAATCCTTTGACATTGAAAGGACGTGCCATACCAGACTCTTGAAGGTCTGTGGACCACAAACCATGTCTTGATCCCACAAGGACTTTCAGAGACGCCTATCTTTAAAGGGACAAGGAAATCTCACTGTCCTGAACCAAACTATTCAAACCAAATCAGGCCTTTTAGCTCTATTTATTTCATTAAAAAGCTCAGGCAACTCAGTGGCACCTGAAAATGGAGTCACCCATAGGTGTAGGATGCCACAGGTGCCTGTAGTAAGACAGACCCTTACACACTACCCCCCCTTCTAATTAAAATAGCTAAAGCATTGCTACTGTCAATGTACATGGACTGTTTTTTCATGACAATAGGAATTTCAAGTATTTAATAAAAACCTGAAGTATATATTTACACTGTGATGTGATCTATTTATTTTGGTCAAAAGGCAATAGATACAGAAACTATTCATTTACTGCTGGAATACAGATACTTCAGATCCTGTATATTACTTATCCTGGAGTTAAAATGTGAACACGATGTTGTGATCAACCCAAATTTTGTCACCTTGATACTTTTCCTTCATCACCCTCTCAGCCAGTGAAGGACTAAGTAACAGTTCTCAGTTTGTGCCATTTTGACCAACTAATTCTTTACAACAGTAAAATCAATGAGTTGCACAGATTTCTGTGCCATTTGCACAGTCCAATAATAGATTAAAATCCCACTTAGATATATTTCTCTCTTTTTACCATTATTTTCACTGACTAGCCTAGCCACAGGTAATGAGAAAAATTTAGTGAGCTTTCATGTCTTTGAAACAGATGCAATCACTATGTCTGTGTACATACATGTACATATGTGACAATGGGCAACTAAAACTAATTCTTAAATGCTGTTGGTTATACAGAAGCCAAGAAAACTTTATTAACCAGTTATCTGATATCAGACTTTAGACCCAGATGTCTAAAGATCAAGGGTTTAAAATATTTGTTGAACTGACATTTGTTTCAGTTACATGTACTCAAGACCTGAATTAGAAAGCTACTTAATCCCTTAGTTTTACTGTTGTTTCACTTCATTGGAACAAAGAAACTGACCAGTTGAATGTTAAACTAAAGCAGAAAATATGCAATATCATGGTCACCACTTTTAAAAACCAAAATTTTGTGACAAAGCATTTTTCCATGCATGTCAAAAATGCTTAATCAACCTAAGGATCAGAAATAATATGCAAAAAAGGACACAATATCTGAAAGCCCTTAAAGCTCAGTAACACTGGATATGTTAAAAAGCAACTAAGACATAATTGGCTTTTTTTTTTTCCCCAAGCTCCATCATTATACAGTGAAGGAATTAAAATCTCACAGCAACTCACTCAAAACATAGTATGCACTGCAAAGCATCTCTATGTCATTGCAAACAAAAGGTCTAGATAAATGTAGTGTGTAGTGAAATTCAGCAGCGCCTCAGGCTGGTACTGGGTCAACAGAACCACAGTGATGCCAAACCCCGTCGATCTCTCCCATGACTAAGCCTCCATGGTCAAAGGCTTCTTTTGTAAAATACCAGATGCTTGTGCTGGCAGGCAAAGTGTTAAAAACAGGGGTCCATAGCACCTGCCTTTCCTCCGTCTTCACGTTGGTTAGTCCATAAAGGTTTTAGTTATGTCTGCTTTATTCTCTGTTCCAGTTCATGCTTGTGTTTAATAAGCCGTTCTATTTCTGTTCCCAGAGTTTGAAGGTTTTCCTTTGAGGGGGGGAAAAATGGTAGGGCAAGTTATACAGGGAAAATGAGTCAATCAGCACAAAATGGACTAATAAGTTAAAATTACTGTTTATGTCAGCAGGTTGATACTTTCAAGTATTCAGAACAAATGCAAATGATTAGACAGAGTTGGAGAAAACCAAGCTCACTTCAATAAAGGACACATAGCTCTCAGTAAGTCTTTTTCTGCAGTTACTAATATTCTACAGGATGTCTAGAAAGTAGAGCATTCAAGAGGAATGGTAATTGTAGGAAGAGATCTCCAACTTCTGCAGACCACTGCAGTCCAGCCTACCAGCACTCCCATGCAGCAGAGGTGCTGCCCCAACAGCTCGAGAGGGTACCCAGGTACTGGCACAGGGCCAGGCAGGCAGAGCCCACGCTCCTGGCTCCATGGGACTGGGGCAGAGCACAGAGAAGGCACAGGCAGCAGCCCATGAGTGCTGCATACTCCAAGGATCCCAAACCAGAGGTTCAGCATGCATCATGTCACATAACTCTCTGGTTAACCCAGTGCTATCAGTGCGCCAATTCACAATGAGGTGATTCTGAAAAGCCTTTTAACTGCATTAGTCTCTGAAGGCAGCATCTCAGAATGACAAGAGTGAAAGAACTGGCATAGCTACTCACTTTCAATGTAATATTTTTCAGTAATGTATCTTCTAACACAGCCTGTAGTTTCCTGTTTATCTCTAAGGAGAGTTCCAATGTGAGACCACTATCTGCAGGATGAGATGTATACAGAGATGCCATAATCCCACCCCGTCTACTCAAGTGTACTTTGTTGAAGTCAGAGGCCTCTGATGACAGTGTTCCAGCTTCTTCCCGCAAAATATAACTCTGAATAATTCTGGGGGATAAAAAAAATACAAAAATCGACATTAGAAGGCAGTGAAAAGTCAGACACTGAAGTATAACTTCAGATTCCTGACATGAGTAATGTTATTTAAGCAGTACTTTAATACCGAAAAATCAGTAAAAATTTACTCCTGCAATTTCAAAGTCAGAGGAAAACCTGGGATACCAAAAGTGATAGAGGAGATGCTGGTAAGACGAGGCACTACAAATGCATAAGGTTTACTTATTTAGAAGTATTCTGAAAAGCTACTGGGACAAAAACCGGTACTTAAAAAAGTCTACTTTCCTGTGCTGAAAGACTCCAGATAGAGAATCTTAAGCTTTCTATAGATGAGACAAAAATTAGAAAGTATCTTCCCAAGCTGTGATCGTGTTCTATGAAATGGGACCAGATGGGCATGAATGTACGGACTCATTAAGCAAGGGCTATTCTTAACAGGCAACTGCACTTTCCAGGGGAAGGCACACGCCAGCATTGCTTCCCCTCCTAACTAAAGTTCCAGACATTATCCCAAGGTGAGATTTTCACTTAAGTGAAATCTTGTCTCACACATTAACCACTGACCACCTTTGGATCAGATACATCATTTGTGATACATATGCCAGACTACCCATCTGGAGTCATGCAGATTCTCCTCCCAAAACAAACACTTACAATCAGCACCCTTTTAAGCACATGAAGAGAATGGACTCAACTGTTAGGCAGTGGCAGCAGTCCACCTCAAATCAGCCACCTGGTGACCTTTTTGCTACCCAAAACCCACTTGCACCAGTAACTCCTTCAGAAAAGATTTAGTAATAATTGTCAAAAATTTGGCAATTACTATAACTGCTTGGGAAAGATATGGAAAAAATCCCAAGACTAATCCTACCTTTGAAATCTACTGTCACTGCAATTTTTTTTATTATTTTAAACATTTTCATATAGACAATTACTTGTTTTACATAAAAATCAAGACTATTTGTTTAGTGCATCAGCTCAACACTGAAAAACTGTATGAATAGAACACAGAACATACTTTGTTTTTTTCCTGATTTCCTCCACCAGTTGTTTGATGTGATCCTCCATAAACTCCATCTTCTCATTTTTTCGAGCATGTGCCTTCTGTAGCCTTAGTATTCTTTCAACCAAGACAGACTTGTCCACCTCTGGGAAGCTGTCCACAGCTACTGAAGATCCAGTATTCTCAGGTGACCGATCCTCGTTGCTGCTGCGCGCGTTCAGGGACCCTGAAACACACCCATATTTGTAAAACTCCTTTTGCAATTATACCAGGTAAAGTGCCCCACTAGTGCAGTGCATGAATTCATTGCTTCAGGAGCTTAGGATATTTCCTTCAGGATGTCAGTTTTCCACTAACAGTGGGGTTTTCTATAGACAATCCTCATACCCAGCGACATGCTGAGGCAGCAGTGCAGTCTCCTTGCGTGGGCACATCTCCTTTAGCCTAAGTGTGCTTCCTTCACTGATGCTTCGTCCTGCTTAAATACCTTCATATTCATCAGCTTTGTACAAGACTGAGCTGATTTTAAATAAACCCATTTTGGAGTCCACTAAAATTACACCACTATGAAAACTGTACAGGCTGACAAAAGCCCTATGTATAAACATTCCACAGCACTGATCACTTACAGTATTTTCTTTACTTTCTGTTCTTCTTTCTAAGCATTTGTCTCTCTCATAGAGTTACATTACAGGACACTTTGACAGAACTAACCTCACTTAAACCCCCCAAAAAATCAAGGAAGGAAACAGATGTTATGTTCAGTGTTAAAGATCACTGCTTTAGTTCTAACCAGATAGAAAGTAATGAATTTTACACAAACCCACTGATGCCTCTAATGATGCTAATTGATTTATCATTTACACAGTTGCAACTGTCAATAAGGCAATTAAACAATTTTGGAAGCCATTGCTCATGTTTGTTTTGCCTCTGGCAGCACGTAAAGTGGTCCTCTATAAACTGGAGTCCCCTGAGCTTCCTCCAAACATAAAAGCAACAGAATAAAACAGATAGGTATTTAGAAAGAACCAAGGTATACAAACACCACAAGCATTATACTTTAATCTCTTAATAAGCACCTACAACTGCAGTCAGCCAAGTGCACTTTTGGTGCTATTTTGTCAGCTTTAATGGGAGGCTGCCCACACATTGCATATGTACAAACCACAGAAAGAGCAAGGCTCATGGTAGCACACCATGGCAACTTCATTAAAATTGAAGGGTTGTTTGGGCAGCCCTGCTATGTGCTATATTACCTGATGAACTGGAACGGCTCCCCATGCTGCTGACTTCTTTGTCATAATTACCATTTTCCACCTGGTCCAATTTCCTCCGTGCTAAAAGTTTAACAAAATAATGGTTACGAACAGCAAATTAAAAACTAAAAATGACAGTGTTGTCCAACATGTAAAAATTTTAATCCTCTCTCTGCACTAATTTAACGTGGCTTGACAACTGAAAGATGATGGTAGCAAATAAAAATAAGCCACCAAAACAAACAACTCCCCAACTCTCTCTGGCCCTGACCATGACACACCTGAATGTATTATGCACCACAATCCCTAAACACTGCAGCATTTGCCTGTTGAAGGGAGTAATATCACACACAGGATCAACTGGGAACACTAAATTTGATTTTACTTTTGATTAGGACTGTCATGTAAATAACTCCTGAATGGAAAAAGGGCAGCTCTGTTCCAGCATCTCATAACTGTATCACTACAGCCAGCCCAGTGTAGTACTTGTGCCAGAAGCACCACTCACTCAGCAGGGATGAAGAGGGAAAGCACACAGCTGTTCTTGTATGTACAAAAAGGCACATGGAGCTTGTCTTTCACAATGCCAACAGGACCTCTTCTTTGAAACCCACTTCAAACAGATTCAATTATCTTCCTATCTATTTGCATTCAGAACACATGTATTATTGGGTATTTGACGACTTTATTTGTAGAATTAGTCACCAGTCTCTCCATACTCAGTTTTAAAAACTGAAGTGTTCTGTTTAATGTACTAAAAAAATAACTGTCACCAGCAAGTCCTGATAGTCAGCAACTAGGAAACTTCCAGCAACTTTTGAATATACTCCTACACAGACCAGGATCCATATATACTCTCGGTGACATTTCACTAGTCACTTACACTGTAACAACGACCAAGCTCTTTCGAAATAAATATTTCACATTAAGTCTAAGCCCACTTTGAAAGCTATATTTAAAACTGAAAATTGACAGAAAGGTCTGTAACTGCAGCTACCACAAGATCTAACTTGTGGAAGTTGTCTTTAGGCACAGGGAGAGCTTGAAGGGCAACACTCAAGCAGTGCACACACACAGACAGCTATCACACTGTGAAGGGGTTCACAAATGGGGTTGGCTCATAACTGAAAAGAATTTCCACCTAATTGAAGTTGTTTTGTGAGGTCTTTCAGGTTTGCTGCGTGCTTGCGCTTCTGGGTAGCCAAGTCATCCTTCAGTTCATCCACGTGTGTCTTCAGTGCTGCTCGCTCCTCCTGCTCCGACGCCAGCTGAGCCTGCAGTGTCTCAACCTCCAGCTTCCGCTGATCCTGCTCCTTCTGTAACTTTGTGGCCTGAAATGGTAGTTTTATTTCCAGTCATACACAGAAACATTCTAGCCTAACCATACCGTATGCTCAACAGCTCTAACTGCACTTTTCACCTGAGAATCTTCCAAATTTTTCATTTATTGTTTAGGCTGAACAGTAGCACTGCAGATGAATAGTAAGATTCCTGAACTATCTCCAAAATATCTAGATGATAAAATACAAAGCCTTGCAGAGCTGTACAGTACAGTCACATTACCTTCCATGACACACTAAGTTTATTAAAAATTACATTTATCTCACACTACAAACAGGACCTGAGAAACAGTTTACAGTAACAAATTTCACAGGAAAACGACAACCTTTTGTTTGTTTCAATGACAGCTGCACAGAGAACAACTCTCTACCCCCAGAAAGATAAAAGAGCAACACAATAACACCTCCTCATTCCAGTGCAGTATGCCTCAGGATTTCTTTTCCCTTAGGAACATGAGGTGTTCGTATCCCACTACTATTCTATCAAACTGCTAAACTCCATGAGAAATTGCAGTCAGGTAAGCAAAGACACAAGCTGGTATTCATGAGCCACATCTTTATCTGTAGCAGACATAATGCTAGTGCAAAACACAAGCTGCACATTGTACTCACCAGCTCATCTTTAGTCTGTTGAACACATTCCAGCTGATTCTGCAGCTCTCTTTCACTGTAAGAAAGCTTATCCAACTGGCTCTGTAAGGAATTGTTTTCAGACTGAAGCTGTGCATTCTTACTGGTTAATTTTTCAGTGAATATCAATAGCTCAGATTCTCTTTTCCGACTACCTTCAATGTCCTTCTGGAGATCAGCAACCAGAGAATTGAAACCATCTACTTCTTCCTTTAAAGCATTGATTTCTTGTTCATCTCTGTCAAAACAATTGTATCTTATTAGGGATAACCTGATTTAAGACATGGCATCTTACTGAAATAAAGGCATTCAGATCAAGTCCGAATAAGGCAGGGGAACGATTAATGACCCTGGGGCATCAGTCACTGGATGATTTTAAATGTCAAAGTTTTCACTTCATTTCTTGACATGCTGCAGTGCTGAAGTGACAGGTATCTGCATGCCACAGAAGGACATGCAGGCATCAGCTCTTTCAAGGAAAACTCTCTCTATATTCAGCTTCCTGAGCTTCAGCACAGGGTACAAACAAAACCCTCAAAACCAGACACCGTAGGTAAGAGGAAGGTCTGCAAACTCAAAGGTGACCATTCTGTAAGGGGACTTGTCTTCAAGACAAGAGGACTAACTTCAATTCTGAGCTTCTCTAGGACAGCAGTACAATCTGAAATATCCTTCTCCAAGCAGTGCAGCTCTGAATCAAAGGACCTGTCTTACTCCACTATCCCTCCCCAAAAAAACAAGTCCCTCCCTCCATAAAACAAGTTCTTGTTTCTACTGAAACACTCCTATTAGGAGACTTTTGATGTATCACATGCAATCCATTTGAGTGAAAAATGCTGTATCTTCAGTCATCATCAACATTCTAGAGAAAGTGTTTGAAATTAATTCCAAAATTAAACAGCTGTTAAAAACATTACAGAATAAAATGTTCGTCTCTCATTTGCTCTTGCAATATTACTTAGTTATTCAATCACAGGATTTTCTATGCCTTTTCTAAAACCTTACCTTTCCCCATCAGCAGAAAACCTCTCAATTCTCTCACAGGGAGTGTGTATATTCAAATTTTAAATTAAACAAAGCAAGAGCATGCATCTCATTTAATTCCCTGACAGACAGTGTAACTACTAGGAGGCTCAATTCAATTTAAATCCACAATCCTGCATCAATATGTTTCTCCAAGCAGAGCTGAGGTGTAGTCAATTCCAAATCATTAGTAACTTCTGAAAATGCACTATAATTTTGCAGAACTAATTGGATTCCACTAGAACTCAACTACTCTAAGTTATATGCTTCCAGCTACCAAAGTGATGCGTTGCATTTGGTTAAGGACAACAGAAATTTGCTCCCATTGCACTACTGAAGGATAACATCCAATGTATTGCACTCTGCTTTTAGAGTCTTTTTAGGCTACTTCCACTTTTCAGAAGACTTAAGACTGAACAACCACCACACTGATTTTTTTCAGTCATTTATGCTGCAAAATATCTCACCTATAGCTCCCATTTAAAAATCTATGATAGAAGGCTATGCATATATTTTACATTTTCAAATATTTTGTTTCATTATGACAGGAGAAACATCTGCCTAGCAGTCAGGGTTGAACCAGGCAATATTAAATGTTTAGACCATTCTAAAAGAGATCTCTAGCTTATCCTGAAAGTTTGCCAATGAAGGAGAGCAGGGAACAGCGAGGTGATCAGGATGTTTGCTTTCCTTCTTCTCTCCTCTAGGCCGAAGAAACCTGCCTCCTCTATTCTTTTCTCATAGAAAGGTAAGATTTTGTGTGAATCAAGATGAAATTCCTTCCATTTGCTTCCAAGAAAATGAAGGGCCATTAACATTTATTTATTCTACAGGGCAATAGGTAAAAGAGGGCAAGATTCCAGGATTTCTCTTTCACAGGCAGTACCAGTCCAAGTTTTAAATGTGTAGTTGATATTGCACAACTTTGCCATTCTAAGGGGTACTGAAAACATGTTAGTCTTTTGAAAGAGAAATAAAAGACAATATGAAATCTGATGTAGGGATAATAAAAGTTGTATGGGAAAAAAATTTCCAAACCGAATAGGAATGAGATATTTAGGCATGTTGCAATTACTGAAAGAAGAAGATAACTGAGAAGACACATTTGTCATTTCCCACTTAGATCACAGTCACTTTAATTCATTTGGCAAGATTCCAAGTGAAAAACAACTGTTACTGATCCAAGTGCATGCTTCAGTTGTCTCATTGTGCAGTTTCCCTAGAAAGCCTAAAGACACAGTGACAATACAGCTGACCAGCACACAGCAAATGGAGTTTAATTTTCTAAACCCTGAGAAAGGCCTATAATTAATGAAGCATTTTTCAATGATAAATGAGAATTGTTTAACAGCACAAGAAGGACAAATGGGTGGTTCTGCTTATCTGACATTTACCTATCTCCATGTATACACCACCACTAGAACCAGCAGAGTGAAGAGCATTTGTATTTTCTGGTCCACATGTACCACACAGAAGCGTGACTATGCACAGACACTCCTGAGCTGTGCACGAGCCCAGCCTTTTTGAGATTATTTCCCTCACATTCTTAAATGAGCAAACTTTGACACAGCAGAATGAATTCCAGTCCATTAGAAATACAAGTGTTCCATACTGTCTGAATGTATCTCTTAGGAACATAAAATTCTTTTCATTAAATACTTTCATTCATCTATCACGACTGCACAATTAGAAAGCCATCTATCTTTCCAGCTTAGTTGCTTCTCCCCAGTCTTTCAATAAAAAAAAGCACTAGCCAGACAGCTAAAAGGCCTAACTTCCTACAGAGTACACTGGAACCCAAGCACTTTTTATTCTATTAATTAAAGCCATTGAAATAGATTTATCAATCTCAATCCCTTTGTTTTATAAAAGGTCACCAAGGTTAATCTCCAGTATCAGCAATATTGATTTAAATTAGGAAAACACTTAAATTAGGACAGGGATTCTAAAAAATTACAACACATTTTAATTCATCAATAATTTCAGTATAATCTTTTAAATCATTACTCAAAGTGCACAGCTGTACCTCTGATGTTGATCCTGCAGGTGATCTACAGCTTTGACTCTGTCCAGTAAATTCTGAATTTCAGTTTTCTGTCTATTTATTATTTCTTTATACTTGGATAACTCATCTTCAGTTCTTAAACGCTCATCCTCTAGACACTTTACCTAAACAGAAAAATAAATACATGAGAAACTATGCAATCTCACAAACTTCAGAGGTAACTGATTCTCATCATATGTCTAGTTGTATAAAGCTGATGTGTTAATTTTTTGGTGGTTCCAAGTAGCTTAGAGCAATATCCCAATATATTTCAGATCAAACAAGAGTCAGAAAAATATACAGAACAAACAAAAAACATAATTCAACAAGTGTGATTAACATTAGTTTTGCCCAAATACTCAAATCTACCACCCTAATGGACCAGGATTCACAGACATCATCTTTCCCCAGTTACCAAGCCAATCCCTTATTATCTTCCTTTTACTACAGTGCTACTGAGCTAAATTCCCTGCTCTGGATAAAGGGACTGACACACTGATCTACAGACTGTCCACAAGCTATGGATAGCATACACTCCTTACCAGACCTCACATGAGACTTCTAGTCTCATACCAGCCAGTGTCTAATCACACTGTTTATTCCAAAAGAAGCAGAAGTACTAGTAAGAGAGTGACTGCCTTGTTCCAAAACTGCTTTTGGCCCCATGGCAATCCAGCACAGCACATGTTACCTTTGTTCTCAGTGTTCGAAGCTCATCCATGCCTTCCTTAAATGTTCTCTTCAGGTCTTCCAGTTCTTTTATTTTTGCATGATGCACCTTTGTAAAGGGTGAAAAGCTCATTGAGAAAACTAAATGTACAATGGCACCTCAAAAAAATCTTGGCCCATACAGGCCACTACAACAGCTGAGAGGGCTTGAGGGAGGACATGTAACCTAAAGGGTTGGTTTACTTCTTCAAAAAGCAAAGCAAAGCCTCAAAGCTTCTTTGTTCTCAGAACTGAGAAGAAAAGGGAGATTACACACCCTGGTTTTAAGTATACAAATGGCTAAAACCATATGTCTATGCCACAACAGCCCCTGGGGAAAGTTCTAGGCAAACTGACACTTGGTCAGCTCTGAAGATGGCATATGCACATATGAGCTGTGAGCACATACTACATCATTAGGGAATTTCACTTTTGGACTAGCAAATCTCTATACAGAACAGAGGCTGTTTCTTGTCTCTCCTTGCCATGTAGCTTGGTAAAACATTGGTCAGAGTAAGGCCTGCCTATCATCTGAATTTGGGTTTTAAATTACAGCAACCTTTACGTTTACAAATGAAAGAGCAGTTATTTTGCCCTCATTATATCATATTTTTCTCCTAACTTTGTTTTTAAAAAATGAATCCATGGTAGTACCTGAAAACATCCTCCAAAAAGCAGTGGTGGAGGCAGACACCTGGGATGTAGTATTAGGTAAAAAAAAAAAAAAAAAAAAGAAATCTAACCCAAAGAGTCTGGCAAAAACTGAAAGCAGCTTAAAATAAGATTCTCAAAATTAAAATCTGATGGAATTCTTAACTACTAAGTTGCCAATTGTGTGGACTCCACACATGACGTATTTACCTCCAGGTGATCAGACTTCTCCTGAACTTGTTTCTCCAGTTCTCCTTTAGTTACTCGGAGCTTTGCATCCAATTCATTTGATTTAATGTCTTCTGACTCCTTAAAAGGCATTGAAGAAATATAAGTAGTTTCAAAAGTTTTACGTTCCCCTTTCTCATACTTTGAGTGTACAGACAGACTTTCATATTACTGAGTCCTTCCTGCAGATACGTATCTGATAATCCTGATCACACCAAGAAAGACGCCCACACCGCACACCGATGGGGACAAACATCTTCCCTTTTATTTAACAACATTCCAGTAAAGAAACCAGTCACTATTCATCTCAGCTTTCCGGCTTGCCCAGGATAATTCTTCCCTGCTACAGCTTAAGATACAAAGGGAGGAAAAAGAAGACTCAGACACTAAACATTACTTTGATCTCCTGAAAAAGTGTACTTACTTGATAGGATTTTATCATTTCTTGACAGTTTTTCCTTATCTGATCTGCTTCTTCTTTTGCTTCTGTTAATTTTGTCATTGCGTCTTTGAGGCATTCTTTGGTTTCCTACAAAAACAGTAATAAAGAATGAGTTAAAACTCCTTAAACCTGTTTATCTAATTTAATCTGGAAAGAAAATTTCTCATAATAAAACTTTCCTATTTCAGTCTGGAAAGAATTAACAGAACAAAAAGTCCTCTTGCTTCCACTCAACTATTGTTTTACGCTTTATGTGATTTCACCAGTCCCAACACTGAAAGCACAACAAAATGATCTCTTGCTTGTGCACCAAGCACATTTTCAGATGACGGATCTAACTCTATCACTTAAAAACTAAACAAAGATGACAGTCAGTTCAAATGAACAAACAAACAAAAAAAAGCTAACAAGAAATTGAAAGTTGATCACCAGATTAAACATAATCCCCCCCATACATCCTCCCCTCACATCCTTTCAACATTTCCATTTCAGTATCAGAAATTTTAAGAGCACTATTCTGACTTTTGCTGCAGGTGACCAAATTAAATTAAAAAAACCCAAAACACTTTAGAAATAGATTTTAATACTATATAAAAAGTAAACAGTATAACAGCTACACTACTGACTATATTTTCATGGCATGGTATCACAGCACTATTTCACTAACCTTGTGCGAATCCATTTCTGTTTTCAATTTGTTCTGAGCCCATTTTACTTTGATAACATGAGAATTGATTTCTTCTTTCAATTTTTCTATTTCTCTGTTGAGTCGAGTGGCTTCACCATCCTAAGAAAATTTCATAAGTTTTATTATAATTTAAATCAGTGCTTCTACAACAAGACTACTTATCAAGTGTCAAGTTTGCGTTTTTTTTTCCCTTAATGCCTGGATTCTGCAGAAGCATGGACATATTTGAGAACGCCCAATAATGCTTTAGCCCATAGTCCAGTGAAAAAACCCCCATTTTAGTGTTTTGGTTTGAATGCCAAGGTAAGGTTGCATTAGTGTTAGTATATGTTAATGTTACATATCTGTTAAAAAAAAGGCCTGTCTATAGTTCTGATCTCAAATATATCCTGGGTAAGCTGCACAGACCTCTTTTTGTTCTTTTTTTTTTTTTTGGGGTAAAAGGATGAAGTTCAAATTGGTAAGCTCATATATTATACAAGGCTACATACAAAACTCATGGCACCAGTGAAATGGTATTGCCAACTATACGGGTGAATAGCGTGAACACTGATAGCAAAATGTTTGCAAGTTGAACCCGTAACCTGTGCCAAGAAAGGATATTAACAGAAACACACTGCCGGTGTAGCCTTCTGTATCAGTATCCACAAACAAAATCCACCGCATTGAGCCAAATTTCTTAACTGTGTTTCTGAAGTAATATGCTCATTTCACAAAGTTTCGAGCAGCACAATGAGGGTGGCACAATTCCTGCAGGGCTCTAGCATAACCCTCAGGAGTTACAGAGAGAGCATGGTAAGTTCTCGTTAGTAAACCTGAAGTCATGTTCCCACTTCCTGGTCATGTGAGAGATGACACAGGTGACTTTTTTCATATCAGAAGCATAGTTTTTATTACTTTTATTAGGATGTATCCTTCAGTGCATACACAATTGCTCAGAAGAGGCTCAAATCAAAGTTTGATGCCTAGTCATTTACCAACTTTTGGATCTTTCACAAGATACAGAAATGCAAAACACAGCTATGAAGCACAATACAAAAAGACTTGGATAATTTAATACTTATCTTTTACTGCTTTCTAAAAAGAAAAAAAAAAGCAAAGTTTTGGAATTGGGCCTGGAAAATCTGGAAAATCCTATTGCTTTATTATCAACTTTTAGTATTACAAAAGAGGAAGCAGAGAGTGAAAACAAAAAAGGACTGCAATAATTTAATGCCATTGCAGCCTTCAAAAAAAAAAATCCAAACAAGCTAGATATTACCTCAAAATCTAGACATCTGCAACAAGCAGTCTTTTCAATTTTGTCAAAAAAATCCCTAACATTTCACAAACTAATATTCAGGGAAATATTAAAAGGAACTTCAAAAAGATGACAATGAGAACTCAGTAACTTCTTCCCCTTCACTTGGAGGAAAGGTGCTTTCCCAGCAATACAGAAAAACCAAATGAAAGAGTTTATTTCACCAAGTTCAACAGCAAACAAGTGTTAAGGGTGTTCTGACATTGCTTTTAATCATCCACTCCAGTCATACAGAGAAACTCAGAGTACCTTAGTTTCATAGAGCTGGTGCAATCTTCCTTTTTCCTGAGAAAGTTGTTTGATTTTATTAGCGTGCTTTTCTATTTCTTTGTTTGCATCTCTCACTTTTCTCTCAAGGATCTCCTTTTCTTTACGGAGGTCAAGTGACTCCTTCTCCCCTCGGACGTATTTCATCACCATTGTTTCCTTCTCATGACGTGCTTCCTCACATTTCTTGTTTGCCTTGAAATATACCAAAATAGAACAAATCAATCTTGTATTTCATAATTACCTTTTTTGAGACACTACTGGGTATTTTCAGTATTGCAGTAAAGTAGCATAACAAGGTAGGACTCAAGAACTCCAGTTTTGCAAAGATTAACATGAGATTCCTCTTAAGCACTGGAATTACTCATACTTCTGAAGGTGAATATACACCCAAGGAGATGCAGCTTCACAGCTAAACATCTCAAATAAATTATCAATATATTAGTAATCCGGTATATAATTTGCTGTTTCAGAAGGAAAGAAATGTATTTGGGAAGTTTTAGTAACAAAATGATTTCACAAATACTCAGTACCGGTCCTCCGCCTTCCTTCATCCACATGCCAACTGCACAATCATTATCCAGTGAATTATTTTTCAGATGGCTTATTTTCAGTGGCTTATTTTTACAGATCTCCTCCCCACCTCAACACTAATAAATTCTGCTTCAAATGAGGAAAAAAAAAATAATCAGACACTAAGCTTTAGAATACATTCAACAGAGAAAATACTTGACATAATATGATACTAAGAAGGAAAAAAAAAAATCCCAGATCTCAGTAATACATAAAGACATAAGAGCTTTGTGCTGAAGTTGAGAAAAACATTCAGTTTTCTGATAGCCTGCCTGAAAATAGCTACTTCCAGGTTCTACCTCATTTTGAATCAAGTTCAGTTTAGAGGTAAGAAAAGTAAGATTTCCTTAAGGGCTATTCCACACAGATAAAAATATCAGGCACTCTAGTGTGCTAACAGCTATCTGGAAATTCAATGATACTGGTTATCAAAACTACATATATACATACATAACTGCACACTAGTTTTGGAAAATTTTGCCTTACCTAGTGATCCAGGATGTTTCCTACAAGAACCATATTTGTTTATTACATGTTCAATAATTTAATTCAATTTTCATTTTACCTGTTCCATTCGAAATGCCATCTCTTTATGCAACTGCTGAATAGTATTTTTGGCTGCTGCATCTTGAGTTACAAGTCTGTCTTTACTAGCTTTCACTTCTTTATTAAGCTCTTCTATTCTTGCTTCCAGCTGAAAGACAACATTATGATATAATTACAGGGAAAATAACACTTTGATCATGTTTTATACAGGCAGGAACACTTCACACAGAATTAGATGCTTCAACAGGTATTTACGTGTATTTTACACTTGTCAAGATGAAACTATCCATATCAACATCTAGCTTTGCATGACAGCACAAGCATGAAAGATGTCACTTCTCACCTTCAGTAAGACTGAAGATGCATCACATCAAGTAAAACACAAGACAGTCATTTACTACACAAAGAAACAGACTGACAGCAAGTGCTGAGATGCCAGAGCAGAGCTGGCTGTTATCTGAAGCGTCTTCACCTTCCACACTTTTGTTCCTATCCTTGTGCCGTATCCTTCACCATGCCAGCAAAGTAGCCATGCATCCATACTGAACTAGACTGGAAATTAATTCATTGAAAACTATTTCAGTAAATGAAGAGGAGCTTAGTCATTCACTGTGCTGGCACTTTTTTTAGCCACCTAGTGAACCAAATCAGAGACCTGATCCAGCTGAAGAATAATTACCCACGTTAACTGGAACACATCCCAGAGTGTGTTCACTGCCAAGTCATGGAAGTCCAGTAGGAGCAGCATGGTGGCTACATAAAGCTGTAGTAATGCCCAAACCTTATTCAAATTGTGTCTAAAGACTATCCCCTTGTCCCAGGGGAAAGCCAGATCACCAAGATTAGTGGGATTTTTGCTTTGGGGGAGAAGGAGCAACACCTCAGGGTCAGTGTCTTACATTTTTGTGCTACGACATAAAAGGTAAGAGCTACCTAAAACCCTTCTGTTACCACACCATGACTTGATCACACTCTGTTCAGCTTTGCAAATGCACCACTGGCAATACAAGAAGTTATGCACATAAAAGCACGCACAGTTTGCTTGGAGCCATGAGTGTAGCCAAGCTTTCATTTATGTGAAAGTTATCAGAAAACGCTAACTCAGAAATTCTAAGAATAAAACACTCCCATCAGGAAAAACCTCAAGTGTTTCACAGCAACGTATCTTACAATTCCAGGTGCTTACAATTCCAACCACCATATAAAACTACTACACTCCAAAGGAGTACTTTCTGAAATTACTTGCAAACATGTAATACCACAAACTCTCTCACAAATACTTTTTTCAGAATGGGATAAAGCAATTGCTGCATGATACACCTTCATTAAATCATACAGTACTATCATGAAAATACAGATGACAGAGGATCAGTGAGCTGCTCATACTGATTTATTCAGGCATAAGCAATTCCAATTTGTAGCCTAAAAATAAGAATTTTCAATTCCATTTTCAATCACATTATGGATTTTCAAAGACTCCTTGAAATTAAACAGACTATAGACAGTCTAAGCTGCTATACACATGAATATATTCCTCTGGAACTACAAGCCTGATGCACTGTTTCGTGATCAGATTCCTGTATGATACAGACATTAAGAGAGAGACCTGGCAACTACGATAGTTACCAGTACTTCAACAAACAGAAATTAGTATTTTAAATGCTATCTCTTGCTAGATTTCCAAGATATAATCTGCAATCAACTGGCCAACCAACTGCAGAGACATGAGCAGATAGGTTTGTAACTCACAACCAGTGACACCTGATGTGATAACCTTTCCTTCCCACACTAAAACCAGCCTACACCAATGCACACACCATGTTCCTCTTTTGTGGTTCTGACCAGTCCCTGGGGAAATGCCTGTACAGAAAGTAAGTTTATCCAGAGACTCTAACGGCTTTAAAACAATTTCTTGAAATAGAAGAGCAGATTTATCCTCTTAAAAAGCTTAGAACAATAAGCACTGGCATCCCTTCCTTCTTTGTGCTACCAGGGACGATGTCTTGTTAAACAGTGGCAACAGTGACACTATATACAGGTGAGATACTAACCCGTACTTCTGTTTTGTTATCTGTACCTGCTTAATAATGCTGAGGTGCTGCTTTTCTGTTTCTGTTCGTTTTTTCAATTCATCTTTTAAGTTGTCCTTTTCTGAGCAAATTTCCAAAATCAGCTCCTGATGCCTTTTATTTTCTTTAATCAATCTGTAAGGGGGGGGAAGTTAAAAACCAGACACATCAGTACTGGGTTTTTTGGTTGGTCATTTTCCATTTTGATACACATGGTTTTTGCTCTTCGACCTGCAAATTTTATTGAGACGCCAGAAACCTTAATACAATTCATGAAAACCTTACACAAAATATAAAAATTTAAAAAAAAAAAAAAAAAATGTGCATGTGGAACTTAACTCCAAACCAAGCAGCATCTTCCTTGTGAGGAACTTGTTTCCAGCATTTTAGGGTTGTTGTGGTCCATGATGACATGAGACATTTGGTAACTCTGTGAAAATCCAGAACTATACATGGTAGCCATTTAAGGTACATGTAAGACAGTAACTTCCAATCAGACAGCTCCACCAGCCAAATATCTGAAAATGCAGATTTTATTCACAGCCTAGTAAGAAACGGAATCCCAATTTTTTTAAGTCCTAAGTAGGTATATGACAATTGTCCATGCTCGTGCTCCTTATAAAACTCAATTTTTAGCAATAGCTGCAGTTCAGCTAAGTTATTTGAAGCCAAACACATTCCTAGTTTCACCTTCTAACATAAAACTCAGAAGTTACATTGTCAGTACTGCTGAATAAAAAGACTCAAATGTATTTACAAGTTAGCAGATGCTGTTAGATGGTGGGTATTTTGGGCCATTAATTGCATGAATTTGTGGGAGGCATGCATTTACCTGGAAAAGATATTTAAATATCCCTTTACACATACATTTTCATCTTTAGCTCCCCTCTGCTGAAAAAAAAATAAATTCTCTAAACAAACTAATCTCCTAAATTATAAGGAAATCCAAAACAGTGAAAGAAATCTTAGCATTTGTAATCTGTGTTTTTTTAATCTAGTAATGAATATTCCAGGATTACAAATCCTTAGTTCACACCATAGCTGCTCACACATACATTTATATCTGATCACAGGAGACAGTATGGCTATTTCCAGAAGAATGTTACAGGAAATTCTACTGATCATAAAGTAAGGGACAAAATAAACACAATGGAGAACACTCTTTGGACCAACCATAACATGTTCCACAGCAGTTTTACACTCTCAAGGTGTCCCCAAGAGTCAAATGGACAAAGGTGGGATAGCAGCTGGCCGGAAAAAAAGAGACCAAATACATGTCCATGTAAAAAACCTTCTGTATGTATACATAACATACAGATATACACATAAACATTTGTCTCTACGAAAGGAATTGGTCCATGGCTGAAAATGGTGACCTGCCTGAGTTTACCATAAGCAAGTAAAACTTGTTACCTCATGAACTGGAATTACAACTATTTACACACCCACAACTTCAGACTCCCACTCCTCCTCTGTAACTACTCAGTGTCTAAACTGCATTCTCACACTTTCCTTTCATCAACTGACTTTCCTCACATTTATGATTTTTGAGGTCAACTGGTGAAGTGCAAGAGAATATTTTCCCTACTGGGACTCTCTCCCTCTATCTGGTTTCCCTTCTTTTGATGTCCTCCCATATCACAATATTGGAGAAGCCTTACATGAAAAGCAGGACACTTATTTCCAGCTCTGCAAAAAGGAATAAATATGAAATTAGAGGCTACATTTTGTTCTCATAAGAAAAAGGCAGTTCTGAAGAGGTAACAAAATATGAAATACCAAGTAAGGGATCATAACATCAAGCAATGAACAGAAATATTCTTTGTGTTGTACATACTGCCTGGTAGAACTATGAAGCCCAAGCCATTATAGCAAAGCTTGTAAGCCATGCATTCCAGAAGTCCTCCTATAAAATGTGGAAAACATTGGTTCACCTATATATGACACTTCCAGCTCAAAGAATAGCTCTCAGCTGATTAACAACTTTGCTGGATTATGACAGGAGATTGAATACTACTTGAAAAAGAAACAAGCAATTTCAAACATAAATAACATTGTGGGAGTTAGTACTTTCAAAGATTCATTTCTCCAAAGACACATATGGACTGAATGAATCCTGGACTATTTTTACATTACCATTAATTCACAGTATTTAAGTAATTCTAGACATTGGCAGCCTATCCAGTGACACAGTCGGCAATTCAGTTACTGCCAAATTCTGCAAGAATTCAGATATCTAAGCGCATGCTTTTATTTAAAAGGACATACCACAAGTAAAAATAATTCCTCACTTAGAGAACATAATTAGAAAAAGCTCATTAACTATCCTTTCAAAAACCTAAAGAGACAATTTCCTTCATATCAAGATGTTAAATGCAGGTGCACACAACACGCAGCTGAAGCTGTTCAGTACAAAGCTCCAACTGTGATGAGGATACTCAAATACTCACTTTTTTATAGTTTGTTCTTGCTGCAGATATTTGTCTTGCACACATTTTTCAAACACAGCCAAGGCATGTTCACCCTTCTGCACACCATTCGGGAGTTTTCGTTCCTTTGAAAAATCCATGGACAAGAGTTCGGACTCTATTTCCTTTAGCAAATCCTCCTGTGAGGAAGTCTGATGTATTGTGGAAATAAGCTTCTTTGTGCAGTCTGTGTCAAAAGGGCTTTCTGAATAGATTTTATCGCTCGATTTTTTCACAAAGTCAGACTCCTCCCTTAGATCCTGCAGTATTTCCATTAATGATTGTTCTGTCTGGTTAGTTTTTGCATTGTGTTGTTCAAGTTCTTCACCAGGTAAGTGTTCTGTTTTTGTAGAGCCTTCTACCTTTCTTTCACAGTGGGTACTGGAACAGCAGTCTGCCCCTCCACACTGCTGCTGTCCTTCTGTCGAGGCCCCATTGCTGCTTATGCCAACAGCTGTTGAATCCTGATCCAAGGGCAAGCTCGATTCCCTTTCCAAGACACCAGCATCATCTCCAGTATAACTGATGCTTGAGCTGTCCTCCATTCCAGCTGTTTTATCACACTTCTCATTGTCTGGGGTCTTGAAAGAGGCATCATCCGACAGATTGACTGACTCCATTGTGCTTTGCATTTCTGGTAAATATTCCTCCATAATCTTCCTTCGGAAATCTAGATGTAGAATTCACATTACACAATATATTATATTCAAAATCAAAAGAGACTGAGCAGAAAGTAAAATTCAGAGCATTATGTTAAGTGTTATGCAGAGTTTGTTGCTCTTTCAGCCCAACTTTTCAGTATGTTTTATATGAAGTTTTATACAAGTTTTTCTAAAACAAGGTGAGAAATAAGGGATTGCAAACAGCAATTAGTGAGATAGTAAATGCCAAGATGATAAAAAAAAAAGGCAGAGCTTTTAGAATTAATATTTCTACCATTTAAATCCACAAAAATTCCAAGCAATCACCTGAAAATCACTTCAGACATAAAATAACAACAAAAACTTAAGGATCTAGAGTCTTACAGTTTTCATATTCCTTCACCTGATTTGAAAGCAACAATATGTCTTGACTTACTCATTTTTACAACACAGAGTGACTCCCTCATCCAGTCAGAATATTCAATTTCCTTACTGTCACATCATACAGCAGTCAGACAGCAAATGTACGTGTACCCAGGTACCCAAGGGAAGGGGCTAGGGGAAAATGAGGGTGAGCTTGATTTTCTCTTCCCATCTGCTTTCAAGAACCCAAAATCCCCTGTGGAAGAGCACAGATGGTCTGTGGTAGATCTGCTCTCTCAAAAAGTAACTTGCAGAGCAAACATGAAAAGGCTTGAAAAGCTCTGCAGAAAGTGTTCTACTAGTAGGACACCATCTTCAGATCCCAGTAGCCAGAATACTTATGGAAGAGCCCGGGTATAACGTTCTATCTTTTTTTTCAGGACTTCCAGATGGTCAGGTGTCTGGTAAGACTACTGGCAATTTTAGCAAGCAAAAGAAGCCCTTATTTCCTTTAGGAGAAATTCGTTACAGCAGTCTTAACTTTCAGGTGCAACCCTATCCCCCTACAGTGGATAAATTAGGCTATCTAAAAACATGGCAAATTCTTCATTTATAAATTCAACTCTGCTATTCCAACAGTTGTCTCAAAGCAAGCAGTAACCTTGCCACTTTGCAACATCAAATTTGTTTTCATCCTTGTTTTCTCATTTGTTCAACTCACACATCCTCCAAGTCACTCAGCTCCATGCTCTGCCCTTTGCCTCATACTGAAAGGAATCCCCTTTTTACTGCTTGGCTCCACTCCCCCCAAGTCCTGCCTTATTATCCCACATTCCATACTAAGGCTCACACTGCTAAAACAGAGGCATATGTGAGTCCCATTAGGTCTGTTACTAATTGCTACCACTATCACCTTGCACTATTAGGCATAAAAATCAGCTAAGGAAACAAAGCAGCAGCTTCAGCCCAGCTGCTTCTACCAGGAAATATCACACAAAACACCTACCACCAGTACCTGAAACCAGCAATTGAGCTATGACTGCCACTTCATCAACAAGAGGAAAGAAAATGGAAAACTGAGTATATGGCTGACAGTATGAAAGGGAACATGTCATGACTGGACAAGAGTCACAAATCATTAAACGAGAATTATACATTTATTAAGTAACATGCAAACCACTTTTCCTTTTTGGTTTCAAAGCAACAAATCCCAAAGCTACAGTCTCCAATACAAATCAATAGGAACAAATGGTAAGGGAGAGGTACAAATGAGAACAGAGAAGGGAAATGAGAGAGCCTGTATACAATGTGACACTTTTACAAGGACTCCTCATTTTACAAACAAATCTTTGATAATTAACAAACCCCCTGATTTCCCTTTGCCTTAAAAGAATTGCATTTAGGTCAACACCGGAGCCAACAAATCCATCTATGCGGTTTGTGCAGTCCAAACAAATGTTCTTTTGGAACCTATCTACTCTTTGGTAACACTTTTGCTGGTAACGAAAGATCACAATGTACTACTGATATTCTAAAACCAAACAAACTCAACTGACGATCTCAATGTGTGTGCAAAAAGAACAAGCATAACTGCAAGAAAAAGTATTCAGTTTGACAGTAGCAGAACACATTAGTTCCTACTTAATTAAAAAGCTGTGAAAAACCAATGCTTTCAGACTGGTGCACTTAATACAATCAATAACCATAATTTGCAAATGATGCAGTTAAGATGGAAGAAGAATTTACCTCCTAGTATCTATTCCCTCTTGTTATAGGTAGTTTATAATCCCCATACTCAGCTGTAAAAGATACTGTGTATTAGCATAAAGCTGAGGTACTACTTCTTTCTATAGCAGTTACTGAAGTCTAAGTTCTTGCTGATGCTTTCTCTGGAATGATCAGAGGGGATTTTAGCTTGTTTTAAGCCTTTTATAAAGTATCTTCTAAAGTGTTATAAAATCTCCCAAAATGTGCAGTTGTTTGATGAAGTACTGCCCCAATGCTGCTCATCACTGCCCAGCTGCTGCAGTTCACC
The DNA here is from genome assembly GCA_035583155.1 of Acropternis orthonyx. Lineage (NCBI taxonomy): Eukaryota > Metazoa > Chordata > Aves > Passeriformes > Rhinocryptidae > Acropternis > Acropternis orthonyx. Next base: position 28,140,370 of record JAWWEU010000160.1, read on the forward strand.
ACTACCACAAGAAAACAAGTGGTAGAATCAGATACGTGAACATCAGTGTTGGTTGTTAAACCTAAAATTTCCCGTTCAGTCAGCAAACTGGGTAGTATTTATCTTCATATGAAAGCAACAAGTGAAAAATACAGCCTTGTTAAGAGAGTACATTAGGAAGGTCACTAAGTTTTCCTCTTGTGTTGCTTTCTTCTGTAAATAACACTGTGAATTATTAGGAAGAAAGATTAATCTACATGGAAGCAGAAATACAATTATTTACATAGCTCAATTAGTCAGAGAGGAAAAATACACCACCTACTCCATATACATAATAACCTACAGTTAATATCAATCATAAATAAAGTGTAGGTTTTGTATCAAACATATGAGGAAACTGTGCAGTGATTATACAAACAGGTTAAAGCACAAAAAGCACATTATAATGATTCAGTGTTCCCTACAGTCCTACTTTAATTTTCAATGGTATCTAGAATATAATTTACCATATTAAGTTTCCAGTCTTTCTGATTCCAATACACTGAATTTTAGACTTATCTGCCCAAATCTATCTGAATCTGTTCATGATGCACATAGATTTTTTTCCCTACTGTCACAGAATAGTATTAGTTTTTACGTTCTAATTACTAACTTTTAAAGAGAAATTAAATTCAACAGTTGACCGTTTACCTGACCATCACCATTTACTTTCATATCAGAAACGTCCAAAGACTTCATATGGAGCAGTGCAAGTTCCCATTGATATTCCAATGTCTCCTGAATATGCAAAGTCTGTTTTGCCTACCTCAGGCAACTGAATGTAGCAGATACTTCCTTTATAATGCCAGAGACAGAAAACTGCAGTAACACTACTAAAGAAAAGGCTCATGGCTTTGTGAGCAAAAGGGTTTGTGTGAAAGAAGCTTAAAAAGAACATTGCCAGCCTAGCAGTAGCTAGTTGAAATGAAACATGCTAATATTGGACTGTTTAACATTAAACACACAAATACAGCAAGTTGCAGATAGTATTTGGACACCAGCTACATACTTGATAGCAGCTCCATGCCTTTCCAGGCTTAATATCAATCTTCTATTACCCTACTCTGCCTTATAAATTAATTTTTCAAAATCAAGGAAGTATTATGGCTGTGTATATTGCATTTTAAGAAAACAGAATAGTTTAGTGCCTTTTATGAGGTTTTCAGAAGGCACCAATCAAAAAAGGCAAATCTTGACTCAAGCAAGTGAATTGGTTTATTTAATGCCACATTCAAACATGAGACAAGTACACTGCAAAAATTGACATCAAAGTGCCAGGTGAGCACTGGCTGACCTTCTCACACTGTTTTGCTAAGCTTCCACCTTCAGGCACCTGCTCTGGTCCTTCCTCAGGGCTGATGCTCACCTTAACAATACAGCACAAACCTGTTGCTCTTCATCCCCTCCATTCGACATTTGCCTCACCCCTCACAGTGTATGTTCCTTCTGCTGCCTGTGCAACAGAGAATATCATCACTACCAAGTCAGCTTAAAACGCCAACCAGGAATTTCTTCAAATCACATTTTGAGATTAGCCCAACCCAAGCTTGCTCCCCCACATACCGTGAATAACTTCCATCCAACTAGTGCAGCCTGTGAAAAGCTGTCACTGGCTTGTAACACTCTTCTGCTGCTGTGACAGGACTCTTTGCACTCACATAACTGGTTTGACCAGTCCTCCTCCTCCTCTCTGTTTTTACAGTCTGACACTCTAGCACACCTTTCCCGTGTTCCCGCCCCTATTCCACAGCTGAGGACACAGCCTGCTGTGTTTCTCCACAATGCAGCAACACAAAAGCACCGCAAGTGGAAACGCAGCCATTCAAAACGTGGTGATGTGAGCAGCAGAGAATGAGGAACAGGAGCACTGCTCTGCCAGGCTTGTTTTGCAGAGTAATGGGCCCTCGGGCCACATCTGCGCAAGCAAACAAAACATCTCCCTGCATATCAGAATACAGACCAGCTGTACTCTCCAAAAGCAAAACTTTGCCTTTTTAAAAAAACATACAGTTTTCTCTCATCATAGATGTGTTCTTCAAAGACGCAAAGCGCATACATAATTTTCCTCATTACTCACTGAGTTTAAATCTGTGTCACCACATAGGCTCTCTAAGTCATAAAGTAAAATTTAAAATGGGTAAGTAGTTAAACAGCAGCCACAGGACACATAGCATTAAAGGCTAGTACTGGCAAGGGTTACAACCGTTTATCGCGCTACTTAAACTGAGGTGTGCTTATCCGCTAAACTGCTGATAGCAGAAGTGACTGGAATGAAAAGCAGGGAGCAGAGAGCCTGCCAATACAATGAGTGGACAACACACCAGCTTTTTAAGACAGAAACATCTCGCAGGTATGTAAGGGAATGCAAACTCAGGAAATCGCAATTCCTTCCTTCACTTTCTTTGTTACATAATATAAACATACTCTGCTAACTGCTAACCAAATGATAGAAATAGGAACAAATGTGACATTCATTCAAGCTCTTCAAGAAAGTATCTGATACCACAGACGTATTGAGTAGCTCGGTAGAACATCAAAAATCTTGATACATGGTCCTATAATATGCAAAAAAATAAAAATTAAAAAAAATATTTCCCGTAGCCACCTTCAGCAGCAGTCCAGAGAAGCATATGCTTTAACAATGAATTCTCATTTCAGAGTCCATTCCCCAGCACAGAGAAAAGCAGTTTCTGTAATAGTCAATCCTTTCCTTTCTTCTGCTGAAAAGTGCATACATTCCTACTCTTTAAGGCAGCTTGTTGACACCCTCATCCGTGGCTGCTCATCCACTGTACCTGTTGAAAGTCCTTCTCCTCCATTCCAGTACTGCTAATTCCCAGCCACTAAAAGATAATTCATGATGAAAGCAATTCCCTGTATGCTTTTTATTGTCTGCACAGATCTAATTAGGAACACAACCTTTCCCAACTATAGCCTGCTATCCAGTGAGTACAGGCATGCACTGAGGATCTTGTGCATTTTAATTCAATATTATGCCATTTCAAACTGCCTGCCTTTTCAATCTTCCTACTCAGTGCAAATGTAATTGTTTTAAATCCCTGACTACAAAGGACTTTCCTAAGCAGATGACCTATTAACTCTAGACTTTAATTTCATAAAATAGATAGTTTGACCCAAACTATCAACACTTAAATTTTAAATAGGCAAAGAGGAATTTACTTTGTTTCAACCAATTTTAAAATACATGCAAGAGGAGATCTAAAGAAACATAATAAATTATGACTATAGGAAGCACTTACTGAGGTGTGACTGTCTAGAAGAACTCACTAACAATAAGGGAGAAAAAGAAAGTGTGTGCCTTGTCACCTAGTAACTATCACAATGGGGCTCTTTTACAACAAACAGATTAAAGAATGACAAAGTATGTGCCTGGGGTGGTTCTGTAAGCAAACAGACTAAGTCAAGGTCCTGAGAGGTAAAAATCACTGCTTTATAAACGAAAAAAAAAAAAGTATTTATGCTACAAAGCTCAAAAAAACTGCAGCGAGAGAGGCAAAAAAGGGAAGGAGGAACTAATGTTTCATGGATGTATGCAAATACAAAAACCTCCTACAAGTCCAGGGCTGGAAAAAAAGCAAGGAGCACTGAGACAAGTGACAGAGGCACAAAACCTTCTGAAAGGGGAGTAATAAGTTGTTAGTACAGTAAAGGCAGTTCACTGTACATGGGACACATTCAACCACACATTACATAGTATAATGGTCAGTAGCAGTCAATTATGCCAGCTCCTTTCAACAAGAAAAGGTTTTGCATCATCTTTGGGTAGGTGTTTTTCACTCACGGCTGTGCTCCAAGAGAGACCTTGTAGCAGAGCCACTGATGAAGAAGGAATGACCTGCTTTCCAAACAAGTACATGTGCAATCCACAAAATCATGAAAAAACAGTTCCCACATCAGCCGAGACCATACATGCTCTTAAGCTCTGGATATGCAAAAACTAGGTTTTATAGCATATGAAACAAGCTCATTTTTAAATAGAAGTACAAGGTAAGTTTACAAAGCTTTCCTCTTCCCATTTCATATCCATCATAGCACAGTACTCAAATTTCCTTTAAGTAACAGACTAAAGTATCAAAATTACTCAAAGCTGTAATACAGATAAAATGCATTTCAGAGAGCAGATGGGGGGCAAGGAAAGGAGAGATGAAGAGCTCTGTGGCTCATGGGCAGATGACTCCAACAGTCAGCAGGGTCCTAAGTACCATGACGTGGCCAGGCAGGCAGCTCAGTGACAGAAAAATCTGGTGACAGAGACAGAAGCAGCCCATATCCACAGAAGACTCCACCACTCTTACATGGATGTCACCTCAGCACTCGGAGTTGCTTTGTCACTGCAGTGTGTGCCATAAACTTCATAAGGCAACACTGCACACCTCCAAACAAAGTCCACAGTTATTGGAAAAACCAAGAAATTGAAATTGCTTCGGAGCAATTCTCTTTATGTTGTAATTTTCAATCCTTACTTCCTCATTCTTTCTCAAGAACTGGATCAATAACTCACAAAATTGCTGCTGTTACTCTTTATTTCGCTTTTCAAGATGGCACATTCTCAAAACAAGTTCCACTGGAAATTCATCAAAAAAGTCTAAGCAAATACGCATGAGCAGTAGTCTCTTCAAACACTCTGTAATACTCACTGACCTTCCACATTGGTTCTGGTTCCTGAACTATGCAGTTCACGTTTAGCACGCACTGTCAATAACCAGGAGAGGGAATAATGCTTGGAGAGCTTCTTATGAAGATACCTATAAAAGGGGTTTATTCTTAACATCCTCAGACTGCGCAGTGAAAGCAAATCATTACTTCTTTTCCACAGTCCCTGACCAAAAGCCTTGAGCAGCACTACATAAAATTCAAATAACAAGCTGTCTATCCCCAGGTGCTGTGTTACTGTTCTCTGTACCACATTCCTAATTATTTTACAAACATCTCTGCTCTTCTGCATCCTTCTCTCCAATTCAACAAAAAAATGCTGGCTTGATATATGGGTTTACATAGATTTTTTTGCTAGCAGATCCCAGTGTTGCAGGAAGCAAGGGAAAAACAGCTTCACTTTGGTACAGGAGGTGCCAGATGCAGACATTTATGAATCACTCCAGTTTTGGCAAAAATGAACTTAGGAAAGTGGACATACAGCTTGTCTACGTATCTAGAGAGTTGTTGGTTTTATTCCTCTATAGGCCAGTGTTACATGAACAGAAAATTCAACACTCAAGTTAAACCAGTTAGAAATGTGATGCCTTCCCCCAGTGACTGTCCTGTTTGTTCATCTCCAATTCTTCAGACAGCAAAGTAGAGCACTGAAGCACCTGAAGCTATAGCTGGGTCTAAACAGATACCAGAAACTGTTATTTCATTACTCTGGCTTTTTAACAGCTCTCCAATCATCAAGAGGCCTGTTCATTGATATATCTGTAGACAGAAATACTTTTTAACTTCATTGCACAACCTTTCAAAGCTGATCCAATAATAAAATAATAATAATAAAAAAGCCAAGACACACACCCCAAAAGGCTAATAAAAAAGTCCAAACTAACAGCTAAATCTAGAACTGGGAGGTCTGGAAGACAAATTTTTTTTTTTATGAAAAGCATTATCCTCATAAAAATTATAACTGACAAAGACAACATTGACTTTTTTTCTGTATCACCCAATAGCCAATTAATCTTAAGTCATGTGAATTTCCAAGAGGAGGTTACAAACATTTTACAGCTATTTTGAAGATTCCCACTCACAACTTAAATTCCAATCTACAGATTGATTTTTACACACAGTTCATTACTCTCAAGCAGAATTGCAACTTGGAAGCAGCTACTAAAGCTCACGAAGCAAAGACAAATACATAACTTTAACAAAACCACATTTATCATTTATACTGCAATAACGTGTTGGCTCTTTCCCCAATCACTGCAGTATAGGCTAAAGACTCTGTTAGAGATTTTTTTTTTTAATACTGCCTTATGTTTCCACTCATGTGCCTATGAAATGAAGTGATATATGACTGAAATTTCAACAGTCAAAATGCAAAGTACAAATTAGTTAGCCAGTTTTCAATTTCAAGTTAACATGAGATGCAGTGTAACATGGGAGATGGACTTTATTTCAAATAGTTAACTAGTATTGGCTGAAGAACACTGAAGAGAATAATAATGTTTTTTAGAGTTTTCTTGACAAGACACACACATACCAAGCAACCAGCAATCAAAGTAAGACTTTAAGAAGTTACATGTAAAAAACCCTCATAAATTCCATTGCATTTATTAGGAAGACCATAATTTATCTGAACAGCGTCTTCCACAAAGGACTGTTCCTTTCCTTTAGATATCATGCTACAGTATATTCTATTAGAAACAATCTTAGAAGAATCACATCAAAATAATAAAGTACTATTATCTTTAAACACATTGCCCTAAGACAGAGACATTAAAGTAACCATTAACAACCAGACAACTGTTAGAATCAGATGCCACTTCAATTTAGGTTTAATTTCAAACCTACTACACTCAGGTAAGAAGTAAAGCTGTAAGACAGCTACATGCATTACACATGCTACCATATGTATAATGAAAACCCAATAAAACTGCTAAAGAATAATTCTGGAGTATGAAAAGGTTTCAGTCTTGTTATAGTTAGGTTGTTCATTGTAAAACCCAAGATGCCTCTCTTCAAGAGCTTTTCACATCTGTACTAGACAATAATCATTACTTAAGCAAACTAGAATGCTTTTCCAAGTCAGTGCCAACCTGTCATTGCATCAGAACCTCACTAAGAATTTTCCATGACAGTAAGACTAAAAATAAATTTGAAAAGAAATTTTTTTAGTTTGTTTAGCTTACTGTAATCCTAATAATACTTTCACCTAAACTAATCTAAACAGACTGAACACAGCTTTCTACTGAACTTGTTGGGTGAGGTTTTTGGTTTCTTTTTTCTGAAGCTACCTTTTCCTTAACTACTGTCTACTGGTCAACACATTGCAAAACAAACTACACTACCAAAACAAACTTTCCTGTTGTTTCCAAGTAATGCCAAACTTACCTATATTTTGCATGGTATGTTTCACAAGAAATCCCTCAAAAATGGCTTTCCCAGACTAAGCATTATGTCACCAAGTAACACTGCAAAAGAGGGAAACTGAATTCCTACAGATAATTCTATTTTCAACTGAAGCTTATAAGGGAAAAAAGCATTTAACTAAAGTAGTTCTATTCTACACGACAAGATACAGAATGCAGCTCTACAGTATAGCAGCTGGGTAGAAGGATAAACCAAAGGTTTCAACTAAATCAAAAGGGACTGAGGTAGAAAGGTCCGCAAAACCAGGTATTTTACATAATTTAATGCGAGATGAATTTAAAAAAAAATCCTTCTGGTTTCAAGTTTTAACATTTGATTACAACTCCACATGTAAAGTTAATCAGAGCAGCAAGCCACCCAAGTTCAGAAGTGATGAAACACAATAAAAGGAGATGAACTGGACTGAAAAGCATCACACACCTAAGAAAAAGAGAATTTTTAAGCTTAAGAAGAGATGCAGTTGACCACCTCTGCTTGTATTTCATACAAAACAAAGGGTGGCCACGAGGCCTCATACACTCACAGTCTTCCTGTATTTACAGAGAGCACATAGAGGAAAAAAAGAAACACACCTGAGTCTCACTCTCTCCCAATATTAATTCACTTTTGCCCAAGACGAAATAGAAGACACTGCTCTAATTCAGATAGAAGATTATCAGGGTATTGCTGAAAAGGACGATGTGACACATGGCCCCATCCACACAGAAACGCTCGAGGACTGCAATACAGACAGGGTATCTGTGACTCACAGTGCAAGTGGAAAAGCTGGCTGTGCATTGGGACATCGAGTCCTCCAGCCCAGGCATAACTTGACACAGCTCCTGACTCAGCTCACACAAAGACTTGCTTTGATGCACATGCTTGAAGGGAAGGGAGTGGAGCAGTGTGTATACTCAGTGGGTACTCTCAGGATTTCCTTGCTTTTATCAGTTTAATACTTAATTATTTTTCTCAGTTTTTTAATCTTGCTTTATTAAGCACTGATTGCATAGCTCCATGCCAGCACCAAGGTGCAAAGCTCAGCATTTCTATCAATTCTTTGAACATGAATCAAGTACTTTAGAGGACAAGGTTTACTCAAGCCTTATCCCTGCTCACATCACAAGTTCTGTAGTTGAACAATAGCATATGATTCCTTCAAGGCACCACCAGGTTTTCCACTAACCTCATGCACGTGGTTAATAATACAGTCAGATTAATTCCACGTGTGGAGTCGAGTAACAGCACAACTCCAAAATAAAGTTCATCAGTTAAGGTTTAACAAGTGAGGCTGGATTTGTTCCCACCACAAGTCACGGGATACACCTTGAGGGTGTTATTCTTTGTCATACAAGTGCCAAAGTTGGAAGCTCATCTGTCAGGGGAAAACAACACAGAGCAACAGCACCCTTGTACTGTGAACTTCATGAGACTTGGATACTTAAAGGTTTATGTACAGACCTGCAACCTGTTAGTAGAGTTGTTCTGTGCTGAAGACATTCTTCTAAGTTAAGAAAATGAGTCTCTACTTCAACAACCAATGCAATGCCAGCAACAGCATGACTGTAACCTTTTGGATTTTAGCATCATGCCTGCAGCTCTGCTTACAAAAGGGCCAGTAGGCAGACATGTCAGTCACTACTAGTACCCTGTTTGCATTCACATTCTGACACCGATAACGTCACCTGTAAAGAAAAATGTCTTGAGGGAGGGGAAGGAATCAAATTTATGATGGAGTACACAACCTGGACAGAGCACACATTCTATGACAGGTCTTGTACACCCATAACAGAGCCGTAACTCTTCCTCACACTATAGAAGTTGGAGCATTGACAGACCTTCTCATAAGCCTGTAGTGTCATGGCACTGGTACAATACAGATCTTAGTGTATTTTGGCATTGGAGATGACAGCATGTTTGCTTTAAATGGCTCTTTTCAAATGTTGTTTCCAGAACATGCAAAAGGGTTGTAAAATTCCAATCCTGGCATTACTGTCTGCGTGATCACTGTGTACTGGAAAACACGACACAGGGGGATGGTAAGGCTCTACCCTTTTCAAACCTGATTCTCCTAGAAAGTTTCTCAAGTATCCCTGGAAACAAACAAGTAAAATCTTCAGTCCTTTAAGGGTGCGAACAAGTTAACTATAAGTTCCACAGACAACCAAGTTCTGATAATTAATGAGGTAATATTATATACTATATTATTACGATTTTAAAAACCCCAGCAGCATTCCATGCACTTCTTGAAATTAAGGTCATGATTTTCTCCTCTATTATGACACCAACTTGTTTCTCATGAATTTTGTTTTTCACTCTCAGTTTGATGTATCAGGATCTTGGTCTATGACTTCAGGACAAGAATTATCCATAAGGTTTTCCAACATTGTTTTTGGCAATAGGAAAACAAGTTCAGAACAAGTCAGCCCAGAACTAAGGTACAGGATATTGCCTCCTGGAACCCACATATTAACAGAACTTGCAGACTACTGATTTAACATGCCTAATAACACTATAAAACCCAGAAAAACACTTGCCTTTCTATTTTTCATAGCTCTTTAAAAAGCCAGCTTCAGGAAATCCAATATTAGCCCTGGGTAGTGTTAAGCAACATAGCTGCTAGCTGTGACCTAAAAAACACTCTCTGTATTTGGTTCTTCAGTCCTTTTCTCAACACTTTGAACACTGAACCTCACAATGTGAACAAACATCTGTCAACAACCATGAATTAAGTCTTAAAAATGGAAAAAAAATACTGTTTTAAAGCCAAAACAAGAACAGATGATTGAAGATTTTCAGAAACAGAAAAGAAGGTCTCAAAGGCAATACAGAACTAGATTTGGGGGTTTCTTCATAAAACGTCATTTCAAATGTCATCTAACAGCCTCTTGAAACACCTTCACTTTCAGTTTCTCGTACCTCTAGAGCTTAACCATCTCCTCACTAAAGTCAATGGCAACACAAGCAATCATAGCAGCCAGTGATTACATTTCCTTGCGGATAGAGAAAAGCAGCTGTGGCTCATGGTGTTACAACAATTTCCTCATACAACAAAACATACTGAGACAGTGGCCACATGTGAGGTTTTACTGTATTCTGGCTTGCAACATTTTAACTTCTGAAAAGCAGTTTTACAAGAAGCTAAAGGAAACAAACGCTAAAGCCAGAATATCAGACTTCTAATCTCACACACAGGTTACAATTCCGCAGGAAACCCTCTCCTGGTCTGCACAGTCTCGCTAGAAGTATACACATACCAGACTCACCTGTGCAGACTATTTTCCAGGACAAGAGCCAAAATCCCCAAGCCTACATCATAATCATCTCGCTGAAGTCCTTCTTTCAAACCTGGAAGGGCAAGCAGCTTTTGCAAATACCATCCGCAAGAGCAAGGGCACGCAATTCCACCGCAACACCGCACCCGGCTCTAAAGCACAACCTTCATTCTGCCGTAACAGTTACCGGGGTCTGCTGTCTAATTATTTAACCATACAGCGAAAACAACAGAGACAGGGCAACGTAATTAACACCGCGGGGAAGAGAAGCCGTGAAGAAACAAAGAGACCGCGAGGCAGCACCGGAGCCAGCGCCGCCCGCCCGGAGGGTCCGGGCTGCGAAGGGGCTGCCAAGGCAGGGCTTCACCCCCGGCCCTCCCCTCATCCCCTCCCACCCCCGGACCCGCACGGGGAGATGCCCACCGTGGGGGAAATCCGTCTGTCTGTCTGTTCTCCTCCCTCCTTCTCTCCCCCGGGGTTTATCGCCCGCTGACAGCCAAGCGGATCACCGGCCCGGCCCGGCCCGCCCCCTTAGGGTGCCCCGCCGCGCCTGGGGGGCTGGAGCTCGGGGGGAGCCGGCACCGAGCACCCCCACACACAGACAGACAGACAGACAGACAGACAGACAGACAGACAGACAGTCAGACACCCACCCTTCCCGCTACGCGGCCGGCAGGGCAGGCAGCGGCCCCGCCATGGCTCGGCTCGGCCCGGCCGGTCCCGCTCGCTGACACATCAACAAAGATGGCGGCGGCAGCGGGCGGGGCGCGGGGCGGGCCGGGCCGGGCGGGCCGGGCGGTGATTTCGCTGTCATTTCACACAGGAGGTAATTTAGAGCGCGTGTGAAGGGAAATTTACTTCAATCTGAAGGAATTTATTTTTACTTTGTTTGCTCGTTTAAACATACGACCTTTCTGGGTGAGCCGTTCTGTGGCACCACCCGAGAACCACGGCCCCGAGGAGGTGCCACACGAGGAGGAATTCTTCACCTCGGGAGTTTTCAGAGTGATAGTCACAAAGATGCCACTCTCTCTCTCTTTTTTTTTTTTTTTTTTTAATTTTTTTCAGGGTCTGTGCACAAGTAATGACTAATAGAATCTCTTCTCCCTGAAGTAAACAGCGTCTCATTCTCCAGAACCAACCCTTACACATGATGTCAAAGCCCCCTGCGCCCACATGCCATGTGAGACTCAGTCCAGGGATGTTAATAACCAGAATCCAGCTTCAATTAACACCTGCCAGGATTTCATTTCTTATTCTGATTGGATTAAAAAAGAAAAAAAAAGGTGAAAAAATTTGCTAGGCATCAAAAATCTGGACTGCATTTCAGTAATGGGAGCAGCAATTTTTCAATGGAACACAAAGCTTTTTGGAATCCAGAGCACGGCATAAATGCCGTTTTATTGAATACAAAATAAATTGAAAAAAACACCTTAGCAGAGAAGCTGTTAAGTGAAAACATTTGTATTAACTATAGCAGCTCAGCTAAAATAAGCACTGGCAGCTCTCCTGCAGTAATTTCTTAAACATAACAGTAGAAAGGCAAGTTAAAATAATTGAATAATTCAAGTGGAAAGGGACATCAGAAACTTATCTATTCCAATCCCCTACTCATAGCAAGACTAACTTTGATGTTAGATCAGATTGTTCCTTTATTTTGGCTTATTTGTATACATGAAAAAGCATATGCATACCTGCATGTGTGAAATAATCATCTAACAGTGATGATTTCTTCAGTCTGTACTGTGGATGACCTTGAAAATAGAATGTGCTGCATAATTTTACTAACATTCATTAATTGGGAGAGTTATTTCAGACTAAGTTATTTTTCTCCATATTCCTTCTAGATATTTGGAATTTTAGAGCTGCATGTGCAAATTTTGGGGTCCTAGAAAAGGCTGCCTTTAAACCTGTTATTTAACCCCAGCCAGAAACTAAGCCCCACATAGCTGCTCACTTGCTCCCCCTACTCAGCAGGATGGGGGAGAGAACTGGAAGACTCAAACTCGTGGGTTGAGATAAAGACAGTTTAATGTGACAGAAAAGAAAATAATAATTATATTAATAACAATGATGACAATAAAAGAATTAGAAGGTACAAAACCAGTGATCCACAATGCAATTACTTACCACTTGCTGATTGATGCCCAGAGAGTTCCCAAATAGCAGTCCCTGATCAGCTTTTCCCTCTGTTTATATACTGAGGATGATGCCATTTGGTATGGAATATCCCTTTGGCCAGCTGGGGTCAGCTGTCCTGGCTCTGTCCCCCCAAACTTCTTGTGCTCTCCATCCTTCTTGCTGGCAGGGCATGAGAAGTCCTTGACATAGTGTAAACACTACTTAGAAACAACTAAAAACATCAGTGTGTTATCAACATTATTCTCCTCCTAAATTCAAAACACAGCTTTGTACCAGCTACTAGAAAGCAAATTAACTCTATCCCAGTCAAATCCAGGACAAAACCTTTTTCACAGATCCTTAAAAAGAACAGTGAGATCTTAGAGAAAATCAGTCTGCAAACTGTCCAGTGCTATCATAACTATAAACCATTGAATGTCCATTATTTTGGGAAAGATAATACTCCTTCAGGTAACTAAACACTATTCTAGCCATCACCTCTAACGCACTGAAGGAGTCAGTCATATGAAGGCATATGTCTTTAAAAGCATTATGAAGTTGAGAGCATAAATGAAAGTAGGTTGCAGAGAGAACTCGTGGCCTCAGCTTTAACCTCCAAACAACATTTTAAAGGCAAATGTCTAGCCCTTGCTTTGCTCATAATATGCTGTGCATTCCATCTTGCTAAAAAATAAAAAATTTAAAAAAAAATGAGGTGTGGAATAGAGATAAGTAAAAATTGTCCCTTTTCAGAAAGCACTGCCATGCAACACTCACTTGCTAATTGCCATGCAGCCCAAGTCTAAGCTTTGCTTTCAGAAAGGCTCCTTTGGCTCTCTTACTCCTGTTCTGCAGCTGAGCCGCAAAGTTCACATCACACAGCCTTGCTGCTCTGTAACACAGTCATTTCAGTTCCCAATGCTTCTTATTTGATCTTCTAGTTATTTAAGGGCAACTTTAGAGACACCAGTGTACTCAGGCCCCCATCCTCCTAAGATCTGTGCTTCTGCCTTGCTGAACACTTTGCCTGCAGTCTCACTGACGTTAATCATGTGCAGTGTACTGTGTTCCACTAGACCTGGCAGAATTTCAGATGATTTTTACCTTTTATTCTGGACATTTTTTTTTTCAGCAGGACTGAAATCAGGTTAAGAAAATAGGGCCTGGTTAGTGGAGTTCTTCCTTAAAGGCAGAAGAAAAGGATTTTTTTGTACTCAGCTGGACTCCCCACAGCTCTAGTACCAGAACTGATGCAGACAGTTCTAACTCTTATAGTATCTGTGCTTAGGCCAAATTTTCATCTAAAGAGTATCTTATCCCCAGGAGGCAGCCACAGATACTTAAGAAATGAGAATGACAGGTCACAGAGAGAGCCCTTCCCCAAACTACACTTGCATTCATATTAGATTAGAATGAGTTACTGTACCCCTTAATTAGCCAGTCGTAGCTGTCATTTGGCATGTACAAATGCTGAGGAAAACAATTTCTGAGTGAGAGAACTTACCATCTGAAAGACAGACAGTCATACACAACAGACTTCTGCTGCAGACAAGCTCTGCATTGCAGAGGCAGAGGTTGAATTTGGCCCACATATTCCAAAGGTTGTAGTTCTGACTTTTGGCTCATGCTTTGTTATGTAAGAAAAAGAAAAGTAAGTGTTTATGTAATTGCTCAACTGGAAACAGTTGACATTTGTTTATTATACAGACCATTTTTATAGCTTTGCTTGCTGAAAGGGCTTACGAGCCTATATTTTCTCCTTCAGCTAAAAATGTGTTAGCAACTACACTTTAAGGGAAAACAATGAGGTGGCTGAAACAGCAGAGGTGCTGAACAACATCCCACACTGCTCTGGGACCACTGGTGCTGAAGGGTCATGTCTGGCATTGCCAAGGAGGAACTGGAGCTGAGTCCAGCTTGCCTGACTCCCCTCTTCTGTACTGGTCAGAAGGCTGGTTTGTTATAATGTAATTACTGCAGACTGATTTGATTCCTACATTTCACATCATGGCAAGATTTTATTCTGAGCAAGCACAGTTTGCCAGGGAATACCATCCACAAAGCCACAGGAACTCCATCTTCCCTCCCTGTGTCAGGTAAGGACAGCACTTCTGCTGAAGCTGCTTGCCACCACTGTCATGTCTGACCTGTGCATGGTAACTCCTAAGTGTGACTGTGATCACTCAAGTGAAAACAAAGTGGGGATTTTTGGGGTTTGGTGGGGGTGTTTTTTGTAGGGTTTTTTTGGGGGTTTTTTTGGGTTTTTTTGTTTGGTTGGTTTGGTTTGGTTTTGGATTTGGATTTGTTTGGAGAGGGGTCTGAATGACAGAGAGGTATTTCTTAATTCCTTACTGGTATTATTTTTAGGCATGAGGATTATTGGACTAACCTTGCGGACAGAGGAACAGGGTGCAGGAAGGTAATGAAGGCTGTATGATCATGATTGCCCTGCTCCCCCCACAACAACTGTGCCTGCTCTGATATGCAACACTGGGCAATTTGGCAGATGGATTTTCTGAAATCCCACATAATCCCACCTAATTTTCCCTCTTGCTTTCAGAGCAGTCTCTGATACAGTCAGCTTCTACTCAGGTTGCATCTGAGGGCTGGAGGTTCATTGGATCCAGGAAGAGCCTTTCCTCTGACTTCGGTAGGTGGTATCTAAACCACCTAGAGAAAACTCAGCAACCCTTAGATGTGTTGTTCACTTTCCCTTTGAGAATGCTTAGCAGGTAACAATAGTTCAGCAGACAGGATCCTAGACTTAAACACAGAAAATTTAGACTGAAATGCTGTCACAGCCAGACTCCAAATGCCTTTAAGGCAAAATGCCTGTTACTTCTCTGTGAACAGAGATAATTATTCCCTGCTGTACAGAACGTGTAAGAATAAAAGCCATCACTGATTTTATGCACCTTAATAATAAGTTCAACAGTGTAGGCACTAAAATAGACCAGATTAATTTATTTTTGATGAAGGTTTAATTGCACAGCACTGAGAACACCTGAGATCATGTCTGAGTAGGAGCACAACTGCAGCAGTCTTGAGGATGAAGTATGTTTTCCCATGTTAGACTGGGAAACAAAAGAAGAAATGGGGAAAACATTTTGTACAGAAAAGAAAGAGGAGAAAGGACAAATGAAAGCAAGAATAGGTAGGAAATGGGAGATTAAGTGATGTATTTTCTAAGCTGCAGGGCAAAATACAAATGCATCCATTTTATGTATCAGGTTTCATCATTTTGCATAGATCTCACAGCCACTTTCTGAATTTTTATGAAATAAGGTTGCCTAACTGATGTCCTGAGAGAATTTTCATTTTCTTGGAGAAAATACATCAAGCAGCTGTACACATTGCCTGCTGCTGAACTATGAGCACCTGGCCCAGGACATGGGTATGACTGCTGCTGGGAAGCACTGAGAAGCCAAGTCAGGAGAAGACAAAGGCTGCTCAGGCACAGAGTTGTGAGTATAGCATGAAGGTTTTTCTGGAATTAACAGCTAAGGAAAAGTGTTGTAGCTCTCTGTAGCTAGTATTTTGTAACTCTTAATTATTCTTTCATCTTACCCATGGTTGCACCAGTAACCCCATGCATTCCTTGGTGATCCCTGTAATGTATGGGGTTACTGGTGCAACCATGGGTAATTATGGCCATGAAGATGCTCAGAGGGCTGGAGCACTTCTGCTATGAAGACAGGCTGAGAGAATTGGGCTGTTCAACTTGGAGAAGAGACCTTGTACCTAAAGGTACCTAACCGTAAAAGAGGGCTGGAAAGGGACTTTTTACAAGGACATGTAGTGATAGGGAAAGGGGGAATGGCTTCAAACTTAGGCCAGATTTGTATTAGATATTAGGAGAAATTCTCTTCTGTGTGGTAAGACACTGGCACAGTTTGCTCAGAGAAGCTGTGGATGGCCCATTGTCACTGAAATTTGGGAGTCAAACTTAACACCAATGTAGCATTAAGAAACAGGCATTACTCTATTATGGCATGGCTGCTTGCGGGGATAACTGCTGAAGGTGCACACTGGGCTAAAGATGGTGCATATTTATTAGCCAGACATATTTCATCAGGAAAGTGTTGCATGTTTCTGAGCCATTTGTTACTTTAGGTGGCCAGAGTGCCCCTGAACTGGACTGGACAGACATAACTTGTTACTGAGCTCTCAAGCCTCCATTACATATGATTGCATTGAGAGCCTCCTCTGCTTCTCTTGAAACACCATCTCTGAGGGTGTTAAAGGTCAGGTTGGATGGGGCTCTGAGAAACTTGGACTAGTGGAAGGTGTCCTTGCCCATGGTAGGGTTGGAACTAGACGATCTTTAAGGTCCTTTGAACCCAAATCATTCCAAGATACTACAATATTTCACTGTCCCTCAGCAAATTTTGCTGGACAGAGTGAAAAAAATCATTGGAACTTTTTGAGTAATAAAACAAAAGCAGTCACTTGCCATGCACCAAGCATAATACAATTTATGACTAATGTATTTTTGGCCAGGGCTCTGGCAATTATGCCGCAATGAAAACCACACAGCCACAGCTCCCAGGTCCTGGGACAGGGGACATGGCCAGAGCGTCACTGAGGAGGCATCACTTGTGGGGTCTGACTCAGCACTCTGCTGCTGCAGGGGCCTCAGAATCAGAATCAACTATGTTGGAAAAGACCTCTGAGATCACCAAGTCCAACCTTTGACCTTTGACCACCTTGTCAACTAGACCATGGCATCAAGTGCCACATTCAGTCTCTTCTTAAATACCGCTAGGCATGGTGACTCCACCACCTCCCTGAGTGGCCCATTGCAAAGCCCAAACACTCTACTCTGTAAAGAACTTCTTCCTGATGTCTCACCTAAGCCTCCCCTGGTGCAGCTTAAGACTGTGCCCTCTTCCTACTGCTGGTTGCCTGAGAGCAGAGCCCAATCCCCCTCTACACCCTCCTGCCAGCATGTTGTAGAGGGCCATAGGGTCTCCCCTGAGCCTGCCGTTTTCCAGGCTGAACACCCCCAGCTCTCTCAGCCCAGCTTGTGCTCCAGTCCTTTCACCAGCCTCACTGCCCTTCTCTGGACACATCCCTCCGAAACTGAGAGGCCCAGAACTGGCCACAGAACTCGAGGTGCGGCCTGGCCAGTGCCGAGCACAGGGCAAGAATCACTCCCCTGGTCCTGCTGCCCACACGCCCACGTGGCGCTGCCAGCCCGGGGTGCCGCCCGCGCCTCTCGCGCTCCGAGCGCGCCACGTGCCTCGCCCCGCCCCGCAGGGGCGGCGGGACCAGGCCGGGACCGCGGGGAGCGCAACAGCCCAGCCCAGCCCAGCCCAGCCCAGCCCAGCCCAGCCCAGCCCAGCCCAGCCCA
>JAWWEU010000160.1:28158313-28181149 GCA_035583155.1 Acropternis orthonyx
GGGGGGGGGGGCGGTCAGGGGGTCAGCGTGTCCGTGAGGGGAGAGGGGCTGCGGGGTGAGCGCTGCCGTGAGGGGGGAAAGGCGCCAGGCGGGAGGCCGTGGGGCGGGGCCGCCTGATTTTGTGCTGATTTAGTTAAAATAGCGTAATTAAAGCGGCACCTAGCAGTCCTCTTCACTTGCGAAGGTGCGTTTGTGGTTGAGTTGGTTGCACTGTCGCCTGAAAAACCGCTCCGCTTTGTTTGCAAGTTCAATTTGATTTCACCCGTATAGTATAGCAAGGCTTTTCCATTGAAAGTAGTTACATTGTGTGTTAACGTTTGGAAAGCAGGCGCCAAAAGTCCATCCCCGCAGCGGTTCCCCTCAGGCAGCCCGTGTTTGTCCGGTCATGAGGAGCACAGGAGTGCAGCCTTTATTACTTTGTTATTGCAAAAGTTCTGTGCCCAAACTGCAGCGAGGTCTCCTCCAGAGAGACACATCTCTTGTGAACCCAGCGAGCTTCACGTATAGGTGGTGATGGCCACTCTTGCCTGCAGTGTGTTCCTCTCCTAAAGGAATGTTCATCATTTAGTCTTCAGTGTTTGTTCATTGCTGAGATCTGTAATGCAGAAAGTATTTTGCTTTTTGTTGTGCGAACTAAAGAAATAAACGGTAGGGAATTAGCCTCCCAAAATGGGTGCTTAAATTTATCTTTAGAACAGGACCCACAAATACTTCAATTCGTGAGCCTGCCTGAATTAATCTTTAAATCCATGCTTTTGCAGTTACCTGTCCTACAGCCACCTTTGGTCATACTCTGATGTGAACCTTTACATGATGGAGGAACCACTTAATCTCCAACATAATGAAGCTGCAGGTGCAGATTTAAGCAGCAGGGTCACAGATGCCAACTTACTGTTAAAAAGGTTTCAGTTTTGAGGCTGAGTTTCTGAAATACCTAACAAAAATCAGTATTTTGTAAGCAAACAACACAGGGAGTTTTTAACAAGAGTAGAAACAGTACAGTAAAAAGTTTTAACTGCAGCACAAGTACAGTAAAGGAGACTCTGTGCAAAGCTTAACAGCTTCTTTTTCTGTTATTGTGTACATGCTTGATTATTGATAATATCATCAGGAGAAGTATGGCTTATAAATACAACTAACTCCTAGTTATCCAAACTTGTACAGCCTGAAATGCATTAGATAATTGAAAAAAGCAGGGTAATTGGAGTACTAGGGAATTTGGCAAAGATACGTACACTGGGAGTTGGAATTGCTTCAGCAATGTTTGTTGCCTCATCGGTGCCTCAGTACTGTCTGATCCATGTTCTCTTCAGTTTGGGGAGGGGGAAAGGCTTGATTTTGGGAGATCTGAAGTAGCTTGGTATACAGCCATCTTGGGTCTTGAGAGTTTATGAAAATTGATTTCATGTTAGGCAGGCATTTTACTTCAGGAAACGTTTACAAGATTAACTTGCTTTCAGGTGGGGAAAAACAGGCTATATAAGCTTTATGTTGGCTCAGTAGAGACTTTGGGCTACTAGGCCTGCCAGACTGGAACAAGCTCTGAATGGCTTGAAAAAATTCTTTGTGGGTGACTGAGTTGTCCACTTATAAAAACAGAATTCCTAGTATATTGATATGCAGGTTTAGCTGAATGTTTTATAAGAGTTGTTTTATAAACAAAAATCTCACAGGAAAGACCACAAGGTTTAGAAGGCACTCACTAGAAAGCCAGAATCTCTTCTTTCAGATGTTTTGTTTCTGAGTAATTGCTGACGTGATGAAGCTATGCAGAGGTATAAACATAACACAGCTCACATTTTCAGCTGTAATGAAGAAACTTGCACTGTTTCAAGGATTGTAAAATTGCCTGTTCTGAATATTGTAAATTATGTAATTTTTTTTTAATCCTGCTGAACAACTTTAATTGCAGCAAATTTATGGGTGGAGGACATTAAGGCGTTATATTGAGTGATAATCACAGAACAGTTAGAACTTGCTTAAATAATACCACCGATTGTGTTACTGAATGAATGTAGTGTCAGGGTGAAGACAATAAGAGACTTCCAGAGTGTGTCACAGTCCTAGTATTACCATTTGCTCAAATGTGCTAGCAGAATAGTAGAAGAAGCCAAGAGCCTTGTTTCTTCCTGCCAGTACTCCATAACACAGGTTTGCATTAGTGTTGTTAATCAGATCCCTTTGCAAAAACTTCTCTTCTAGGAGGTTTCATGGAAGAAAAAACTGGTAGAGGGAACTTGACAGCTGCAGCTGATGCAGAAAATAATGTGAGTTATTTCACTTTTTAATTGTGCCAAGTGTTGCGAGAATTCCTAGATAGCAGAAGTGATCAACATGTATTGTTCATTCTGGAACTTTGATGTTTTGGCTCTTTTTATTGTCGTGTTTTTGTATAACAGAATATTTCTACCCTAATGGGCAGCTTTTTTCTAGTAGGAATGACTTCAGGCTTTTCTTTCACAGGACTCACGTTCTAATTCGAGTAATGGGAAGTCAAAGAAATTGCAAGGTTTCTCTAAGAACTCATTTTCTGTTTGCTGTGATAACAGTCTCTTGAGTTTGTTAGTACCACCCCGTAAAAGTGGGACTTGCCATCATTGTGGTCTGTTTGGTAAGTGCCTGTTGTTCTGTAGTCTGTCACATACAGTATATTTGTCAGTGAAACCAGATCAGGTTTGCTCAGAAATTTCTTAAAATTGGATGTATATTTTTAACTCAGACACAAGTATAGACTATTTAGAACATAGTTGGTGTAACAGAACTGATAAACAGAAGAGGACATCTCCTTATCAAAAGTAGTGGGTTTTTTTTCCCCTTCTTAAATGTAGAAGGAATTCAGGACATTTTGGCAGTAATGTCTGATAGCTATGTGTGAATAAAAATACCTGTTTATATGTGCTTAGAATAGCAGTGGGGCTGTTTTGTAAAGCAGTTATCTTAACAGCAGTAGTCCCTTCCAATCAGACTTCTCTTTTTAGTATTTTATCTTTTTTTTCCCCTTAGGAACCCTGAGATGTTCACGATGTACACAAACATACTATTGCTCTGCAGATTGTCAGAAAAAAGACTGGCCAACACATAGAGTTGTATGTGATCCTGTTAAACACAAGTAAGCTTATTAAAAGTTTTTCCAAATAATATGCACAGAAAGTATCTTCCCAGTAGAACATAAATGACCATGGGAAGACACTGTTACAGTAAAATATGTTGCTTATTCTTAGACTGGTACTGCATTATCTTGTCAAAAAACTCAGCTCTGCTGCTTCAGAAGGGTTACTTGAAACATAGAGTTGGAGTTCTTAAGACATACTATAGTGTTAGTTAAAGCAAAAGCATTAATTTTACTAGGTGAGCATGGGGTAAGGATACCAGCTTATCACGTGACTGTTACTGCTGTTGTTGATACAGGGAAAGAAGAGACAAGACTGCTCTGAGCAGCGGCACGGTTAAGGAATTGCGTTTAACAGGCTCTGAGGAGGCACCCCTTGAATCTGGCTGTAGCATCAATGATGTTCACGGGTATTTATCTTTGATGAGCACAGTTGCAATTCAGAGAAGTTGTTCCAGCCAGACCATTCTCTCCTACTAGTTATTTTTTGACATGCTGGTTTAGATACTTGAGAGATCACTCACTAATCTGTTTCAATTAAAGTAAGCACCATTAGTTCATGATACGATACAGACTGGCTGGCTGGCTTTGGAACAGTTTAGGGGGTGATCTGAGCATTTAAGATGACAGTCTCTAGCAAGGAGTGATTGTTGCAGTTTAGTGAATCTGCAGCCAGGTGTGCACAAGGGAGATTTTTTTTGCGGGGGGGAGGGTCAGGGGGGTGGAAGTTGGAAAACATGGGAATGGTCTGGCATGTGTGCTATCTGAATATTAGTTATGTATTCTACTGAAATAGCAACTTTTTTTTTTCAATTTTATAGTTCTTAGGGTTGGCTTGGCATTAAGGTGTGAGCAGAATTCCACAACAGTGTAAGATTTCTTCTCCATTTTAATAAAAAAATGTAACAGAAAAAACACACCAAATGCTGCTTGATGGGAAACAAACATATTTTTCATTCTGCATTTTCTTGCATGAGGAATGAAGGTTGACAAAAAACATACACTATGAATGCAGCCTTTTATTTCTATTTGCAAGTAGACTGCATTATTAATGCTACTTGTCAGTCCTTGGTTCTTCAAAATTAACATATTTTTCTTTGATTACAGTGCAAATAACAGCAAAACCAAGAAGGAAGTTTATCTTAAGGTATGTGCATTGGGCAAGTTACACTAAATGTTTAGACTTCTTGTGAATTGAACACCAGCAGTTCAAGCAGTAGCTATAATCTCCTCTGGATTGTTAAAGCTACAAGGAAGGAGGTGGAATTCAATTCCTCTTGTTTATGAGAGCATCACAAGTAGAAAATACGGCTCAGTTGTCCGGTAAAACAGGTGTGAAGAGGTGGATGCCTGAGTCTTCAGCACTTGTTTTTCATTGATATTCAGTATATCTCTGCAACAATGTTTTTATTTTCAAGAGCAGTACAAAGTCTTTAAGACTTTTTATTGCAAATCAACAAAAGCGCTTTCTTCACCTGGTTCTTGAAATGATAAAGGTTATTTTGTTTTGTTTGTTGCTACAAAGGAGCTACAGCTGAACAACTCCAGCTTAAACAACTTGAACCCGTTTTAAGTACGGTAATTCAGTTTCTGTGGATTCTCTCTTTTTGCTTAATTTCTGAACTCTCTAGGAGAGAATTGAGAAATTAGTTAAATTGATTCTGCTTCAAATCCCAACAGCAGCTTTGACCTTTATGTGCAGGGTGTTACTTCTGAAGGCCTCAATTATTCAGTTGCTTAGATACGGGACAAAAAATCCTCTATCCTCTTTCATTCTAATTGTAATTCTTTCCAGGTCACTGTTTATTTTTATTGACTATTGTTGATATATTGCAGGAGGAAGTGATGTTGAGTTTTCCTGTAGATGTTGTTCTTCCAGATTCTGGTAAGTACTTGGTTGTGTGGGGGGAAAAACTCAACACAAGACTTTTAGGTGTATACCCCATGCCAACACCTTTAAAAGATGAGAGTTTTTTCTTTTGCTTTTCTTCCTGTTGTCACTCTCCCCACCTGCCCCTTGACTTTTTTATTTCATTTCACCTTTCCATATAGAGGTATTTTTAAAATGTCAGTAACTGAAATATCTTGTTAAGCTTAATAACCTTAAATTTTAGTAAGGTTACTTTTCCAGTAGAATTGTGATAAATTGTGTGTTCTGGACTATCCTGTTTTTTTGTTTGGTTGGTTTTTTGTTTCGTTTTTTATTTGTTTGGTTTTTTGGTTTTTTATTCTAATAGATGGATGAAAATTTGGTACCATTTTGTTTCTTCATCTCATGCATTTTTAACTCTTTAAAAATTGCAATATCAATTTCTAGTTCCACCTACGATTTTGCCAGCTTTTTTTATATTTCATGCATGTTCACTGAAGTATCCCAAAGCAACAGCAATATCCAATGATTGCACTATCTAGTTGGAGAACTCTGGTAAGCATGCTTGTATTTCTAACTTAGCAAGCCCCAGTGGACAGAGACAAGCCAAGCACCAGACCTTTGAGGAGTCAGAATTCAGATTTTCAGTTGAGCTGGGTGTCTTTGTCGAACCAGACCAATATACACAAGGTGTACCTTTTGTCATTATTTGGAGAGCTGTACTGTTTAGATTTTCTTCTGGCTGCAGAGCAAGAATATTATAGTGCAAAGAGCATATTCATTTCATTGATTTGCAACCCACAGAAACTTTGAAGGAGTGACGGTTGATCCTCTTTGCTTGTTAAAATTTCTCATGTGCAGGAAGCTTATTTTCCAGGTCATACTCTCTGCAGTCTGTAAAAGGATGGTTCAGCTTCGTGCTGTGTAAATTCAGCTGATTCAGGACATACTTCACATTTGGTTGCTCTACAGCACACTAAGGGCAAAATGATACATAACTTGCCAACCTTTTGGAGAGGACACCACATAAATACCACTGCATGCTTGAAATGTTCCATGCATTTATCTCATGACTTTACAAGCAACTTAAACACCTGCATTCAGGTTTTCATTTGAAAATAATGGTATTGAAAGCTTGGAATACTGTTTCATGTATCAGAAATAGAATATGTAATAGCTAAGAGAGTCAAGACTTTTATGTAAATCTTAGTAACTCATTACATATTCAGTGTTTTAAATATTGAGGTAAGTTATTAATCTTTGTGTCTGAAAAGCTGTGAGCAGTTTTTCAGTTAACAGTCTTTAGTGACTGCAAAGAAGTGTTGATTATTATTGTTTTGCTCACTTTATTTCGTCAAATAGTCTTGGAGCTGTGAATGTGTTCAGAAAACTCTGAATTTACTCCGAAGTTACTTCTATTTTGCATTTTAAAGGTATTCAGTGTTGAACAAGTAAGTAGAACATACATGCCTTGTGATAGGGGTATAGATCAGGCTTGGAGGAGGATTCTGAAATGAACCCAGCTTATGGCTATCTTATATGTTAAATCCCTTTTTCTTATGTCTGTACTTTAGGAGACTGCCTGAATAAGGTTCCCTTAGAAATGGAGTCTCATTTAGTTCTAGGAAGTGATACCAAAGGAGAAGACTCTCCAGGAGGTAAGCAAGCAAATCAAACTAAACTTGGGGAATTTTAGGTCCTCCTGCATGATATTCTGGCTTTTCAGTAGCATCACCTCATACTTAAAAATGCTGATTAGTGAAGCTTCCTTTAGGTCACTAGTGACAGTAGCTCATGTACTTTCTGATACTATAAAATATTTGTTTATTGATTATTATGTGAGGATTAATTTCATGGGTGATGTGACAGGAGCCTTCAAAGTCCAAAGTGTCAATAAAAAGAATAAAGTGTTTCAGTCTGTTTCTATTTTCAAAGTCATCTACCTTTTGATCAGCAACCTTTTTTATGTACAGCATCAGAAAACTCTTCAATGGGAAGCAAAAAGAAAATACCTAAAGATGAAGACGCTTTTCACTGGACTAATTCAGTTGCAAAGTGTGTCTCTTTAAGCATTGGAGATGAATTTTGTGGTGTGGTTTCCCACATTCAAAATCCAGACCACTTCTTCTGTCAGCGGATGGAATGTGCCCGTAAGTGATGCATTGGAAACGGGATACAAGATGCCTAGTGAGGCATTTTTCTCTTGGTTGGAGAGTCGCTGGAGGGAGGTGTTGCTAGTCTTGTAGTTTGACCTGTAGTGTAACTTTAGGCCTTGCCTCAGTCAGTTAAGAGCCATGGTGTTGTAGAGGATAGTTACTGGCAGCATTAGCTGTTAATATCACTTACTAACCAGTAGTATTACATTAATTTGTTGGCAGTCTGAGTTATGCAAAGTGGTATGGCTTTGATTTTGGCTGTCGGAAGTCAATTTGTATCAGAAATACATAATGTTGAATGTGTTACTCAGGTGTTCCAGAAATGCATTTGAGTTTTTAATTACTTTGTTTATTCCTATAATACCTTTTTATTCCCTTTAACAGTGGAGGGAAGTGTTTCCTTAAAGACTGGGTGCATGGACTGAACTTCTTTGTTATGTAGGACGGGGACAGTGTCTGAGTATGAGAAGGTCAGGTAATAGTGCCCAAACCCTGCTTTAGTGCTTCCTGACAGAGTAAAACATAAGACTGTTAAGTGATACTGTAGTGGCCGGAGCGTGAGGCTCCAGGGCCTTCAGGTGGATCTTCCACAGTGCCCATAAACAGGTGTCTGGGGGAGAATGAAGATCAGAGTAAGTTGATGAGATGTGTCCTCCCCCCAGTGCTGACTGAGCCAATGGGGTTTTTTCAGCTAAAAGGGCTTTGACAGCTGGATATCATGTGGTGTGTCTCCTACAGTGGATTTTTCGTTTGTGTACATATGCAGCCTTTTAATTCTGGGAAGTCCAATAGCATAGCATGTCCTTCAGCTAGAAGCGACCTACCTCACCATCTGCCTGTTCTTTGAGGAGCTGTCTTCCTTGGTTTCTTTCTGGCATGCCTTCACTAGCTTGCTTTGAATTTCCACTGGCTTCAGTTTTGTTCCTTTGTTCAAAAAGTCCATCACTGGTTTTCCCTGTCTGTTCTCTTTACTGCTGTGATCCTCAGACTCCGCATGAGGACTCTCTTTGGTCTTACTGATTGGAATCCTAGTCACATTGCTATTTTGGTAGTATGTAAAACATTTGAAATAATCTCCATTAGACTAGAAGATATTCTTCCAGGCTTTGAGCTTAATATTTGTGTACTTTTGTAATAATTGTAAGGCAGGCTATGTTCCTGTGCATTTTAACATCAGGTGAACTTGCTGAGCTTGAAGCGTCTCTTAATGAATATTGTGGCAAATCTCCTGGTAGTGCATCTTTCCGTCCTGCTGCTGGAAATTTGTGTTGTGCCCAGTTCACAGGTAAAAATTAATTTATGTAACTTAAATCTATTGCAAAAAAAAAAAAAAAAAGAAAGGTACGTTCTATAATTGTAAATTCTAAATGTTTACAATTGTTTCATTTAGAGTTTATTTCTGTCTGCTCTTTAGCTATGGATAATGCTTGGTAATGATTTAAGAAATTATATCTATAAAATACTAATTTAACAATGTCCCTTCATTGAGCAAAATGTTAACATTGGATTCAGATTACTTAGACTAGCTTATGAAGGGGTCATGAAGGAATTTGGGTTTTTTACGTTGCTAAGTACTATTTTGCCATGGGTGGAAATAAATATATACTTGAAATTTCAGACCCCTCTAAGGGGACAGAAGAAATGGGATTGTATGTAATGACGCTGCTCTGATAGGCTGCTTCTTAGAATGTTATTTAGCCAAGATCAGGTAGTCTTGAATTGTACCAAGACAGATGTATTTTTATATTGGTCTGTCAACAAAAATCATTCTGTTCTCAGAATTTCCAAGTAAATACAATGAACATCTGTATGTTCCTTTCTAGAAGACAGTCTTTGGTATCGTGCTGCTGTTACAGCATATGCTTCTGAGGATACTGTTTTGGTGGACTATGTGGATTATGGTAATTCTGACACTGTTTCCCTGACAAAACTTCGTCCTATGACTCCAGCATTAATGGACTTGCCAGCTCAAGCCATAACATGTTCCTTGGCAGGTATGAAATAAATGATAAGGTATTTCAAACTACAAAGAGGCAAAATAAGTGGCATTACATAACCTCCACACCATGTAGTATCTGACATTGAAATATGGGGAAGGATGGAGGTAATGGCATTATTTCCAGAATTTTTAACTGTTGTGGCATATCTACAAAATGTGATAAATCTTTCATAATATTCCTGGTGACTTGTACTTGTATATTTGGAAAACTGTTTTATATGAACATGACTGTTAGGTTTTGCATATGCTTTTTTTTCTAAGCAAAATCAGTGATTTACTGGATTTGTGGAATTCTTCAATCTAATACTGCAGGGGAAGGTAGATTTCATATTACCTCTCAAAATTCAGAGCTGTATTGGTCCCCCTTCCCTATGGCAAATCTAATGAAAGTACTGATAGATTCCTCACCGTAGGCCTGTGGAAACTGTGAAATTGGAAAGGGTGTTGACAGTCCTAGTTCACCTTTCTGTCTCAAGCCAGGATCATAGTCTCTGGTTTTGACATGTTTAACTTGCTGTTGGAAATTGTTTATTTTCTCTTTGTTCCCATTGGTATGCAAGACAGTCCACACCTTTGCTTCAGTACCTTTCCTTTAGAATACTTGATGTGTATCCTTCCTTTACAATACTTGTTATTTAATCTGCTTTTCAGATTTTTTTGTGAAATTCAGCACAGTGTTCTACCTTCTTACTTTGGAAGAAAACATGAAACAATTTTTTTTTTTTTTATGCAGATAGAACCAATGCATATAGAATGTAACCTCTTTTAAAGAAACCTCTTTTCTGGGGCAAACTATGATGTCCATAGCTGATAATGAGTGTTCTAACACTAAAAAAGGCCCAAAACATAATGAGGACACAAAAAGGTGGTCAGTTAAGATGTTTCCTGATTAGAGTTGAGAATTACTGCTGCATAAAATATATCCTTGTGGAAGGCAACCCCTTATAATCTGTTACTATAAAAGTTCTGGTTATTTTTGTTTCTGGCATTTTAGAAATAAATTTAATAGCATGAAGGGTAAATGTTCAAGGAGAAAGAAGCTTATAGTAGCAGATAAGTTGTCTGAGAGATTGTTGTTGTTATTCAAAACTATATGTTGCATGCATGACATTCAAAGACTGACACACTGATGAGGTACTAAGTATCAGTTTATGCTTGTCTTTGTGTAATGGGCTAGTTGTACATGATCTTTGTCAGATTTTTATTAAATCCAAGTGCTTAAAAGTTCAGAATCCAAAAAACTGCTTTTGGAATCTTGTTACGAGCATGAGGAAGTAAGGGCGAGTTCCGTGGTGTATCTACTGCTTTATGTGTTGTTTTAAAAGCCTTGTTGTACCTCTTCACACGCTGTTGAGACTTGGACTGACCTCAGAACCTTTCCATACTATGTCACTTTCTAGGTGTAAAGCCACTATTAGGAACCTGGACCTCGGAAGATATTTCTTTTATGAATAAACTGGTAAAAGACAAAGTGTTCACCATAAAAGTAGTGGATAAAGAGGGTTCTACATCTGTGGTGGAGCTTGTAGATGCATCAGTTACTCCAGCAATAAATATCTTGAGCCTTCTCGTACAGGAGGGCTGTGCAGTTGAGGAACCGAAGGTGGCCTTACCAGCAGTCACAATGGGTGATGTTGAGCAAGCAAATGGTGAGTATGAGCACGTCCTGCTCAACTGGCATTATTTAACCTCCCACTAGAGTGCGTGCAGAGAATGCAAGCTATTAGTGGGTAAGAGCTTTCCAGTCTGGCTCATCAAGTCTAGCCTTCACAGGTCTGACGTTTAGCTATGGCAGCTATGCCATGAGGAAGTTGTGTCTGGATGTGGGTGTGCATGTGTAACAAAGTTTTAAGTTTTATATTTATATATTTAAATACCTTGAAAGTTGGTACTTAGTCTGGTTAGAAGCCTTACACTTTCCAGTTGAAGTAGGATATGACACCTGGTTGTTCTTATGCCCTTGTCCATTAGTGCAAATGGTGTTTTCTCTGTTTTCCTCTTCATTTTCCTGTATTTTATACATAAACCCACATAACTCAGTTCTTGAAAATTGGACTGCAGTAGCCTATAGAGCTTCAAGGCTATACCTAAATTGCCTTTTCTTGCATTTAGTGACTGAAGCTTTGACCTGAGAGATTTGCAAACGTTATGTCATATTTCTTTGAAATCTGGGAGAAGATTCCTAGCTTCGCTCATAGGAAGCATGTTAAGTCCTTCTTTTCCATCCTGTATCTGGTAAAGGTGTATATTCTTTCCTGATCCGTTGGTCCTGAGAACTATGGGGAAGTCTTTTTGTCAAGTCTACATTCAAATCCCTTAATTCTGATCTTCCCCACTAAGCACTTTTTGGCCAGCACATGATTATTCCTTGCCTTTGTCCAGAAGAGTAAGGATTGTTACATAAAATTCAAATTAATGGTAACTGCCATGGCTGTATCCAAACACATTTTGATTTGTGGCCCTCGTCAAGGACCTGTTTCATACTTCCAAGGTTTCCTAATTATGTCTCACCTTTTTTAAACTTCCCTCACTGAGTGGGAGCTGTTGAATGCAGGTTTTAGAGTGTTAGCTTTTGTCTTCATAGTTCTAAAACTTGTGCTTTTTGTATTAGAATTTGAACACATAATCTGTCGATTTGCAAACTCATTTTCCATTAATTTCTTTGCTTTATTTAAATGTAGGGATTAAATCTGTGATTGCTGTATCCAGCATGGTATAAGAGTACATTTTAATTAATGCCAGAAATTAAGAAATTGTGGGGTTTTTTTGGTTTTGGTTTAGAGGATCAGTTAGGAATCATCTCAGAATCACATGAAAGAGTAAACAATTATATTTCACAGTTGTTAAGCATTCTAAAGTTTTCTCTAAACTCTGGGCCATTTGTTAATTTTTGTTTTTCTTATTGATCTTTCTTCCTTCTGGAGGGGACAATTCAACTACCTTCTACTTCTCCAACCTGTTTTTCAGAATATGCTGGCTGTGCTTTGTCCTCTTCAGTAGGGATCTGGCAGTTGCTTACAGTGGGAAGGACAGTCTTGTAGTCCACTGAAAATAAAGAAGACTTGAGAGCTGGTTAAGAACATGTTTTGATTTGGTTTTTGCTTTGGGGTTTTTTTTTGCAGGGAAGGTGCTTGTGGTTTGGTTTGTGTGTTGTTTTTTTTTTTTTTTTCCTTGCCTATTGGCAATGTGACTTTGTAAAGTAATCTACTGTCAGACATGATGCTGGGCAGATGAAACAGCATCTCAGCATGGCTGTTCTTGAAGTTCAAATTTTTACTGAGCTTTATTTTCATAAAAAAGAAGTAAACACTTAGAACCGGAAAGGTCTACCAAAGATGGAGGTAAGCCACTTGGGCTCAAGTCTTAGGCTGACAGTATTTCTGCATGCTGCTGCCTACCAAAAACTGTAACAAACTTAACAGCTGTGAAAAATACAGGAAGATTTCCCAATGTAGTTAAAGATGTCCCTTCTCATTGCAGGGGGCATTGAACTAGGTGGCCTTCACAAGGTCCCTTCCGACTCAAACTATTCTATGATTCTGTCATACAGTAATGCGCTAACAGGGGAAACAATGGCTTCTCCAATGTGCCATAATTTAGTATTCCCATGGGAATTATACAAGTTGTATTACATAGTAAGCTTCTTTCAGGTACTTGAGTATAATATACAGTGCAAATTTTTGCAAACAGTCTATTGATCTTTCTTGTTCTTTTTCCTCCTTAGATTGTTTCCAGTGCTCTTGGTGACAGCTGTTTCCCTCTTCTCTGATTCCTCCCCTGTTTCCCAGGAACCAAGGTTCCCCAGTGTCCCTCTTGCTTAGGCTGTTGCCACCTCGTCTGTACCTCTTTGTGTGATTACTCTTCCCTGTTCATCTATGGCTCGCTCTTTTTGGTAGTGAAGAAATACATTAAGCAACTGGCATGTTCCTCTTACTTGATTTTACTGTGCAAAAAGGCTCTGATTAATTTGTCTGTCGGACTATTTTTAACAAGAAATTCAAGAACATGAATGAACATTCATGGTGTGTAATTTTTTTTTCCTGTAAAAATTTTGTTTCATTCTCTATTTTTCTCTGTCCTCTCTAGAGGACACAATGAACAAAAGAACATTCAAGTGGATTAAATTAACTCTTAAGCAAACAGTCAGTGTCACAGTGTGTATGGTGTACACTCCTGGAGAATTCTACTGTCAGATTTCAAATAACCATGGTAAGTTTTTTTCAGCTTTCTTCTTTCTGCTAGTTTCTTTGCTTCCTGATTTGTCATTTATTATAGTTCTGATGAATTACTGTTTCAAGTGATCTTATAGCACAAAGGCTTACCTCTGAGTTTTTTACCTAAGAATACAAGTGGAGTGACAAAAAAATTGGATCATGGTATGTAGTGACTCCAGATTGAAATGTGTGGTGGTGGGGTTTTATGAAATTCTAAAATTCACAGAAATCTCCCATCAAATGTTTTACAAGTAAGCTATACAGTGAACAGTATTGGTAAAGTCCAAGTCAGTTTATTTAGTTGATCTCATCTTTGGTGTTTTTTTTTTCCTTTCTAATTTTCAGAGTTACTTGCTCTAAACTCACTTAACAAGTCAGTGTCTGAATACTGTCGGAAAACTCCACCAGATGTGTCTGAGCCTGAGAATGGAGAACCTTGCTGTGCTTTTTTTGCTGGCAAGTAGCAGACTGAAGTATTTTTGTTTTTGCAGAGTGAACATAAAGTAAAAAAAAAAATTAGCTGATAGTTTGCATTGGCAGAGGATAGCAAAGAATTTGATTTATTTACTACAAAATGAAAGATGGTAGACTTACCAAATGTGTGAAATAACAATTAATTTATTTTTTAAAAAACTTTTTTAAAATTAGGGGATGGTAACTGGTACCGTGCTGTGGTGCAAAACGTCACTTCACATGGAACTGTTCAAGTGAACTTTGTGGACTATGGAAATGTTGAAGAAGTACCACTGGATAAAATACGGCAGATCTCACCATCATTCCTAAAACTTCCATTCCAAGCCATTAAAT
Source organism: Acropternis orthonyx (assembly GCA_035583155.1). NCBI lineage: Eukaryota > Metazoa > Chordata > Aves > Passeriformes > Rhinocryptidae > Acropternis > Acropternis orthonyx. The sequence goes on from JAWWEU010000160.1 coordinate 28,172,469, forward strand.
GCTGGCTCTCAGGTGCATCTTATGGATTCTTTCTCTTACAAGAGCTGTTGCATTTGGAGGTTTGCTGCTGTGGGGGAAGGAGGTGATGACAGAAAATACTGTACTGAACTTTGTTCTTTTGGGGTTTGTTTTCTTCCTGAGCTCCTGCTAGTGCTGTGGAGTGATCTGCATGAACTTCATTTACTGTTTTACTGGTCAAAGGGAACTTGTTGTTTAGTTCTGCTTTATCTGTAGTGCTTACTGGCTTCTGGTTGCTGTGTTGCTATGAGTAAATGTACTTTTGAGCAACTTCTTTTCTCAAAATCTTTGCAAGCAAAGTTGCTAATCTGTTTTAATGAAGCAAGTTGGCCTTCCAGTTCTCCAAACGGGAATTTTTCTTTTGATTCCTGTAGAGTTTGGCACCGTACCACTGTTTCTCAGTCTTACACAAATTCCTTTTCCACACCAAATCACTAAAAATTCTGCAGAATTATTTTTTCTTTCGAATGTAGTCTGCTTGGTTTAAAAAAGGAAACAGGAAGAAGTTCAAACCTACATTTCATTAAAGTGTCTTTTGCTGATATCCCCGCTCCTTAAAACTCTTAGGGGTTTTTCTTCTCTTTTGATAAAAAGGCCATATTATAATGATTCATAAACAGTCCTAATAGTGTCATTGTGCTTAAGGCATGAGGATTTACTTGGTAGAATCACAAAATACAGAAAACAAAACTTGGGAGTCCTGAGGAAATGTGTTAATTTCGAAGAAAGGAGGAAGGGCAATGTGCTTTTCTAAGGCAATAAAATAACCTGGATATTTCAAGCTATGATTCAAAGAAATTTTAAAAAAATAGAGGTTTTTTTAAGGAACTTATAATGTAGAAGAAAGTCAACATTGCTGAATGGAGATATTTTAACAGTTGTTTTACTTCCTAGGTGTAAAGCCTGGTAATAGCAAATGGAATGCAGAAGCTACAGTAAGATTTCACACGTGCACTTCAGGGTTAGAGCTTCAAGCCACAGTAACTTCCCTTTCCAAAGATGGGGCAGGTGTAGTGCTTATTGACAATTCCACAGGTTGTCCAAAAGTGATCAATGAGATACTAGCTTCTGAAAATTTGGCTGTAAAGGAAGTTCTACAAGATAAAAATAATTTTCCAAACAAGTCTGTTGACCAAAGAGGTAATTAAAGGAATGTTAACTTTTAGATGGAACAAGAATTTTCGGTATTCAGGCCTTTGACTGTGATCTTGTTTTTAAATATAGTTAATAATAAACATGCATAGTTTTGGTTTTTACAGTTGGACACAAGCTGTCCTGCAGGTGGCATTACAGACAAAAAGAGAAAGATAAAAGTTTCTGTGTTTGTCTTAAATGAATGCTGTTTGACTCTTGGAGAGTTAGAGAATTATAAATCTTCTATGACTGAAAATTCTTCTCCTATGTTTACTTTCCAATATCTTATTTTTTCTGAGGTGTTTTTAACTTTAGTTACTTTTTTATGCCAATAGTTTATGCATTAATCATCAATTATCTTGGTTTAGATTTGCCTTCCTGAAGGGAAGACATGTAGTTGTCTTTGAAATTCAAAAAGATATTACAAATACCAAATAAAGTAACAGTTACTTATAATGTGTGTATGCATGGAGAGCAGTGATAACATTGCAATTTCATAAAATTTCTCTTAGTAACCTCACTTGGGCACTGGAAGTCAATTAAACTGGCTGTAGATGAAGTCATACCTGTCTGTGTAACAGAAATTGTAAGCCCAGACTTGTTCTACGCTATACCAGTTCATACTGAAGGTAAGAAGAAGTGTTTACTGTTCCTAATACCAGGAAGAAGGTGCTGTTGAGAGGTAGTTAATAAAGTGAATGCCTATAGTGAACTGAACCATGTGAAAATGTAGCTCAGAGAGTAGGAAAATACGAAAAAATGCCAAAGGTGGGAGCAGGGGAGTATAGAACTGAAGTGTGCTCTCCATTATACCCAAATGTGTTTAACTACCAATGTTTTTTTCCCCATAGTTCAAAAGAAGGTATACAAGGATCTGGCTTCACTGGGACTCCATTGCAGCTCTCGTAAGCTAGTGTCCTTCCGACCAAAACTGGGGGAAGCTTGTTGTGCCCAGTTTTCAGGTGAGACAATTGTTTGTTCTTATATTTCCTTGACCACTGTAAAACACAGCTTTCATTTTTGCTTTAAAAAAAGGGAAAACACAAACTTGAAAGTGCTTGCGGATCTCTTAATACTGTTACAAAGGGTATTATAGCTGCATCTTTAGTGCAAAGAAACTGCCTGACAGTCAGAGAGAGAAAATAAGGAATAGGTTGTGCCCTGCAAAATGTATGGAGCTTTAAGTGGAAAGAAAACTAATCACTATTTAGATTGGCATGAAAGTGATAGCAGAGCAATGGTGCACTTGCATCTATACAGACCCAGTTCTGGTTTGTGGGTGCCTGGGTGGTTTTTTTATTGTTGTTTTTGTGAGCGGGGCAGTGACACTGGTTATGACACTTGTTAGCATAACAGGCTGTCCAGGCTTAGTGATCTCTTAGTTCAGCTAAGTCAGAAATATTTTCAACAGTGAGGGAATTTTGATTTATTATCTTAGTCTTTCAGAATAGGGGTTACTCTCCTGATATCTTAATTCAGTATTTAAAAAACCCCAACAATCAGTGTTGATTCAAATGTTGACTGCATGTGGTTTGTTACAGACAATCTGGCAAGTGCTGAAAATTAACTTGGGTGCTAGATCAGGTAACAGCTCATGGAAAACAAGATAGAGGAATTTTAAAAAATGCAAGAATACAAGAGTACAGAAGTTACCAAAGTGTTGGACAGTTGTCTTTGACTACTGATGATGAGTTGTTTTTGTTGCTGTTACTGCTTATTGCTCTTCAAGATAATGGAGGAAAAGAGAGGTTTTTTATTTTTTATTGTAGTTATGTTTTGAGAGGGACTGTGTGTTGGAAAACAAAGGTAAGGAGCTAGAAACAGAGTGTACAGGCATCCTTAAAACAATATTGAAGTAAAGATCTTACCTGTGTACGTTGAGCAAAACTCTCAAAGCAACAGTTGTATCTTCATGAATACAGCAGTCAGAAACTATTCCTTTGTTTTATGGGCCTGCTTGTCAAGTGGCCTTTTATATACACAAGAGTGTTTAAAAATTCATGGAAAACTGTACAGATTCTTGTTCTTGGAGAAACTCTTCTTGTAAAATGATACTCACATGTGACTATTCTTGTCCCAATCTTTTCAGGTAATGGCTGTTGGTACAGAGCTATTGTTCTGGAAGCTTCCCAGTCTGCAGTGAAAGTACTGTATGCAGACTATGGGAACACAGAAACTTTACCACTTTCAAAGGTGCTGCCAATCAGTGATTACTTTTTAAAGCTGCCTTTTCAGACACTTACATGTTCACTTGCAGGTAAAAAAAGATCCCAAAAATACCCCAAGAAACCCTGACTGGTTTTCTTGAACATTTCTGTACTTGTGCAGGTGGTGGAGTTCATTTCTTAATGCTGGTAAATAACATAATGATCTGCTGAAATAGCATACTGATTAATACTGCAAAAGCTGTTGTAGAAAGCATGTTTTTACTTCATTATCTGTAGAATTAAAGCTATGTATATTTGGAAAATTTAGCATTGTATTTTCAAAAACACACATGTAAAATTTGAGTCATATCATAAAGGAATTATTTGTATAACAACCTGGATTGTCCTTTTTTTTCCCCCAGGAATAGAGAAAGCTGAGTGGTCTCCATTAGTGCTCAACAAGTTGAAAGAAATGTTACTGAAGCAATTTGCCGTAATTACAGTGAAAGAGATTAACGGAGATGTTAATTTAGTACAAGTGGAGAAGCACTGTGAAAATGGTACTCTGAATGTAGCTGACACACTTGTAAAGGAAGGTTTGGTGAAATTGTGCAGTGCTGAAAAGTTACATAGTGTACATCAAGGTACATACTTTCACTTAGTTACTTCAGTTTACTTATTCTGAAGAACTTGTAAATACATGGGATGTCTATGTGACTTTTCCTCCTAAAAATCTTGAAGAATTTCACATCTTAATTTAGGAAGCAGTGTCCATGTGTATTTTACTCCTTTGCTTTGCTTGTTTTTTTTATAGGTAATGGAGATGAGACCAAGTGCTGCTGCATGGAATTAAAAGAGCAAGTAAGATCCAGTCCAAGCAATACTTTCTTACATTTCCAGAATGTAAAGGAAACCCTATGTGGGAAGCAAATGGGAGTAGGGAGACAGTAGCTAACTGAAACATGGAAGATATGCAAAGTGTATCCTGACGCTTTTTTCTCAGTTTTCTATACGGGCTAATAATTTAAGCACCCTGAGGCTGAGGGAGGATCGCATATAGAAAACACAGACTTTATTAGTCTGTACTTTGCCCCACATAAAGCGCTTACTTTGCTTTTCTACAGTGTGAAGTCTCATGAGTGTTACTTTTGTCTGTTTAAAGGTAGTTCTGATATTTTCCATCAGCTGTATCATTTGGACAAAGGACAGCTGAAATTTTTTCCAGTAATATTAGCTGTGTTTTGCTGTGGATGCAACTTGGCAGACAGTAAGAAAGATTCTTACTGTAAGAAAATTCTTACAGTGTGTATTTTGGATAGGAGATGTATGCCACAGTTTCAGTCATGGTTAAGAATCTGAGCGCAGTAGAAGATAGAAATTTGTAACAATTTGCCAGTTGCAAGGTTATTTCTTTCCTTTTAGAAAAAATTTAAATGTCTCTTACAGATATGGCATATTCATGTAATTTTTAAAAGCTTTTTTTCCTTTGCTATTTTAACTTAGACTGCTAATGAAAAAAATTTAGAACTTCAGATGAAGTATAAAAAAGTATACCAGAAAAGACACATCAGCCTCTCTCAAAGTGGTAGTCTTTGTCAGAGTAATAAGCAAACTTAATTGTAAAGACAGAAACCCCTTTCAAGGGTGTTTCAGATTTTCCCCTCTTTCTCAGCCACAGGCAGCAAGGTGAAAATCAAAAACATGATCTTTTGGAGATAGGAAAACAGCATTTCTGTTACAGGTCATTTAGACCCTTACTGGTTCACAGTAAGTGTAGTTACTGGGGGTTTACTGGCAGAAAGGCAGTGATGTTCCTCGATGTAGCTGATTTCTCTGTGCCACTGTAGAGTGTTGAGCCTCCTTTTCCATTCACCCTCTATGTCTCTTTGATCTTCCAGTTTAGCTAGTCAATTTTCTGACTTCAATTTGATCACTTTGTTACCCTTCCTTACTGGTTTGGCTGGAAGTCTCATGACAGATGAAGACAGATGACCAACATAACTGAAAACATAAGGAAATAGACATGTGTGAATAACCAAATTTAAGATCCTGATCTCAGTCCTAACTTGAGTGTTTCATCAGTTACGTTTGAGGAAGCTGCTTCAGGAAAAAAAAGGTGGGGGGAGAGAGACACATACAGGGACAGGGCGTCAGCTACAGTTCTGCTGCATTTTTGTCCTTGTAGGTGATTTTACAACAGAAAGAAACTAATGGGCCTTAGCCGAGTTGGTAGTGTTAGGATCTACCCTGCTCTGAAATCAGCAATTAAAGAAACCAGAGTTGTATACCTCTAATTCCTTCTCTTTATTCCACAGCTTAAAAAGCATGAACAGGTCCTCCTCTTCCTTTTAAACAAGTATGGGAATCCAGATGGATTCACTGAAATGAAAAATCTGTTGCTGCACTAAATCTCTGACAGGCACCGATTCATTTGTATGTAACCAGGTTGCTGCAGTTCCTTTTTAGAAGAGCAAGACCATCCGTCAGCTTGAAAAATGAGAGTAACTTTGTAGAAATTCTGCTGTTAAAGTACCTTTATTTATCTGTATGCTTGGATTGTTACTGTGACATCAGCACGTAACTTGAAGAATTGCAAAGCTGCCAGCGAAAAAAATTTTTTTTTTTGTTCCACCACGTGCTGCTCAATTTTTTGCTTTTATTTTCCTGTTGAATGCACAGAAATTTATTAAATGGGCCACTACACTGTAAGTGCATTCTGGAAATCCTGTAATCGTAAAGCTTACTTTATTTTGGTACCATTAATATTGCTTGGAAAACTGTATCTTACCTTGATTACTCTTCTTTGAACATAATTCCTGGTTCAAGTTAGACAGAGAATTGTTCTTCATAAACTTGGTTTCAGTATTGTTAAAAGTTGAATGTTGTCTCGGACTGCATACAGATAGTTCTCTCTAAAATCAGTAAGCACTTTAACATGCACTGTTCTGTATTACACTTACACTGTATAATATGCATCTGTGGATATTGTTTTGAAGTGAATTCTATTAGAGCTCTTTTGTGTGTAGCCACATCTTCAGGATTTCTGCCCTATCAGGTTTTCACATCATAATAGAAATGACCCATCATGGGATATGACAAAAATGCTGAATCAAATTACGAACATATTTTCAGTGTTTCTCTATATGATTATCTAGTTGTCCTTTCTGACTAATCTAGGAATGTCACATTATAGTTCAGTAAACATTTGCTCACCAATACTGCAGAGTCAGCCTTTTTTGTCCACTTGAAGTATATATTTTATGCTTGGGCTTTGTGCAAATTGGACAGATCTTGAGGTTAAGCTTGTTGTGAAAGTGAAGTATTTTTGACTTAATGTTTTATTATCCTTAAATGGCCTCCAATTTTTTTTCCACACCTCTTAGTTTTTGTTGCATCTTGTTCTTGCAGTAACTAGTAATTAGATAAATGCTTGCACTTGGGTTTCTAGAGTTCTGAACCAAGAGTGTGGCTGTGTCAAGTGTCCCTTGACTCCCTGGGACAAGTGTGACTTGCACGAGCATTTGTCCCCATGCAAAGCAACTTGCTGATGTCCTCTCATGTCTGTTTTTCACTTGTCTGCGTGCTCCCTCTTTTAGCAAATCATTTAACAGTCTGTGCTTTTCAGAAGAGGAGTTTGACTGCAGACTCCTCAAACCAAGCTACACTAACTTCCTGAGAAATGCATTACCCACTAAAAGGAAATTCCAGGTAACAGCTAATCCCTTAAACTGACCTAGTAAAGAAGGGCTGGAAGTACAGAAACAGCGATCCTCTTAATGTTTTAGAGTTAGAGGTTTTTATCAGCTATTTCATAAGGCAGAAATGTTTTGTTCAAAGCTGGACCATCCTGTATTTAAAATTAATTGCTTTGGTGGTGTTTTCTTCTTTGGCTTTTATTGTGGATGCTGCTTTCTTTTGGCGGGGTGGGATCTGGCATGGTTACTTCAACTCTTGAGTCAGACCTGTGCAGGACAGAGAACAGCTGGTCAGGGCCTGGGTGCTGCACAGCCGTGGCACAGCTCATCTTGTGTCATTCTTGCAGTGGAGTTCTTGCATCACTCAGTTTTCATGGGTGGAGACTGGTTACACGGTGAGTGTGGTCAGCACCATGTGTCCTGACCGAGAACAGAAGTGAAAAGCAGGATTTTCCTTAAGGAAAGCTGATCGAGGAATGGGATCCTACTTTAGTATAACTTCTGTTAGTGACATAATCTTACTACCTAAGTTCCACTTTATTCTTAAAAAATGTAGCTATTTAGAACTCCAAAGTATATGAAGTTAACACTTTTAAATAAATAGTGACTTGTAGAGCCTTTTTTCTGCTCCTGCAGATGCACATCTTCAGTTGTAAAACAAAACATTCCCCCAATTAAACAAAAACCCCCCAAACAAAAAAGAAAACAACCACAAAACAGCCAACCAAACAAACGCCCCCAAACAACACAACCTTTTTAAAATAGGCCCCCCATCATCATTCCTCTAGGTGTAGTAGGTGTGATTACCATACATTTACTCATTGGTAAAGAGTTGAGTGTTTTCTGTGGGAAAACAAGCATTAGGGGAAAAAAGTTGAATCCTACATGAAGCTACTTTAGAGCTGTTGCGGGGCAGAGTAACCCCCGCCCGCGGTCTGTGCTGTGCTTTTTTTTTGTTCCGTGCTGGCTGCGGTGCCAGCTCTCTGTGCTCCAGGAGCGCAGGGTGGGTGCTGACATTTGCCTATATATGGTACGAATGAGCGCTTGCAACTCTATTGTTCATAAACGTATCCTGGAGGAATGTGGGTGTTCCTGGGGCTGTTTTCCAAATGTTGTGATGGATGGGGAGTCGAGGCTGTCGCAGCTGAACGCGGTATCTATAAATCTAACTGGGGAGGAGGGTGCCGGCAAACCCTGCCGGTGCAGGAGGGCTGTGCGAGAGTCTGCTGAGAAAAGGTAAAGTGCAACTCGGGGCGCTTTTTTTTTTTTTTTCGTATGTGTATATATTATTTTTTTTCCCTTTTTTCAGTTGGTAGTATCTCAAACCTCTGACTTGGCGGGCAGGCTGAGGTGCTGCGGGTTCGCTCAGCAGCGGGGCGGGGGGCTCTCGGGCAGCCCCGGCCGGCCCCTTCTGCGGCGGGGAGCGAGGAGGTGATGGAGCCCGGGTGAGTGTTCCCGAGGGGCGTGGGAGCCCCTGAGCCGGCCGGGGCCCCAGAAGGGCCCGGTTCGCAGGCGGGGTCCCGCTCCGGGTCGGGAGCAGCCCGGACACTGGGGCGGGCGGTGCGTGCTTTGGTCCCGCACAGAGCTCTGTCCCTGCGCTCCGCCACGGGGGCTTGGGCAGGCTGGGCTTACACACGGGATGGATTTGCTCGCTGTGACGAATACATAGTGCTGCGTTATTAAAATA
>JAWWEU010000160.1:28181178-28323501 GCA_035583155.1 Acropternis orthonyx
CCCCCCCAGAAAACCAGCTCCAGCCTGTGCTCTAGTGCTTTAATTGATTTGTTTCTAGCTCTCTTAGGATGCGGCCGGGGGTAAGTGTTGAACCTGCCAGGGCAGGCTTTCCAACAGGTTGTGTCTCATGTCCTTAATAAAAATATTTCTGCAGAAGACACAAAAACAACTTGATCAAGTCTTGATTAGCAAAGGGGGACTGAAGGACCTGGAATGATGCCTGTAATGTATCTGGGCACTATGAGAATAGCTACTGTTTTTGAATACATACAACAGCAACTTTTCCTGGTGCGGTGCAATGGCTAGAGGAGAACTCGGGCTGCTTCCTAGTTGTGATACAAATTCATGCACGCGTAAGCAAGTCACTATCTTTCTATACCTTGGTTTCTGTGTAAAAGAGTGAGGAAGATGTTTTCCCTGGTGACCCTGGAATGGAAAGGATAGCTGGACCCTGCTTCCAGAGTATGTGGGCAAATGTGAACAGGCATTAAAATGTGACCTGGTAATTGTGAAAATTATGTCATAATTTGTGAGATTTGTGCTAAGTTTACTTCCACTTTGTTTGTTTATTTTGCATAGTAAAGATGAGACACCACTGTGAGACAAGTCCCAGATACAACCGCGTTTTTCCCACTTTATTTAGATAGGGCTCTGCTGGAGAGGCAGTGTGTGTGCTCAGGCACTTATCATCATCTGTGTGCTTGGTTATTGGCCATGTCACCTTCAGTGTGTGCTCTTACAGATGTCTGGGTCTTCCAGAAAGAGTCTAAGAGGAATAAGTAGATGGAGTGACTTAAAAAGCAGGTCTTTGACCTTGCTGGAGTTCTGGAAATGAACAAAAAAATGTGTGGAAGATTCCTGCTTTCTAAAGTAGGGCCTTCAGGGACAGCCCTGCTGTCCTGAAAATGCATGCAGGTAACAGCTTGTACGTGTTTGTGGGAGTGATGCAATGGAGATAATTCTCAGACTGTGGCTTGTCTTTGGAGCTCACAGAGATGCAGCAGAAGATAAGGTGTTCATTTGGGTTAGTTTTGTAAAAGGGGGCTAGGTATGAGGCGATCTCAGCATGTCTCATTATCATATTCTGAGAGCTAAATAGAATACCAGAGATGTCAAAAAAGGGTTTTTCCTCTCTCCGTTCAGCCTCTGCTTTAGGTATTTGCTGCAGCTGACAGGCCTGGAGAAGTAGAATTCCTCATTTTCTGCCGCGTGGAGTGTTTGGGGAAGGACAGACCAGAATTCTGTTTTCTCAAGAGGAAGACTCCTCACAGCAATCTCCAAGTCCTTACTCCTGCTTGTCTTACTGTGAGGCTTGTCCTTCCAAGCTGGCCAGCAGGTGCCTGTGGTTTGAGACCTGACTTCCTCATCAGCCAGCTTGATGCTCTATGGCCAGTGGTTTGATTCTGCTGCAGACAGCAAACCCCCTTCAGCACTGCTGGGAACATGTGCAGGGGAGGCTCTCGGGACAGCAATGCTGCCAAGTGAAATAATAGATTACGTCTTGTAAGATGAGGTGACAAACCTAAGGTCTTCCTCTCCCTCTGGGAAGGTCTCAGACAAAGGCATCTATGGAATAAAGCAGAGATACCTTGTTTTGCTGATATGCACAAGGACAGCTGCCTGTTGCGAGGGTACAGGGAGTGTGATCCTCCCCCTCTTTGTTCTTTGGGAACCATTCACACCTGTTCCTGGCATAGGTGGATCAGTAGTTGATCCACCTCAGGTGTGGATATTTCTGCCTGGTGCAAGGCAGTGCAGGTCAGGCCAGACACCCAGCTGTAGATTCTCTTCCCAGATTTGCACAGCTCTGGGCAGGGGGTGAAGAAGATGATTACAGTAATTGCACTGGAACCCATAGCCTTGAATTAGTTCTCAAGTAGGTTACGTGACCAAGTTATTTGTGTGCTTTTATAACCTCAATATAAATTATTATTGTTTGCTTGTTTATTTCCTTATGCTGCTGTTGGTTTGTCCTAAGACACCAAATTCCCCCAGACCACTGTTCCCCTTTTCTCAGCCACTCCATGAGACATCTATTCCCAGCACCTACACTGGCTGCCCCCTGCTGTGAGCGAGTGCCCAGTGCTTGTGATGCTGAGGCAGGCTCTGGCTCCCTTGGGGGGTCTTGCATGTGGCATCCAGCAAAAGCTAGAAAAGGTGACACATTCCTGGAGACACTCCTGCTGTTCTAGCCACAGGCAAAGTTGGTAGCGTGAGTGCTTCTGTGAGAACAAACTACATAATAAGTTTAGCACAAGCTCTTGGGTCAGAAAAGTGTCTTTTATTCTGCAATTTGTGGGTTGTACAGAACCTCATCTGCATTACATTGATTTTGACAGAACCCCGTGTGAGCAATGCTGCAAGATCAAGGCGTCTTTATGTACAGGAGCCCTTCTTGCATGGAGTAAAATAACCTGTCAAAACTTGCTTGCTATAGAGTTGGGGGAGTACAATAAGCTGGTTTTGCAAAGCATCTTCTGGAAATTTAATCATGTTTATTGCTTGGAGAAGAACACTGTCAAAACTTTTAGGCTGAAATTTGTGATGCTTGTTTTAAGGAGAAGTTAAACATTTCCCTGTTGTCTTCTTCCTTCTCCCCCCTTCAGTTTCAGCCCTCACTGCTGGCATTTCCCAGCCCTCAGGCAATGCCTGTGGCTGGGCAGAGGGGATGCCTGGAGTTCCTAGGAGAGGTGGCCCCTGCCTCCAAACCTCAGCAAGAAGCAAAAAGTAAATTTTACTTACTGAAAACAGGCTGAGAGAGTCTAAAAGCATGGGGAGCAAGATCAACCTGCACATCCGATAAGCCTCTTCAAGCCAGGGCCAGACTCTCCCCAGCACAATGCTGAAAGTTACAACACCACAGAGTTGTAATGGCAGTACAGGAGGTTGCTTAGTTTGTTAAGAATATGTTTTAATGAATATGCAGTATAATCTTTTCTGCTTTCTCCCCTATTAAAGGGTGACAGTTTAAAAAATGAGCAGGAGATGCCTTTTCTTGCAAGCCAGGTCTCTGAGAAGATGCTGAAACATGAAATTCAGGGTTGAACAGCAGGACAGAGAAAGGAACCATTGCTCAGCTTCTTCCTCTGACTGAATGTGTTCCTTTCTGCATGAACTGATAGGGAGAGATGTGTCCAAGGGCAAGAGCAGTGGAAGGTTGGACATGGACAGGCATCATGGGGGCCCTACAGGACACCCAGGAGGCTGTTTGCTGACCCCCAGTGCCCTGACTTGTAAGATTTGTCAGATTACACTTTCAAAGAAATGGCACCTGGAGTGATGAGAGTGGGCCTATTTTGGTGATTTCCCCAACATGCATCAGTTTTTCCCAGCTGCTTATTAAATATATAATTTGCTGCAGAGACAAGTCTTTCCTGAGAAAAAGGCCTCTCTTTCTTTTTTTTTGGAAAAACAATTGGTTAATAGAGCTGGTTATAAAAAAAAAAAAAAAAAGGCACATATTTGTGTTTAACTACATGAAGAAAGTCTGCAGAAACCCATCAGGAATCTGGTCAATTGTGCTCTAGTGAGTGCTTTTAATCTGGAGAAAAAAATAAATATACGTGTTCAAAATAGAAAGCCAAAGGCTCTGCCAGACACACTTGGTCTAAATCTGGGCATGCTTGTAAGCATCACTGAAGTCCTCGTGTGATGTGATAGCAGCCTTGCTGCTTTCAAAGGAAAAATGAGCAGAAAGTTGACTTTGCTGGACAGTTACACATAAAAACATCTCACCAGAAAGCCAGTCCTTGGAAAACGTAAGGCATGGAAGAGCCTGTGGTTGGATGTTGTTGAAGACCCGTGATGAGGACAGGCAGCAGTGCTGGCTGAGGCAGAACCCACGGGATGGGTCCCCGGTGCTCTGGCAGGACACAGCCCTGCCCTGTGCTTGGTGAATCCCAGAGTGGATGTGCTCAGCTTCCCGAGGGATGCAGGGACCCTAGTGGGATTCAGCTTTGAGAGGGAGGTGCAGTGAGGAAGAGGGACATGGAAGGAGGAGAGAAGAGGTCTGGGTGGGCATGGAGGGGAGGGGAGGAGAGGAAAGGAGGGTGGGCTAGGCTAAGCTAGCAGTCCCTCCCTCTCCTGCAAAGTCTTTTCTGCTTGCGATAGGAGATAGGAAGGTGGTGAGTATGTAGGGAGATTTTCTTTTCTATCATTACCTCATTTTCATGTTTTTTCCTTCTCTCTGTTTCCCACCCTTCTCCCTGGGGCAGGAATTACTTTTGCCCCGCAGACAAAATGTTTCTGAGCACATCACCCAAGACACCCAGCAAGGAGATAAGTGGCTGCAGGTAAAGAAAGTGGCTTTAGGAACTGGATTCCTATTCTTCACCTTTTGTGGTTTTTTGTTTGTTTGGTTTTTGGTTTTTGTTGTTTGTTTGTTTGTTTGTTTTTGTTTTTTTTCCCCCACCAGGTTTGTCACCATGAGTCTCTTGTCACTTCTGTCCATCTGCATTTTCCTGCTTTCTCAAGGTATGTTTAAAGTCAGCATTTTGCACCAGTGGTTTTTGTCTCAGATGTTTCCCCACCTGCAGCTGGAGTTCTTCATTCTGAGAAATGAGAGCCAAGTCAGTGCTCTCTGGGAGGTTGAGGAATAAACTTCTGAAACATAGGGAAGAAAATAATACCTGGAGAAACAGCTTTTTTAAGAATTCAAACATATGTAACTGCTCTGTATGTGAAATATCTAACTGATACAGACAAAGCTGATGTTATTATATTAAAAATGCATAAATTTCTTCAGTGCTTATGACTGTAATCTCAGAAGCCTAAGCCTGGCCTAGCTGTCGTTCTTGCACTGTGACCCTGCATGCAGTGAGCAGAGGGACTGTTCTGTGTGCTGGAGTCATGCCCTTGGCAGTTTTCATGCTCCCGGTGTCCCTTCTGGGAGGAATTTCCTGTCATTGACAAGCTGTGTCACCAAATTATTTTTTTTTTTTCAAATGTGAAATCTGTACAGCAAATCAGAATTTTTGCTGTTATAGGTTAAAGCCTGTATGGGTTTCTTGGGGTTTGTTTTTTATTTATTTGTAAGGCAATTTGTGCTGTTCATGGGTGATTATCTCTTTAACCCCACAGTTTGGCTTGTGTTGGGTATACAAGAAATCCATGTTGACCAGGAGATGATCAGCAAGATCTCAGCTGCTGGCAAGTGTAAGTTTGCTTTATAAAGCAAGTCCTTTTTATTTCTGTATTCCTTTTTCCTTTGGTTTTTTTTTTCATTTATTTTTTTTCTTCTTATTTTATTGCCCCCATTCAGTCCATAAAGTCCCCAGCAATGCTCTGGCAAGCACAGCACTGTGGCTGCTTCTGCCCTAGCCTGGCTTTCTTTCTCATTGGTGTTGGCTCTTCTGGGATGTGACCTACTCTGTGTTTCCCAAATTGGCTGTTTGCCAGCAGGCTGATGTTTCTGTCATTTGCTTCAGCGCTGACTTAAGGCAATCCTGATTTAAAGAGCTGTGTTTAATTAGTCTTGATCAGACCTCCCACGTGGGTAGTTTTTTCAGGCTTTAAAGCCAGCACCAGTCACGATGCTGTGAGTAGGTGTGACAGGGCTCTGTCTGGCCAGCAGATCATGTTCCCCTGCAGCTCCCTTTGATGTACTTGAAGCCAGTTACTGATAAACTGTATTGTGCATTCTCCTGCTACCCATTATTTTCTATTGTCTGTCTGTCAAATGATAAATTGCATTTTTTCCTATGCCAGGCATGCCCTCCAGCCCCATCCTGTAGCACCACGTGTTCAGACTTCCCATCCTGAGGTGCTGTGTTTAGGTGTTTCTCACTGCTGCACATCACCAAGAGTCCTTTGGTGGGCTGCAGACATCCTGCTTTACAAGTCCCAGGAAGAAAATTGCATGGCCGTGGCTGGAGCCCCCTCCTCATACTGCTCAGCTCCAGAGCAACCTGAGGAGCGTTTCTCCATGCTGAGCCCAGTCCAGGGTGGGGGCACAGCAGATTTCCCTGTGCATGCTTAGGCAGGCAGCTGGGGGCAGGGACAACAACCCGGGTTGTTGCATCTCCACAGTAAGCCCAGCTCGGAGGGCAAGGCTGACAAGCCGGGACGGTGCTGGAAGGGAGACTGTTCTCCAGCTTCTCAACACGATGCTCCAGGGCAAGGCTGGGTGCCCTGTTAGAAGAACCAGTGACCTAGAAGGGAATGCTTTACAACTTTCAATCCCTATAATCTGGTATTAGAAAACCCTCATTATAAATTCAGGTTTGGGCTAGCAGGAATGGTTTGGAAAAAGTGTGATAATAAAAAGATTATAATAATGGGAATAGAGTAATGTCACTGGCCAAAACAGCACTTAAAGGTTTGGTGTGCTTGCTCTCTGTATTGATCTTCTGTATTCAGTTTCCCTTGAAGTTGGTTCTGGTAAATGCTGCAGAGGAGACTTTAAAATTTCCATTTAAATGCTTTGAAAATGACTCTTCAGAGTCTGCAAACTGCCTTTTATTTATTTATGTCAGTGAAATTATTAAAAACATAAGCAGCATGAGCACCTCAGAAACATACTTGGGAGCAGTCCTGTTCATGCAGGCAAGGGTGATACAAGGACACATCTCTGAAAATGAGATAAAAGGCAGATTTTTGTGCAAAGGTTTCTGTCAGTGTCTGGGAGCTGCTCAGAGAGTTTGTGTTTAGAAAAATAAGAGTATGTTTTGAAAACTGTGCTGCAGATGAAACTCACAGGACTCCATGGGACTTTGTGAATGCCTCCTGTATTCCCGTCTGTGCCTTGGGCTGGGAGAGCCTGCGGGTCTCCCTGGGCATGGCTCCCTTTCCCTCCCCCCCCTCCATGTCCTCACAGCCAGAGCAGCTCTCCCTGCAGTTGGTGACACTGCTCTGCATCAGCTGCTCCTGTGCTTTCCCTGAGCTGCTGAAACCAGACGGGGGACCTGAACTCCAGGGTGAAAGCCTGGCAGACTGTGAGAGCTGAGCTGGACCTGCTGCAGGCCAGAGCACCAGTGCATGTGGCCTTTGGGTCATGAGCTCTGGGCTGCCCCAGTCCGTCCTCTGCAAGTCCATTTGTCTATCTGGATTTTCAGCTCTTGGCTGTCTGCTTCCAGAGAGCAGGACTATCAAAGTTCAGTTTCACGGTGTATATCTTTTTTTTTTTTTCTCCTAGTGATACAGTGCTCTGCTTCGTTAGATGTCCTTTTCCTCTTGGATGGATCCTACAGCATTGGCAAAGGAAGCTTTGAAAGGTCCAAGCACTTTGCAGGCAAGCTCTGTGATGCCTTGGACATCCACCCAGACAGAGTGAGTGTCAGGAATGTCTCATCTAAGTTTCAAGCAGGTTGGCGATGTGTGGAAAGGCCAGTGGTAATGTGCTGAGTGAAATGGCAGAATCCAACCTACCAGCTGCCATGTATTTATTCAGAAACCAGACTGGCTGCACTTCCTGGTATGCATCAGTCCCACAACACTGCCCTAGTCAGGGGCCTTGGAGTGGGCTGGGATGGTTGCTGTACTCAATTCCCTGCCAAAGCCTTTCCAAATAAATGTCAGGTCTTTGGGAAGGTTGTGTCAGGGACACAAGGTCTCTGTGTAGCAGGAAGAGGAATCAGATGCTGGACAGTCTGCTGCTTTGAGGACTCCTGATCCATGTCTGATTCTCCAGAGAGGTCTTGGAGCAAGGGAACAAAGGCATGTTTGGTTCTGATTCCCACAGCTGGGATGCTTAGACTTGCACCCAAAAAACCTTCTCCAGACCAAGTATCACTGCTGCTACAGGTCTTAAAATGGAAAGCTGCTGCTCTGCCCCTGTTGCAGAGGGGCTTTCAGCTTTGGAAGCTGAAATCACATTCCCCTCCATCATTTTCTCACCTGCGAAATCTTTCACCCTTCAGATCTTGGCTTAGGGCCATACAGCACAGGAAGCTTTCTTCAGCCTGGACAGTGATAAAAACGAGCTGCAGTGCACGTGTGAGGCTTTGAGAGATGCTGGGGTTTTCAAGTTAAAGGGGCATTTCCTTCTTATGGCTCATACTAAATTGACTAAGAGACTTGCATCTGGGGACCAACTGCAATGTAGGCTTAGGCAAAAGAATGTGAAAATTTAATATTTGCAGATTTGGTATTGTGTTTTGTCTTGTTTTTTAAATACCATCCTTCCCCTAGTCTTTCACTTAATCCTCACGTTGACTGGACTGAAAATCAGTAGCCTTTTCACCTTCAAAGATGTCACAATTCATAAAACTTCTTGTAAGACTTCAGTGAAATGTTCTGGATCTATTGCCCAATACAGACAGTTTAGTCTATTTATAGAAAACGGTGGTAGAAAAAGTAGTGGTTTGTGTTGCCTACTGTGCTCAGTGCCAGAGGGAAGTGCTCCTAGTAATGGAAAGATTGCCTGCACAGGGTCTAAAGGGGTTGGTATAGGAAGTGTTAATTATAAATTTACTGTCCCTGAGGCTACTGGGGTCTAAGTATAGATCCTAGGCTGCCTGTATCTGCAGCAGAGGCTCCTGTTGATTGCAACTGTCTTGCCTTGTTTATAGTCTGTAGAGATAATATTGGGGTTTCTGCTCTATTTGGAGTTCATTTACAGTGCCAGTAGCTCAAGAGGGAAAACAGAGTTTGTTTCTATATGGTTTAGTCTTTCCGAATTTGTAAACTGATCAAAAGAGTAAACTTGCACAGACACCTTTCATAATATTTAACATTTTCTTTTAGGTCCGTGTGGGAATGATACAGTTTAGCTCAACTCCCCACCTTGAATTCTCACTGGATTCTTATCTAACCAAACAAGAAGTGAAAGAGAGAATCAAGATGACTGCGTTCAGGTCATCTTATTTTACAACTCTTCTCTTTTTCTGGGCCATGATTAATCTCTGGATTGAGAGCGCCTTGAGATTCAGATGTCTATTTTGCTGTCCATACACAATGTGATGCTCCCCCTGTCTGTGATCCATAATCCACAACCTACTAAAAACATGCAGCCTGGTCTGTCTTAGTGAGTTTTCCAGCTGTTTCTGGCCATTTGTGCCAGGCAGTGGGTTACATGGAAAAGGAAGCCTGATGTTCCTTCCTGGCTGAGCAAAGGCAGGGCAGTGTGCTGCTTCATTTTTTGGTGGTTACAATGTCCTTTGTCCTGTGAGGTAGTGACAAGTTGCTGGTCTGTAGATATCTGAGCATGTGTGCTTGCTGAATTCAAGAGGATTATGTTTTCAGACGGAAAACTTTTTTCTTCCTGAATATTAAGACTTGGATGTGTTCCCAAGACCTCAGAAAATGAAGGCAGAAGTCCAAAGAAACACTGCCCGCAGAGCCTCTCAAAATCCAGTCTTTTAATCTCCGAGAAATACATTTGGATCTGCAAAGGATCTGACAATCACCCCCAAAGTAACTCTTGTTTTGATGATAGACAAGGTACTGGTGTGGCCTGTGTGTGTCTACTCTTTTAGCTGATCTTCATTAGGACTAAAGGTTAGATCAGCATTTCTCATGGATTTCTGCTGCTCTCAGATTGATGTACATATTGCAAGCAAATGTGATCATTTTTGCATTTTTCGAGCAAGATCAGTCGACTGGGTTTTGTGGTATTTCTTTTGATCAATTTAGCAAATCAAGAAAGCCTCTCATGCACTGTTACAGGAAAAAGTCTCCAGAAAACAAGATACACTCCTCCTCTTTGGCTGGTGCTTGAAAGTCTGTGAGAGAGGAGAAAGTGAAACAGCGTTTGGTGTCTGGAACTGAAATTCCTTGATGACAACAGATGGATGCTGACAGATCAAACAGAAATAATGACCTTGTGCTTGGCTGTTTCATCCAGTTGAAATGAAAAGCTGACATTTTGAAGTAGATAAAATGGTTATGGATGGATTCCAGTTGGCTTCTGAAGAAAAACAGGTGTTTGACATCTCGGTTGAGAGGCTCCTTGATGTGCTTCTGATGAGCCTTTGGCCAGTGAGGCATTTCCTGACTTTCAGCCCTGTGCTCCAGGCACAGAGCTGACAGCACTTGGAAGGAGGCAGCCCTGGACTGAAGTGAAGCTTTTGTGTCAGTCCCTCTCTGTGAATGCTGTCCAAAGAGCTTTGGAATTCACTGGCCAGTTTCAGCCATATTCAGTGGTTATCTCAGAAGCTAAATTTCATATGAATTTCTTCTGGTTACAGGCTCTGAGTGTGGGAGGTGGGTAGGGAGTTGGGGCAGCTGGGAGTGATTTCACCCAGCCACCTTGGGATCCAGCTGCATGGCCCTCCAAACCTCACCCTGCAAGACACAGGTAAGACCATCACCTGCCCCCTATCCAAGGTCTTGGAATCTGAGCCACAAATGAGCTGAAGGGTAACACATTTTAAATGACCTCCCGCTTCTTCAGGCGATCCCATCTCCAAAATGAAGGGTTGGGTACAGCTTGTCTGAACAGCAGTAGCTGGTGCACCTTTTCTCTCATGGCAGTGCTGCTGGCAAGCAACCTGGCAGATGAGAATATTGCTTTTAACTGAGCTTAACGTGGATCTAGACAACTGGAGCTTTTGTATACTTTCCTCATGTGAAAGGTACTGTGAAGCCCTGAAGAAACCATGCCTGGTGTTGAGTTCTGGGTTTCCAGGAATATACCGAGAAGCCATGAGCGTTTGTATTTCCAGGAGCTTTACTTCAGGATGGGCAAATGACTTTTTGCAGAAAAACTAAATTAATCTGCAGATCAACCAGGGAGGCAAAGGAAAAGGCAAGGACTGTCTGCTCACTGCTGGACTGCAGACTCTGTTACAAGCTGGGAGACATCACTCGCTGCCTTAGCAGTTGGTCTGAGAACAGCTGAAGGTCCCATGGAGGGAAAAGGATGACATATGACAGGAATTTATAGCACATTTTATGCATCAAGAGAAAGGAAACCGCTTTGAGGTGCTGGTCTTTGTCCACCTGTACTGTCTTTCTGACTGGAATACAAGAGGTTGTTGTAAAACAGCTTTTCCACAGAACTCTTAAATTACCACAATTTTCAGACAGAAAACTGGAAGCAGTGGAGACATTTGTCAGAACTGGAAATAAAATTACAGTTTTCAAGATCTCTTGTTCCTGCTGCTGTTGCAGAAACACTCAGGTGTGGGTTAGAAGTCTTTTGGAGACCCCTCTGAGTGGAAGAGGAGGGAGGTAAGGGTAAATAGATGGGTCCTGTGGATAGGAAGATGCGAAGAATGACAGGATTAGACGTATCTGTGGGTGCGTTGTGTGGCAACAAGCAGAAACATTTCCTGTTATCAGGGGGTAGAAATTTGAAAACCGAATGGTAAACTCAGTCACAGAAGAGCTTTGATTTCTGCTTTTCTGATTTTTATCTCCCTGCTTTCTAGAGGTGGGAACACAGAGACAGGTCGGGCTCTGAAGTACGTTCTCCGCAAGGGCTTCCTTGGTGGCAGAAACTCAAGTGTGCCTAAAGTCCTGATCATCATTTCAGATGGGAGGTCCCAGGGCAGCACTGCAATGCCTGCAATGCAGCTGAAGGAGAGACACGTTACAGTTTTTGCAGTGGGAATCAAGTTTCCAAGGTAGGAAACTTTCCAGAGTGGGACATGGAGCCCCAGCCAGCAAAACGGGAGGTCTTAGCGAGTTAGGGGTGGTCTTGGGTTAGGTATGAATTTTGGAAAGAGAAAAGGGGAATTTGCAGGGTAACACAGGCATGGAAGGAAACACTAATTTAGTGAGTGATGTAGAAGAAGGACCAGCGTTAGCAAGGAAGCCTTTTCCGCTGAGTAGAGCTATGCTGGTGCCTGAGACTAAACACAAGAGGACCTGAAAAACTTTGACAAGTGTCACCGTTCTGTGTCAGCTCTCTGTTTGTTGCAAGGGTTGGTTTTGATACCCGATTCTTTGGGGGGAAACTAAGCAACTCCTTTGCTCGGCAGGTGGGAGGAGCTGCACATGCTGGCCAGCGAGCCCCCAGAGCAGCACCTGCTCTTTGCTGGAGATGCTGATGATGCTGCCAATGGCCTGTTAAGCACCCTGACTGGCTCTGTCTGCAGCACCACTGCTCCAGGTAACACCTCTCCTGGCTCCACCTTCATGCCTGTGATTTGAGCTTGGACCATGTCACTGAGTGAGGAAGAGGAGGTGGTATCAGGAAGAGTACAGGGGAATTAGTGGGTGTTTGCACTTCAAGGTAACCTACTCCTGGTGCCCAGACTGGATGGCGTGCTTGCCAGCTACCTCTCCAAATATCTCCAAGCTGCAGGATCTTAAATCTGTATCTCAGTTCACCTTTGAAAAGGGAAATATTTGCTTTTGTCATGGGGCATAGAGGGATAAACAGAATGGTGTGAAATTTTCTAATGGACTTGGCTGTGTGTTAAGGGGAAGCACCAGGGGCTTGCAGAAGATAGAAAAGATAAAACTAGAGTGGTCCAGAAGTAGAAGGAAATCAAATACATGAATGATGAAGGCAACAAAGGGACTGAAAAGCTGTAATTGACTCCTGAACTCAGCAGTGCAAGGTTTATAGGAAAGCAAGGGAGGCTGAGTAGTGAGCTCCCCAGAAAGTGCAGTAGGCTGGTGAGCTCGTTGACAGAAAATTTCTCTTCTGTGGTCTCATGGAGGCTCTTGGAAGCACTACTGGTCTGCTGTTGGCAGGGAGTTGAAAATGGTCCTCTACTCCCACAGAGCTTGTATTTTCAGACAATTGATGATAGTTTGCACTTTTCTTTGCTACAGGCTGCAAAGTTGAATCCCACCCTTGCGAGCGCAGGACCCTGGAGACTGTGAGAGAGCTGGCTGGAAACTCTGTGTGCTGGAAAGGCTCAAAGCAGCCCAATGCTATGCAGGCTTCACTGTGCCCCTTCACCAGGTGAGCTGGACACCCACATCTCTAGAATTGAGTGGGGCTGAGAGAAGACAAGAGATACAGAGGCTTTTATCTGACCTTGACTCTTTACTGGGATGAAGATTGATGCAAACATGGTCTCTAGTCCTAGGAAGAGGCTCTGCTCTGGCCATTAGCTCATCTGAGAAGCAAAGGGTAAGGGGAGAAACTGAGACAAGTAGAGGATTAGTCCAAGAGCATCATAAATATGTAGAATTTTGATTATTTCTGATCTGTCGAACCAAGATTCTTTGAAGTTTACATCTCTGTAAATTTCTGTTTACATCTCTGTACACTCTGTGCTGCAGAGGGTTTCTAGGTTCAGCTCCCCGTGTTGGTGCTGGTTCTGTTTTTGTCCATGCAAACTTTCTTCCTTTCAGAGAAACCCCTTTTCTTTTGCTTGACTGCCCTGGGGTGCTTGGGAAGGACTCGCCTATGGAGAGGCTTCAGTCACTGTCAGAAAACACTCCCCAGGTGTAGCACAGCAGTGCCAAAACTGGGATGCACTCAAAGTACTGCATTGTCAGGTCAATGGCTAGTGAGTTGCATGAGGGAAATATTGTCTTGCTCAGGGAGAGGATACTGAAGCTGAAAACCCACAAAGCATGTCAGGTCCTTAAAATAATACTTACTGTCACTGCAGTTGGTACAGTGGGAGAAATGCCTTAAAAAAGGGAAAGGCAGCTTTGTGGTCTTTGTTGATAAAAATAGGTGAGTGAAAGTGGTTGTATAGAAAGTGGTAAGAGTTTGTTTTTCTTTTGAAGAGATGTTTTATGTGTTTGTTTTAGTAGCAGTCAGTCAGATTAATGTTTGAAAATCACTGCAGATCTGGACTGTGCATTGGTGCCCTGCTGCACAGGTACAGGGGTGATGATTGTGTGGGTAATTTCAGACGTGTCCTAATGCCTGGGAACATTTCCAGATACCTCAGAGCTAATGTGGGAAAGCAGAGCAGCCTGTGGCTTGCGTGTGGCATTCCAAAAGTGATGGTTTTGGCCACAGTTGCTACAAATTTGAACAGCCCTAATGCAGAGCACTGGAAAAATCACTGCAGTGAAGGCTGCAGGTATTAGAGAATTAGAAACCAGATTCACAGGGATGGGAAAAAAAGCAAGAAATCATCTCACTGTCAGGAAACAGTGTTACTTGCCTTCTTACATGTGGCAAATACACACATCTGCTCTAGAGGTTTTTGGTTTTTGGTCCTTTTTTCATGTCACCTTAGGGCAGGGAAATGGTAGAGGGAGTTGAAAAAGTCACACTAGGAGGCACAGCCAAGGGCTGAGGATTTCTTTGAAGTCTAAGCCTTTCTTGTCCTCTAGTTACAGCTGCATAAGTTAGATGCCAGAAGAAATATTGGATAATAAATTTTCACTGCTGTAAAATTTTCATTTCATTCCAATTTGGAGAAAAAGTTTAACATCTCTTCTGTAGCAACTAAAAAATACTAATTAATTGGAGCCTTAAAAATAAGTCCATAATCTCTAAATGTAAAGCCTTAAAGTGGAATTTAAAAACAAAAGGGTAGATTTGATGAAACCATGTTTTTTCTTTTGCTACCCTACTTAGAATGGATGTTTTCTTTTGAAATACCTGTTTTGAAAAATTGTGTTTTTAGGGGAAAACTTCCATTGAAAACACAATGAGGTCAACCTTGAAAACACCTTGTTTGTCTTTAAATTCATAATGGCTCTTATTCTTCTTATTTCAGATGGAAGAGAGTCTTGATAAAACACCCATCCAGATGCTTCCGGACTGTATGTCCAGGTGGGACTTTGCTCTTCCAAAATTTTTATTTATGAAGCAGGAAAGAATAAAAAGACAGGGCTTTGCTTTCCCTTCTGAAAATTTTGTTCTGAGTGAGAGACTGTGATAGTTCATCCAGGTTTTTTGTCTCGTGAATATCACCAGAGTTCTTTTGGGTTAAAGTATCTTCCAGTCATTTCTTCTTCCATTTGAGTAGCCTGTGAATCCTCATCTACTCATGTCTCTGGGGAAGAGTCTTGTGCTTCTTCCCAAGGCCTGCAGGGAGTCACTGCTCTCCAGCTATGGGAGTATGCAGTGCTGCCTCCAGCCATGTGCCTGGTACCATGAACAGCATCAGTTTAGCAAGGAACCCAACCCGTGCTGATTGCCAGCCTGTTTCTGTGGCTGTTGAAATAGCTGTGGTCCTTCAGTTCTATTTGCAAATTCAGGTGACAGCAGCTTTATTTGCTCTGTCAGTACAACACTGTCCAGCCTCTGAGTCTTTCACTGCTGCTGTAAATCTTGCAGGGCAGCAGGACCTTTAGCAATTCTGTATGTATGTATGTATGTATGTAGTTTCACTTGTTCCAAAGCAAACAAAGTGAGGTCAGTCTGGTTTGCTCTCTTGTCCTTGCCTGCTGGAGAGCCATCCCAAAATGAAATTACCATCAGTGTGAAGGTACACATGTCCCTGTGCTAGTTCAAGCTCTCTATAGCAAGAGGGGCAGAACTGTGACCACTTTTTCATTAATAGTGATGGTCACGCTGGCAGAGGATGGGAAGGGGAAGGCTCCCTGCTGACTCCTTGTCTTTCCCTTCCTTGGTCCTGTTTAGACCCTTGTGACTCCCAGCCATGCCAGAATGGTGGCACGTGTGTCCCAGAGGGACTGGACAGATACCACTGCCTCTGCCTAGTGGGGTACGGAGGAGACTTCCACTGTGGTAGGTGTGAACTTGTGCTCTGCCTTCGTCATTCCTGGCCATGTCCTGTCTTTGCACCACCATGGGAGTGACTGGGTTTGGGCTGCAGTCTGTGGGCTTTTCTCCAGAAGACAGGCTGAGTTTATTCTCATACTGATTATGACTGTGTCAGGCCCAGTGACTGGGTCCTGCTGTTCAGAAACTTGTGGATATGGAGAACACCAATACTGGTGGTTTCACCCTGGTGTGGCAGCCTTTGTGTATAAGTGCCATATGATCAGGAGAACAGAGAAACTGAGACAGACACCTTGGTGTGTCTGTTGGTGCCCTGCCTGCACACATGGGCTCAGGAGGAACTCCTGCTTTTGGGGGTTCAGTATAAGAAACCCAAGAAGGTCCTGTTCATTAGAAAATGCCTTATACTTACTTTCCCCAGAACCAAGACTCCCACTTCAAAGTGTCTCAGGGTGTTTCAGGTGAGGGTCTGGTGCTTGGATTCTCTCCTTTATCCAATATGTGACTGTGTACACTCAGAGTGTTTTGCCCACATTAGTAAGAGAGTAGAGTTGTCATTTCTGATTTGAAGTTTGCCATCCAAAAGTTCATGAATTGCCCCAGACTCTTTTAGGTATTTCCTGTCTCTTAAAGGCTTATGTGGCATCCAACCAAAACAGAGCTCACTCTTGGCACAGCTGTCCTCCAGCTCATGAGTGGCAAAATGTTTGGGTTAGTGGACACAGTGTCCCTTCACCATTCCACGGGGCTCCCAGCAGCCCCAGCTGAGGTGCTCGGCATGCTTGTCTTGCCCTGCAAATGACTAATTCTCCCTTTTCAGCAGCAAAGCTGAGCCCTGAGTGTGGTGTGGATCTCCTTTTCCTGGTGGACAGCTCAGCAGGTGTCACACTGGAAGGGTTCCTGCGCTACAAGGCTTTCCTCAAGAGGTTCCTCCAGGCAGTGATGGGCCAGGACTCGCCAATGAATGTGGGAGTGGCCCAGTATGCAGATGATGTCAGGATACCCATTGCATTGGGCCGACACAAGGATACATTCAGTCTCATGAAGAGCATTGATGATTTGAATTTCAGTGGAGGAAGAACACTGACAGGCAGAGCCCTGCAGTACATTGCACAGCACGGCTTTAGGAGCACCCCAGTCTTTGCAGATGTGCAGGATGATCTCCCACATGTGGTTGTCTTGCTCACTGACTCAAAGTCCCAGGATTCAGTGGCAGAAGCCCCTAAGTACATGAAGGACCGAAATCTCTTCTTGGTTGGCGTAGGCAGCACCTTCATGAGGGCAGAGCTGACCAAGGTCACTGACAATCCACAGCACACAATTGTCTACTCAGACCCCCAGGACCTGTTCAACAGGATCCCAGAGCTGCAGAGAAGAATCTGCAGTGTGGACAATGCTGAAGGTAAGACTATGGTATGGGCATTGTGGGATGAGTTTGCTAAACCTTGAAGAGGTGCTCTGAACTCCAGTGGGGAGGAGGGAAGGGACAGAATGATGATTATCCTTGTTCTATGTCAGTCACAGATCCAGGGACTGACCTTCCATGAGTGATTTTTTTGATGGATCTCTACTTACTGGTGTGAAAGATCATACTTCACAATCAGTGATCAGCAGTGTTCAATTTTGCCCACAATTTCCTCCCACTGCTGTTTTTTAGGTGAGAAAGCAGTACATACATACACTGAAAGATACTATGGCTGCACTCTTTTACACAGGCTGCCAGGCACAGTCTCTTGATTTGGCATTTGCTGTGGATGCCTCATCTGGAGTTGGCCTGGAGAACTTTCTGCATCTGAGGCGCTTTATCAGGAGCAGCTCTTTGCACTTCACCATCAACAGGGATGTCACCCAGATTGCCCTTGTGATCTACAGCAGCAAAGCTCACACTGTGTTTGCTTTGGCCACCCACACAAGCAATTCTGCTGTCCTCCAAGCCATCGACCAGGTGCCTTTCCTTGGGGACTCAGCCTCTGCTGGCAGTGCCTTGCTGCATATTTACGGTGATGTAATGACCGTGCAGAGGGGAGCGAGGCCTGGTGTCAACAAGGTGGTGGTGCTGCTCACAAACGGGGGTGGACTGGAGGATGCAGCTGCCCCAGCTCAGCAGCTGAGGCACAATGGCATCTTGGTGTTTGTGGTTGTCATTGGGGACACACCGAGGGACACGCTGCTGAGAGTTGCTGGGTCTCCCAACTACCTGATCCACATCTCCTCCTATGAAGACCTGCAGTACTACCAAGGCTTTATCATCGAAAGGATCTGTGAAGGTAGGAGAACGTCCAATCCTCGCTCTTTATGTTGGTGCCACCAGCTGCTGTTACTGTAGGTTTTCTGATGCTTTGCCGAGTGAGCTCAATACTATCTTTTGCATTTTACTGATGGGAAAACTATGACACAGAGATCTGGTGACTGTCCAAAGCAGTCCTGTAGGAATGGTAAGCAACTTTCCTAAGATTCTGTCCAGTGGGTGAGACTGGGCATAATGTGACAGGTTCCTTTCAGCCCTGCTAGATGTAGGTTCTGCTTTCCCTGAAAGAAAGAGAAGTTTGCTCTTTTTGTGATGTTGTTTTAAATCTGTAGAATTTTCTGTGAGTTAGTGTGCCACTTGCAGTGTTGCTGGGGAGGGCTTAGTGGCACATGTTTCTGTATTGGTCCCTGAGTATCTGCTGTCTTATTCAACAGGTTTGTGACCAGGTGTTTGTGAAGGGGTGAGTCTGTAACCTCATCACTCCTGTTCCTCCCTAGTGTCCCACTACTGAAGTTATGGTGTAGGCTTTCAAGATTTTATTTGTGAATCAGAATCTGCCCGTTTTGAAGCCTGTGGACTGCTAAACTAGGCCTTCAAACAACTTGTGATTAATTTTGTTTGGAGGACCAAATCCTTATCTCCAAAGTGGGAGGGAAGAATTTTCAAATATTCATGTGAAAATTCATGTTTGGGGGTGACGGGAGGGGGGAGGTGCGCTTTCTTCAAAACTTTGAGCTCTGAGTGCCCGTCCCCAGATGGGAAAAAAGTGGCTCTAATACCAAGTTTGAAACACTGCTGTGCTGAGTGTGAGTGCCTGTGTTAGATGGAAATCAGCTTTTCAGAAAGGACAGCAGCCTTGGTTTGCAGATGTTAATGGTGCTGAAAGTGCTTCTAGTTAAAATGCCATTCCTTGTTTCTCATTCAAAATAGCCTGAGTTTAACATCTAGTTATTTGCTTTTTTTATGTTTTACCACATTCATAAGATCAAATGAGGAAGCTGTTTGAGCTTCAGCACTATCAAAAGTCCTTTTCATTTCTGGGAGTGCCTGTGTCTCCTTCAGGCTTAGAATGAACTACAGCACCATCTCTTTGGGGTGAGGAGCTGCTCTCCTGGCAGGCCCTGCAGATGGTTTCTACCTGGAGCTTTTCAAAGCGTTTTTGTTGCAGTGGTACTTTCAGCTGTGTTATTATAAAAACAATGTGCTGTACCATGAAATTAACTAAAACACCGCAGATGAAGGGGAAGAGACAGCAAGGTTCAATGAGTCAGGGTAATAACATACCATTTCCTGACACTGAATTGCTGCTTTCATTTCATGTGCGGGTGGTAATCACTGTTTGTACTAGACAGGCTGGGACCAAGGGTGATGTAAAGATAAGCCCTTCATTCAGTCTTCTACTCCCAAGTCCAAGGCTCAATAAGAGAATCATTGTCTGTGAAAGGACTTTAAAAAAATCTATGACTCATGATAAAAGTATTTGAGAAAGAGACCCTGGATACCTGGAATATGGTATTTATTCTGAGGCTGAGCTGAATAGTGTCCAGAAAAAAAGGACCCAGGGTCTATGAGAAGAGTCCTGAGCATTAAATATATACAAATCTGATTAATGGAAATAAAAGTTTTTGGGATAATCAAAGGATAAAATCCCTGAAATGCAAGAACCTTATTTGAGATGATACTGTGTTAACAGCAGGATTGAGTTCAGATAAATGGTCCTGGTGGAATAGCATTGTTCCCCCAAAGGGGCACTGTGAGGTTATGCTGTGGAGCAGCCATGTAGGGATGTGGTGGACTCATGACATGTAGAGCAGAGCAGCATGGAAATATTCTCTGGGGAACAGCAGCACCTGGAAGAAGAGTAGTAGTGTGTCCAGGAGATCATGACTTTTATTGCAAGTGGCTCTGTCAGCCCAGTGAAAGCAAAAGTGCCCATCCCTAGGGATACACTGTCAGGCAGGACCCCATCTGAGATGTCCATGATGCCAAAAATGTTTTTGAACCAAGTTTGGCTCCATATGAAATAAAGCAGAGCTAAAGATTGAGAAGTCGCAGGTCTAGGACTGCCAAAAAAAAAAAAAAAAGAATTTAAATTACAATTTTGCCAATGTTAGGCGTAGGTTGAGACTTGATGTGCTTGTATCATTATCTGTACAGGGAGAATGAGCACAATGTGTGCTAAGCTGGGATAATATTTGTATTCTCTCCTTCTTCCCCTTTTGTTCTTCCCTCTGTGCTTTTCCTACTGTGGAGCAAAGGGTGAGGCTAGCAGCTCTACACCACACAGTTGTTCAGCAGAGGAATTTCACACCCCTACCAACACTGCCGTGGTGTCAGCAGACTGGAAGCAAATCCCTCTGGGATGCTGCTACTTAACCCAATGTATTGGCAGCAAGACAGCATGAAACACTGCCAGCCCTGCTGACAGCTGGGCTCTGTTGTGTTAAGAGAGTTGGGAAAGCTGTCACATACTTAATAACAACAGGGCTAATAGCTTGGGCTGTGGTTGCAGGCTGCTCTCAAGCCTCCCAGAAAAGAAACCCAGAAATTTTTCCCGTGTTGTTTTCCATTCATGCTATCCTTGTTTCTGAGCTGACTTCTTGTCCTTTTTCCTCTCTGGTGGAAACTCACATCCTCTCTGTGGCAAAGCAGGGTTTGAACTTCAGTGACATTTGGAATTGTAAACTTCTTGGAGCTCTGCACTGTCAGTGTCTGGATGTGGGGAGCTTGGAAGTTCTCATGTGTTCAGTGCATGGCTCTGAAGGTGCTCCAGTTTGCTTTTGTGTGGTGATATGCAGCCTAACATGATGTCACTCTTTTAAGCTTTATGAGGAATATTTTCTTCCAGTTTAGGATATCTAGAAAAGCTGTTCTGTTCTGTAGGTTAAAGAGAGGAGTTTGACACTTGATACAGAGTGTCAGGAATAGGGTTGTGAGCTTGCACCCTCTGTCTTGTTAATGTGTTTTACCAGTCTCATTAGGCTTAGATGACATTTTTTTCATGCCTGGGATATATAGTTGCTGTTACTTTTGCAGCATTCCTGATATATGTGGGTCATAGCTATTAATACTTTTGATGTGCCTGAGCCTGCTCTTCTGCTTGTGTTTGTTGCAGAAGCAAAAAGCCCTGTGAACCTGTGCAAGCCCAACCCCTGCCTGAACCAGGGCGTGTGCATCCTTGGGCCTGGGAGCTACCGCTGCGAGTGCCACGGCTGGGAGGGACCCCACTGTGAGAACAGTAAGGACCACCAGGCAGCAGCCACTGCACATGCCATCCATTCTGCCCAGCCCCTCCGAACAGATCCCGCACCTCCAACTCTCCCTCGAGCTGTTTGGTGCTGGTGTGTGGTCTCTGTCATATAGAAAGAGGAGAGGTTTGGGCTAGTGAGGGTTTCTCTCAAGAAGCTGTGCCCTGTTTTATACATTCGCTGAGCTGATTGTGAGGGGACCCCAAGAAGGTCTAATCATTTTGGTAATCTTCTTCCACTCTGTTCTGTTCCTTTTTTCCCTCTGCCCTGCTAGAAGAAACAATGTCTCCTAGACTACTCAAGTAGAAAGATCTGGCTTGCTTTCAATAGGAGGGAGTTATTTCTATTGGAGCATGATCCCCTCCCTATTGCTTTCAATGCTTTCCATGGTGCAAAAGCCTCCCTGTTGCCTTCCTCCTCTTCAGCAGTGGAGCAATAGCCAGGAGGTTGGGAGTCTTTGGCTCCCTGGAGGTGACTCTGTGCCCAAAGTGAGAAATTCTCAGTTTAAGTGGGTTTCCCCTTTCTCTAGTATTTTGGTTTTTACCTGAGCCCAAGAGTTGTGAATTCCAGCCCATGGATCACCTGTCAGCTGAGGCCAAGAGAATGCTTATGTGCTTGTCGTGGACTGAGCATCACCATGTCCCTTGGTCCTAAAGCCCTTATCCCACATCTATGCTTCTCTTCTGGAACAGGAGTGCTCCGGGGTGATTCTCCAAGATCTCCAGTCCTTCCTCCACATTCCCGTGTGCAGTGGAGTCCAAGGGGTTTGTAGCACTTCTCCAGAGCCTTCCAGCACACCAGAAGGTACCTGGACCAGAGACACTGACAGATGTGCCGAGTGCTCCAGTTGTTCCTCCAGGAACACTTCCTGCCACTCACAGGCATGATCCAGCAAGCCACCACTGCCCTTGGCAGTGATTGAGTTGCTGCAGCACAGGGACTGTGCTGAGGCCATTCCCAATTCCTGCATTGCACAAACTGGACTTCCCAGTGTTCTCTTTCTTTTATAATTGAAGTAAATATTTGTGTATAAGTATTTATTTCTGGCATTTTGCATCTCCTTATCAAGGTTCTAAGGCGACATGATTGGGTTTTTTTAACAGATTTTGGGAGATCTTTGAGTTAGTCTCAAAATATGTAGAAGTCAGCAATTTTGGAGCTCCTGCTGAAGGGATGATGAACACAGATGATGTTGCAGCTGGAGTGAATGGCTCATTACATGCAGGAAGATAGAGAAGAGGAAGAACAAGCCTCTATTCTGTTTCATAAATTGTTAATGCTGCTTTCTTCTCTGCATTTTTTTTTGGAGTGATTGAATATGGTTTAGCTTCATGGACATTTTGTAGCTGTGTGTTTTTGATAAGGAGAGGTTTCAAAGAGCATTTAGTGATGCAACTCTAAAGCAGAGCTTTGGGACTCTGTGTGTGTTGGGTTTTAGTAGGTGTGTTGACTGTTTTTGTTTTAGATTTCACCCAGGTCAAATCCAGTTACCTGCACTGGAAACACACCAAGGGCAGTCCCCCAACCATTTGCAACAAAGGTCTGGTCTGTTTAGGCTCTGGATGGAGCCATGGTTTGTACCGTCCTTCTCATCTTTGGATCTTGGTCTGTCTGCTGTGAGGTTTAATTCCATTCTTCCCCTTCCAGCAGCATTTGTATCTGCCAGCCACAGTCTGACCTGGAGGGACTGAACCAGGACAGCCTCCTGAGCACCTTCACAGGGTGTTGGGAGCAGGGCATGGCAGGCCAGAGGAAGAAGAAGCCTGGACCTCACCCCCAAAATCTCACCCTCCTGCTGGCCACCTCTTTGCTTTCCCCTTTGCTGGTGCATGCTTTTCTCTTATTCTTTCTTTTTTGCCCATCCCAGGTCCAGTCTCACCTCTTCTTTTTGCTTCTGTTTCCATGGCTCAGAGCCTTGCTGTGTTGCTTTGCTCTCCTATTGGAGCTAGCTGGGGAAAAGGCTGTTTGTCCTGGCCTCAACCTGGACAGATGAACTGAATGGCATTCCTGCCTGCCCTCATTGTTTTAAGCTGATCTTATTCCTGGCACAGCAGTGATCTTGGCAGTGGTCTCCAGTGGGCTGTGATGGTTCACATGTCTCCAGAGACAGTTTGGCCACAGGCCTGCATCCTTTGGAGCATCAGCCTCACTGCCTCACTAGATCAGTGTGCCCACAAAGCTGTAAAACCTACATAACTGCTCCCCCAGAGCCCACAGTTCCCAGTGTAGGGTTGCTCTCTGCCTTTCCCATGGTGTCTGTCACATCAGGAGAGCAGGAGCAGGTTTGGACAGGGCTGAGGCAGAGATACTAACTGTGACTGTCAGTGCTCGTGAGAATAGTGTCTATTGTTCACAGAAGAAAAATCCCCTCACCCAGATGTCCTGGCCCCATGTTTGAATAGTAACATTAGATGGACAAAGAGAGACGCAAATTGCTCTGCAGGTTTGTTGTCAAAAGAAGAGTGGTCTGAAAGCACTCTCAGAGATAAAAGCTGGCACTGAGACAGAAGAAGCACTGTCATGCCTTGTGGGAGAAAATAGGCTAGGAGAAAGGAGAATTTTCTCTTTCTTTTTGCTGTCACTTTAGTTGGTTTTCTGTGTCCTGAGGCACAGCAGAATAGAGGCTTAGTTGAAGGACTGACATTTGGGATACAAAGAGAAACTAATCTATTAATGTTACTTAGGAAAGGCTGTAGTTCAGCATTGCCTCTGTTGTTAAACTGTCAGACTTCTCTTCTTGTGGGGAGAATGGGCTTAATCAGACCCTCAGCTGACACCGAAGACATGGTTTGTGTTTTATGGCACAGAAGTGCCTGTGGAGCTGGTCAGATTCCAGCCAGACTGCTCTGAAAAGTCTCCTTGGCCTCCCTGCACATCCTCTGTTGTGTGAGGGGTCTGAGGGGCCCCAGTTTTCAACCCCGCTGCCCTGGTGAGCTTGCAGCTCCCTGGGGTTTTTCTCTGCCATCATTTATCTAACAGCATCGTTAGTTCTCTCCTCACAGGCATTTGTCCTCTGTGGGCTCAGTCTGCCCTCTCAAACAGCAGCACATTTACCTTGTCCAGCATGCAGCTCTGGAGCTGGGATGTGCTTTCCTGTCCCTGTGCAAGTGCCTAAAGCCTTCTCCTTGTGTTGCTTGCAGGATAGTTTGTACACTGCGGCTGAGCACTTGGCCTTGCGGTAAATGTGGTGTAATCTTTGTGAGTTCTTTAATGCACAGCTAGTAAGTATGTTTTTAGTGTGTATGGGCTTTACTGGGAACAAAGTATGCTCTCCTGGGTCCTGAGCTGGGGAGACCCTGTGTTTTTACCATCCTGTTGGTTTTAAGCACAGATACAAAAACCTCTCCTTAGGGTTCAGGAATCACAGACTGCAAAATCTCTTGCTGGAGACAGCGTTTTAATGCTGGATGGGATACATCTAGCTTACGTGCATCAGCTTCTCAAGTAGAAATTATATGAAAGATTGGAAATTCGTGAGCAGCTGAGGAGAGCTAGTTTCTAAACCCAACCCTTGGGCTCTGGGAACATCTGGCTGATGTCTCAGTACCCAGGAGTGCCCCAGGGATCCCCGTGTGTCAGGGGACGTACGTGTGCTGCGACTGTGACCTTCCTCCTGAATGTGGCTGATCACTGAAGCTTTGGATGGATGCTCAGACATGCTCTGGCAATGGCAGCACCCACCAGCTTTCCTTTTGCATGGGAGAAAGCACTTTGCAAGGTAAGAAGGTGGAGATTTGGGAGGAGATGGGAAAAGCCAGGCTGATACCAGAGATTAAGATAAATCTGGAGTAGTCTTTGAGGGACCTGCTGATCCCACAGACAAGCAGGACACTACAGTTGCTGGATCTGTTTTCTTTTTAAAAATTTGGGTTGAAGATATTTGCTAACTTCCTAGGCCCTTTCTCTTGCAAATTCTAATTAAGAGTAAATAGGTAAGTGGCTTGGATCTCTGACACGATCCCTTATTAAATTAATTTTCTCAGACTTGCTTTGATTCAAGCAGAAATACTTAATGAGACTTTACCTGATGGGAGCTTATTCCCTTAAGGCTGGATTGATGTTTGAGGCTGGCAAAGGCACTGAGAAGTTGGGGTCCTTGCAAAGCCAGCACTAATCCTGTCTGGCATCAGGGGAGTGCAGAGGATGCTGTCTGTGCCAGGTTGTCATTAGATGTCTGGGCTGCTGTTACTAACAGAGCCACGCATTGCTCTCACTCTGTAGGATTGCTAGGAGAGCCTTGGCTGATGGTGGGTCATGTGCTGACTTCAGGAGAGAGCCTGTTTCTCCTTTAAAAAACTGGGATTTAAGTAAGCTTCATGAACTTCGCCCCCTTTAGTCCCACCTTCCGTCAGCAAGCAAAATCATGCCTGTATGTGGTAAGTAAATGTGTATGGCACCTGTGCTGTAAATGCTGCAGCAGGGAAGCTGGGATTTGGACCCCACTGTGCCACCCTCCCTGGGTACCGAAAGCCCAGGCCAGCTACAAGAGGTCTGCTGATGCTCCCCTTAAAGCCAGCTGGCTTCTTTAGCTTGGAAAACACCTGCAGTCTTGCTTTCTTCAGTAGAAATAAGTTAATTTGAGACAACTTGCATGAACATTCAGGCCAACTTCTCCACCAATATGAGATAATCTTTTTTTCCTTCAAAATTTGTCACTTCTGTCTTAGTTGAAAATCAATGTGCTGACTGGCAATCTTGATGTGCTAATCAGGAACTCCCAGGAGCTGTTGTACAGTCACTCTGTGTATCCAAAGAAAGGACTGTGGAGCTACTTAGGTATTTCACAGATGTGCCTGTTCTGTAAAGACTTGCCTCAGCTGCTTTCTTGACTAACTTTTTTCCCTCCATTTCCAGCTAAAGCTGGTTTTCCCTTCAAGCCTGCACACAGTTGCTATCTAGTGGCCGGATGAAGGTAGTGGAAGCATTTTACACTGCTGGCTCTGCGCAAGAGGACTTCGTCTACAGAGATACAGGCAGGAATCCATTCTGTATATTCACACAAATTGTCGGGGTAACTGCTGTCTTTGTGTGTTAGATCTCTGAAAATTGTTTTGCTTCATGTTGCAGTCACAGAGGAGTAAATTATTTAAGCTGCAGTCCATTGCAGTTGTAGACTGCATAGCTAAGGAACTTAATAAGAACTAGTAGTGTTGGGGTTTGATATACTTGAAATCTGCTGGAAAGTAGAGCAGGGACATGCCACATGACTAAGAAAAACACTGGTAACATAATATACTCAATATTTTATTATAAAACCCTCTAAAGCGCCACTTTATAGGTCACAGTTACAACAAAGGAAATGCCTTGAGTTAGGAAAACAATGGGGATGCAGAGACATTGTTTAACATTTCTTGTTTGGGGGAAGTGTGTTGTTCAGGCCTTGCCTATGTTTACCATCTCCTGATGGAGCCTTCCCAGCAGGATCACTGAAGCTGACTGACTGGGTTGTGCAGGGGAAAGCAGAGCTGCTCTTGTCCATCGCTGTCTCAGTACCACTGTCAAATGTCTGGACAACTTCTGGAGGATGACAGCGGGGTGTATGGTGAGGGCACGGTACTACACGTGAATGTAGGATGTAGAGAGGGTCTCGTGGCAGCTCATCATGGGTCAAAACAAAAGCTTCATGGTGTCTGTGGCCTTCCTGTGCTTTGGAGAGGGAAATCCCCAGGGTCCTGAACCAGGAGACTCAGTGGTTTATTTGCATGAATTTTTCCTATATGCAAAAACTTGCACAGGGACACCCTGACAGCTGGGGCTGATATACTCCTCCTGAGGTCTGGAATTAGCAATTTCTTCATCTGCACTGCAGTAGAAGCTTTTGAAGTGGAAAAAAAAATTGTGAGCAAGGTCTCCTTTTTTGCTTCCAGGATACCCTGACCAAGTGCTTTGTTGCACCTTGGCTCTGTGGCTGTGACCAGCAAGTCCAGAATCCACATCGTCCCCCCAGTGCCACCACCAGCTGTGGATGTCACAGCCCTGGACATTGCCCCAGTTGTTTGGCTTTTGTGTGAAGAAGAAACATCCCTTTAGAGGTGATCTCAGGCCTGTCAAAAATTTTTTGAGGGTGAAGAAGGTACAGTATTTTTCCTGTCTGCCTTTACCCTGGCTCTGGGTGCTGTTCATTGGTGTAGCTACAGGACTCCAGGAAAGACCCAGGCAGGGAACTGGTGCTGCTTTAACACTGTAGGGTTGGAAAATAGCTCCAGCCTTGTACAGCCAACCCAGTTACTGAGCCTGAGCTCCAGGGCTGAAGGACCATCAGAGGAGGCAGGTGAGTGTGTCTCCAGGCCACCAGACATGGCTACAGCAAGGAGAGAGTGCAGAGATGTCTGCCAACCCCCTGCCACCCTTCAAATTTCCATGTCTCTACGTTTAGCAGTACCAAATATCCAACATCTTTCATTAGAAAGCTTGGCTGTGGCAGAGGGGGGTGGGCTTTGTGGGCCATGCTGCCAGGGACCAAACGCAGTATTAAGTTTAATAATTTGGAAATAGGGTGATAGCACCAAGATGCAGCTCAGCAGAGATGTGGCAGGGCACAGGGAAGTCTTCAGCAGATTGTACAGCTGCAGAGACTATCACAGCAGGGGCAAGAGCATGAGGACAGCTTTACCTTCCCTCTCCTGCGAAAGGGCAAGCCCTGAAGGAAATACTGGGATCAGCTTTCCCATAAAAGAGCTGAGCAGGTCTTCAAATAAGATTTCTTTTCTTTTTTTTTCTTTTTTTTTTTTTTTTCCCTTTCAGGCCAAACTCCTCAAGTGCAGTAGACTGAGATCTTCAGGAAAATCAACTGAATCTGCTTTGCAGACCTTCTTTGCCCAGAGCTCTTGGTGCTGCCAGTGTGTAACAGCTTACAGCACAAGAAAGTGAGAGCTCAATATTTTGGCAAATCTGCATCTGGTAGGAGTAAGCAAATGCTGGAATGCATTGGGAACACCAATGAAAATACCCTGGACAGGCTGCTGTGTGCTTCTCATTCATGTTTCAAGCATTGCTGAGGTGTGGAAATCACCCTTGACTGATGGCTGGATGAAATGGAGCTGAGTGGCGACTGGTAGCAAGACAGGTGAGAATTTAGTTGACTGCAAATCTACCAGGACAGGCTGAAACCCACCAGGATATAAAGAATAGTAGGGGTCCCTTCTGAACCCCCTACAGCCACTACTATAGAAACCTTAATAACTCATTGATAAACCTTCAGAGTAGAAATACACAAAACACCCCTATGTACAGTAACATTCTTGTTTACATCAGCTGGGTTAGGACTTCGATGGAAGGATTGCCACTGGTTGTTATTGTTCTAGCTAAGTGATTGGGATTTGTCTGGAAAGAGCAAGATCATTTGGGATAACTCTTTTTGGCAGCTGTTGAGTCCATTGCTGTGTCTGAGCAGTTGGCAGGACAAGGAGGAGGCGCTGGGTCTGTGGTTGTGTTGCACACCCAACCTCCACCTACAGATGGTTAAATCCCATGGGCCATGCATGGGCAATTCGAGTCTTTAGTCCATCTCTGAAAAGCGTGCTTCTAACTAGCTCCCTTTTTCTCCCATTCCTGCCAAAGAATAAAGGTAAATTAGTCACAATGCAAATCTGGCGAGCCACAGTAGCCATAATATGCACCTGATCAACATGATCGTCCCCTAGCTGAGTGGTTTTGGCTGCAGGGTGGGCCAGGAATATCTCTCCATTATAAGCACTACACCTATTTATTCATTTAAATTGCAGGCAAGGCAAAGCCCGGTGAAAAGACTGCAGGAAAACCAGGCTGAAGTGCTCTGACTGCTGCTGGGTCAAGAGTGCTTCCCAGACTTGGTACCCCCCACAACTCCATCCCACCACAGCCCACCTGCTCCACTGCCAGGAGGGAAAAGCAGTGGCTGTCCCAGACAGGTTTTTTCCTGTACCAACTATGCGTTACCTTAGCTTTCTGTAGGACTGTTCCCTTGCCTGTGACCATGACAGATAAAGGCCGGTTTTTTAAAGCTGTTGCTGAATTGACTGGAGAGCTCTCTGTGCTGTTTGCTGCACTGGCACTTTTTACTTGAATCTGCAATAAAAATCATAAAAATGGTGATGACTATAAACTATTGAGAGCGACTGCTGCCTTTCCCCCCCATTTCCTGTTCACAGTCTCATCCCATTTGCACTGAGGTGCCTGAATCTCCTCCTGCAAAAACCTCCCCTTGGCTCAGCTGAGTCCAGACCTGCATAGCCCTGGAGGGTGTTGCTCAAGGTCCCACAGGAAAACAGAGCCACTCTCCTGAGCCCCAGCCACCTTTCACTTTCCTGCTGTTATCTCATTAGATTATTATTACATGATATATATAATAATCAACATTATATTTAGATAATACATGTAAGCTATACATTTATACATGACATAATACCGATGTTATTATTAAATATTTTTATGCAGGCTGAGACAGTGTGACTGCCCAGCTGCCAGAAAGATGCTGTGCCTCCAAGCGGTGCCCCCCACGTACCCGTGGGGCTGCATTCTCCAGGTGGGTGGTGTCCACTGCGGTGCCCAGCGTCACAGGGCCAGACTCTGCCTTCTTCAAGTTCTCCTTCACCTCCACCAGGCTCAGCTCCAGGTCCACCCTCTGGCTTTCCTTCCTTTTGCATTCTTCATCTATCTCTTTCAGCCTCTGCTCCAGGCTCTTGTCTGTGAAGGGAAAGGTATATTGGTGCCTGCTGGGAACTAGGGGGAGCTCATGAGGGGAGCAGGGACCAGGGCACATCATGTACACTGTCCTTATGTTTTTCTCCAAGAGAGACTGTGGCAGAGCAAGTTCTTGCTCTAGTGCAATCTGGGCTGAATGGTTTGGGTCAGAGCACCACATTCCCCTCAGCCCCTCTGGTCCCAAGTGGGCCATATACATCATCCCCTCTTTCCCCACAGTCCCACCTTGGCTCATTTCCACACACCACACCTTGCCCTTCTCTACCTGTGCCGCTCCCAAGCATTTCCTTCAGCTCCCGTCTCTCCTTGCGTAGCTGGGTGAGCTGAGCCCGGATTTCGTCCTTCTCCTTCTCCAGCCGTTCCTTCTCCTCTGTGAACCGCTTCACCTCTGCCTCTGTCCTGTTCTTGCCCAGCTTGGTTTCTACTGCTGCTGCTGGAAACACAGCCCACCAAAACAAGCTCAGCCAGAAGAAAAAAGCAGGAGAAAAGCCTTTGTAAAGTCACCCAGTTGGAGAGACTCATCAGCCCCTTGGGCACTGAAAAGCTGCTGTACAGCAGCAGCCACGCCATGGGGCACCACCTCCCTCCAAGCCCCTGCTGCTGAGGCACCCACTGCCCACCTGTGCAGCCCACTCACCTGGCAGTGGCATTTTGGGCCGGTGTGCAGGCACCAGCTGGGGGCTGCCTGCTGGCACTGGGCCCGCTGGTACCTCGGGGCCCGGCTGGGGGAAGGCGATGTTCTGCTGCTGGGTCTGGATTTTGATGGCAGGCACTCGTGGCGGTGCCTCCTCAGGCTCTGGCTTCTCTGGGTGTTTCTGGGGAGGGGAAACAAAGTGGGATGATGTGGTGGGGAGAACTGACTCACTGACCAAGCCTGGCCTTGCACCACAGTTTGGACAGTACCTGCTCCGAGGTCTCCATGGCCTTTGGACAGGGCTCGGCTTCCTTAGCCACGAGGGCTGTCTCTGCTGTGCTCTCCGTGGCAGCCCTTTCTAAAGATGGTGAGCTGGGGGGTGAAGGCTGGCACGACACCTTGCCAGCGCAGTGTAGGAATGACTTTACTGGGGTGAGATCCAGATACACTCTATCTTGGTCCCCCTCCAGTTTGCTCTCATTCTTGGGGACTTCTTCCTGCAAAAGGAGAATGTTCCCTTGAAAAGGGACCATCTGCTGCAACCAGAAGTACAAGAAACACCTTGCTGCAGAGCAGCAGCATCTCAGACAATCTAGAGTATTTTCCAAAAACCATAGAGAAATTAAAACTTAATTGTTTAAGTCATTCCATACAGGGCTTTTTGGTGTACTGAAGGAAAGGCCCCTCCTACTCTCCTGCAATAGGTCTCTGCTAGTAGCAGCAGCCCCGTGCAAGGATCTCATACTCTTGTACATTCAGCAACTCCTACCTGATACTTTGCCTTTCCTGGGATAACAGTCCCATTCCCAGCATGATCCATTGTTCTTGCCCTTACACACAGGACTTGCTCTTACAGCCATTGAAAGGAATTTTGAAAGGTCAGGCTCCAAAAAAACCCACTATTATGAAATAATCCATGCTGTTTGCTGATGGAAACTGAGGGATTTCATCCCAGCTGCCTGAGGATCCCTACAGCACCTTTCTGGGAACCTCCATCCCATTCCTGAGAAACTCCTCTCCAGCATTTGCTTCTGCTCCATTGCAAAAATCCAGGATTTCCCCACGATCCAGGAATCCCCTTCATCACTATTGGAAAAAACCTCCCCTTTTGCTGCTGGAGACTCCCCCTGGCCAGATGTTTGCCCATGGTCCCCACAGATCTCACTGCAGCAGGGCATGAACATCTTACCACAGGCAGGTCTGGCAGGTCCACATCATCATAGAGCTCCTCCTGCGGCACCCGGCCCCTGGGCAGGTTGTCGATGTAGGCATTGGGCTCAGAGTACTTCCTCTGCATGAGGCTGTGAACAGGCAGCAGGACAGCCCATCAGGAGGGATCACGCTTGCTCTGTGGCCATGCATTTTGGGGCATCTCAGCATAGCCGAAGTCTAGGCAGGGCCACCCAGCCAGATGCAGGAGATGAGAAGGTAGAGCCATACAAGCTGTGTGATCGCTGCTCCTGTTGCCCATTAAGCAGCACCCACCAGAGTGAAGCTACATTTCCCCTTAGCTCCTTCCTTTCTTGCCCAGCAGCACAATTGCCCTGCCCCAGTGACATGCTGAACTGGGGGGCTGAGTGCCCAGAGCCCTGCACCCCCCAACCTGCCTCTGCAAGAGCCACCTGGGCACATGCCTCTATCCCCATGGCAAGCTGCAGCTCAGTCTAGATGCAGCATGGTAGGACAGTAAGTGCTCTCCTGTCCCACACTGAGCTTCTAAAGAAAGTGACTGAGCTGCAGCTGTGAATTTGCCACCTATTCCCAGGGCAGCCAACCTCCCACAAACAGACACCCCCCCACTAGGGCTTCCTTCCCCTCTACCAGCCCCATGCAGCCCCAACCCGTTACCACTGACATACAAGAAGGAGTTCTTCGCAGCGCTCACAATGCAGGAAACTCTGTCAGCGTCCACATAATCGTAGGTAAATTCCTCTGGGTCTGTTTTTGAGCCTGATTCCGACAAGAGGAGGCCCAGCCAGTGGCCCATTTCCTCCGAGGACTTTGCCTACAGGATGACAGAGAGACAGGACAGGTTGCAGCAGCAGTTTCTCTGCACTCACAAGGCTAACACTGGCTAAGCCTTGGGTAGGGAAGCATGCTGGCAGTCCTCTGAGCTTCCAAGGCAAAAGATGAACTGCTGGGTATTTATAATAAACCTGGGGCTGCACTGTGTATGGACTGATTTGCAAAACTGGCTGCTACATAAATGCAGTTCTTTGCTTAACTCCTTCCTAAAATTTCTAGCCAGTCTGCATTTTCCTTTCACTGGTCATCAACTCAGCTGCCTATAAGAGAAGTCTGTGAGGCTTGAGATGCCAGCCAGGAGCAGCTTTGGGTGAGGAAAGAGTGTGGTTTTTATTTTGCACCAGCAGAGAGCAGCAATGGGATTGCCAAAACAGACAGGGAAGGAGACCCGAGCCTGTGAGGTCCTGATGCCAGAGCCCAAACCCTTTGTGGGGCTCTGCACAAGGGGAGAGGGGAAGGGAAGAGTTTAAATCATCAGAGAGAGTCTCTCACTTTAACATGGTCAAATTTCTTGCTGCAGTGAGCAGTCTGACATTTTGCAACATGAAGAGTTAAGTGCTGTGCCTTGAAGTCAGCTCTAACAAACAGCCACATGCACCTCCTGGTAGCAGGGGATTCTGCCTGAAGCAAGAAGTGAGCTGATGTAGCCACCTCTTGCTTTGATTTGAGGAGTCAGAGCAGTGAGCACTAAGTAAAATTCAGGGCAAGGGAATATATATATATATATATATGTATATACTTTCCAAACTGGAAAGTATATTTTAAGCAGAGACTAAAGTATATTTAGCAGAGATTTCAGTCCCTGGGAAGCCTGCCAGCCAGCCAGTCTGTACATTGAGTCTGACATCCCAACAAAATACAGATTCTTCCATTCACAAAATGTAAATTTTCCCAGCACCTCTTCTTCACATCTGTAATTGGGCAAAATTTCTTAGATACAGACATACCCTGCAGCAGAAGCTAAACAAAAACATCTTCCAATTTCATGGCATGCCCCTCAAAGTCAGATGTTTAGCTATAAATATTCCACCCACTGGAAAAATACAGGAAATTGCTCACATTGTCCACCTCCTACTATAATCATGCTGTCGTCAGAGAGAACTAAGATTAGAGATAAACAGTCCTGGGTGCGGGCAAAGGAAAGTAACAGATGGACATGAATTCACTTGCACTTTCAGGGGCAGATATGTGACCAGTTTTTGTGGGATGCATGACCCATGGCTTTGCAACTCTTGTCAACAGATGAAGTTCTCTGTTCCTCTTAACCACAGACTTAAATCTCTAAAGTGGTATTGTTCTCATCTTACATTAACCATCTGGAATGCAAACCATAGAACTTCATTATCTAGGGTTATCCTACAGTCAGTGGAGAAAGATGGGCATCTCCAGAGGATCTTTCATCCCATCCTAAGATGAGTGCCTAAGATGAAGGCCGAATGGTCCTCTGGAGGTGCCAGCATCAGACACAGCCTGGATTATCAGCTAGATGGGACACATCCTAGGTGACCATGGGCAGATGAACCCATGTCCCACGCTTTAGGTTCTCTTTTGCCGGACTGAGGGTTCCTCTGGAGGACCTCACTGGCATTCAGACTTACTAAGGTACCCAAGCTGATGACTTAAAGCAGAGCTTTCCTGGAGATATACACCCTACCTCCAGAATAACCCGTTCTTCCCCGTTCTGCAGGATGCGGAAGGAGTAGAGATGATCAGGACTTGGCTCTGGGATAATTTCACAGCCTGCCAAACTCAGGGGCTGCTGAGCCACTTTGCTTCGGTTCTTGTCCTGGTAGAAATGGAGGTGACCATCTTTTATGTGACACCAACGTGACTTCCACTGGCTGTTCACTAGCACATTCAGGTAACCTGCAAGCAAACACAGCTTACTTGGACACATCTTCCACCCTTGTGGTAGAGGAGATCCAAACTTATTTGTGTGCATGGGGATGTTTTAATGGGTACGTTACGAGATCACTACACAACACAAAGCCACAGGTAACAATAAAAAGCAAAAGCACAAAGACAAGCTTTCC
Source organism: Acropternis orthonyx (assembly GCA_035583155.1). NCBI lineage: Eukaryota > Metazoa > Chordata > Aves > Passeriformes > Rhinocryptidae > Acropternis > Acropternis orthonyx. The sequence goes on from JAWWEU010000160.1 coordinate 28,215,542, forward strand.
TATCCATGCAAAATGGTGAAAACAGTAAAAATATTTTCAAAGCAAGACCCATGAAACTCAGCTTAGGTTTGGAGCAGCAAGTTGGCTGCAGTGGTTGGACAAAGTTGGTCCCAGATGTCAAATACCAGCTGGCCCACACAACTCTCTCCCTGCTGACTCCCACACCCTGGGCTGGTGCCCAGGAAGAGCAGCACAGATGCCCTCTGTGTGCATGTCTGGTATTACCTGCCCTTCATCTTGGGTCACCCTGCGAGGTGTTGCCCACCCTTGTAAGTCCCACAGTCACCTTAATGTGCACGAGGCACCACCATCTGCATGGATTTACTGGCAGGGACCAAGCAGACTGTGGCCTCTTTGCCCCCAACAGCAGGACAGCCTGGCACAGGTACATTTGAGGAGGATGATGCCTGGTGCTCATCCTGCTCTGCACACTGAGATCCAGCCCCGAGACAAGTCCCTGCAGAGTGCTGCCACTTACTTGAAGTCTCCAAGGATCTCTCTGGACTCTCCAGGGAGCTGGACTTTTTCCTCCCGAGGTTCATCAGGTTGCTCAGTTTCAGGCCAGTTGTGCCCTTCTTCTTAACTACCAGAAATGAACAAGACACATGCATGGCTCTCCCAGCTCACAGCCACACACACAGCCTGCTGTCCCAGCTGGGTGTCCTGCCCCAAAGCTGCCTGTACTGCTGTCCTGCACCCGCATCACACACATCCTTTGCAGAGGGCAAACCTGTGCCTCAGGGACAGGCTGTAATAGTCCAAAGCCCAGGGAGGTGATGAGCAAGATGGCACCAGTAAACTCAGTCAGTGATCTGGTGAAGAATCTAATCTATATTGCTTTGCACTTGGGTTAGCTCTGACCAAAAGCCAGTCACTGCAGGCGTGGTGGGAAGGGTGTTTGCACAGGTCTTGCTGTGCAGGTGCCAACCTCTCTTCACTGTCTTACACTGCAAATAATTGAATTAAAAATCATTACGCATAAACATTTACTGCACTCCAGTCTTTTCCTCTATAAAACAGGGATGCAAGGTGGGAAGGGGGAAAGTTATGTCTAAAGAGTTACTCTTCAGCATTTTCCTACTGAGCACATCGGTCAGTGTGTGAATAAGGTTGTGTAATTATGAGGTAATCCCGGTAAGAAAGTAACTTGGATTTTTTGGTCCAGATTTTTTTTCCCACTATCATAACAAATGATGAAGTCCAAACATAGAGGGACTCAGCAGCTGAAGTCCATCTGTTGAGTGAATCAGTAAGTTCTCACCATGGATTTATCTCTTTTTGATACATAGATGGGTCCTGCATCCTTCTAATAGAGCATTTCCTCTTTTACTGTACTCACCTCCCCTCTCTTATGAATGGGGCAGATAAAGCTCAGAGTCTGGTGCCCTAGTGAAAGTGTAAGTCTCCCATTGGAGGCAGCTCAGCATTTCACATAGGACTCCAAGTTTCTCTGCAGACATCTCTGAGGAAAGTCACTTCAGCAGCATTCATGCCATCTCAAACTGTCCCAAACTGACTTGCCTAGAACCATGTGGGAGCTCTGCGGTAGACCAGGTAATCACATCCAGGTTTCTCAAGCCCTATCCTAATTCTGTAACCACTGAGAAATCCCAACACCCACCTATCACTTAATTACAGAAAAAAACCCACTGAAATAAATCCACAAGCAGCGAAAGCCCCACAGCTTTCACCCTGCATCAGGTCTGTTTGAGGTGGCAGTGGCAGGAGAAGCTACACAAACCCTCCCCTCATGCAGGATCAAGGACCCATTTTCCCTGTCATTCCCAAGGTGAGGTTTTACCATCTTTTGTCTCAGCTGTCTCTGGGTGGCCATCTGTGCTGCTCCCGCTCTCCGAGGCTGCAGAGCATCTCTCTGATATCTCCACCTGTCAACAAGCACCAGACACAAGCTCTTGCAGATGCACGTGACTCATTTCTCCAAGCAGAATGTGCCACAAGGACCTTTTTCCCCCCCTCTCTTATATTACAAGCTTCCACCCTCTCTGTAGGAGATGCTTTCACCCACACATCCCCCACTGGCTCGCCCACTCTGTGCCCTTCCCATTGTTTCTGAGCCCAAAATGGGCAGATCCAGCACAGACACCACCCCAGCTGGGCTCACCTCTGAGGTGATGTGGTGGCACCACTGGTGCCACCCTTTGGCCTCTTACCCTGCAGCCTGGCTGGGGGGGACATTTGGCAGTCCCTGTAGGGGGACATGGGCAGAGGAAGTGGCCAGGTGCCCAAACAGGTCCATTTTGGGTGTGCACGAGAGCCTTAAGAAATTTCTTTCTCCTTCCACTGTTTTGGAACAAGCTGGTCCCAGGGGAGTGTCACCTAAACCTGGACTAGAGATGGCCCAAGCCCTGGCATCCAAGGGTCTATGTCCCTCCCAAAGCTCTTGGTGAACACAGCCATCTCATTGGATGAGATAGTGGCTGCTGCCCTGTATGGTGGGGAGCCAAATGCCGAGTCAGTCTGGGGGGAAAGACGTGGCCACAAAATTAAGATTGCAAAGGAAAATTAAGATTGTTCCAATAATGCTCCCTTTCAGCAGCACAGAGGTCTGATTACAGTCATATCAGCCTTTGCTCAGATAAAATTAGGCCACCTACACTATTATTTATTAAAGGAAAAGGGTTGAAAAGCCTATGTGCTAGTTCTCTCTGTAGATACAAGTGCTGGTTCTCTCTGTAGGTACCTTTGGGTAGCTGAGGCGCTGTGAATCTGGGATGTACTGGTTGCCTTCACTGCCTCCTTCACACAGCAGACCACTGGTCTCCTGGATTACCTGTGCAGAAGGGGAAGCCATAGCCTGTGAGAGTGCTGCAAGATCTACAGGATCAATACTTCTCACCCACCCAGGACAGGCAAAACCACAGCAGCCTGGGAAACCCACGATTTACAGTCCCTGAGACCCTGGGGACTGTCCTGGTGTTGCAGCAGGCAGCCAGAAGAAACTGCTGGATCCAAGTCAGCCGGGATATGCTGCCAGCAAAGGCAGCTCTGGTGTCTTACATCCCTGCTGCTGTCTTGGGCTCCATGAGGGCTCCTGCTGCTGCTGCTGCCTCAGGGGAAGGGCCACCCCTGCCCTCAGCCAATTTATGCTGGGCACCCACCCCAGACATTCCCCACTGCTGCAGCAGCTGGGCTGGGCGGTCCCTACATGGACTTCAGCACGCTGAAGGCAGCAGAGAGCTGCAGGAAGAAGTTATCCTGGGACATGAAAATGAAGTCGTATATTTGTATAAAGGCTTGCAAGTGAGGAAGAGAGCCAGAGCACACAAGGACAGGGCTGAGATAAGATACAGTCTCCCAGCAAAGCATGGGAGCACCAGCAGGGCAAGCCCTGAAGGTGTCACTGACCCTGAGCCACTGCTCTGCCTGGTCTTTACTCTGCAGCCCCAGCACGATGACATCGGCGTTCGTGGGGATGATCTTCAGCTTGTGCTCTTTCTTCTTCACTTGCTTTTCCTTGTGAATGACAGTGCAGCCCAGCAAATTCACATCGAGCTGAGGGCTGTGGTCTTTGGAGCTCTTGTAGCACTGGGGAAGGAAGATGGGAGAGGGTGAGAGGCAGAGGAGGAGCCTTCCCTCCCACTTGCCAGCGTGAATTGAAACCCATAAGTGACTCAGTGCCAACCACATGCATTAAGTGCACTGAACACAAGAAGGTCCTATAGGCCCTACAAAGCTGTGTCCTACAAAGTACAAGGGCTACACACAGGACCTCACAGTATATACAGATACATATTTATGTGCATGCACACATAATCTGAAATACCTCTCACTGCTAGAGGGTCAAGATTGTGGTCAGCCTGTGGAATAAGAACCCCTTCTACTTAACCACCTCAAAAAGCTTCCCCAAAAAGCGTCCCTAGGCATTTTAGGGAATTGGAATTTTGGCTACAAATGTGCCCTTGTGCCTCCCTCAGCAGTCCCATGACCACATTCCTTCTGAATACTGAATGGAGTCCCCAGATCTCCAGGACATGTTCTTTGTACCATTACTTCTAGGAGTGCTTTGTTTTTGCCAGCTTGTTACCAAGGCCTGAGGTGCCACTTTCCTCCCCAGCTCATGAAAAGAGATTATTTTAAATAGAGAGTAGGGGGTCTACCCACCAGCAACCTGGTGTCCTTGATAACACACAGCTGTTTTGCCCACTGTCCCAGCCACTTCTTTCTCCACAGGAAGGCACAGATGCGGGCGTCCTTCATCAGCTCAATGGTGGCCTCTGTGGATGGCCACTGATGGGTTGCTGACTTGCCTTTGCTGCTCTCTTCTTCATCATAAGATTCATAGGAACTACTAACGGCTTCACCATCTTCTATAACAAAAGCAAAGCTCTATCATTAAATACGTTTTTAGAATGACTCTGAGCCTAACGCTTTGTCTCAGCCATGCTCACACATGCAAAAGCTTCCAGTGCAGGGACGTGTCTTTTGAGGCTCCCCTACGGGAGGATAATCAGTAGGAAAATAACCCTCCCAGATCCCTTTTTCTTTCTAGCCCAAAGTGAATCTCATGGCAATATTTTGTGCCTAATAGCCTCCATTAGCAGACACTCAAAAGACACTTCTCAGTTGGCCACAAGTTGGAGAACATTCCCTTAGACACTTTCCATTTGCTGCTTTCCCCCCACCCCAAAGATGATTTTCCACTTTTCACTTCAAGCCAAACACTCACAATTTTTAAGACAACAGCAAGCTACAATCAGCCCTTGTCCTCTGAATGTCAGAAGTAAAAATGGTATTTGCAAGGCCATGCAGCAAGCAATGATCTACTGTATTTGAGATGCCATTCCACTTTCCTGGGGTAACAGGTCCCTCTATCTACTTCAGGGACAACAAGAGGCTTTGAAGTAATACACTGTTGCAGCAGCAAAAATTAGTCATAAGTGGCAACTGTGAGTAACACTAACAAAATTTTTCATGTCCACTCTTAAATAGATTGCTGAACTATTCGGATGAGTTGGGATTTTCACTACCGAACTCTAAGGTATTGTAGGTTATTGGAGTTTTCAGCTGATCATTGATACCAGACTCATCAGAAACACTAAAAATGTTCCCCCTGACTGCAGGGGGATTTGCAATGCTCTGCTGGCATTTACAGTACAGCTCTTATTCACAAAATAAGCTCACAGAGCAAGATGGCAAGATTTGGGCAGCATCTGTGTAGGGTTTCACATTCTTGTCCACCAAACAGCATAGAGGAACATCATTAAGTTTCTCTCACTGGAATTTAACCTGATTCTCACCAAATCTTAGTATCTACACAAAAGTAACATTATCAGATGGGTGCTAATTAAAAAGAGGAAAAGTAGTCAGAAAAGAAATAAAAAAAAGCATTAGGAGCTTCAGTGAAAAACATTTCAGTTGGGTTTTTTCTTAAAATAAAAGGAATTCAGATGCAGTAACAAAGCCACAGCCTTACCCTCAGTGAAATCTTACTCTATAACATCCCTCAAGTGATCAAAGCTGCACCAAGTAAACTTACTTAAAAGCAAATACTCCCTTTCAAAGTCTCTGAATGGAGCACACTACTGGCTCACCATCTCCATACTCTCAACATATCGGACTGTCCATCTTTTATGGGAAACCTTTATTCCCTTCTAGGCATTCTCACTATGCAGACCTTGTCCACAGACACCCTGTGCAGAAATTCAGATGAAGCAAAAGTGTTGAGGTTTCTCAACCCTACAAACACCAAGCAGCTGGGTCTCTGCACTGCTGGGGACTTTTCCCTATTCAGCAGCAGCAACGGTGCCTAAGGGAACCTCATCTTCTAAATCTTGGTGCTTATCAACATGGGGCTATTGCTAACTGCCCCTCTGGCTCCTTTTGGGAGTCTCTGGGGACCCTCACCTAAGCATTAGGTCTCAGGCTGCCACCTTTCTCCTGAAAATAGCAATTTTCTTCCATGCTCTCATGGCTGCTCTTTTGTGCATCAACCACAACCACAAGTGTGGTTCCTCAAGAGATGAGCTCCTCTCCACTTGAAGAGCTGCTGTCCCAGTGACACTGCTACAGCCTCATGATGGAAAAGCATTTACCAGGCTGGGTAGTTGGCAAAATGGGACAACCTTGGCTGGGTGAATTGAGACAACACTGTGGTCACTATTAAGGCTCACTCAGTCCCAAGTCATACAGCTCAAGCATCAGTGGCAGCCATGATCGTGGATGGCTTTATCTAAATCCACCTCTCCTTTCCTCTTTGTCTTCCCATGGCCTCCCAGGGAGCTAAATCAATGTCATGATGCAGGAAACTCCAACCATCTCATACGCCCAAGCTGCCTCTGCCCCAGCAGAGCACCTTCAACCAGCCACCAAACTTGTCAATACAGCCAGCATTACCACATATCGGCTCCCCGTCAGTGACAGAACCAGGGGAATCAAAGCTGGGGAAGTTCTCTTGTCATCCTGAGCACAGGGAAAGCCACAAAAATTAATGCCTTGTGTAAAACAGGCGGGCAGAGGGAAGGGGTGGTTACCCTCCATGCATGTAATAGCATGCTGGGGGAAGTACCTGACAACCTTTGCTAAAACTAAGTTGTTGGGGATGTTTTGGTAGTGGTTTTTTTTCTTTTTTTTCTTTTTTTTTGCTGTTGTTAAAAAAAAAGGCACTTCAGGTTTGGAAAGCATGCCATACCCATTGTTATTGTGGCATAAATAACGCCCTCAGTAACCTGCAACCCCGGCCTGGGTCCAGCCGCAGCAAGCCTACCAAAAAGACCTGCACAATCGAAAGGAAAGAGAAAGGGTGACAAAGAGAGAAAGCCACAGATAAGCAAATGCAGAGAACAGGGGCATCAATCCGGCTCAGCCCCCGGGCTCCCCTCAACTCCTGAGGCTGTCCCGTCCCTGCAGGACGTACCTTTGGTGAGACTTCAAACTGGGACATTTCCAACCCATCCCCTCAAACAAGGCAATTCCCCTTAAAACAGAATCATCGTCACCGTAATTAAAACCAGCCAGAGCAGATGAGCTCTTTCAGCCGGAATAATTATTGCTCAGTTGGCAGGCACAGCCTCCCCTCGCTTTCACTGCGCTCCTTATCGCACCCTCCAATTACACAGAGACGGGCGATAAGGCTTTAACACATTTCAGCCCAGGAGGGGAGCGAAGCGGCAGCTTTTGCCGGAGCTGTAAAATGAAAGGCAGAGGCGTCCCCAGCGGAGGGGCGGGAATGCTGCTGATGGATGAAAGGGGGACGGCAAGACCCAGCGGACTCGCCCGCCCGAATCATTTTAATTAATTCACCCACGGTTTGCTACAGGGCCTCTCAGTCCCACCTCTGATGCTCCGAGAAACCTCTATCTCCTCAGCCCATCTGGAGGCTTGCTTTGATGTCCTTCCTTGGCAGCGCACCCACTTATTTTTGTGTTCCTATTTTTGTTTGATTTTGCTACGCTCATTTGTTTGGGGGGACATGGGTGTTTTCCAAGGCTACTGCTGTATTACTGTTGGAAACAGTATCGGAGATGGACTTATTACAGTGACAGGGCAATGGGAAATGGGTTCAAACTGACAGAGAGTAGGTTTAGCTTAGATATTAGAATAAATTTCTTTACTGTGAGGGTGGTGAGGCACTGGCACAGGTTGCCCAGAGAAGCTGTGGATGCCCCACCCCTGGAAGTGTTCAAAGCCAGGCGGGATGGGGCTTGAGCAATCTGATCTGGTGGAAGGTGTCCCTTTCCATGACAGGGGGTTTGGAAGTAGATGGTCTTTAAGCTCCCTTCCAACCCAAGTCATTCTGTGATTCCACAAAACATCACCAGCAGCTCCCTGAACCACCGGTCCCTTCCTATCCAGCTTGTGGGAAAAGGGGGTGGGCACAGAGGGCTTGAGGGGGGATACTGGGGTCAGGCTTTCACATCTTTGGCCAGAGCAAGCCCATGCAGGTTCAGACTGCCCTTTAGCTACAGCAGTCACACCAAGGACCCAAGACAGTCGCTAGCAATGAACATCACTCTGTGTAGGACAGGTAAGAGGTACTACTGACATCTGGTAAGTCGTGCTTGTTGAAACAAAGGGCAGCACAGGGACCTGCAGGTCTGCCCATGTGCCATAGGATTTGCAGCCTGATCTCAAGGCAAACTGGGGCACCAGCATATTCCCAGCACTGCTGCCCAGCCTCCCTTCTGCATAGCACACCGCAACACCTTCTCCTGAACCCCTGCAGCCTCTTCCTGCCACACACCTGCTGCTCCACATCTTTCCTTGCTCCTTCTGGCTCACCCCAAGGCATCACCTCAAACATAAGGCTGCCAAAAAGCACGGAGACTCTCACTGACACAATGATGCCTTTCTTCTCACACAAACCACCTTAAAAGCCATCGGCATTGTAGCACACCCGGAGGTTTGTGTAGGAGGGACCTGCTGGGGCCTGCAGAGGGGACCAGTGGCTGAGGCAAAGGCAGCACACACCTCAGTGGTGAGAGACTGCTTGGAATCCTACATCCCATCTCTGCTGGCTTCACAGGATCCTATCCCACTTATGGCTGTGATACTGCTCAGTAAAACTGAGCCCACTGGTACAACAGCTGTTCACAGCAGCCACAGACTGACTCATCAGCACCCACAGATGCCTCATTGTGACAGTGCTCCCATCATATGGGCTTTCCTCTCTTTTTGCAGGACTCTGAGCTCCCATTTCCTTAGGCATCTGACTGGCCTAGATTTCAGTGGATTGGTTGGTGTATTTGCATCTCTGAGCAGCAGGTAACCAAGTAAAAGCACAGGAGGAAGCTGCTGGGTGTGTGCTTATCACTCCTGCCAGCCAAGTCTCTGAACTCAGGGTGAGTTTATGGAGCTGCCTGGATAACAAGCTGGGTATCCCAGCACATGGATCCATGGCTGTGCTCCAGCTAATCTAGCTTTTTTTTTTATTTTTAATGTTATGGCTCTTAACACATTATCCACTTCCCCAATGTGCAGCAGGGGGAAAAAACCCTCCATTTATCTCACAGTGCAGGTAACTGGGATCCCCTGCCATGGGGATGAGACTGCAACACCCTGTGCTGCCCCAAAAGCAGGAGAGCTTCACCCCCTGTGCTAACAACCCACCTCATTTCAGCAAAACACGCGGCAGAGCTGGGGGGGCCTCTCCTCTGCACCCCAGCCACGATGAGCCCGCATCTTTTCCCACCTGAGCTGGGCTCTATCTCCTGTTCATTGCTGTAATGCAGTTGCAGCTAAAATGGGATGGTTCAGTCAAACAAAGATCTTTCTACGACTTCCTCATTTGTTTAACACTGTAACTCCTCATAAGAACAGCGACCCATGCTGAGATATGAGCTGTCATGGAGCGCAAGGTGCCCACAGGCAGTGAGGGCTGTTCAGATACATCAACCCTCGGCCACTTTAAAGTGGCACAGCTGGTGCTTCCCTGCCAGGGATCTTCAAAGCCCAGTGCTGCACGCTGGGGCTGGAGAGGGCTCAGCTTCCCTCCCAAGCAGCTCAGACTCAACACCCAAGGGTTTAGATGCAAATCTTTTACCTTTAACTCTCGCTTCTTTGCTTGCCTGAACTCTCCCTGCTGCTCTCTGCCCCATGCCATGCACTCGCTGCACGCAACGCTGATGAGCAGAGATCTGCTTCTGCAGCTGAGCGATGTAATCTGCCTCATTTGTGCTTAAATGGATTATAAAGTGATGACAAGATCAGCTCTGCTATCAGATCAGAGGAAGGCAATCTCTCACAAAGGGTGTTCACCAAAAGAAAGATGCAGGAATACATCTTAAAAAGTGAGAACCTGGGAGCTCAGCCTGCACCCACGGGGGACAGGCGTGGGTGGCACTGCTGAGAAGTGAGCGTGTATGGAGGGAACCCACACACTGTCCCCTCACATGAAGTGTGGCCTTTTAATCAAGTTTGAAGATGGTTAAACCGCCACAAGAGACAGAGCTGAATAAATAGCCAATTATAAAAACGCTTATCACTCCTCACAGACCAACAGAGCCATGGATTTTGAGCCCCAAGGGGACAATTAGAGCACTAGGACATGAATGCAAGCCACCACAGCTTCACCACTCACTGCTGAATAGAAACTTGTGTTTGACTACAGCTCATCTGCCAGAAAATCACCAAGACAAAGAGAATCCACAATGGTTTGTAACATTTTACAGCGATGTTATATTGACCCAAGTATACTACTTACTTCTACAGGAAAGTTAAAATTTGAATAATTTAGTAGTCTTTGCTCTCCAGCTAGCATTAGATCTGTAATACCAAGTGTGATGAGCAGCAGAAAGCAAATTTGTCACATAAGCTGTAAGAAATGCCCGTGGTTTCATGTACCCAGTCTCATAAACCTCCATCTCCCACATGAACCCCTGCCCCCAGGAGTGAGCTGTGATATACCATTTACAGAGATGTCATATGGCTCAGCCTCTTCATAATATCCCTCTGGGGATTCGATCTTGGGGACTGGAGGTTGTTTTGTTTCAGGAATCTGCAGAATAAATACAGAAAAGAAGAATGATTTAAGGTAAAAACCAGATCCTGGAAAACAATGGGGCACTCTTTTTCCTTTGTGTTTTAGCACTCATGTGCATCCCAGTGGATGAGATCTTTTAGATGTATACACCAGGATGTGGTACAGTTACCTCAAATATAAAGAAGTTCTTTGAAACTACTGTATAATTGTGCCATACATGTTACTTTCTTCCATACTGCTGTGAAAGCCCTGGGAAGATCAACTCCTAGCAGCAATTGTAACCCAATGGCCTTACCATGAACTGGGACTTCTGCCTGCTACACTGACCCATCCCCCCCTACCTCCTTAAGCTGCTCACTGTAACTAGGGATGTTCCCCTGTGCTATGGATTATCTTATCAGGGAACCAGAAGGGAGAACAATTGGTGCAATTTTGGCTTTAAACTGAAAGAGTAGCCTGAGTGGTTGCCAGTCGTGCCTCCAACTCTCTGACTGACAGCAAACCAACAGCTAAAAATCTCTGCTTTAGGAACTATATCAGGAGTCTTTAATTGTGCTCTGAACAAAAAATGAAGGAAACGGATAAACAACACTGATGGAAAATAAGCCTTTGAAAGGAGTTCAAGTTCTGGAAAATCCCTGTGGTGCCTGCCAAACCCCTCCCCAAATACAAGCAAGGACTGGCAGGAAAAAGAGTGCCTTGATCCTTTAGAAATACCGACACATGGGGGGGGGGGGGGGGAAGCAAAGTTAAGAAACAAACTTTTTACTTTTCAGGTATTTCACATAGCTGGCGAACAGGAGAGCAGTCCAAGGCGAGAGCAGTCCATTTGCAGCATGCCAACATCATCCAGTGCAGGTTCAAAGCTGCCCACCTGCCCTGGGCATTTACACCAACAGCTACTGGTGCCCAGAAGCAGAAAGGAAGCTTGGAAGGAAAAGGTTTTCTGGCCAGCAGCAGCCCGGGAAGGGAAACTGCTGTGCTTGTGGGAGCGAGGAACCCTGACCACACCAAAGTCACACCTCTCTGCTCCCACGTGGGTGAGCTGCCCGTGGCTCTGCCAACCTCCCAAACTTCTCCAGTGTTTTGGATTAAAAACTCCTTCTTTTGTGGGTCTGCCAGATGTTGTGAGCAGACTCTGAGCTTGTATTCCGGAGCCACGTAGGACACTGCTGGAAAACACTTGCCCTCCAAAGACTTAAGCGTTTAGGAACTTGTCCTAATGTGTTAAATTAAAGAAACAAAACCAAACCCAGTCACTCCAAAGCTTGACTTAATCTCTTCCCTGGCCAGGGAAATGTGTCTGTAATTGCCATCTGTGGTGGCCTCCACATGTAGCCAGCTCACATTGTGCTATGACCATAAACAAATTGCCTACACAAAGAAACGCTGTGGGTTTATTTGACACCATCCCACAAGTGTCAGGGAAGGGGCTGCTCTGTTTTGTTTCCTACAGACAATGGAAGCCAACAGGGACTAGGTGGGACTGCACCTTAGATGCACCCAGAAGCTACTTTTTTCCTCTTCTCTTTCCCAAAAAGTGTGGAGTTGTTTTCTCTCTAGCTTAAGTCAAAGGATATGTATTGTGTTATTTAACCACACTGGCCCCTGCAGAAAACTGAGCATGCAAACACAACCACCTTGGGCATCTGCATTCACCCCAAGTGACTTTCTCTGTGGATGGCTGCAGAAAGCAGAGGAGCTGCCAGGGCTGCTGCAGAGAGGTCACCAGTGTCTGAGCCACGGCCTGCAGAACTCATTGTTTAAAGGTTGCTTTGGGACAAAGCCAAAGAAATTAGTGGGATCCAGCTGGGTCACCCCTGTTGGGTTGGCCACGGACTGCTGCTGTCAGTGGATACCAGGGACGATCTGCTGTGCGGAGCTTTATCACCAGATTTCTCCTGTGCCTCAAAAGGCAAGTGTACAGCACCACCACCTCAGCATCACCAAACCACAGAAAACTCCACAGAGCTGAAATAGCTGTAATCTGAATGCCTCTGCTAACCTCCCAGTGCTCCCTCCTCCACTGCCCAGGTGGCTGTGGCTCCTGCCTGCACTGGGAACTGCAAATGCAGATAGGGAAAATCCATTTTGCCCCAACAGCAATTTCCGCACATTAAAGCTCTCCCAAGCCCTGCTCCCTGAAGAACACTCAGATATATTTGCTGCCAACAGCTCACTGACACTCAGATGCTCCCAGTGAGGAGGTACAAGAACTGCTCGTTAGGTTAGCTCCAGTGGCAAGCAGGTGGGAGAAGGTAGTTCCCAGCACAGATCTGTGAGAAGACAGATGCCTTAGGTGCCCTTCTCACCTAAAATCCGAGACTTTTTTTCTAATTCCCTCATTTAACCTCCTGATTGCCCAGTCAGAAAGCTGGGATGCACCAATCACAAGTGAAATGCCTTGGAGACACACGGCTGCTGCTTCCCCAGTTGTGCTTTCATTCCACCACACTGCTGTCCTCCTGCCCACCACGAAATTCAAAGCCAAACGGCAATTCCTGCTCTGGTCACTGCTCCCAAGCAACTCCAGCTCCAGTACTGTGTTTCCAGCCAGCTGCGTGGGCAGAGCCCTCTGGGGCTGGAGCAGCTCCCAGCAGGCAACCACACTGCATCCGAGGGTTTGTCAGCTGCATCCCATCCTACCCCCTTGTTTTCCCAGCTCCTTCAGCTAACTCCAGCCGAGCCACACAGCCTCCTGGGCAAAAGTCCTGGAGCCTCACCCTGCCCTCCTTCCTGGGAAAGGAGCAGATCCTCCTTTGTGGTTGATGAATGCATCACCCCGTCCTCCCCATGCATACTCCCTGCCCTCCTTTCCCTTCACATCCTGAAACTCCAGCTACAGCAATTCCCACATTGCATCAACTACTGAACAACAACATCCAGGGTCTCGAGGATGACTTGTGTCTCTCTAGGACAGCCAGGCTGGCTTGCTGGCACAGAGACAGCATGCCACTGAAAGCTGATGGTGTTTAACTGATTTATAGCTGCCCTACAGAAAAATCTACAGTGCCAGAAACCCCTCCTCGCAGACCTGTGGGCTGTGCAACCAGCATAACACCTGCACCCAGTGCACAGACAGCAGCAGGTGCTCCAGCTGTAAGCTCCTGCACACTCATGGGGAGCCCGAGGCTCTCACAGCTGTCTGCTCCAGCTGTGCACAAGCTTTTTGGGAACCACAGGGATTGCTGGATGCCCAGCCATCCCAGGCCACCAGCCAGCTGCAGCACTTGCACCAGCCCCACACTGAACTGCAGTCTTCTTAAAGATGAAACACACAGCTGGAAACCCCTAGTTCAATATTTTATTATTATTTTTTAAATAAAGCTCACCAGGACTCTTTGCCTCACTAACAAACAAGGGCAGAGGTCTCTCCATTCAGCCATGCTACACAGTGTGTGACAAAAGTGAAGCATCAGATCCCCAGGAAAGCAAAGGATGTGCAAAACTTACCTTTGGAGGGGGGAGGTCTGGCAGGCTCTTCTGAGGAGGTGACAAATGCAGTCCTGAGTCTCCATTGGTCAAGGAGTTTCTCCGATCTAGCACTGCAAGCCAGAAACACAATTATATTGATGTCATGTGGCATCTCCCAGCAGAGCACTTGTTACCCTGGGTTGAGCTGGAGCAGAGAGGTGCTATTTCAGGAGGAACCAGAGTGACAATTACAGGCAGGGCTGTAGGGCCACCATGTCATTTCAGGCCATAGACAGCAATGTGGCACTAGGAGACCCAGCAAAAGAGCTGACCTCTGGTTTTAGGATATGTTTTTTCTTCTGGAGGGAAAACTGTGAAGGCCAGGCACATTGCTGAGACTTTGAGGGGTCATCAGAAGCAGCATGGGCAGACACTACACAGTATCTGGAAATCCATGGCACTTTAGTCCTTGCTAGCTCTGGTCCCTGCTGCTGTGAGCACACAGGTCTGTGATTGCTCCTCTGTCACCTTTCCCAAAAACTGGGTCTAACACCACCCTGTTCCCAGGGCAAACTGCAAAGGTGGCTGCTTAGCTGAGTGCACAATGACTTATCAAAGCCAGCCACAAACAGTAATTGCTGCTGAAGAGTTGTTCTTGCAGCAGCCCAGGCCAAACACATGAAAGGGCATAAGGCAGCAGAACTGCTCCAGGCAGTCTGTGTCTGCCTCTGGAAAGTCAGATTTTCCAAGCAGCTGAATGCAGAGTGATTCAGTAGCTGGAGGGTACATTGAAGGCTCAGAAAACTTGTGTTCAGTCCCTCTTCCCCCACCACAGAACTCTTGGATGGCCTCAAACAAGTGCCCAAATCCCACGACCTCTGAGATGGTGGAACAAGTGGAGCAAGGCACAAATGGCTGAAAAATTAAGGACTTTGAAGGCACTATCTTCTGCAGAGGGAAAGTTTCCTTATACAGTGTCTGTTGTCAAATACCTTGGAGACACGAGGCTAAGATATCCACATATTGCAAATCCAGTAAATTAAGTAAGGAAATGAGGTCCAAAATCTGCAGTGAGTTGCTGCTGCAGCTCCCAAGTCACCTGCTGATGCTCCAGCCACATTCCTTGGGCACACACAGAAACCACCAAGGCATCACACAGTGCCCAGCAATGGTCAGCACTGTGCTTAGAAGATGCCAGAAGGAACTTTGCTGCATTTTTCTGGGCTTTAAAAATAGAAGTTGGAAACCACATTACTCTGTTCATGTCTAGGGCTCGGAAGCCACAATGACAGCCCTGCCCTGCCAGCCTGCAGCTCCTGGACTCATAGCACAAAAGTCCAAAACACATCTCGTGACAGGTTTCTCCCTTTGACACTGGTTTCCAGGTCATCAGCACTGGCTAACTTAGCTAAGTCATGAGGACACAGAGGTCCATGGATGAACAGACTCCACCTCCAAGCATCTGTTTGCATCCCACAGGTAGGGCTGTTGGATGTCTTGTAATGCTCAACGTAAAGCAGGTGGGCCTATGACAACAACTAATCATGGGGAGATCTACCAAAATACCCCATGATCATACTGCCAGAGTCATACCTACAGGCTGCTGTTGGAGGTTGTAAAGGACCAAGGAAGTGGCACTCTCAGGGCAGACACCTTCCATCAGCAGCAGCCAGTGAGGCCATTGCTACTATGGGAACCACCAAAAACAAGGGTAAGATTTCCTAAAGCCCCAGTGCTGTGAGAGCACACTTGAGCACAGCTACTGTGGCGAAGAAACTCTACAGGGCTTGAGAGGTCCTTGTCAGTCTCAGCCATGAAAGCGTGGTCCCCATGTCCCATCACAGGCGTTTTGTGCACAGACTGGCAACAGATAAAAGGGGTAAAGAGAGCTGCACAACCACAGGGAGATCCATATCACACCCTCTGTCACCAGTGGGCACTAGGGCCCCCTCCATCTGCTCAACCTGAACCTGCAGGCACAAACCTCTCCATCCAGTTACAGAGGCAGGATCAGGCTGTACACCCAGCTGCAGCTGTGGCTAAGATCCCACACGTGTGTCTTCCTGACTTCAGCATTTCCAAATAACTCAGAAGTTTTACTTGGAATAGGGAGGTTGCTGAAAACAGGGAAAAAGAAAAGTGCCAGGTCCCACAGGGAGTGACTGAGTGGGCAGGCTCATGGCCTTCATAGGGAAAAGTCTGAAATAAAAGAACCTAAACGTAAAAATAAAGTTTACGAAATCTGCCCTGTATTTCAGCATGGTGGGTCAGTGCCAGGCCTTGCTTTATGCACCCAAATGAAAACTGATATAAAGAGATATTTCTGTTACTGCTCAGCTGCTGGAGCTACCGGGAAGCTGTGTGATCCTGTTATAGAGCATTACAGCATCACCCAGATCCTGTCAGATCATCATCCTGGGCCTGCATATGTAATCCTGTTTTCAGGGGCTTTTGAAGTTAACCCAAATTCGACCGCAGGTAGTTTAAAGAAGAAAGCAGAGCAAACAAACAAAAAACTCCACCACAATGCAATAAAACCAAAACAAGCAACCGTAGTAGTGGAGCAATCCCAACTCTTGCAGGACCAGCACATCAACAGCAGGTTGCACTGATGGGTCCTCAACTCATCCCTTTTCATTGGAAGCTCTGGGGCAGGGACAGCCTCTGCCTAGGTGTGCATTGAGGAGATGTGTGTCACTAATAATCTCACTCCACACAATTATCAAGAACAGCTTTCATGATGAACTTCAAAGAGGAAGAACATTTTTAGACAATTACGTTCTTTGCCGTGTCACAAATTCAAAACCTGGGAAATCCAAATTGGAAATGAACATTTTATCCAGGTTTAATTTCTTGGCTTGTACACTGCAGAACTCTTGCGTCCCTGGGAGATGAAGGTGCTCTGCCTGTGCAGATGCTGAGGGTGCAAGCTGGACCCAGGAACTCACCTCAGTGATGAGAGAGACCCTCCGGGCTAGAGCAGAGTAACACAGAAAAGAAGACACATACTTTTCGAGGTCTCAAAGAGGTGAAGTGACTTGTTTTGTGGCCAAAGAAAGCATGAAGGCTTCCTTAAATATTTCAGGCACTGGAGTGTCAAGCCTTAGAAGGCAACATTTTCATCCCAAAATAATGACCTCCAAAGTGCTACTTCCAGGAATAACCTCGCAGTGTTGGCAAAGGACCACTATTTCCAAGGGAATGCTATGAAAATGGCAGTCCTTCCACACCATCAACTGCATCAGCCCTCAGGGCTGCCAGAGCACTGGCAAAGCGAGGCTCTAACTGTGTGTGCCTTCTTCACCCCGTTAGACGCAAAGCAAATATTAATCTTTAGCTCCCTACCTTTATCTTCTTTCTCTTGGTCACCCTGCTGCTTATGGACCGTCACTTTGTTCATATAAATATACTCCTCATCGCCACCTGCAACCAAAAGGAAAAGTGAACTCTTTCCCTACATGTTGCTTTCACACTGCTAAGTTTTTCCACAAAGGCAGATGTAAAAAGTGTCTCTGCCGAGTACATTTGGGGAGAGAATGTTGGTTGAGGCAACGTGCAGGAAAAACCCCAAGCAATAATAAAAAGCAGAGAAATTAAGTGCTTTATAGTCAGGAAATTCCGTAAGTTAAAATTTCTACTTAAACATTAACTTGGCCAAACAGTACATCCTGTGTATCTTACAAAGTGGATTAAATAAACTTAAGATTTAATATGGAAAACAGAAAGGATCAGGAATCTTGGGAATCCTTTGCTTGTAAAGCTGGACACATAACTATAGTAATTTTACATAAACAATTAGAGGTCACTGCAAAAATAAACTCAGTTTCATTTTCTCCTTCTAATTTTCATGTCTCCCCTTCCCACCAGCCTCCAGGAAAATGCTGCTCCAAGACCCTGCAGCAATTCCCATGACAGCCCACTGCCTCCCAGTCCTTGGTTTTCCATGTCCGTACCACTGGACTTGGTGTAGACTCGCAGAAGGTCGGAGAGGAAGCTCTTCTTCACAATGGCAGTGCTGCTCAAGTTCTCCTTGTCCAGTATGCTCAGAAAATCTTCAAGTTCTGTGAGCAGCTGCTCGAGAGCTACGACAGAAACAGAGACAGCTTTTGGCAAAGCAGTTGGGTTGTGTGTCAATAGAGGACACACATTAATTCCGTGTTTCCCAAGATTCTTTGCATTTTTCTGCCCAGGAATAATTAATATTTAATTTTCCAACCGGAACCCTCCCTCTACTTTTGAAAAGAAAGTGGGTCCCAAAACCAAAAAGTCTTCAACTTCCCTTAGTCTGTTCATACATCACTGAAATTCCATGTAAATGCCTATTCCTCTTCTGATAAAACTTCTTCCTCAAGTGGGAAAACCTGGAGGAATTCTGAGCATTAGGGCTGAGATTACACGAAAGCTGCTTGCAAGATCTTGATTCATGCATCTTGGGTCCTGGCAAACATGGTTCAAACCTCATTTGGCTTGGCATCTACCAAAGGCCCTGCCCTTTGCTTCCTCTTTCTAAGCCTCCTCCTTATCTGGGACAGATGGTGCTCTGGGCAACCTGGTCTTGATGGAAGGTGCCCCTACCCGTAGAAGGGATGTGTTGGAACCACATCTTTAAGGTCCCTCCCAGCACAAACCAGTCTATGATTTTATGATTCATTCTGTGATTATTTCTGTCTGCACTGATTTGAAAACGTTTGTGTCTTCCAAAAAAGAGAAAAAAAAAAAAATTGAAAAATAATTCCAAACCTCCCACATACATGAACCACAACTCAGAAACTTCTCAAGCCATCTTGCTTGGGTAGCGACCACACAGAATATTTTACCATGTGGAACTGAAGACACAAGACTCAGCAGCATCTCACAGAGCCTCACGAAACCTTGTTGTGCCAAAGACATCCCTGCATACCCGAAACAAGCAGCTCGGCCACACCACTCCCCATCCCCGGCAGCTGAGCCAGGCTAATGGGCTTGTTTTCCTCCCGGGGAGGTGTTACACAGCTCTGCCACCAACAAATCACTTCTCTGACAGGGCTCACGCTGAAGCAACAGACGTTTAATTGCTTGCTTTTGTTCACACCAAGGTTTATCGTGGGCTAATTAGCAGCAGTGGCAGGAGCCCATTCTTGGGAGGAAATAACAGGGTATATTATGTGGAGAGAGGAAACACTGAGCAAGAATGACAGTGTGTGAGGAAAACATGCCAAACCCAGATTGTTCCTCCCCTTTGGAGGCTCCCCTGTTCCACTGCTCCCTGATGCTAAGGATCTGCGGAGATGGGCAGCGAAACTTGGGTTTGACACCACCACGCTTCCAGCCAGGCAGTGACTCCTTAGCACATCACCAGGGAATGTGACTTATGGATAACGTAGCTGGGACAAAGCTCCATTCCCTTTACTTACAGCATTTCCATACTCTACGATCCCATGGTACTCCTGTGAATCACAGCTCACACCAATGAACTAGAAAAGTGTTAATATTTTGGTTTCATAATACAAAACACCTGAGCATCTCTAGCTCGAAGAGCTACCACCTCCAAGGTCACAAAGACCATTTGTTTAAGGACAGGAGAAAGCCATCACCTTCTTACTCCTCCACCTTTGGTCACCAGGCAACCCTTTCTTGGGTGAATACATGTTAGAAAATTGATAAATAAAGTGTAAATTGTACTGTAAAGGTTTATGTTGCTAGATAGTAATTGAAAAAGCTTGCTACTGCTCTCAGACTGTATTAATCTTCACCAGCTGAACTGTAAAGCAGTCTAATGACTCCTGATCAATCAATAACAGCTCCAGAGGAACCAACCAACTGATAGTTATTCATGCTTTGTTCTATACCCTTTACACCACAATAATTCTCTTCTGGTCTGATTTAGGACCAGTAGGGAATGGAAAACACCTGCATCACACTGTGTTAACTTGAACGGTTTTGCTAGCTGCTGCTTTGCCCAGAGAAAACAAGAATCACTTCAACAAACAGCAGCTTTTTTCCATGAACTGTAAGGAAATGGGTAGTATTTGCTGACAACAATATTGGATGCCACTGATACCATTAAGCAATAAACTGTGAGCATTTGGTGTCAAACCTACTCATAACTGGCTTCTCTCAAGCTCCAGGGACTCCATTTCTTCTCAGTTTAAGAAAACCCCACTAGGGTACATCACAGCCTTGCTATACTCCTTTGCTTCAGTGGCCCACTTCAGAAAATTAAAATTGAGGTCAGTTCCTGCTGGTCAGGCCAGCTGGACAGGACATTTATGTATCAGGGATGATATCACAAGAAACAGCACAAAGAACACCTAACCTGAACTTGAAGCTTCAGAAATGGGTCAGCTCCCAACAGCAGTTCACGTGGATGTCACGACAGTGGGTTTGCAGGGAAGGGGGTATAATTCCCATTCCCTCCTCCACTCCCACAACTGTAGAAAATGACTTTATTCTTCTCCCAGGCATCCACAGCTAGCACAGACACAGGGCTGAGCTCTTATGAATAGCACAGCCCATACAGTAGGTTACATTTTCCAGCCCACCAAAGCTGAACTCAGGCTTGTAGTGACTCAAAGCAGCTCATTTAGGATGTGATCCTGGGGCCACAGAGGTCAGTGGAAAGACTCTGTCAGACTTCAATGGATTCAGAGTTCAAGGACTCAAGAGAGATTAATTTTGCTCTTCTCCAACAAGAAGCAGTATATAAACCATCGGCTCCTATGCAAGTATCTCACTGATCTCAGCCGGACATTCCCAATCCAAACCTGCCACCTGCCACTGACCATTCATTTTCTTATATCAGAGGGAGAATAAGCTAATACTCATCAGAGACTGATGAATGTGGGAAATAAGAAGAATTAATACAACAAGGGTCTATAAGATCCTCTGTGCAAGTATCACAGCAGGAGATAGGACTAAAACCAGCAGGTCAATAGGACTAAAACCAACTGAGAGCCCTTGTACATCAAACCAACTCAGGATTTCGAATGCTGGAAGTCACTGACTGATCTCAGCTAAAGACCCATCATGCTGTGGGGGTGATGTATGGATGATGTATGGAACATGCTCATGGTAAAACCAGGGTGGTGGTTATCCAAAGCAGTCTGAAACGAATGGTTCTCCCTCCAAGCTACCCTGTTTTGCTCTTCTTACCTTAGCAGTTTAGAAATGAGAACACATAAAGAGGTAATCCCTGTAGCTAGTCTTGCTCTGCAGGGCAGTTGTTACAGATGTGAGGAACATATTCGCAAAATCAAGTGACTGTGAGCAGCGGGATAAGAGATCAGAAGACAGATGCCCAAGGCACAAGGCAGTGCAATTCTCAGAGACGCTTTAGTGAAACCTTTTCCCACAGCTACATTGCTATGAGTGCTCTCATAGCACTTCATTGTGGCTCAAGTAATCTTTCTGGCACCATCTTAAAGAAATACCTCCATAGTACTTGCAAAAATTCACCCTGCTTTATGAAAAACAAGAGATTACTGCTAAGGTTAAGATTGTCAGAAGAATTAAGGGGCTTGGCCAAGGTCACTGTGAATACCTGTACTGAGTCCACCCCTCTCAAGCCCCAGGATATGATCTACTCCAATTCCTTACAAAGCATGGCCACAGATCTGGGGTACCATTAGAAATGACAGCACAGCTCATGTCATGTTCTTCTCCATGGCAACAGGCATCACTAACTGGATAAAACCCATAAGGATTTTGCAACACACGATGGAGAGAGGTGTAGGAACACCACAGTCAATGAAAAACTTAATTGATTTGCATCTGCAGCGAGTGGATGATCATCACTGCTAGGACTGCATTTTAAAGTGCATAGAAATATCACGTCTTTACTGATGTAATAAGGATTTATAGGGTGGGGGTTACAGTCAGGACTAGCAGCTCCTTCCTCTTGCATGCACTTAACTGGATGATGAGATATCTTCTCCCTCCTTTTACTCCAAGGCAATGCAACCCTTTCTATGGAAACTCCTGGGCTGCCTCTGACCACCACAGGCTCTCTTGGTTTGAAGGCTGCAACTTTGGTCACAGCAATAAGCAAAGAAATGCTTTAAACACAACTGATCTGTTTCACCAGCAATTCAGTGGCGGCAGGACAGCACTGAAAAGGGCTTCTTTTGGCAGGAGTCTGCCTTTCTTTGCAGACAGAAAAGTCTCTTGCATTGCAGCAGTGTCTATCTTAGTTCATGAGAAGCTAGAGCCAAAAACGAAGCAGCTTGCAAAGCCCTCATTGAGGAAGCACATTCCTTTCAAAAGAGCTGCCAATTTTGCCTGACACCAAGGTCACTGAAAGGTAAATGACCATTAAACTAGATTAAAAAAGCCATTCCTACCAATAACCACTGATCTTTGTCATTGTGCTACAATAACAACCTACGTCTACATCTAATTACTTCATGTCTTGGCCTCATGAGGAAATGGAAAGACAGGCTCAGAATGAACTTTCATTCAAGTGTTTTAGTAACCACTGGGCAGGATTATGTTAAAGCATTTAATCTAAATTCAATTACTTACTTTATCAAGGTAGAGGGGCCCAGCCACCAGACAAAGAACTGTAATAAGATACATTCTAAAAGACAAACTCTTTCCTCTGCTGAGATGAGAGGTGAAAGATAAGGAGAATCATTTGCTAACCGGAAACTAAGGCATAGAGAGATGAAGAGATTTGCCCAAGGATACAGGTATATTCTTCAGCAGATCAGGAATACAACCTAGCTTTCCCATATCCCAGCCTGCAGATCTGGCTCCCAACCCCACTCTCCTTGGATTCCGAAGTGCTGGGAGATAACCCACACTCCTGCCCAAAGCAGAGTCTGGGTTTGGTTCTTTTGGCTTCACCCTCTCTTCTTAGAAGGGGCTGGGCTAAGCTGCTGGCAAACGAACAGCTCGATTCAGGCGCCAGGTAAATACCTGCAGCCTGTGGCATGCCAAGCTTTTTGCTGCAAAATCTCTGGCAACTCTCGAGACAGTGAAACCAATAACAGCGTGGTGACTCATGAAAGCCTCAGCTCACAGGGGCAGAGGGGCTCCAGAGGGGTATCTTGAGGTACCTGCTCACACCCAGCCTGCCCAGAGTGCCTCCACCACGCAGAGCCTACCATGGCAGCCTTTCAGCCCCCATTTCCTGCTGACCAGCCCTGGCTGGCAGCACTGGGATTCCCCAGGGGCTGCTTTTGGCAGAAAGCAGTTCCTTTCTAGCCCTGCTTTCTTTTTTCCCTTCGCTGCATAAAATGAATAGGGCAGCTGACGAGCGTGCAGGGAGGACAGGCGGGCACAGAGGCAGCATTCAGGCTGCTGAATAGCAAGTGCTGTCAGAAGAGCAGGAGGACCCAGCCCAGGCCTCCTTGGCAAATTTTGAGTCTTACAGTAACAGTTGGTCTTTGCAAGAGAGAAAAGTCGCCCATGGTTACAGCTAGAGAAGGCCATTCTCCCCAGCTGTGAGGAAAGGCAGATGTGTGGATGGTGACAGCTGTAACAGCTGGATGACCCCTACACCGGGCCACCTTCCAAAACAGCAAAGCAGATCCTTCCTCAGACAAACCAACCCTCCTCATTCTGCCAGCTTCAGGGTCTTGCAGAGAAAGGAGCAGTGAAGAAAAGGGTACAGCAATGCCTTGGCCCTTTTGCAGTGTTTACAGCTCCTTTGCCCTGCTCTGGATGCCACAGGCTTTGGCTCACACAGGCAATGGAATGCAAGGAAGGACAGGCGGCAAACAGTTCATCCAAATACAGCACTGGGAAGAAGCAGCATCTCTGCTGAACCCCAGGAATCTGCTCCTCTGAAAAGCATCCCCATCACACTGAAATCCCCCCAGCATTCACCCAGGGTGATGAGCAGAATACAGCAGATGAGTATAGACTGTGGTTTACCATCCTGGTTTCGATCATCACAAACAATGCTTTACTTCCCACACTTGTGCCTGCAATGACTGGACAGCCTCCCTTCTTCTAGCTTTTTGTGGGAAGAGAATAAAAAGTCCAGTCCACTTCTGTCCAGTTGAAACTTCTCTGTTCTCCCCCCCGCCCCCCTGCCCTGAGACAAATAATTATGAATATATAAACATTTGTAGAAAAACGAAATCTCCCCACAGCAAAATGAGAAGTGTTGTGTTTATTGAAGGAAAACCCACAAAACCCCTTTCCAAGCTTCTGGTAAACAATGAACTTTCTCATTGGAGAACCACTGCTAGATTAAACCAAATAAAAGGCAAAATTCAGAATCCTGAGAGAAGCTAAAATCCCTCAAAAAACTGTAAAACTTGAGAACTCCTATCAGAGTTTTCCTAATAAGCCAGACAAGTGTCAGACAGTTAGAACCACTGTCACAAAGCCGTCTGATTTTCAGACACAATGAGTGCTCACAAGGAAAAAGAAAGAAAAAATAAACCCACTCAGACTGCCTCTAGTGATGTACCTAAAATCCAGTACTGCCTGGATTCAGGCTCATGTTGGCAGCATTAGGCTTGTCTTTGTTGCAAAGGATGATTCATGGAAGGAGAGAAGCAAACAATGTGTTTCGTTGGTCGTGGGCTGTGAACTGCACAGATGAACCCAAGGAGCTCTGCGTGGGCTGCTCTGGAAGTTCGAACAAGCCTCGTATTGAGTAGTGGCAGCTCTAACCCAGGAACTCTGAACTTTACCAAAACGGCAGCAGAAAATGCACACAAAGCCTTTTTCAGTTAGCTGAGCAAACAACAGGCTCCTCTTCCCTCGGCTGGAAGGTGGGAAACAGCATCCAAGAAAAATTAACAAATAAAAAGAAAAGAGAAGAGAAGCAAAACATGAAAATTACTGTGCCTTAAGGAGTTTTTACTGAGCACTCTTGTAGTTTAGTGCTATATTGCTTTATTCTATCATAGAAAGGTTTGGCTTGGAAGGGACCTTAAAGATCATCTGGTATGCAATGGAGGGTGTTCATGTGACACTTCAGTAGAGTGATGTCTTTCTTTGCAAAGGAAGACAGAGCAACTGGTGAGTCACTGGAGGTCTCACACTGCCAAACAAATTTGTTGGATGACATCTGAGAGAAGCTGCCACCTCTTCCCTTTGGAGCATAACATATTAGCGGACCTCTCATCAAGCTCAGAAGATCCTCAAAGCTTTACAAACTGCAGGTCTGTGCTCACATACCTAGTGATGCACACAGCATCAGCAAATGGGAACGTATCACAGAGTGCCAGGGGAAACCGTGCTGGGACCTGGGCTGGATCACACTGTCACCCTGAGAAGCGCCACATCCTCACCATGTGGGGGACCAGGTCACATACCACTTGTGTAACACATTAACTTCTGCTGGGGCAGAACTGAGCCAGGAAAACATCAGGGAAGCAACTAAAGAAACATCAGTGCAGTAGTCAAAAGGGTAAATAATAATCAATCCTAATGAAGATATCTGTCAACTAAAAATATTTGGACCAAGTCAGGCAGGGGAGTATGTTAAAGACAACACTCTTTCTAAGCTAAATATCCCCAAGAGCAGGGCCTGGTGGGCTCCCTTCCCAGTGGGGAGAAAAACAATCCCAACAATTTGCACAAAGCAGAAATCATGTTTGCTGCCAAGCCCCAGAGTTGAATCCTACAGTGGCGTGACAGAGAGAGACATGATTTCCTCTGAAGCTTCCACCATTGATTCCCTTCTGTCCCCACAGACTTTGCTGCTGTTTTTTTCCCCCCAACTCCTTCAGTTTTGAGCTAAGATTGGCAGCTGGTTGCTTTGGTTCTTTTTCTGTCTTGTGAGTGTTGCTCTCCTCTCCATCACTCTAGGGGGGTTGTGACCACCTGACCTGCAAGTTGAAGTACATCCGCTGCTTGCTATCTAATGTAATGCACAGCTTTATCCAGGAAGGGGCTACTAAGAGGTGTCCAATCAAACAGAACAGCTGCTTTCAACAAAAAGAAACACGCAAAAAACAAACACATGCCACAGACAGATGGGGCTCTACTGCTGGAACACAGCACAACAAGGAATCCCAGAGCCACCTGCTCAGCACAGACTTGTTCTCCTCTGCCCTAATGCAGTCTTTGCTTCATGAATGGGGCAACACGTGCTCCCTGGACCTCAGCTCAGGTTTTTGTAGGCAAAACGCTGTGGCAGACTTCACATCATCGTTGTTCATCCCTCTGCATGGCTGCATCTAGAGGAAAGCACATTTCCACCCCTGTCCACGTTATGGAACAGCAGCAGAACAGCAGGCACACAACTGTCCTAATGTCTGCCAAGCCCACAGCTACAGGACACCTCTTTCCCATGGAAAAAAAGGAAGCCTGGGATACCACGCTCCCAAAACAGTGACTGAGAAAATGCAAAGTACTAACAAGATTAACTATCACAAATGATGATGAAGACAGCCCTGGAACGACACCCCGCAGTTTGTACCACTTCAACACAAATAAAGGAGGTTAACTGCCAAAAATATTTTGAGATGGATTTCTCTCTTGCAGGCAAGACACAAATTAAAGGAAGCTGCCAGATACATATAGGGTTGTGTTGTTTTTTTTAAGAGAGGACAAGCACACACATATGCATGCACACACCCTCCTAAGGCCTCATATCAAAGCATTTTCCCACCATTCTCTGTTGATTTAATGGCATCATTTCTCCAACGAACAATAGGAACATAACAGAAGGGGAAAGCAATTATGTTTGAGAAAGCAAAAGCAAGAGCTCTGGGGTCAGCGAGAAAGACAGACACACAGCCCTGGAGTCCCCAGTCTTTTCCTTGCAGTTTCCTTTGCAGCAAGAGCTTTTTGAGCCCTGCCACCCACAACAGCCAGGGCTTGGCCTCTGTGCCTGCAGCTGAAAAGCAGAATGACCACAACGTTATTACACTAGTGCAGGGGAAGAACAAGCTTTAAAAGTATCTTGAGCGTATCAGGGTAGGCTGGCAGAGCCTAACAGGAGTATCATCATTGAAAGCTAGACTTCTTTCTTAATAATCTTGCTCAATCCCTTGCCCAAACATTGAATGCAGTCCTTATCCATCCTCTTCAAGGTAATCTGGAAGCCTAAACACCAGGAGGGAGTATCATACAGTTAAAGTACTGAGCAGTGTTGATGCAGCAATGTGCAAACCAGAGAGATTTTACCTTGGAAACCCAGTGTATAACCATAAGCAGAGACATTTGCTAAAAAATCCACCAACAATCCCCCTCCCCAAATTCCCCAATCCACAGACATCACCAAGGACCAAAGCTCACACTCCTTCCTAACAAGACTGAAAGCAAACCAGCCTTTACTAAACTTCAGTTTAGGGTTAAGAAGTGTGGAAAGGTAAGGTTCAGGAATACTACAAAGAGGTCAAATTACAAATTCTCTCCTGTCCTGAGTCACCAGTGCTCAGTGAGAACCTCCCAACGGGGCTCCAACATTTGCCACCAAAGGAGGCCACAGCTCCCACCCACCCTCCTACACATGAGGGGAAGGCAGAACTGTCAGATGACCCCAGCACCGTTCCTATATAAGAAATGCCACCTTTATTCCTCTCCCACACCTCCAACGTGACATTCCACTGCAGTCAGGGTGGCAGAGCAGCCTCCCAGGAGCAGGCAGCTCCCCTGTTTGCTACGGATTACCAAGGCAGCTGGGCACCACATGAGCTGTTTCAAGACACGTGTGCCCTGTGGGGAAACACCAGTCTTGTCCTAATGCTTCACTGATGCCCTGAGAAACAGAGGCTCTGCCCTGCTTCACACCCCAAACATCGCTTTCATCACTTGAGAGGTTTTCAAATGGGGTTCAAGTTTTTAGTATCATTGTCATCTGTGTTATTAATTGACGTTGCCAAGAAACTCCCAAATATATTTTCTTAGTAGAGGCTGTCTGTCCAATACTCTTAAAAACAAGTATTGGTGACCTTGAGAAAAACAAGTGCCACTCATGGGGAGGATCCTCAGAGGAGAACCTCTCCCAAGCCACCCAATTTATACAACGGCTGCACACACACTACTCTTCCACAGGTTTCATTCACCATGTGAAAGAAACATGTCCTACTAAAACACAGGTGTCAATACCTGGAGGGAAAATGGTGACAGTTCTCATAAGTCAGGAGTGTACTGGGATTAATGAGGCAGCAATATGCAAACTGAGGTGGAACCAGTGAAGACAGAGGGTCGGGATGCCAGTGCATTGGAGACTACAGGAGCTCCACACCACTAGTGGCATGAGGAGATACAACGTGAGCTCCCGTTTGCTTCCCTACAGATCCAGGCCCCACATGGTGTGATAATCACAACCACGGAACATGGATCGGAGAGCCATGGACAATTACCTACTGAGGCAAACAACTTCTGCAGTGACCTACCTAATGGGCGGCTCCTGGTTTGACCCATCGTGAGACACGTGTCTCACCACAAGGTAAGGAAGAGGCAAGAACCCAAAAGCTGCCAAGACTGAGAAACAAACCTTGAATTACCATTAGGGTCACAGGAGAAGCTTCCACCTGTACCCTGAGCTTGAGCTCATCTCCAAGCAGCAGCAAGTCAGACTCACAAAGATGCCCAGAGGTGAGGAGGAGGCTCAGGACATGACAATCATATGGCACCTCTGCTGCCCACCCCAGCAGGGCCCGGCGGGAGCCCTGGGGGGCTGAGGCAGTGGAAAACCAGGACAAAGACCAGCATTTCTTTTTTTCCCCATGTGAACTGGAAAACTTCTCCCTTTCTACCTGGACTGTGAGGCATGGGAAAGGAAAGACAGCTCTCAAACCAGCAAAACAACCATTTACCAGATAAAAAAGATTTTCTTACTTTGTCTGTCTTGCACTTTTTTTACATGAATGAGAGCCAGTTATACAGACTGGGAACAAGACTTTGAATTAAACCTCTGAAACCCATTACATAAATATGCCAAAGATATCACTAATCCTTACACAGATTTAAAAGTTAGATCATTATTTTCATCTACCATTTCAGCAGAAAGTGTGCAACAAGAAACTGCTGATGAACGAGTTCAAGGCTTTCCAGCAAATCTAGCTTCCTTGGAGCTTTTCTAAACCTACTTTTGACTCTTTCATCTCCCTCTTAAGAGACTTGGGAAGCATCCTTGTAGCTTTGCTGTAACTTACCCCGCCTGATGTTTCTCTTTTCCCAGCGTTACACACTAATAAACACTTATGTCATCCTTGGTACCCGCGGATCTCTTCCCGCCCATCTCATTCCTGGAGCAGTGGTTTGGGATCAGCAGCTCGTGCCTGGCTCCCTGTGGTTAGGGCAGGCCACACCATCCTCACTCCAAACCGCATTGCTGTGTTTGCCGTCCAGAAGAGGAACATAACATAGTGTGGCATTGGCACTAATGAATTAGCAACTTCTAACAAAAGTAATAACTTGAAGGAACTCTCTTATTTACTTACTGCTAAGTGCAGCCTGGCTAGTCCACCACTCTGCCCCCAGTGCTGGAAGCAATTTCATCAAGGACATGATTAGCATCTTGCATGTAGGAACTGCCCTCGAGATAGCTTTTTAGTACTCAAAGGCACGAAGAGATGCATATCCTCACCAGTGGCAGCCAGCTGGTGGGGAACAGCCAGCCCAGCAGCCTTCCCACTGCAGAGAAAACTGCTGGCCATTCAACTTGCTGATGGTCCAGAGAAAAAGAGGAGGCAGAGACGTTGCTTTGCTTACCTGTTTAGGGAGCAGTTCACCTCGGGCATCACAGGCTGCCACTGCAAACCTCTACTCAACCTTTGGACTCCCCTTCCACCAATTCTCAGCTTAAACCTCAGCCCCAAAAGCAAGCACAAAAGCCACAGAGCCTTTCAATTTTCTCGCGTTAGTAAAGAAACAAGGGCTGCTTCTCTTGTGGTTTGTTGCAATTTCATTTGTTTTATTGTTATCTGCTTGCCCAGCCTTTCTAAGAAGCAGACAGGCAGGTGAAGGAAAGACAAGTGACTAGGAAAACACTCCCTAGTTTTAGGACTAGGCATATTTTGTTGCAGAAGTCACCGAAAACAATAAAAAAATGTGTGTGCTTTTGAGATAAAGCAACAATAGCACCGATTTCACTCATTTGTTTCAGGAAAAGAAAACAGACAAAAAAACAAAAGAGGGGGCAGGAGTAGGCTAAATTCCCCGAAGATGAGGTGCTTACCCTCTCAGCCTTACTTCCAAGGTGGGGACGTTGATTCAGGTCCCTCCCTTAACTGAAAGGATTCAAATTCATCTACTCTGGAGGCTGCTTCAACCGCTTATGTTGCTACAGAGAGGAAGAGGCACTGGCTCTCCCACCCAGAGAGTCCCACCTCAAACACCAGCTGGAATGTATCTGCCACGTGTCTCTTTCCGTTCCACTGAAAAGCTTCTACACATTGTGGTGCCTAGTCCATCACTTGACTTTGGTTAAAAAGAAAAACAAACATAATCTTTTGTTTGTCCCCAAAACAAGGTTTCTTTCAGGCAGTCACCCCAGAACAGTGATTTCTCTCACACTGACACCAGTAGGAGTTTGCTGCCTCCCTGCACTTGCCTCATTGAAAAAACTATCCAAGGGGAAAACGTCCTGGCAGCCAGATGGAAAGGGTAGGGACCAGAAATTAGCTCCATCTCAGCCCTTCAGCAGGGACATCTGTCACAGCTGCCTGGGTAAGCTGCTGAGCAGGTCACACACTGCACAAAATGCAAACCAAAAACCACAGGCACAAGAGCTGCCAAGCTCTCAAAGACTATTCAAGCCATCAAACTCCTTCATGGCACTCCAAAAATCTACAATCTAAATTTCCTCTCCATTTTGAATAACATCATGTCTGAAATTTCCCTGTGGGACGTGCTGACTTATGCTTCTACAAATTCCTCCTCCTGAGAGGCAAGGACAGCGCAGGAAATTCTTTCAGAGATATATAAGAGAAACTGAACCAATAGGAACTTCTCAGCAACAAAACAATACATTGCACTTTCCCTATTCATGGTCATCCTTCCTTACTCACAGTTCTTTGGAGGCAATGCTCCAGTATGTTACCCACATCCTCTACAGGCCCTCAAAAGGGAATTTGAGGCTGAGTGTTGGATGTTGGTATAAAGCAGGAGAAGATCCCTGATACTGACCAAGACACCTCTGTAAGGACCAATGAGCCCAGTGCCAGTGAGGTGCAGGCAGAAGTAGTGGGGGGTAAGAGCACAGTGGAAGGGAAGATCAAGCAAAAAAAAAAAAAAAAAAAAAACAAAAACAAAAAAACACGTCAGCTCATGCTCCTCAATGCTACAGCATCTCCACCTTGCCCTGAGCCAGCCAGCACGCTCACACAATGCAGCACCACACCAGAGACCACACTCAGGTGCTGGAAACAGCATCTTGGCACAGCACAGTGCTCACAAGCTCTGCCTCTCTGCTATAAGTATCTCCATCAAACTGCACATTCAGCTTTTGCAACGCTTGATAAATTTGTCCTGCAAACCTGGGAAAGGCTACTAAGGCAGTTAAATGCTTCAGAGATTTTTCAGAAATGCACTTTCTTCAGTATTTGCCCTTCTTCACAGGCAGCCTTTTAGGACTTCAGCCATGGGGCTGATAACCTAAGCTTCAGCAAAGATGCCCACCCAGCACTCCCTGATGCTCAGACTCTGCTTTCACCATGTTTTTCCCTTAACAAACCTCTGCTTCCCACCTCGGCCATCGCACCTTTCAAGTTTTCTGCCCTATTTGAGGCGCCTGCAGGAACTTGCTCTCCTGGCTGACACAAGGCACACTACCTTTTCTCACATGAGTCAGCAGGCAGCAACAGGAGAGCTCTTCTTTGTACTTGAAAAAGAATTAAGTGATTTTGAAGCAGGGAAATGTTTTGGACTAGTTAGCTGACCGACAGCGCGAGCGCTTCAGAAGAGACTGCATTATGAGAAGCAAACTTCAAAAGGAGAAGTGACAAGGCCTGAGTGTTTGTGGTGCCTGAGGAAGTAATTAGAATTTAAAAGGGACACAGATTGGACAAGTACAGTAGGCTAAGAAAGATGAACTGCTGCCAAAAAACTTTCTTTAGCTTTCCCAGCTCTCTCTAGCCTGTATTAGAAATGCAGTTTCATGAGTATCTGTGTCTCAGAACGTTTTTACAGAAAACCCTTGCAGTTGTTGAAAACATGAGAAAGATGCCACCGTCAAAAACTAGATGCCTCCTGCTCCCATTTCTCTTTTCAGCTCATTAATAGCTTCCTTGCTTTCATCATTCCCAAAGAGGAGAGGGTTTCTGCAAACCCCTCAGAGATAAGACATTTCTTAGAGGACAAGTTTTGTATATAGCACAGTTTATCTTCCTTCATCGCAGGGCTTAGGGGTTTTTTGAAGCAAAGGCTTCAAAGGCTTCTAGGGTTGGTGAGCACTGATGTTTGCTCTGCTGGTGAGTAACCTGCCAGGTCAGGAGCACTGCTCCAGCACGAGAGGTGTGATGTTAGAGATCAAACTGCATGCAAAACTCAGTGGTTTCCACTCACCAAGGATTATTGCTAAATTTCCACTGCTTTGAGATCTGTGCCATGGAGGCTTTGAACTGGTGATGCAAACAAATGTGAGGCTGCAATAGCAAAACTGCAGCCGAAAGATGCAGAAATGTCTGTTCTGGTTTTCCTCAGCAAGCTGAAGGGTCTCACAACAAACTCAACATCTAAGCCCTTTCCACCACTTCTGGGACAGAAAAGGCCAAAACTAGAGGTCTGCAATAAAATCCAAGGGCAGAAGTGCAACTTTGGAGTAAAGTTCCACCAAGGCCATTTCTTCCCAACATCTGTCCTCTACCTGCAGACATTAATGCCCATTTGCTTGAACCTTTCCCCTGCAGAAGAGACTCAACAGTTCATATTCAGACAGTGACAGAGACAACCAAAATGAGTCAACAGCTCTCTGAAGGCAAACAGGACTCGTGTTGTCTCTCCCCAGGTGCAGGTGAGATATGGTGAGTCAGGCTGGAGGAATGAGCTCCAGCAGCAGCATCTGGCACAGCCGGTCCCTCCCGACCGCCCCGCTCCAGCTCAGTGGGTCACTGAAGTTACGGCTCTCAAGTTGCTTATCTGCCAAGTGTGCAAGAAAAAAAAATTTGCTGGAAGTTTGGCTAGCTTCAACAGGCTTCCAGTAACTCTCTGAGGAAGCTCACAGGATGTCATAACATGAAGTATTTACTGGAAATTGTCTCGGCAATTCCTTATGGATTTAGTTCAAGCTGTGTTGGATCCCATCTGCTTCAAGCTTGTGGATCCAACCATAATCTCAAAGGAATGAAAGTTTTCACCCTATGTCATTTATGCCCACAGGTCTCATGAGAGCTCTTTCACAAGCTCCTGACTCAATTTTGAGGAAAACAGAACAATCTTTGTACAAATGCAGCTACTCCTGAACGAGGACTCATCACCAGAAGGTATACAAAGGGTGCCACATTTGGGACACCGTGGCAGACTGGCAAAGGCACCTTGCTATGGAAGTGAAGATCCCAAATTCACAATTTGCTCCAGGAGGTGCTAGTGGTACCATCAGCCTGACCCACATGTGAGCAGCCACCTGGGTGTTTGGGCCATGAATCAAAGGCAGTTGGACGTGCTGCTCCTCCTGCTCACCTCTGTAGTCAGTGCCTGGAAACGGGTGTTTCTCAGAGGTGTTGGCTCAATGGGCTGAGCAGGTCTACCTGGAGTTTTGGACTGGCACTGGAAGTTGGAAGGTTGTGTTTAGAATAAATTGGTTTACACATAAAAGGAACGTTCCTTTGAGAGCACAGAAAGGCTTGGAAGACACATAAGTCACACTGCACTGCTATGCAATCACTACAGAAATCTACTGGAGCTGCATCTTCATCTGGTATAGATCTATGCAGCCCCACTGAAGCCAACGAAAAAGTTTTAATTTAAGCACAGAAGAGGATGCTCTTTCATCAGGAAACTCCAGGTTTATGCAGGCACAAACAGACAGTGCAGAAGTTTCCCAATCCACATCAGATCCAGATGTCCAGCTCTGGGGATTCCAAAACACCAGAGAAAAACCAAGATGAAAGCGAAAGAAATGCAAGCTGTACTTTATTGAAATGGGAAACCACAAACCACTCCACGTTAAATGGGAAGCCCAAACTTTGGGATTTTGTTTGTTTTAAAGAATAATAAAAAAAAAAGACAAAATCCACCACCTTTCAACTGACAATAACCATACATGGCTAGAGGAACTCTCCTCTAGGATGGGAGACTGAGGACCAATACCAAGCTCAGACTGTGCAGCATCACAAGCAACTCTTCTGCATAATTACTACCACTTCCTCTGGAGCTGCACTCTCCCATTTTCTCCTGCTTAAGCCATTCCCCTACATGCATATATATACATGCTGCCACTGTTTCTTGGGGTAGGAGCCCCTGCAGGACAAAGGCCTTGAGGCTCAGAGGCCTGGGGACCTGTGTTTCCCACTCAGCACCATCACCACAAAGGTTGTTTACACTCAGAAATACCAGCCAGGACCTGAGGAACTCGCATGGAAAATATTTCTATGCAGCTTCCCATAGAAAAAAATAAAAAAACCCCGGCAAACTCCTAATGGGTCAGGATGCAGAAAAACCTTCCACTTGCTGTAAGGGCGAGAGGATACCAGGATCAGACTTTCTCATGCCAGGAGAGTTCCCCTGGGCCAGATTTGTCACTCCAGTGTCTCCATCCCAGAGGGGTGCTACAAAGCCCTTGAAGCTCCTGTTAACTGCACTAGCAGACTAAGTTTATAGCCCTTCTGCATTAGCCCAAAAGCCCAAAGCAGCTGGGAATTCCCAATAAATTGGCCTATGAACTCCAGCTGCATTAGTGGTAATCTCTTACTCTCACAGTGACAGGAGAAGCATAGAATTTTTTTAATTCATCTCCTGTAGAAGCCGTGGTCTTTCCTCTAGTAGAGGGGTCAGCAGTGGCCATGCCAGCCTGCATCCTGGTGCAGCATCCTGCATGGAAACCTGCTTAGATGCACAGTGAGGACCCTCAGCCTGGAAGCACAGCTGGGAATCCCCAAAACAGCCTCTTCCTGCGTGTCACAGCCCATCTCAGAAATTACAGCCTGCTGCAAAACACTGCTTCCATGGTGTCCTTTTTCTTACTACATAGGAAAAACCCCACCGATGTCCTAACCCGCCTGCCTTCCTTCCCTTCTCCTGCTGCTGACTGTGGTTCTAGCAAGCACATCCTACCAGAGTGAGACCCAGCAGCTTCTGCAAGGGGCATGCACAATACTGGCACATTTGCCTCAGGAAACAGCCACTGCGTCCTCAGTCACCTATCAGAAGGCCCTAGGGACCAAGGTGTCTGCTCCGACCTCCCCTTCATGCAAACCAGTTCAGTATGAGCCGCTCCTGGTCCCATTGCTGAAAGTCAGAGCAGGATCTGGCCTTGAGAAAACAAATAACACCCGAACCAAGAGTCACAAGGCAACCTTGAACTTCTGTTTGAAAATATTTAGGCAGGATGTCTTGCTGAGCTGACACATCTGGTTTCCAGAAGGAGTTCAGATGGGAGCTGTGCTGGATTAAAACTTTTCAGGATGCCCAAGAAAAGACGGAAACAAGGAGCATGGGACAGTCATTCAGCAACAGAGGACTTGGAGCTGGAGCTGAAGAGCCCCAAGGGAGCCACTCCCATGGCTATCCCTGCTCAGCAGGGACGTGGACATAACTGGAAGCAAAGTCCTCTAGTCCCTGCACATACCAAGCACAGTAGGAGGTGATGTGAAGGCTGTGTTCAACCCATCTATTTCCCCTAATCCATCACTAATAAGCACATTTTTAGCAACTTGGCAGGGCAGACATGTACAAAGCACTGGTGCAGCTGGCCTATTGATGGTCCTGGTTCAACTAGAGAAGTGAAGCACGTGGTTAACTCCATCCCTTCACAGTGCATCCTTGCACTCACAATTCACTCTTAAGCAAGTCTGACGGGATCTGAATCCATGTTCAGGCTGGGGGAGGGATGTCTCAGCAGCAAAGCAGGCAGGAGCAGGCAGGAGCATGCCTGTGTAGTCAGTTTAAAACCTCCCAAAGCATCCCAACCAGCCAGCAGAGAGGAGAGGAGCTCCTGAGAGGTAGACTGCTCATTACTAAAATATTTCATCTTCTAATACAGGCTGGAAGCACGACCCAAATTCTCAATAGGACAAAAAAATCTTTTACCAGGTGTGGCTTAGTAGGAACAACCAGGTGAAAAAAATAGCTGGTACCTGCACCAACACAGCCCTCCCTGAGCACTTCCCATTCAAACAGGTATATCTTCTGCAAAAAAGGGGAGAGGTGGGTAGGCAGGATACATTTGGTCTCTTGCTTACCTAATAAAAAAATAGATCATAAATTACAGCTTGTTTCCAGGTCCTCACTATTGTCCAAGCAGCGCTAACAAAGGCAAGAAGGCAAATTCAGCATGTACCCAGGGGACCTGGAAACACCCAGCCATTCCCAAAATAGGAGCAGCTTGGCAAGTCACAGCTGGAGCCCCACTCCCGGCACTCGGCCCTCCCAGGCAGCGCTGCAAGCACTGGGTCAGGAGGTGCATTCCTCTGACAAAAATACTATGAGAAAAAGTGACCGAGCAGCAGCAGCAGCAAAGTCCCCTGCAGAAGCCACTGGGGCTGCACTGGCCCCCTTCATCTCTGGGCTGGTACTGGAGCTGAGGGACCCCTGGGAACAGGGTTGCTTCTCATGATGTCCCTGCAGAGCGCCTGGCACTGCATTCAGCCTTACAGGATGCTTCAGCCCCAAGAAATTGTGCTGGGATCCTGGTTGCATCAGGAAGAAGGGAGATGCATAGCAGTGTTCATTTTAGAGAAAAAAACCCACCCAAAAAAAAAGGCCTGAAATCAGCACAAACTCCAACAGCAATCCAATTGCCATAGGAACAGGTTTAGTGTTAAGGGAGCCAGACAACTGGGTCCTGTAGCCCTGTGTCCTTCTGGTAACCTTGGGAAAATCATCAGCTTTTAATTACAAATCTGGGGGAACATCGGATATTAGTGTTTGTACTGCCACGTTACAGCTTGGCTCTGGTTAAGGGTTCCCTTGGCTCCCAAGGTGCTGGAAGACAAACATATATTTTCTTTTCATTTCAAGATAGCTGAAAGCCACAGACTGAGCGCTGATGAGAACTGTATGTGATTAGGAATAAATGAATAAAACATTCTTATACAAACAAACAGAAATCCCCTGGTCTCAAACCCTCAACCACGAGCCTGGGGAGCCAGAGAGATGCTGCAGTGGTGGAAACCATTGGGCAGGCAAGCCTGAATCAATACTTGGTGCTCCACAGCAGAGCAGATTCACAGGCAGCAGCAGCAGCCGCCCACCTGTGAAACAGCCAACAGGACACAGGGCTTGGGTCTGCATTTTGGGGGCTCAGAATAGGAAGTTCTTATTCTCAGCATGGCACACAACCCCAACCAGATGGGAGAGTGAGTTGTTACTGAGATACTGTCACTGTGCCCTAGAGCTGATCTTCTTCCACCCCAGGCTGCCCTGCCTTGGTGAGGGACAGGCTCAAGCTCGCCACATGCTGTCTGCAAGACCCCACTGCCCCCCAAAAGCTGCAACCCCCCAAGCCCAAGGAGCCCACATCACACTTGTTTTCTCCTTCTTGCAAGAGTGCAGATTGACTTTTCCCAGCCAGAAGGCACAATGCAGACTTACTGCTTTGAGTTCTATCAGATTTGGGATACATCCAGTTAGCAAGCCCTTTTCACAGGCGAGGTCAACAGCAGGGATTCTTTGGCCTGAGCAGCAAGTCCCACAGGTCACACTCGCAGCACGTGAAGGAGCCCTTTCCTTTATTCACTTACCATTTCCTGCCCATTTGCTTCAGCAGTAAACTTCCTGTTCTCATAATGTGTGGGGGGATATATGGAGAGGAAAAGAGCAATCCCATTCCACTGCACTTCTCCTCCTCCACTGTCTCTACTACCCC
This sequence comes from Acropternis orthonyx, assembly GCA_035583155.1. Classification (NCBI taxonomy): domain Eukaryota; kingdom Metazoa; phylum Chordata; class Aves; order Passeriformes; family Rhinocryptidae; genus Acropternis; species Acropternis orthonyx. The sequence continues at coordinate 28,253,251 of JAWWEU010000160.1, forward strand.
ATCACACAGTGCCAGGATCACAAGCCATTTCACTCTGCTCCTTCCAGGAAAGAGAAAGCTTTGCAAACACAGCCCTTCTGCTGAAAGTCAACTTTTTCAGGGAAAGCAGGGGCAGAACTAAGAGCAGCCGCAAGCGAGGCTGGACGTGCAGTTTGCACAAGAAATCAATGCAACAGTGCAGGGGGAACTGCCTCCCCTGGGTAAATGGCATCCCCAGGCAACTTTGCTCATTAAGAGGAGATCAGCTGCCAGAGCAGATGGAAGAAGGAGAGACCCAGCACAATAACCCAAACCTCCCTGCTCCGATTTTGTTATTCCAGGAGAAAAGGGAATGGAAAGGAATGTGAGGAGGCTGCAAAACCACCAGTTAACCCTGAAGGCACAGGACCAGGCTGGGCTCACAGCACAGTCTACTCCACTCCAAAGAGCAGCTGTGGTGCTCCCTCTTGCTTACCCCTTGCACGAGTGAGATCAAAGTTACACTGCTGCAGGCTGCAGCCAAGGCAAGAAGCAGCCAAAATGGCCAGAACCGCACAGGCATCCTCCCCAACACGTTGGATGCTTGGGGTGAGCACAACCAGCCAGTTCATCTTAGCTGCAAGCATCACAAATCTTCAAAGCTCTTCCCCCGTGCAAGCCCTTTTCCATCCTTCTGTCCCTGCCCTGAGCTCGCCTGTGAGGCTTTGTAAGGAAAAAGCAGCCCAATTAGCCCAGCAGTTTGAAGACTCATCAATGGTGTTCCATGTCAGCAACCAAGCCTGAGCACGGGAACGGAATGTGGGGGGAAACCCACCACCTCTGGCCAAGATCATCTGAGTCCTGGTCTCTCCCTCCCAGCCCCTGCAGTTTCTATTTTATAAATACACAGGCAGTGCCAGATGACTCAGCCCGCTGCTTCCCCTCAGGATTTACAGCCGGGATACCGGCAGCGGTGCAGGGGAAGGTGGAGGGAGTGGTTTTACACCATGTGAAAACAATGTCACTTGTTTTGCTGGGCATATTCACACCCTCCAGCAGGAACACTGCTGCTGGAGAAGCACGGGAGCCAGTGGCATCCTCCATGAGAAGCAATGCAAGGCCCCTTGCAAGGTGCACCCTGCACAAAGCTACGGGAGACACATGGGATCCAGCCTGACCAAGCACTCCAGCAGCTTTCCAGCAACACAGCTGTGGGTGTCAAAGACACTGACTCAATATACTGTAATTTAAAACAAAACTAAACTCTCCAGTTAAAGAAAAGAATCAGTTATCCCAAATATATTTACTCCCTTTCCCTCTTCTCCTGCAAAAATCAGAGATTACCAAGCCTTTGGCTAAGGACTGCTTTGCTGGAGGGATGGAAACCTTGACAGTGGTCACACCTAAGGAGTAACATATGTTCCTTTCCATGAGAAGTCCTTCCTGCCCAGCTGAACTCCAGTATGTGTAGGAGACACAATGTGCCAGATCCTCTGGTGAAGAACATCCCAGAGACACTTCCAGACCTCTAAAAGTAGAGGGCAGCCAAGGAGGATCAACATGGCAAACCACACTTGGCTGGGCTGGAGGGCAAACTGGCCATCATCTCTACCCACATCAACCACAGCTGGCCAGGGGTGGGAGCTCACCTTTTGTTCATGGCACAGGAATGGAAAACAGCAGCCTGGGAGGGCCTGGGAAGTGACTGACCTGCCAAGAGAGACTTCACACTGAACCAACCGAATAAATAAAGGAGAGCATTTTTCCTCCAGCCAGGCAGAACTGCTAATGAAACCACTTTTCTGTATGACACATTTAGCAGTGCTTCGAGGAAATCAGAGAGGCAGTAAATCCATTAGCACAGAAAAGCCTCATCTTCCAGCCCCGACAGCACACTGCCAACACTCAAGGTACTTGTCTATAGAAGCACAAATTCAGAGATACCTCAAGTGTTTCAAAAGCAGACCCAATGCAATGGGGTGGGTATTCATCCATGCAGCTGTATCACATGTTATGGGAACACAGGCCCTGCTCCAGGAAGCTAAAAATCCCTTTAGTGACACAGGTTGTGCCACTATGGAGAAGCATCATAGGATGGCTTGTGTGCTCTTTTGTTTAAAAGTGCCTTCTCTGTTACTGAGGATGTACCTAACACAAGCACATGTTAGGACTGCAATAAAATATGCTCCCCGGACGAGTATATGCTCCATCCCAGATTTCTCAGCAATCACAGATATCCCTTCACAGGGATTGAGCTGGCAACTGAGAGGTTTCACTGCTCCCATGTGTGAGGTGGGCAGACACCTCTGGAGACTGTCTAATCCAAGCCCCTGCTTGGAGCGGGGTGAGCTGCAGCACATCACTCAGAGCAACCTATTCCAGTTTCCAACAGCCCTCACAGAGAAAATGGAAGTTTCCTGTATTCCAGTTTGTGCCCATTGCCTCTGATAAAAGCCTGTCTACCTTCTTTATTCCCCCACACCAGGCATTTACACATATGGAAGAGATTCCATGAACTGACCATTCTCGAGGCTGAACAGTCCCAGCTCTCTCAGCATCCCCTCCTGTAAGAGATGCTCCAATGCCTTCATCACAGTTACAACCCTTTCCTGACCCAGCTCCAGGGTGTTCACCTCTTTCTTGTAGCAGGGAGACAAACACTGGAGCCACCATTTCTCATGTCTCTCATCAGGGATGAATAATGAGTAAAAAAGACCTCCCTCAACATCCCAGCAAACCCTGTGCCTAATGCAACTCCAGAGGCTGTTGGCCTGTTGCCAGAAGGGCACACTGCTGGCTCACCTTCCACCAGGTGGTTTTTTGCAAACATGCTTTCCAGCTGGTTGGCCCCAGCACATACAGGCACCTGGGCTTAACCCTCCCCAAGGGCAGGGGCTTTGACCTTCTTTCTTGAACTTCAGGAGATCCCTGTTGGCTCATTCCTTCAGGCTAGTGAGGGGGCCTTCCTAACAGCAGCACCACCACCTGCTGCATCAACCACTCCTCCTAGTTTGGTGTTATCTACAAGACTGCTAGGAATGTACTCTGCCCCTTCAGCCAGGTCACTAAGGAAGGTGTGGAACACTACTGGCCCCAGTATCAACCCCTAGGGCACTTCACTAGTGACTGGACTCCAGCTGGACTTGGTGCCTCCAGTCACAATCCACTGAGCATGTTCAAACTGGCAGTTCGACCAGTTTTTGCCTCCCCACGCCATCCACTTCTCAAGCTCGTACTGCACCAGTTTGCTTAGGAGGATGTTATGGGAGAATGTTGAAATAAGGTCAATAAACACCCACTTCTCTCCCTTCATCTACCAAACTGGTTACCAGAGTCTTACACACGTCAAGAGTGCAAGATGAGCCGGTGTAATAAATAAAGTCAAACATAAGTAGTAAGGTGTGTTTGGGGTTATTTAGAGTGAGCAACATTGTGTATCTGTGGGTTGTTTGTATTTTTGTTTTAGGATGAAAATGCAGAGATAAGAATACCCATATATCATCAGACAGACAGAATCTGGTTCCCTCACCTGTATTTCTCAACGATACCTTAAACCAAAAAACAGATGCAGTAGAGAGATACTGTGTGGGCTCATTTTAATCTGCATTCACCTGCATTCAGTTTACAGCAGAAACGCTGGCACTGTGTCAAGTTACATCATCACATTTTGGCAGCATCTGAATGCCTCCCACTAATGCATCACACCTTCTCTCTTGCCCTTTCTTTTCATGGGGTTAGAAGAACATCTTGTTCAGAACTTTTGTAGAGTGTATACAAAAATAATACAAACAGGTTGATGCTTCTTTGTTAAAGTCTTGGGCTGTTGGCCTCTTGCCTCAACTTCATCCCAAGAGCACAATTCGCTCTACATTAAAGAAACCTTGATTTGAGCTTCACCAATGGACAGGGTTGCTGCAAGTACACTGACCTATTCCAACCAAAGGAAGGAAGTCAACCTGAAGGACTCTTACTGCACGGACAGCACACACAATCTTTATCCCACTGTAAGAGCTACACGTAAGGGTTCCTGGCCACAAGTAAGAGCAGTCTCGGACAGCTAAGACATATATTCAGGACTCTCACAAATTGGCTAAATATAGCTCACATAGCCTTCAACCACTGCCCTCAGGCAAGGGCCCTCTCCACCCTCCCTGAAGGCAGGAGTTCAGGCTGAGTACAAGCCAGTATCTTTTTCTTCTTCAGCCCAAAAATTTACCCAGTTCTTTACTTATGTCCAAGCTCACCCATACACAGCCCACCCCCTCGAACCAAAACATCCCAGCCTGGGCACACATTTGAGCTGGACAAGACTATGCCCATGGCTGAGTACCATCACTGCATCCTAAGCCAGAAAACACCTACTTTTCCATCCAGAGATGGACTTTAAGATTGGGACAAACATATTTCTTTTCCATCTACTGCTAATAAAATACTTGCTTTACAGTGGTCAAAAAAAAAAATACTTCATATAAACTTTTCTGCATGTTGTCACTGGGAAAGAGAGCTGAAAGAAGCAAATCAGAAAAGTTTACTCAGGGAGATACTTAGAGAAATAGCATTTGTTAGCACAAAGTCATTTTCACAGAGATCATGTCTGCCTTTCCTGGTTTCACACAGTCTTCTAGATCCAGAGTCTAACTTCCTTGAAGTCAGTGGGAGACTTTCATCAATATATGTGGTCCTTAGATTGAAGTGACACAAATTACATATACAATCAGTCAAAAAATCTAATTTTAGAACCATTTTTTTAATGGTTGAATATTGTATTCAAACTCAGACATTACCATGAGGGCCTTGGATGGCTTGGACAGCTCCAGCCAACAGGCAGAGCCTCAGAGGTTCTGTGGAAACTGGGACAGTAAATTCCCCAAAATGAGTTTATTTGTTGGCAAGGACAGCACAGTTCCCTTCTGATTTATTTCTGCTTTGAAAAAGACACTCAACAGCTTTCCAGCATTAAGACATTTTCACCCCTAAGTCCAAAAAGGGCTTAGAGCTACTTATGCCCAGTTACTGTACATTTCCACAACAGTGTGGAGCCTTGGCAGGCTTTTCCACCAGCTGGTGAGCCTCAAATCCACCAGAATGTGAGGAATAAAATATTTTTCTTCCCAAATTTCTGAGCAGCTGTTTCTCAGGAAAGACACTGGCCAGCTTTCAATGGATTTGCATAGCTGCTGGGCAGGAATTAGACACAATCACTTTAACACTACTCACAAAGCCAAGGGTGTCTTCACCTCACTAGCATCATTTCAAGAGTGATTATTCCATATCACAGAAAATATTTCTTGTGTTAAGATGAACAGGCTTTCTAGAAATGCAAAAGGAATCTCAAAGGATAAGTCAGGTTGCTCTCTTCATGTCATAGCCCACACTCCACATCCTTTCAATGAGTTCACTTTGGGAAACATCAAGGTTATTTCAGGGACCCGTAAACCTTCCAAACAAGAAATCTATAGAGCTAATGAGATTCCTATGCTCCTCTTTCCTCTTCCTTTTCCCTACCTTTGGCTACATAGCTTCACCCCTTCCTTGCACCTGGAATGGTATCCATCCTGAGCTGATGATGAGCCACATCAACTCTCATTCAAGGTTAGATACATGCTGTAACAACAGGGTTTGGGTTTTTCTGTTTTGTGGGGTTTTTTTTTCCCCCTGTTAGGTGGGCCTGGCGAATCAGCTCAGAAGGTGGTCTGACTGTAAGAGCAGGCACAGAGCAACCAGTGCCCGATTAGGGGCAGAGCTAAGGGCAGGGACAGCAGCTCCCCTTTCCAGTGGCTGTGAGGTGTTTAGCAACTCAGGTCCTCTCCTGTGATGACCCACTTAGGAAACTCACTCACTTCACCCACTCCTTTCAGGCTCTCACTGGACTGGAAACTGTCAAAGGTCAGACTATCCCATCTCTTTTTATTTCATTACTCTCCCCACCTCCGGCATCTCTTAATTCGAAGCCACCCACACGCTCAGATCATGCGACAGCTCCATTCACTAACACTTAACAGCTGACATTTTCCTTTAATTTGTTGATTCAGAAGCATGTTTTTATACACAGTAACACTCCAGAATATCAAACCCATTTCATGTGGGGAAAAGTCTCTCATGAAGCCCATTGCTTCCCATGAGAAGATCCATTCTAGTTAATAATATGTGCCTGACCCTCATCACTCAGATGCACCTTCAGTAAGTCACGGTGCACTGTCCTGATCACTGTCTCAATGTCCAAGGTACTCAGAGCATGAACTCCTTTCTACACCATTACATGCTGTGCCCTCCCCATTATTCTCACAAACCAGAAAGAAATCCATCAAACCCCAACCAACCAACCATAAAAATCCCACAAAACCACCACTTTCTAGAACCTCCCAAAAACCACATCCTGGCTCTCAAAACAGCAGCAAGGGTGCTTGGTTGGATTCTCAGGGCCAGAGAAGTGACCAATAACCAGTGGCCAAAGACAGACTGCTCCCGCTGAACTCATGCTAGAGGGTGCTCACGCCAAGGAGCATCTCTGGTGTTCCCTGCACAGCTGCCAGGCTAATGATGGCTTATTTTCAGGGACAAGCTCCAAGATTGCTGCTGCTTCCAAACCCTGTCACAACAGAACTCCAAGCACAGGACTCACGAGTGGCTCTGCTGCATGCCCTCCTCCAGGACAACTCGTGCAGCTGCAGGGGTTTCTCTTCTGTTCTGCATCCCTTCCCCACCTCACGTCTCATGAGATCACAGTTATGCCACAGGAAGACCAGGAAGGTCTTTGGGCAGTTTTGGAACTCTATCACTGTGCAACGCTTCTGGAATTCCCATGCCCTGCACTCAGGGGACACCCCTCTCACCTGGTGCCAGGTACAGCCCCTTCCAGTCCACAGGTGGGGGTTCAGGACCTTCCCAAGGCTGCCAGGCCACTGTGGCCCCACCTGGAGGGACAGGCAGGAAACCTGCAGTGCAAAAGGCTCAGAGAGATGAAAAGGAGGGGATCGAGTTTCACCCCAACCAACCAGTATGAGGTAGATGTGCATCCCAGGTCCTTACTGTTTCCCATCTCCTACAGATCTTCTAGATTTAGACCCCAAATGAGATTCAGGTTAGTGGAAACCTTATTTGCTGCTGTTGGGTTTGGATCAGGCCCCTCCTAGGTAAAAAAAACCCAACAGTTAATGGACACACAGCATACATGGAACTTCCACTCCTATTAGCAGGTCTCAGAGACAAAATAATTTTCCATCCATGCATTAAGCCAGTCCAATACTGACATCAGCTCATTTCCATTGATCCTGATTACATAATAGTGACTTAATTCTCCATAGAATTGAATTTTCCATATGTTTGGATCTTTTGCTGTTGCTACATGACTTCCTTGTTCCCTGCTGAATTTATAATTTATTATCTCTTTGTCCTGTACTTAAAATTGTGGTCTTTACTGCAAGCAGAAATTTATACAGACTTGTTCTGGTTTTCTGATACATTTATCACATCAATTTCCTTCCATCTAAGAGACCTCCAGGACAATATTGCATCACAGACACTCCTATAGCTTTCAGAATTGCCACCAATTCTGGAGTGAAGTTACATTTTCCTACAACATACATCAAGAGTAGCTAATATGGCACCCAAGTTTTTAGGTACATTTATTGTTATTTATAATTCATAAACATAAATTTTATGAGGTCTGGAACTTGTCCAAAAACCCCAACTGATTGCAAAGGTTAAAGTTTTATGGCTGTAGATGAAAATTCTCACTGAGTGTGCCCCACCCAATAGACAGGACTGTCTGTAAAGAAGTAAAACTATGATGACCTCTCAGAGGTTTCACTTAAATAACACTCAGTTAACACCTTGGTTTAGCCCTTTTGGCCATTTCCTGAAGGGCTGGAGCTCACATTTCCAATCACTTAGAGAGCATACACATTTCCAGTGCTACTCAGAGGAAAATTTAATACTCATGTGATGCCACAGGGTAAAGCCATAATTTTCACACTACTCTTTTATAGTAAAGGCAGTTCTGGGCACTCAAGATAGGAGTAAACTGGAGCATGAGAACATCAAAAGCACCCCCAGAAACCAGGAGTACACCTGTACTGCCATGCTACCTATTGCCAGAGTTTTATTTCGGTTAGCTGGAACTGCAGAACATCTCCATTGACACAAGAAGATATAATTTGTATCCCTGCAATATCCCTTCTTATCCTTTCCAGAATCATTGAACTTATTTTCCATTTTCTTGCTAACTCTAATCCAAGAAATTTTACAAGCCTCTACCAAAGTCAGTGCAGCTATTCACATACTTGAAGTTAGCAGAAGTACCTCAACACTTCTGTAGCTTTAGGTCTGAAAGATCAATTACAATATTGATTCAACCTGACAATACTCGTCACAGAGCAGGCTAAATTCACCTAACACTTTTCTTCCCAACCTCCTTTCCCATCTTATTTATATTCACGCCCACCTTCCAAATTTCAGGAGTCCAGGCATAGGCAGGGGTACAAGTCCTGGCAAAGGAAGGCTCAGATTTCTTGTCAAATCAGCACTTTGTTCAGCAAGAATACAAAAGCTGCCCTAGTAAGATACTCAAGAAAGTCTTAGGAAAGGCTACAGCATCTACAACTGCGAGAGCAGCATCCAGGCCCTGGCAATAACGAGCCAAGACAAAGCAGGAGGGCACAGCTGGCACAGCTGGAGTGGTGTGAGGGTGCTAAGAGCAGCCCTCCACCACCTAGGAGGACACTAAGGACAAGACCCAACTCTGTGAATGGAAATAGAAATAGGGATGTGTCAGCTGGATATATGGGGAAAAAAATTCTCCACAAAAATTTGTTGTGGCAGGTCTGTCCTCAGAGGTCAAGACCTGACAGGATAAATTCCCAAGTGAGATGGTCTGAGTTCAGTGTTGGCCCTGCTCTGAGCAGGTGGCTGGGGTGGAGACTTTTCCAAGTCCCTTTGAAGTCAAATAGAAAAACCTCATTAAAAACACATTCAAAAATATCCTATTAAAGAGATTGAGATTTAGGGGAAAGACAATCTAATAGAAGGATCCTTGGGCTGAAGAAGTCTTTTCTGTGGCAGGAGAGCCACTGCCCACAGTAAGGCTGTCAAAAAAAGCAAAATTAAAGCAATCATCTGCCCCTCAAGCCTTCATAGGATGAAACTCCTTCTGCCTCTGCAGGTGTTTGAAAATGGTGTCAGTTCCTGGAAATGCATCATCAAAACAAATCATGGTAATGGTATGCACAAAAGGAAGTTGGAAGAGAAAGGGAAGGATTTGATGACATCTGGGAGCTCTCAGCCCTCTCTGCTGTAGGATGGATAGCAGGTGACACCTCCCTCCCACACAGCCCAGGATGAAAGCACCCGTGACCCTTGAGGAAGGGATGCAATCTGTCAGCCCTGCTCCATACCTGCAAGGGGTCAGTCAGTCCCTCGCCTGCACACCCTGCCAGAGGCCAGAGGGGCTGCCCTGGCCTCGTCCCCAGCAGCTGCACTGAGCAGAGACCCCTCCCAGCTACCGCACGGGTGGTCCCTCCGGAGCCTGCAGGCCAGCTCGGAGTCCCATGGGCACCTTCCTGCCCTCCAGCCACACTCTTGCCACTTTCTGTTTGCAAACCTCGAGCTTCTGCTCCATCTCCAAGCACACACTCTGCCCTCACATGTGCACAGCCCTGACAAATCTCACGGTGATGTTACAGGGGGACAGCCACTGCCTGCTGAGTGCAGGTTGGCTGTGACCCTGAGAGCCAGGACGGTTTTCGTTTGGTGACAGCACGCAATGTGGGCAGCTGCATCCTCAGAGCATCCCCTGGTACAGACACACCGCCTCCAGTTCCCACATCACAGCACTGCCTGTTCTTTGGCATCAACGAAAATGGCTTTTTGCTTGCCATGCCAAGAAAGTAAATCGTCTGACTCTTCCATTATATACATCCAACACTAATACATGCCCTTATACATCATAACCATAGGAGCAATGAGACTTCCTAGACCATGGAATAATACTTGAAAGAACTGAGGCAAGTCACTTCATCAGGAATATTTTGCATTTAGATAGGGAGAACGCCAGAACATGCACATTTTCCAGACAATGAGATGGACTAGATGGCCAAAAGTCTTTCCTCTTTAATTCTGTCACCTCAACACCTGCATAGCTTGTGCCACCTAATCAGGCTACTATTTTGTAACAAAATCTCTGATCAAGACTACACCACAGACCAGGAAAGCCCCTGGACTGAAATTCCCCACTGCCAGGCATCATTGAAGGACCTGCATTTCCTCAGAATCCCAGAAGAGCCCACTTGACAGCTCTTTGCTACCCAACAGTCTGTGGACTGCTCCTGTTCCCATTGCTGCCCAGACTGTCAGCAAGCCAAACCAGCAGAATAACCTGGTGAAAAGCCAGTAGCTGTCTGCTGGTGAGAAGGAGAACTAACGCCAGAAATGGTGCAGGCAAGGAGGTGGGATTGTGAAGGTTGGGCCATCCTTCTCAGCAAAAATAAACTGTTAATAGCAGGATACTTCACAAGGCAACTGTGCCAAAGAAGTCCCCACCACCTCCTGCATGCAGTCACCAAAAAGAACAAAGAATCATTCTGAGGTCCTCTTCAGGTAGATACCCATTTGTCCTTAGCCTACAGAGCACAGACAGTAGCACAGAACAAAGCGCAGGTCAGTGGCGGGATGTAGAATCAAAGCTGCAGAAATAATGAACACCAGTGACACTTTCCTTTCATACTGGGAATTGCCAGCAGCTCTGCGTGTGGAGCCAGCTGCGTTTCACCATATCCCCAGGGTGCTTGGCCACGCCGGCACGGCTCACGCCACGCATGTGTGTTACGGCAGGCACAGCGACCCAGCTGTGTTTATTCCGTCAGCTGCAGTGCCACAAAACACAGCTGCATTGGTCACCTGGCTCCACATTAAAGCAGCTCAGCAGCAAGATGCTGGCCCAGCCCTGCTCTGTGCAACTGGAGCCAAGCCAGTGACCAAGCAGGGTCTGGCCACGTCCTGCCTTCTCATCCACAGAGCTGTGGAAGGTGACCAAGGGGATGATGCATCGAGGCAGGGTGAAGAGGGGGCAGCATAGATGGATTATGGAGCCAGACTTGGGGCCAGGAGATCCCAGTTTTCATCTTGGCCCCACCTCTGGTTTGATCTGTGCTGCAGGAAGCCTTTCCCCTTCCTGCTTGGTCCACGTTGCTCATTATATGATAGGAATGATCTTCCCCCACCCCTAGTCTTTTCTGACTTCAGGAAAACTCTTGGCAGCTAACATCAGAGAAGTTTTTTTCTCTTTTCAGAGAAGCCTCCACACTTCATTTCAGATGTTTATGGTTTTGATTTTCACATAATATACACTATGACTGACGTGTCAAAGTCATCATATCCTAAATCATCTCATTTTATTTCTAAACTCACTATAAAGAATTGTTCCCTGCTACTGACTGAGTCATCTCCTCTAGATCAAAGCTTCTCCTCCTCAAACTGAAACAAAACAATTTGGTATTTGACTCTTTCATCTAGAAGCCAGTTCTGTCTGTGCTAAGCAGCAACTCCCTTTATATATTCAAAATGGAACATTTTCCTTCCTTCTGTCTGTGCGATGGCAGAACAGGCCTGCACATTTGGGAATAACTGAAAAAAAAACAAAGCAAGTGTATGAATGAAGAAAGACAATTGTACATTCAAGGGTTGAAAGAGAATTTGAAATTCCAACCCAGAATCTGGGATAAGCAAACATTCTCAGGAGCACCATTGCATCAGCTGCTGGAGAAGCTTCAGTCTAAAGGGTCAGAGAAGGTGAAGATGTCATGGGTAGATGGGATCTTGCTGTGGTGCAGGCTCCACTGCCAGCTCCACACACCAGGGACCCTCAGCCCTTGCTGGGGTGTCCACAGAAGATTTGGCTGTGTGTCTCCAATGTGGTAGAGCCTCTTCATCTTTCACAGTCCAGATAACTATGTCTGGAGCAAGGGTCAGCCACATGACTGCTACGAGCATCCAGAACTGTGAGCATGTCTGCTTGGCTAAGAAGTTCCTCCTCTATCACAAATCAGCTTTTGTTACATTAAATTCAGAGGCACCTTTATCACTTGCACCAGAAATACAGTTAAGTAATTTCTTAAGTAATGTATCAATAAAAATGAGTAAAACTTGCAGTAAACCTAATGTAAATCTTAAATCCAGTCTGATCCTTGTGGTCAGCCCATTGACTATGCTGGAGTGACACCAGGAATTAATTTGGCCCTTTCTACCTTGTCTAAATGTGGGCCAACAGACGTTCATGTTTATCAGGAAAAACAAGAACATATGCTGGAACCAGAGCATTTCCAACAAAAACCTCAATCAGGCATGTGAACAAAAGCAAACTTGCAAAGATTTCATAGCTAAACAGGAGTTTCAGCATGAAGTTGCCTGACCAGAGCTAAATGTTAGAAGAATACCTTAAAGAAAGCATCAGAGTATCACCCAGACCTGCACATTTCTTAATGGAGACACCGAGCAGCCAAATGATGTAAGAAGGTGCAATCTGGAACTGGTACACAACAGTCCACAGCTGTTATCCTGGTTTTGGGGCAACACTGGTTCCAAAGAGACAGTCAACAGCATATGTAAACTGCAAGGATAGGCCATTTTATCACCTGCACAGCATTAATAGGATACCCTACATATGATCTTCAAACTCTCTCATGCAAGTAACACTCTCTGTGCTCAACACCCAGCTGTGTAGCTGTGTTCCTGTCAGTCCCCATGGCTCTGGCATTCCTGTGGGAGCTGGAACTGACCCCCACAAGAATAAAAGACTGACCAGAGCTGAATTGGTATCAGCAGCAAATGAAAAAAACCCCAGCACATAAGCTTAGGGGATGTCATTATTTAAGCCAAAGAATTGGAGGAAGGCTGACGTAGCCAGTCCAAAGAAATGAATGTGAAATCCCATTCTGTTTAGTAAAGAATTTCAGCTAGAGTCAATCTTTGTCTCTGGGTGCTGCCCCTCCAACTCAGGCCGTGCTCTGGCTTGGTTGGACTCACCAGTGGTGCCCATGTCTGGGCATACCTGCCCTCTCCCACCCCAGGTTTGTCAACCTCAGCATCACTCAAAGCTCGCTGCGCTCATTTATAAGTAGTACAATAAACCAAAAGAGCAATGACAGTTTTAAGAGCTGCAGTGAACTATCAGAATTAAAAATAAATCATTCTGTTTCGGGGAATGCTGAGCCTCCTGGGTCTAGAAAGCATTTGTTTCTTTTCTCAGCCAGACATGGGAAATCAGCCTCTAGGATAAAGTATGGGAATTTTGATTGCCATTTCACTTCCCCCCCCTCTGCCAACTCCCACTTCAATTTCCAGAAATAGATCTCTTCTACACTCAGAGAGCATCTATTTGAACAACCAGATATGAAAACTACGTTCACTGAAGCTAACCAGTGCAGAATGCCAACAGACACCAGCTTAAAGCAACTGCATCCTCGCCCACGTCTGTTCTGCTTCATATATTGCCAGTTTATGCTGGCTCAGTATAAACCAGTGTAACCCATAGACATAGATTTGATCAGTATTTTGGCATATACAGTTGATTAAAGCAAGAGCCTCTCAGCGAGCTGAAAGTGTCATGAGCTACCATGATCCAAGCACTCAGATGACAGACCACGTTAACAGTGTCTCAAGAGCTGTGGATCATGAGCAGAGACAGAATTACAATTCAATATCCCAGAAATCAAAAGTATATGTTAGTGTAATTAATACACTTCAAGATCGATTTACTGATGAATTTCCCTAGAACCAGGCCTTGGAGTTCACACGGCCTCAAACATAAGCCAAACCACACTGGGAGCATTGATAATTTTCTGACACGCTTTCATCAGGTACAGGGACTGTAAAGTACTGCAGTAGGGCAGCCAGCACCAAACAAGTCAGTGATTCCTTTCAGCACCTGGAAGTCAACCTGAGTTCCAAGAAGTATCATCTCACGAGGGAAACAATTTCAAAGCTCTAGCTACAGCAAATGAACCTTATGTGGCATCTAGGCAACCAGACAGTATCATCAGCTAGCGCTGCTCATTAGAGAAAGGTGAGAGACACTGTGCATGGATGCATGTGTGTGTATCCTGCAACATGAATAGAAGAGAGAAAATGGAATAAAGTTGAAGCAATAATGAAAACCTGTGTTTATATAAAACAATACCATGCTTAACTCCAGTAAATCATTTACAAATGTTGCTTTGCTAAATGGTATGGTAGCTGACTTTTATTTTCTATCAGAAAGAAGAAATGAGACCTTTTGGTTTCCTTCTGAGGTGAGTGCACCTCCACTGTAAACCTCAGAGAATATTTGTGTTGCTCTTTAACCCACTCAGCCTTGACCTTGCAACAAGACAGGTCCTTGTTAGCAGAAAATTGATTATATTATTAACTCCTTAGTGTTATGATTACTTAAGGTATAGACACAACCCAGTAAACGCTCCATTAGACCTGTCACGAGAAGTTAATCCTCATGTCTTCCTAGAGCCTTCTCATAGATCAGCCAAAGGAGGTACTGCCAGAGGAAATGGTGGGTGAAGGAAGCAGAGCACTCAAGAGGCTGCTCTGCAGAGATGACTTGTTCCAGAGGTCACTGCAGCTGTGACCACACACAAGCTGAGCATGACCAACAACCACATTCAGCTCAGGGAAGCAAGACACAAGTGTGGAGCACAAATACTGCGGTGGGAGAAAACCAAAACCACCCAAAACTGTCCCACACACATTTCACTGGTGACTGCACTGCTCTGGGGCACCTTCAAGTGACCATCTTTCAATGAGACAGGTGAGGTTGCTGAACTCCAGATGCACCTGCTGGCCCAGCCCTGGCTACACTTACAGCCCCAGGCGCGAAGTGCAAGGTGTCCCAGATGAGGTAAACAACCCACACGGACTGAAAAATTTCAGGAGAAAAAGCACGTAGCCACCATGCTGGCCAGCACCCTCCAGACCCCTGCAGCAGCAGATGGTGGAGCCAGAGCCACCCTCCTCGCTGCCCCCAGCTCTTCTGTGGCCTCAGGCTCAGGCAGGAGGGCTCCTGGACCACAGGCAACAGCCAGGCTTGCCTGCCTTTGTGTGGCACATCCACTTGGACGTGCCTCATGCAGTTTCACACACTCTTCACTCTTTTTTTAGCGAATAGAGCTGCCTTCACCCATGCGCATGGTTCCTGAATTCCTAACAGGGACAGAACACCTAGCTGAAGGTTGGATGACATGAATGCACATCCCACCCCTCAGTCCAGATAACTACAGCAAGGTAGAGATCTACCTCAGCTGCTTTGTAGATTGAGCTCAATTAGTCTGAGCAGTTCTCTTCTTCTTACCATACTTCAGCAGTTACCAAGATCAGGCAATCCTATAGCAGATGAGGAACAGTACTTTACAATCTCAGCTCTCTGCCAGATTCTGCACACCCCAGGGCAATGGAGAAGTCTGAAAAGTACGACAATAAAAACAGCAGAACTTCCAACCATTCAACACTACGTGGCACATTTTTAGAGACTGCAGTAGAACACAAAACATCCTTGAAGACACTGGATTTATACAAAAGAGACAGGACATGCTCCCCAGCCAAGCAGCCGGGATGAAGCTGCTGATGGAATGGATGGAGCAGACGGCCTCCAGCTGTCACAAGCTGCTGCAAGAAGCCTGGGCTTGCCACATCTCCACTTTTAAAGGCAGCCCCACTTTCCAAACTTGTGATATTTTGCTACCAGAAGTGGTGGCTAACTAACTGCTGTGACCATGTACCTGTTACCAACAGGTACCAAAAAGTGTATCTGCATTCTACTGATCTCAGCTCATCCACAGCAGGACCACCAGAAGTCACAGCTGTTTGGCACTGGAACTGTCTGGACACATACATGGGCTTATTCCAGAGCTGACAAACTGACAGTGCTATTGGAAGGCTGTGGGACTGCAGCTGGCTTGGTTGCATTCCTCAGCAGAAGAAAGCTCCACATTTCACACACGCTTTTTGGAGAGACTTTCAGCTGAAGCCACTAGTGACATCTTGTAACCTTGTGCAACTCAGGTCCTCTGTGAGCCAGCTCTTTCTTCCCAAGCCTTAATAGTTGTCATATTTTTCAGTGACAAATAGCAATGATGAGATCTGCAGAGCGACTTTGGATCTGAGATTTCTTTGCAGATACCTTATCTCGTCTCCCAGGAGCCTGCACACACACTTCCCCTTGCCACCTGCCTGAGCTGCCTGCCTGAGAACACACACAGCCTCCAGGACAGAGACCCCCTCCTTGAAGCAGACCAAGACTTCCTCTCCATCTAACTCAGTCCAAGAGGGAAGGGCTCAAGCCACAACTTGAGCATGAACTACAGGAATCTCCTGGCTCAGACACACCTCTTTCAAAGCACTACTGCCAAAGCGTTATGCAAACTTCTTCAAAAAGCATCCCAACTGCTTAGTTGCCCGCCTCTACACCCCAAACTCAATGCCAACTCTGAAAAGCTTCATTAATTATTAGCAAGATTGAGAAGCTAAAGACACTTTTTAAAAGACTCAGTCTTCTAAGATACAAAAGCAAGTGAAAAAACACGTGCATCACACTGCTGATGGGGGTGGCTACTGCTCCTGGTTATCTCTGGAGGAGATTCTTACATTCAGAAAGAAGAAGCCCAGAGGCTAAATTGCCAGCTAAGACTTGTGGATCCCTATTTCCCAGGCTTTTACTAAGACTTGTGCTATACTTTTATCCTAACCAAATCTAAAGGGACAAAAAAACAACAAACCATCAGAAAATCTTTATGCAACACAGAGCACAGTCCACCCAAGGAGGAGAGATACTGGCTTTTATTAAATTGCAAGTGGCCAAGTCTGTATGTTATATGGGAGTTTCAGTCTGATCCCATAATTCTGAGATATTTAATTCCAGACAGAGCTGTTTATAACCAAAGACAACGTTGCCATGCACCAAACCATCCTCAGACTTGCTTTCTATGGAATTTTGCCCATGAAGAAAGCAATAGGTCAGGGTGGATAGGGAAGAAAATATATTTTATTAAGTCCTGGCCCTTGTCTTTTGAACTTCAGACCAACCCAGCACATTTCCCGGGCCTCCCCTCCGCAGCACCCTGTGCTTCCTGCACTGACCCCCAGGGCTGCGCCCCAGCCTGGGGCAGCGATGGGGAGCCAACCCCTCCGTGCCAGCAGGCACTGCCCCACTCACACCTCGGCCAGAAACAGCTGCTCTCCCGCCCAGCCTGGCCCACCAGCCCCGAGCCAAACCGCTCCCAGGGGTGCCAGCCCTGGTTGTTCTCTCTCTGGGCTGTGGCCGGAGCAAGAAGCGGGATTTGGACCAAAGGCTCGGCCCTGCAGAAGGGGCGCATGCAGGCACGGAGCCAGCACTGCTCTGCTGCAGCTTCTCAAAGGGCTTGGCTCTTCTGGCCACTCTTAGCAACTCCTGTTTGTTTTGGAGGCTTTTCCCTCCTGAAGCTCTGCTCCCTGGGTTTAAGTGAATTTAGTATTTTTATTTTTTTAAAAAATAAGAACTTTGGGTGCCGGGTGATCAGTGTCTTCCTACTGAACACTTGTAAGCAGCTTTTTCTTTTGTGAATGCTGACAGACGTTCCTCCAGTTCACACAAGGTTTTTAACCATGCGCTGTAGCACATAGCAAGGACTTCCCAAATTTAACCCCACTTCTTCACACTGCAGCATAGCTTTTGCAAGGGAAATGGCATCTCTCAGCTTCTGCTAGGGAGCTTGCCTGTTCACTGACACTTCTTCCCTATCCACCTCCAAACCAGAACCATATAAGCAGCTCCAGCCCAGAAATGGGCTGTATTGGCACCTGCGCCAGCAGCTCCTTGGGGAAAGGCCCAGTCCGACACATCTCTGACCCACAGAGCTGTGCTGACAGGCAGCAGCACAGACTGGACCAGTCTGTCTTGTCTGTTGACCTGAGAGAAAAGCATAAATGACTCAACTTCCAAGATGAAGTAAACAAAAATATGCAGGTCATCAAACTGGCTGTGTGACTGCAGGATCCCAGTTTACTTGCTGGGTCTGGATCTGTGCTTCAGCCAGGCAGCTTCAGAGAGGAACACCTATGCCCCAGGTGCACATGCTCTGCATCATCTTTAATGACAGGTGCACCTCTTATTCTTGGTTCCTCAAGATGTCCCCTGCAGCTCTGGGCTCTCCAGTTGCTATTGCCTTAAGATGCACTTCCCTGTCTTAGATGAATCCGACCTTTCCAGAGGATACAGCAAATTAGACTTTACAAAGAGTTAGATGTTAGAACAGCATTCCTAATTTCCTCAACTCAGGCAGGATGGTTGCAAGCACAGCACTGGCCATGGATTAAGGACCTTGGGATTCAGGTTCTGGATTAGCCACAAAATCTTAAGGGATTCAGTCAAGTAACTAAATCCTTCATATGTGCTGTATGTTGTGATGGAAACATTGAGGAGTATGCATGCAGCTGAGCAGGCACACAAAATTCATATTAAAAAGCCTGTGGTGCTTTGCTGTGCAGACCTGCAGAACCTGGATGGCATGAGCTGCCTAGGTGCCTCCTTGCCCCCAGTCCATCACTGCTGCTGGGAGCTGAAAGAGCCAACCATGTGTCAAAACAAAGCAGCACAAGCGTTTTTGCATAGACACTCCCTGTGTTCCTGGGCTGTGGGTGTTCAATGAAAGCGATCAGTGACAACCCATGAACAATAAACTCATTCACGCGGTATCTCTGGTCCCAGATGGGCACGGCACTCAGAGTGGCAAAGGTGTGTGGAGGAAGGGGAGCAAAACTTGAAATTCTAATCTACACACCAAAAAGTACCACAAGGGGAAAGGAAAGGCTCGTGCCCTGCCAGGAGCACTCCAACAGCAGATGCCCAAAGGCTCAGAGTTTGTGAGCTAGCTTTTATCTTTTTCTTTTTTTAATTTTTTTTTTCTTTTAGGAACAAAGTCTCTCTCCTAGCTTTAGGAGAAAAGCTCTTGGCAATTTTAGTAGTGACACAGATGGGGCACAGCCCCCAAAGTGGCAGGGCTACAGGGCTACTGCTCCCACTGCCATTCACTGCATGGATCCCTGTCCCTTACTCCCAAGAGTTGAAGCAAGCCCCAGTGACCATTTTAGGGATAGCAAAAGGAGCACCCCAAACCTGGCAGTCACATGCACACCCCCCAAGGGCCAT
Source organism: Acropternis orthonyx (assembly GCA_035583155.1). Classification (NCBI taxonomy): domain Eukaryota; kingdom Metazoa; phylum Chordata; class Aves; order Passeriformes; family Rhinocryptidae; genus Acropternis; species Acropternis orthonyx. The sequence continues at coordinate 28,272,371 of JAWWEU010000160.1, forward strand.
TACTGTTCACCAAATGGGGTTGAAGCCAGCATACCTACAAGCCCATGTCCATCTGCAGCGAGTCCGCTCTGGTGTGGAGAGCACCAGAGAGCCTCATTTGTGCCCAGTACAAATCAGAGCATCCTCACGTGCCCTGTTTCAATAATAAGAAACGCAGCTGTGTGAGAAGAGACAGAAATACTACACTGGCACAGGTGACAGTGTGTAGGATGGCTTGGAAGGGTGGACATGGCAGATGTATAATTGAGACAGGCTGTGGTTTCAGTCACGTAAAAAGGTTTCATGTCCTCAATCCCTGCAGAGTAAACAACTCTGCACTCCCACTGCCTATTCTGTAGCAGAGTCCTTTCCAGTCTCCAAAACCAACCAGGGTCACTCTCACAGAAGGGAGAGTTACTGTATATTTTATGAGGTGATGCATGACATTAATTTTCATCTGCATTTAAAAGAAGGCTCAGCTTGGCAGCTGAAAGTTGTATTGGATTTGGCACAGAGCAGTACATTGCCCGGCTTTCTCCAGTTGCCACACCAAGACAATGAACTAAACACAACAGCTGTGCAGATGATCAGCTGAGGAGAAAACACATATGTCTGTATAGAGCCTAGATCATGTTCATATGAGTCAATCCATTTCCGACTCTGATTAACAAGAGTTTATAAAGGACCTCTGATCACTACCAGGCCAGTGTAGTGTGTCTTTTACTCATGTCTCCACTTCGCAGTTTAATCTCAAGCATATCTCCCTGCATCTGCAAAACCTTGTTAAAAAGAACACGTGGGGAAGTCCCAAACAAGCCCACCCCCCTTTCCCATCTCAGTTAAAACACGTTAACTAGAAAACAAACACTTCTTTCTACCAAGTTACCATTTTAATTCTTATCAACACTAAACTGTTGGCTTCTGTTAAGAAGACAACCTCTCCTCCACAGGCAAACAATGTTCCTATCCGTGGGGGAGCACTGCAAACACTACTGAAGACTCACCGATAAGAGATGTGAAGTTTGTATCTTTGCTGAACAGAGATAGTAAAACACGAATGCCAAACACCTTTCTTTGAAGAACTGGGCTGCAAGTTGCTCTGATTTCCACCACAGAGCTCTAACACATTAAACAGACAATAATAATCCTATAAAGCTCTCAAGGCTAACATCACTTGACATTTTAGACTATGAGCACAGGGCTGCATCACAGGGAATCGCCCATGACTGTGGTGACAAGGGGAAGATCTGAGAAGACTTGACAGAGACGGCAGAGAGATAAAGGTGCCACCAAGACACTCCTCATCAGTAACAGTGTATTTAGCACCTCTTCCCCTCCAAGAGTCTTGAGATGGCTGGTCACAGACCAGCCAGCCATGTCTGACAAGCATGGCAAGGAGCAGGCAAGAAGGCACAGCACCCCTGCAACAGGGAGTACAAGATGGGACAGCTGACATATTCAAAGACAAAACACATGGGAAGGAAGTGAAAGAGCATTTACAAGAAAGAGAGCAGGAGCAAGACATGAGCAACTCTTTGTCACTACACAGCTGTGTAGTGCCCACTCCCACTCCCACCCACCCTCTGCAGGTCTCCCTCCTGGCCCCTTGAATCTACTGCTCTTTATGCCACACAAATACCTCCTAATCACAGAGAGAAGGTGGATTTTCAAATAGCGTCTCCATCAACAGAAGACACTCTTTAGGGTGACCTGACAGAAAAAACACTACTGCATGTCAAGATCATCCTTCAGAGCTTAAACAGTCTAACAAGAGTCAAAAGACAGTGTCTTCCTATGCAGCTGGCCTTGCAACTTTATTTGCAGTCGCTGGGAAAGGAAACCCATTCCCAGGAGAGTTTCACAATCCCTCCTTCACTTCCCACCATGTAAGTCCAACAGCCCAAGCTATTCCCACTCCACTGGTACCACCCTGCCAGACACCAGCCCCAGCCTTCCACCCCACCTGCCCCTGCACGCTCCACCCATCCAGATTCCTGTGGCTGCTTCACCTGCCATCGAAACAGCAGAGACACCTCTTGCACAGAGCAGGTTAGAATGTAGCTTAATGCACATCCCTGCCTATGTTTAAAGGAAATAAAAGCTACTGTTTTGCTGATGCTTGCAAACTTCATTTCTTAACTACTACGAGAGATCTGGCAATCAAATTCCTCTTCCCAAAACCGGGTTGCACAACAGCCCTCTTTGAGTCCATGCACCTCTATCATTACAGAACTTCCCTGCACAAGCACTCTGCCTGGCTAGGCAGGATGAACACTTCCCATACCACGGTAGCAACGAGTTACCCCGACCAGAACAGCCATATATCCCCCCTGCTTATTAACACCAACTCACTTGTCTGCCTTTTCCACCTGCTCCTCAGGGCTCCCAACTCCCACACGTTCTCCTCCAGCCTAGCCCTTCCCCTGCACCTCACCAGCCCCAGGTGAGTCCAGTTACAACTCCCACCCACTAACCCAGCTGTGGCCATCACCTGTGGCTGCCCCGCAGGGCTGGGGATGCCTCGGGAGCTCATTAACACCCTCCCAGACTCGTCCCCACTGACACAAAAAGCCCTGGCAAGGCTCTGCAATCAGTTGCGCTCGCTATTCATTACACATGTGCAGAACACACCCCCGCTGCTCTGAGGGAGCAGTATGCATATTTAGAAAGACAATATACAAAACATAGCTGAATCTTAATGAATCCGCTGTTTTGCTACTGGAACTGAATGGAACTGTGCAGACCCTGCCAGCAGCGGAAAAAACCCACAAACAAACAACAAAAAAACACCAAAACCCAAAGACTACACCATGTTTGACTTGTAATATAATCTCTAACTTTGCTTTTGTACTATGTTGCTATTGGGCTTATCAAGCTTGTAAAGTATCAATTGTAAGGAGGAAAAGGATAAAAATGCACCAGGCAGCACAATTGCCTGTCAGAACACTAAAGTGAAAAAAAATACAGCCCTGGCAAAAATTGACTTCACACAGTATGACACCTCGACATATAAAGTCTCCACCAAAGCAGGATTAGGGAAGAAAGGCTGTTACCTCGAATGCCTCTACTGAGTTCCCGGTTTGATGGTAACAAATCCATATGAGGTCAGGCAGGAATACATTTGCTTAGTACCGAGTTCCCCACTTGAATATTCAAGCTCCATGAGGACAGAAGTTACAAGGAGAGTCACATTTCCTCTCAACAGGTAAAATTTACAGCAGACTTACTCCGTGCTACACAAGTGCTGAATCCACCTCCTTCAGGGGAAGCTTTCACGCACCAGCAGGAGGAGAAATCACAGAGAACCCACACGAATCTGAGTGCCCCGTGCCCGGCCATCTCACCCCACCTCCTGCCTCCTCAGCTGGCAAGGAGTGCCCAGGTTTGAGAAGTGTCCAAGAGAGCCCACAGCAACACAGACCTGAGATGCACCAGCCTCGGCGATCGCGACCGAGCGGCATCACACAGGAAGCGCCAGAGCCATTGATTGTGGGGAAATAAATGGGCTGTGGGTGACAGCCAGCCCGGATGAGACCTGCCAGGGAGAAAGGTGGGAGCTGCTCACCCACCCTCTCCCTAACCACCAAAACTATTTGGGTTTAGACAACAGGACGCTCAATGTCGTGCCTGTTTTCAGCCCGGGAGGGCGGACAGTCACGCAGATGGGCGGTTCAGGGCGAAAGACCGAGCGGACAATGTCAGTCAATTGAGCGGCGGCACAAAACGCAACGAGACGCTGCTTTTAAGTGACAAAAAAAAAGGTGCCGAACTGCGAATAGGGTAAAACGAGAAGTTTCTCTACATGTCACTCCCTTCCAGTCCAGTGCCCGGGGCAGGCACGCAGGGACTTCACATCCCCGGGCGGGTCCTGCCCGCGCTGCCCCGCACCTTCCCCTCCATCTCCGACCTGAGCCCAGCCCCGCTCTGGGAGACCCCGAGCCCTGGCCCCACTCGCGGACATCCCGGGGAGCCGGTCCCGTCCCCGCTGTCTGTCCGCCTCCTCCGGGGAGCTGAACCTCTCGCCCTCACCGCCCGCTCCCCCTCGCGGGAGGAGCCCCTGGAACTGGGCTTGGGCTCCGCTCGCGGGGAGCCCCTTCCCCGCAGCTACTCCTGGTCCCACTCTGGGGAGCTGGGCCCCCCCCCCCCCCCCACGGGGAAACAACACAGCGCGGCGGTCCGTGTCAGTGGGTCTGCCACCCACCAGAGACCACCACGCCGCCCCCGCAGCTCCCCGATACCCCCGGGCGGTCCCTGCGGCGGGACACGCGTGACGCCCCCGTTCCCTCACCTTTGTATTTCTCCATGGGGGTGCCGTCTCCCCCCAGCTCCCGAGGGCTCCGTGACACGGCAGTGCCTGAGCTCGGCTGGGCTCCCGCAGCTCCTGCGGCGGCAGCTCCGGCTCCCCCGGCCGGCCGGACCGCCCCGCCGCTCCGCCCCGCCCCGCAGCCGCGCAGCTGGCCGGGATCCCCCCCGCGCTGGGAGCCGGACCCTCCGATGGGAGGGAGAGATGGGGCAGGGGGGGCGGGCCCTCTCCGGGGTCCGGTCCCGGGGAGAGGAGCCGGGCTGGGGCCGGCGGCAGGAGAGCGGAGCGCCGGGGGGCCGTGCCGGGGTCCCGGGGGTCCCCAGCGCTGTGCCCGGGGCGGGGGTGCCCTGCCCGCGCCCCCTGTTTGGGATGGTGTCTGCTCCGGCTGCAGTGGGGCTTTGGGTACGTTCAGAGAAAAGCCCTGGTTATCCCGGGATAGCCGCGTGTGTGGTCCCGGTGGTTTCCAGCGACCCACCTGCTCGCTGCCTTGGGCTGTCAGGCTGGAAAGTTGGGTTCTCCTTCTGCCTTCCCGGGGCAGCTGTATCCCAAAGCCAGTGAATTTGCCCCCTCCTTTCCAGCGACATCATTGAGGCTTCGTGGTAGGACCTGCCTCCCGGACACAGCCGACCTCACAGGAACATGTCCCTCTCCTTGGGTTCCAGTAACATTTTTTGCCAGACTTCCACCACTGCAGCCAGAGCTGACCTCAATACAAGACAGAGATGATAATCTGTCCTCAGGCCAATATTTTGGAGACACTGCAGAGATTTAATGTTTATGTCAATAATGAAAACATTGAAAGTTACAACAGGCAAGGTCTACCAGGGTTATAGGGGAAATTTTCTCTTCAGAATTAAGCTGTCAGTGTGGGGACAAGGGAGCCATAGCTGCCCGTTGCAGGGCCTTTGTGGTAAGAGGTGAGGCGCCTGGCCAGGGTGGGCAGCTCCACTGTTCTTCCGGAGATGTAGGAATGACTTCTGTCATGCAGGAATACTTTTCTTTGAGTACTTTCCAGCTACTTCTTGACTCCAGCTTTCAAAATCTAGCAGTGTAGGCCCTGGTCTTGCAAACCTTTGAAGTGTGTCTGTATCTTGAAGCAGGTGAGCAGGCATTAGTCAGCAGGACTAATTAAGGATGACACCAGTTAAACAAACTAATTAAAGATTATTTGAAAGATCAAGATGTCAGATACCTGTGATTCCTGTCTGCAGGACCCAGAACCTTTACATCCCCTCCTTGTCCCTTCCTTCCTCTTCCATGATAAGGATGCTCTGGAATGCCAGGACTTCTGGTTAGGCCCATGACAATTGCTGAGCAGGTGACAATGGGACAAATAGTAATGCCAGAGGAATACAAGTTCTTCCTGTTTGCCCCCTTCCTCTTGTAGTAGGAAGTACCTGTAATAATTTGTAGTATTCTTTTTTCAAACAGGCTGTTGTGTTCTGGAGTTTAATAAAACTGGGAAATACTCAAACCATGCTTAGCATGAGGAATTAATATTCCCAGTGTTGGTGCTGAAGTGTAGATGTTTACCACTGTGCTCAGCAAGAGAAAACACTTGTGAACTTGTGTTCCTGGTGGAGCTTCTTGAAGCCAATAAAATAACAGCCATCTACCTGTGCACCTATGTATACCTTGCTTTTTTTCTCCTTATTAATAGTGATGCTTATTAGTGAAGATTATTATTAGTGATGAATCAGGTGTGACAAGCTTTGAGGACCAACCCGATCCTGTTCAAGTCTTTTTTTATGTGGTTGACATCCTATCCTTCAGCACAGAGGATCATAATATAGATGACATGTGTCCTCTCTCCTTCCAAATATCATCTCAGGTATATACTTAGATAAGGGTGCAACATCTCTGTGGACAGTTGTGGTCAAGCAGGCATAAAACTATTCCAGAAAGATTTGACCAGAGGTGAGTTTTGTGACAGATCTGAGCTGAGATTAAAGCTGAGCTGTGTCCTGTGAAATGCTAAGAAATGAGGAAGCCAAAGGTTTCTTTCCTTTGGCATCCCTGGCTGCAATGCTGCCATAATCTGAGAATTCCTATTGTCCATATGTGGGTCCCTCTGAACAACAATGAAGCCTGTGGACCAGGCCACAGCTGACCCAGCAAAACAACAGTGCTGTCTCTGAGAGGGAGAAGTCTTACTCTCTCCTCCCCCCGCTTCTGGCCAAATGATCTCTCTCTTCCTACTGTCATTTTCACAATTATTGGACCAACTTCCATGCTGAAATGATGGAAAACTAAAATGGCAGATTCTTCTCCCACCTGAGGAGGAGAAATCGTGTTGCAGTAGAGTCAGGCAGGATTGGGACAGTACCAGGTAAGTGGCAAGCACCTGCAGCTGGATGGAAGGAGGAGATCATACGAGCCTGTCCACACGGAGAGGTGAGACCACACAGGTGGATAAGAGTGATCATTGATCACAAGCTCAGCTGTCTCCTTGAAAGTCCTCCCTGATTCTTCTTCTAGTGGGAGCACAGAGCAGACACTGACAGGAGTTCAGGATGTTTATGGAGCTCCCATCAATGCCTTTGAGTCCTGATCTGCTGAATCCTGCCTGTCTTACAGATTTTCTGGTTTAAGGGATGAAGGGAATAGTTGGTGTGTTGGAAAGCTGAATGGAGTCCTCTGCTTATTCCCCAAGGAGGTCTAAATAGCTGAACTCTGCTAACTGTCCTGATTCATATGATCAAAGACTCAACACTCTGTGTTGAAACTGAGCCACTCAGGCCCTGGGAACATCGTTTTTTATCTGGGGCTGTGATAAATGACGTTGCCATGTGATTACTGCAGAAACATGTTAAAGATCCTGGGCTACCCACTCAGGAGCATGAGCAGTAATCTTTCTCCAGAAGTAACCTTTATGGGTGCTTTATAGAAGACCAGACTAGTTCCTTAGTTCCAGGAAGGCACTGGGAGCCTGTCAGGGTTTAGTCAGTGAAGATGGCTTACTGGGACAGCAGGGGTGTTCCAAGCAAGGGTATTCCCTGGAAAAGGGATAAATACTGTTGGAGAACATGAATCCTTCATCTCAGTTTGCAAGTATGATGTCTATGGGAGTCTCTTTTGAGGACTTTCTTCTTCCCTGTGAAGTGTTTCATGATTCCAGCCACAGAAGAGATGACCAAATTCTCCCCCAGCTGAAGCTGGCCTTAAACCAGTGTTACTCCACTGACTCCTGTCCAGCCATTTCTGACTTTCACTGATGAAAGGCAAGACAATCAACCCTAACACAAACAAAACCAGAGCTGTTTAGCTGCTCAGCTATACAAAAGCTTTGTAGCTGATACATTCCAGCAATGTTTTGGATTCTCTCAGACATTAACTGTTTCAAAAGGGCATGGCTGGGAAGAGGGTGGCTGGAGGGAGGGGGGATTTCCCGTTAAGGACAACAGGACCAGACATAATTTTTGATGAGCTTCTCTTGGCTCCCCATTCCTTGACATTTCCTTTTCAGCTGTTGAGTCCAAACTGCTTGTAGACCAAATACAGGGAGCCCTAATAGCATGAATTGTTTTCTTTCCCTTGACAGAATACCTTCCTCTGGCCAAAGGATGAGACACGCTGACCAGACAGTGTGCTCAACAGCCACAGCCCTTGTTCCTTCTGGAGACATTTCTTCCTTATTTCCACTCCAGACCCTCTAACCCCTCCAGAGAAGCCCCTCAGCTTTCCTTTGACAGTGTTCACTATGAGTTAAAGGAGCCCAAAGCAGTCTTTGTTCCCCTTCCCTCCAAACTCCACGTGGGGATGCTCACACTGGCAGACCTCATGGGTTACCAATGCACTGTATTACAGCATGTAACACTCACAGGCACCACAGGACATGGCTATCAGCTTCCTAAGAGTTTCTGATATAAATTTCTGATACATAATTAGCCATGTGTGGTGGTACATCTTCCCCTCTCCTGGGCCCGTGATCTTAGAAATGCTCTGTTAGGCCTTGGCCTTGACAAACAGCACCTGGGCTAAGCTCCTCTTGAGCTTATCAGAAACACTGTCTGCTCCCAGGAACTTGTGCTGTCTAATGAGCTCCTGGTTTTTAACAAACAGCCTTGGAAACTTATTTTTCTTGCCTGAATACCAACTCAAGTGGAACAACATTTTTGTTATTGAACTTTCAAAAGAAAGTTACTGACCCGAATTGCAGCCAGGGTGGAAAATCACTATGACTAAAGCCAAGTCTCTTGTGACCCTTCAAACAGAGGTGCTAAAAGAGACCCTTCAGCTCTCCCGGAGCACCATGGGCTGTGACCAGCACGTCCCTCTGAGCCGGGTCTCTCAGAGCCAGCACTCTCTCATTTTTGCCATACTTTGAGGGCCGTCACCAAAGGGCAATGACAGAGCCTGGGCTGGCACCCCCACTCCTCGAGGCTCAACCCCTCGCCTTCAAGAAGAGGCAAAGGCATCACACGCTGAGTATTTCACTGACTTGGAGGAGATTTTTTCCACAGGTATATACCTTGTGCAGACTCCTTTGGGTCTGTGTGCCCAGGGGTGTGAATATGCCACAGCAAATATACTATGAATGTTGCTCTTTTAGAATCTTAAGTACTTCAGATTTGTAAGTTAGACCTGTGAGTTACTGTTGTGCTTATAGTAAATTCTATACGAATCTTTTGTTACATCGTTTAACTTAAGCTATTGATGAAGTGCTGTTAAGCTTAAGTGCTATTCAACCTTTAGGCCTAAACTCTTGATCAGTTCTAGGGCTAAGTTTGGCAAGGGGGTCCACTCTGAACCTTGCGACTCAATGGGAAGGTCTCCCTTTTTCCTTTTTATCTTTACCCTTTCCCCATCTCCCCACCCCAGCCTCCACAGAGATAATTTTGGAGTTGGGTTTGGTTTTGGATTGATTGATTTTAGATTTTAGGTTGCTTTTTCTCTGCCTGCTTTAACGATCTAGTAAGGAGTAGAGTGAACCTTGTCAACAAACTGTTGCACACTTTCACTTTTACATTAAACCCACTGTTGCCAATACCCTTGCCGGTGATTCTTTAAGCGACCTTAAAATGCTAGTTCATGACACCATGGTACTAGTTTTTGAGGGGATAGGGTAGGAAACTGTGGCTCTCAGATGAGAAAATATTAGAAACTTCATCCACTCTTATGGATTTCACCAGTAAACCAACACTGAGCAAAATCTCTCCCAAGCTGGAGGCAAAAAAGCCATGTGGACTATCAAGCTGTCAATCGAGGACTCGCCTCAACAGAGCTGAACTCTTTGCACCTTTCAGCACCACTAAAACTTACCCGGGCAAGAAGAAAACCTAATTTTATCAAAATATGGGGAAACATTAATTTTTACATCTTGCTACATTTTCACTGGGACTTTTGTAAGCCTCCCTCATCATCTCTGCAAACTGGGGCCTGATGTCGACGGTGAGCTCACAGAAGGCTATTTATTCTGGCATTTTCCCAAATAGAACGTTTTTCGGTCTGCAGTTTTTCTTCAGGCCTAAGCCACTTCTGCTCAGTGGAAGTCAAGAAGCAGAGTTTCCGTGGTCAGCACTGCTGAAGTGGGCAAGGGGCAAGAACGAGAACCTGTGGTCCACACACCAATACACAGCAGTTTGTTTCAGAGGAGGCTGAGCACTACAGAGAGAGTCCAAGTTTCCTTCCCTGCTATTAATATTAGATGTTAGGGTATGTCAAACTACCTGCCAAAGTGGAATTAACTACCAGGTAATAGGTCTCACCCATGTCAGTTGAGTCTTCCACTTTTTTTTTCGTTCCTGTGAAAAGAGATTCAATTAAGAGTCAAGAAATCTGCCTCAGTAAACACCAAAAAACATAGTTTCTCTTTTCACAAGTAGAGCAGTGGAGCTGAATTTCCCCTGCCTTCCCAACTATCATTAAGTATTCTGTTTAAATAGGCCAGCTTCATGCCATCTATAATGAAGTTATAGTGTATTGCTCTGTTATGAATGATGAAGCTGTTGTGTCCTACGGGGAGAAAAATCGCTGTAATCCAACTTTCCTTTTGAAAAGGTCTAATGTATCCACATGAGATCTTCTGGCAGAGACAACTGAGAGAATATAAATAGAAGCTTAAAAGAAGAAGGAGGGGAAGGGGAAAATAACTCCGACAGGGCTGAGTAGCTGAAATTCACAAGTTTAATAGGAAGATGGATGACTGAAGAGCCTGTTCTGTGACACAATTAGGACTTTATGCAGGCCTTTTTCAATTATTTGTAGCTGACAAAATATCACACAAAGGCTGTTTCACACTGCAGGCCAGGTGCCCAGAAATGGGTTTTTTGGAGGAGGGGAGCAACTCGGATAGTCGCCCAGGGGCACAGGCCACTAGGATCGCCACCAGCTAAGTTAGGCAACAATGTGTGTCACCTCACGTACAAGTGGCAGGAGAGAAGAGTGTCCTGCAGTGCCTGAGGCCCCTGTACTCTCAAGCCACCATCTCCCAGGGAGCAGAGAGCTGCACCCACAACAAACAGCGTGGGGTGGGAGGTGGCTGTAGAGGTGCATAAGGTCCATCTTGGATGCACCTTTCTGGTCCTCACCACAGACAGATATACCAAGGGGCTGTGTGGGTTTCTGCTACAGGAAGAGGTTTCTGCTGATAGACAATTCTCAGAACTGAAGTTATATCAACAGATCGTGTCCGGGAGCCTGTTCTGCCCCCTACTCTGTTCTCACTGGCCACCCACCAAACATTATTGTTGTGAAATTTTAGTTCTCAGCACAAAGCTACTGTAGTTCAACCACCCGGAACATCTCTTGAAATAACCTGCGAAGTGGTGAACTGGTCAGCCACAGTGGCTTTAGTATCTCACAAGAGACTTGCAGAAAATCTTACCAAACCTTCAGGCTTCAAGTGTCTTAAATTTGTTTTGGTTTACTCCATTTCACAGTGAGATAATCTAACTAAAGGCATTTGGGGCAATGATTAGTAAATTTAGTTTATTTTAGTTTAGTTAATTTGGGATGAGCTTTCGTGGGTGTTTCCACGAGGAGAAGTCAAATCCTGGGATGTATAGGGTGGTTAATTCTGCTTTGGTGGAACTGTGGTTGGGCAAGGACAAACCTGGGGGATTAGAGACAGAGTGCTGGGATTCTGCCAGGCAGAGATAAAGCAGAGCTAATGGGCATGTTTGTCCATATGTAACAATTTGATTGAGAAAAGGAAGATGAGATAAGGGGAGCAGGATTAGTGGACAGTGGAGAGTTATGGAAATGTCCCTCCTTAGGGGAGGTGACTCCAGTGTCAAGATCAGAATGGGGGAGCAGCAAAAGGCAGGGATCCTTTGGGCAGTGTTAGCTCTTACTAGGACAAGATTGCTTTTAGGAATATGTTCTCCTGAGGGCTCATTGTGGTTTACAATTTCCTTTGAAGACCTACATGGCTCAGTAATGTGGTCACCATGGGGATGGGGCAGAGCTCTCCCTGTGCCCTGGTGGTAACTCCCTTGTCACTCAAAACTGGCCAAACACAGGAAAATTCTCTAGAGGGTCCTCTGTTGGGATTGCTCCCAAGGGAGAAAGAGCACAAACATAATTTTCAGGAAGCTGAACAATTAGTTAATTACGGAAAAACCAACCTTTGAGTGACAAGAGGTCAGTGCAACATCGGAGCATTGAAGCGTTGTGCTCGAGGCTGCCTGAGCACCATGGCACACCATTTATCATACAATCATTTATTTGATCCAATATTTATTGGCCTCAACAGAAGTTTATTTTCAATTAACTACTATTGTTTCACAAACCTAGCTGGTAAGAGGAATTATTTTCAATTTTTTTTTTTTTTTTTTTTTTGGAAGGGGACAGCTAGAGGGAAGAGCAAAAGCCAAAACATAAAACACACACTTTAAAATTATTCAAAGTATCAAACACTGGCTTCCCTCCTCCCACAATATCTGTGCTCTTAAATGCATCATTGCAAGGGGAATTATTCATGTAGTCTCATCAATAAATCTTACTTAAGTCCTTTATATTGCAGTCCCTGTTCATATCGCTGCAACTCCCCTGTAAACGATAATTAGGGTAAGAGCTAACTGAGATACCACAGAGTTTGCTCCTGGCAGTCATTGAACATCCAGAGTATATCAAGGCTGTAAAGCAGGCATTTCTCAGCAGCAGTTCATTCATTGTAAACTCTGATTCAATTATTACCTTGTCTCCTGTTTCACAGCAAACACTTTGGTTCACATAAAGCCTCAGAGCATTTGTCAATGAATTCCTTGAATGGACTCAGCTGCATTCTGTTTCCTCTGTAGTATCTAGCCCAAATCCAGAAGAGTCAGCCAAGGGGGAGCCCTGTTTCTCTCTGGCAGCCTTACTAGGCTAGTCCTGCAGAGAGGTTAATTCTACCACTGACTCTTCCCTCCAATAGCTGCTGTTGTGGGGGGCTGGGGTAGCACAAATAATGGAAATAGATAACAGATCTACTCCCAAGTGTGGAGACCCCAAACAGCAAAATCAGCCTCCAAATCAGTCTGTTCCTGCCAGACCTGACTCACCTTTTGATGTTTCTTCACTGGCTGCCCAGGGACACACTATTAATTTACATCCAGCCCCTTACTCTTGCCAACTTTGAAGGCTAGGAATTTCACTAAGAAGAGCTTTACTCTGTAGAGACCATTTTCTCCTGACTTAAGTCCAAATAATATTGCCAGTTTTAGCAAAGACATTTTAATATCCACCAAAGCAAGTGTGCCTAGCAGGACTCTGTCCCAGCTTCTGCCCTGAACACTAATGTAGCACAGACTGTAGGGCTCTCAGAGCTCAACCTGCTCTCCCTCCATGCCCAGACTCCTCTTCAAGAAGTCTCTTCCCCAGCCTGATGGGGGAATGGAGACTGTCTAGCTTAGCAAAGCCACTTGCAAAGGAAATAACACAATGACAATGCAAAACTTTTAGAGCTCTTTACAGTTAACTAGTTAGTGTGACCCTTGGCCTTCTGGCCCACAGACCCCACAGTCTATTAAGGCAAGGGGCAGAAACAGGCAAAAGCTTCTGGCCACACTTGCCCATGCATTGTTCAATCAAATGCCTTATTGGGCATTAACCTGCCTCACAGACTGGATGGATCCACAGGACGTGTTCCCTCCATCTGGCAAAACAGACCACAAAGGGTATGAAGCCTAGAGAATTTCAGTGACTTGCCCAAGTTCAGAGAGGTGAAAGCATTGAACTTATTGCATCCTGACTTGCTGTCCAGCCACAAGACAATGCAGGGGAAAAAAGACATGGGTGTTTCATCTCCTTACACTTGAGCACAGTCCTGGAGTGACTGGAACAGTAGAGCACAGGATAACGTGACGGCACAATGGGTCTCCAAGCAAGGCCAGTCTGCTGCTGGCTTCCTTTGCCAGGAGAACAGCCACCTCCTCCAGAAGATGCACGCTGAAGGTGGGATTTAGTCCATCTCCTTGCTTCTCTCTTTCATCCCGTGGTGACAGCTGAAACACTCCTGACTTTGCAAAAATACCTGACTCCAGCACTGTGAACGTAGCTGGTTTTGGAGACAATGATACCCTTCTGAAGTGACTACTCAGTCACAGAAGGTGCAGTGGTACTGCTGGAGTTGAAGGAACTAAGGGAGGGCCACCAGCTGCCCTCTCTGCCATGGACTTGAGATTGCAATTTTATGGCACGCAGAGTGCAACATCACTGGCAGTTCAGTATGTTCTGCTCTAAGTCTTACTTCAGACCCCGCCGTCCACTTGTGCTCACTCCATTCTTCATGCCAGCACAACGATTTTGGGAGGCTGCTGCTTCACTCAAAGCAGGGAACTGACTCGGTTTAAAAAGAAAAAAAAAACCCAAACCCAACGATGCCGCACAACAAAATAAAAAGTAAAAAATGTTTTTTTAAGCAGGATCGATTCCTGAATGTCACTGAGAGCGACCCCACAAGCAGTCATGCTGACATATCTGATGGCAGGAAAAAGCTGTGGGGGCGTGGGAATACCTTAAGCTCGCTGAACAGCAGCCCAGTGCTTTGTCTTATGAAATCACAGCCCGAGGAGAGACTGCGCCGTGCCGTTTTCCTGCTCCCCCTCTCTTCCTTTCCCTCCGGAACCCTCGGCCCCCCATCACTGCCATGGCTACATCCAGCCTGGGATGTACATTTTAATCTGCAGTGTGTATATAAAAGAGAGCTGGAAGCAGTGGCTGTCTGAGACCCACCTGACCTTTGGATGTACAGCAAACTTCCTGTTCCAGAGCTGCCGGCTCTTTAATCTCCCAGTCTTTAAAAAATAAAAGTGAGCCTATGTGAAAAAATGCTTTGTAATGGGAACTCCTGGAACAACTTTTCTCTCCTGCCCTCTGAGTGAGCCATAGAAAACAGTAAATATCTCTCCCAAGAGTCCTTTTTTACAATAGAAAAATGTCAGGCAAAACAGAAGTTTCATTTCCCAGCCTTGGACTCAGCAACAGACAGGCACAAAAGCTACACAAAATAAAACAGCAAGGGGAAAAAAACCCCCTCTTGCTAATTCAGAGTTTGGGGAGATTATTGGTGGAGAATAAGTCTTTTGGTGGAGAGCAAGTCACACTTGGGAACTGGGTCTCTCTTCTTGCAGGAGGAAGTGGTCTTGGGCTATACTTGACAGCAAATTAGCGTTGACATTTGACTTGTTTTGATCTGAGTTATTTACAATGGTATTATCTGTGTATTTTTTACATGCTGTGAAGATTCCCATTGCCAGATGCCTTGCAATGGCTGTAGGATGGAGTGCATTCCAGAGTCATTACTCAGGGGTCATAAACCTCACATTATTCCTGGGGAGGAGAGGAGCAGGGGAAAATAGTCTAACAATTAAAAAAAAAAAAAAAAAAGAAAGAAACCCTGGACTTAGATTTCACTGGGCTTGTGATTTTAACTGAAGGGAACTTCAAAATGTGCTTAGGTTAGCTGGCACTGTCACACTGTGGGGCTGATGACTGGAACGGATCCTTGTGAATTTGCTCTACACATGGAAGTGCAGTCACGGTGAAACTATTCCCAATGCTCTGGGCTGGGGGAGGCTGTAATGGAGCAACTGCTCTGTTACACTGCTGGGTCAATGATCCCCAGCTGGGGATTGCTGCTTGTGATCTCCAGAGCTTGGGCTAGCAGGACACGTCCTGGAGCTGGCACTGCACTGCTGCAGGGAAGGAGCCAACACTCAGGTGGTGGATTTTCAAAAGTGCAAGTGATTCAAAAGGGAGACTTTGGTTTTTGGTTTTTTTTCCTAGGGCTGAGAAACTCTTGAGAAAATTTCCAAGGCCAAATCACAGACCTATGCTTGTGTTCTTTCAAGCATGTACTTCATGTGCAGTCCTTCCTTACTTCCTAAAGGTGTGAAGATGCCCAGGGAACACCTAACATGGAAGCATGGAAGTGCTTGGGGGCTGCAAAGTGGTAGGCAGGGAATGGAGTCCTGCCCGGCAGATCAATGAGGAAACATTTCCATGACATCTGGCTGTCCAGGGGAAGGGGAAATAAGCAGCACAAAACTTTTTTTGAAGAATGGTCTCTCTCAGACTCTGTATTTGCCCTTCAGATGGACAAGCAGACATTTAAAAATGTCCCTGTGTCTTCCTAACTCTTTGGCTGAGGTTTGGCCAGCACTCCCCACCAGCAACCTGCACAGAAGCACGTGCTGTCAAGCCAAGGTTTGCTCACAAGAGACTATGGCTTGCTAAAAATCCTGGAGTTTCTCAGAGCTGGTCCTAAAGAGAAGAGGATAGAAAATGTGTTATCATGCCCTCATTCATAGCTGGTCTGACAGGTCCAAGGGCTGTGAAGTGCCCAGGCAGGAAATGTCTATAAACATGGAGGAAACAGAGAGATGAGGGATGCTGGAACACATGTGCCAATCTGCTGAGGTCCATGGGCCTCCAAGCCTGTTGAAAATAAGTCCATTAAATATTCAAAGGTCATCTCCACCCTGTACACAAAAATTGTCCAGTTCAGGATTAGGGCTCTTCCAGCTAGGCCCTGTAGCAAAACATATAGCAAAAAACTGTGTTTAAATACTCCACTGAAGTGAAGCTTCTGCCCCTCACTGAGTTGTAAGTCTGGTGTTGTAATAGACGAATCTGCCTTTCTGATTTTGACTTGACTTTGTTCCACCTACAGCAAAAGTACAATCTCTGGAGTAAGCAATCCAAAGAAAGGAATCATCTAACTGCCACCAGGTAATTTTGCTGGATTTGGCCACAGAGAAGTTTCTCTTATGCAAGTTCCAGCACAGTTGCAACGCAGCAAAAATCCAGGTAATGGTTGGGAAGTGAATAGGGCAGATACGAACCTTGCTAAAGGCTAGCTTGATGGTGGTGTTGAATTCCCCACCTCTTGCTCTCGAAGCAGGAATCTGAGTCCCCATTTCACCTGAGACTCAGTCCTTGAACACTCCCAACACAGTGAGGTAACTCCCTGGGGAACCTCTACTTTTGCTGTGGGAGAGAACCCGTGTAGAGTATTGAGGTAGGGGCAAGGGCAGGGATGAGTCTCAGGGGGCTGGGGAGCGCAAGAGAAGATGGGGAGCATGACATTGATGCTGCAGGGGCCTTCTGGAGGCTCAGGGACTCTGTGCAGGATGTGTGGCTGCATCGCATCCTCTGAGGGGCTGTTTGCCACTGTGGTCTGCTGGAGACCCAGGCATTCTGCACCTTTCACACATGTTATAAAACACTCTATTTACTTGAATGCATCATCCCCCACCTTCCACACCCAGACTAAGGCTAGCCAGGTTTAAGCTCCAGGTAATTAAGCAAACACCTAACTTTAAATACTAAGACATGTAAATATCTTTTCAAGATGCGGACGAGCATTTTTGCTGAATTTGCAAGGACTGAGAAAGGAAACCAGTTAGGCTTTGAAACGGACATAACAGCATGGTCTAGTTGACCTTGCTGATACCTCAGGTCATTTTAAACCACCACTGACAACAAAACTAACACTTCTATGTGGTTTGCATGAATATCTATTTCTAGTGACTTAGTCATGAGAAGCCTTGTGTCAATTTTCAAACCTTTTGTCCTAATTTCACAGAATTTCACTGTAACTGTCATCTGTCTTGCTCTGGTCACTCATATCTCACCTCTCTGCTTTTTGAGAGCGCACCCTGTTTTGTAAGAGGACTGATATAACTCTGCAAAAAGAAAAGAAACCAAAATAAATGAGGCAACATGGATCCAGAAATTAAGAATAAAGCTCCAAACTTTATTCATTGACTTGAGTACAACAGTGATGCAGATTACAGTGGCACAGGAGTGCAATATGTGCTGTTTGCGGTATGACAGTGGAAACACTAATTGTACAGAACAGCAACCCAGCTCAACTTCTCATTATGCATACAAGCAGACTTACTGTACAGATAAGACATTGATTCACTTTTACAGAGACTCAGAGAGAGAGACAGATGAACGGAAAAGACAGGGACACCTCCCCAAAAAGCTGGTTTGCAACATGTGGAGGGAGGAGAAAAGAAAAATAAAATAATAAAAAATCCTATTGCCAAAGTCTACTGATTTAAAGGAAAGTACACCTTTAAAAAATTAGTTTCAGTTTCCAAAGCTTAAAAAAAAGCCCCCAGCTGTAAGGCCCCCTTACAGGAAGAGTTGTCCACAGGGACCAAGCCGCTTGGGCAGGACTGACCTGGGAATGACACACAGAGCTCCTGTGGGTGTGCACAGCGGCCCGAGGCTTTCCTGGCCTGGCCAGCCAGGACAGCCTGGCCCAAGGGGTGCAGGTGACAGTGAGTTTGCATCTGGGGGGAGTGCATACTGAAGGTGTTCAGTGACAAAAGCCCAGGCAAGTGTCCAGTGGGATCTGTCAAAGCGCCTAAGGGAGCTAGAGACTCAGCCTGGTAAGGCACCGCTGGAATTCCCACAGCTGTTCTGCTGCTGAAATGCTGCATTTCCTAATGCCCAGGAGCAAGGTCCTGTGGGCCTCAGCTTTGCAAGTCCCGCGGGCAACACTTACATTAACTGTGGTGATCCTGACAGAACAGGTTACTGTTTGCCTTCAGTCATCTCTCTTCTACCTCAAAAGAAAGACCACAGTGCACGTGGAAGTATTACCTCTTCACACAGACAAGCATTTCTGAGCAAATCATTAGCAGAAATCTATTTCCCTGTTAGAAGCCCTCTGGGCAACAAATAATTTATTTTGCATACAGGCAAACAACATTAATGGCCAATTACATTCCCACTTCCTGCACTGATGCGTACATTAAAATTAACAATACTTCTGCCAAATGTGGGCATCACAAAGCTCCTGCCAGCAGAGTTGTCTGACGGAAAACTCAGTATCTTTGCATTGTGATAGATTTCCTCCCCCCCCTTATTTTATTAAGCACAAAAAAGGTGTGTGGGAGAAATCACAAGGCAAAACTCTGCAGCCAGATCAATGCTGCAGCCCACAGCGATAAGGGTGTTCCTACACTAAAGGAGAAAGGCGCATTGTGCTACTGTCACAGTGCTCAGGAGCTCTCTTCAGCTCTTCATTACACAGCAATGGGGTAAAAACATACCACATATTGTCAAGGCCAGCCCTTGCTATGCATCTACCCTGAAGACTATGCTAGACTCTAGCAGATGTGTTGACAGGGCCAAAGAGTTTGACAGGGCACGACCTGGACCATGACCTGGGGTTAACTGAATGAGGAGGGGGGCTGTGGACTCAAGCCCTACGTGTCTTTCTGGCATGGAAAGATGAGGAGCATTTTGAGACAGATTAGTCGATATGTTCTTGTTTCCTGCAAGTGTTTTATTGCATCATTGTTATCACTGACTTGTATTCTCCACTGCTGAAGGTAACTTTCAGGCTGTGGACATTGTCCTCCACAAACACATTCCAAAGGAAAGCAATGAATCATGGAGTGAGAGAGAGGGTGGTTTCCATTTGGCCCAGTCTATGAGGCTATGGTCCAAATATGCCAAGATCTCCTCTTAAGTCAGGATGAGCCAAGATAAGTAATTCCAAGATGAGTTTAAAGGATGTTCATATTTTTACCATTCTAGGGCCTAATTTTTCTGTTGTTTAACAATTTCCTACCATTAGTTTTAGTATAGATGCTCATATGCTGTGAACTCCAAACTTGATTTCCCCACAGCTTGAAACAGGTACTACAGGCTCATACTAGTGTTTTGCTCTAACCCTGCTAAACATCACCCTGGCAAACCCTGGAAAAATCAAGCTTATACCAGCCCTCTTCCTTCCCAGACCTTAACCCTTCTCTGTCCATTGATACTACCCTACCAGGAGACACAGGGCTTGTGGAAAAGGATTGCACTTCAAAATGTGTCTAATTTCAGTGTAGCAAACTTTTACAAAGGAGGTTGCTGATGACATCCTTTGAACAGCAGGACATCTGAACTACTTGGCTCAGAGAGGATTTCCAAATTGCAACAGAAAAAGAGCAGCAAGCACTTCAGTGCTTGGCCCACAGGCTTAGGACTATAGGACTTTTTAAGGAGAGATGATATCTGCACTACTGGAACTACAGGGCCGTCTTGTCCCACATACAGCTACTGAGGCATTTACTGTTCTCCAGGACTAACCTTTCACAGTACACTGCAGCCACGTTCAAAACACATCACAAACCACATTTAATCAACTCCAAATGGGGAGTGTGTGCACATGTGCACCTGTGTTTCAGAACCTGCATGTGTACATAATCCCATTTTGACTGGTCTTTGCTCTTACATCACTCCCAAAGCAGAAAAGGAGATAAAAAAAAGAGAAAAGCAATCAGTTTTCAGTCCTCTTGGTAACGACATTCTGTTGACAGCACTGATGGGGTTTTACCAGAAGCTCAAACTCTTTGCAGGAGATAGAAGGACATAAGCATGTACTGAAGGCATGGTCGTAGACTCATAGAATGGTTTGGGTTGGAAGGGACCTTTAAAGATCATCTGGTCCAACCCCTGACATGTCTCAAGGGAATATCAAAGAGGGGATTTACAAAGAACTGCTACTAGATTGATACTAGGAAAATGATTAATTGCTTACAAAGAAAATTCTCCCTGGGGCTACATTTCATTTTTATTAGGTGGGAAGACCAGATGAAAGAACAGAAAACGTTGCAGTGACAATCACTAAGAGCCCACTGCAGAAAAAACACACTCTCCCTTTGTCTGGCTGCAGTGTGAGTTTTGTGGGGTTGTGTCTACGTGTAGATGGCCGGGAAGTAACTATGGGCATGAAATTGAAGTTCAGAAAATCCTTCATGTTCTCAATCAGAAATAAAGCATACTAAGTGTAGTGCAGAAGGCTGTGAACTGACTGACTGCTCCACACCAATGAGACATGAACCAGCAGTGGCCCAAAAATCCAGTTAGATATGAATTGTTTCTGCAGCACCTAAGCTGGCTTCTCTTCATTCCTTCCCAAGCTTCAACTGCTGTTTTAAATTCTCAGTTGATGAGGCAGATACAAATTACCATGTCATTCTTCACAGCCTAGGAGGCTGGGTTCTTATTTTTTTCCCTAACATTTTCTTTTTTTTTCTTTCTTTTTTTTTTCTTGTTTTTTTTTCTTTTTTTCTTTTTTTTTTTTTTTTTTTTTTGCATAGGAGGCAGAGGTGAGGAAACAACCTGGCTGAGTCATTTCTGAAATGACTGGGTAGTGTCTTCATATATGCTGTGAGAAGTTCAATAGTAATCTAGAGACAGGGACAGAAAAATGCAGACTGGCAGCTCACATCCTTGAGAAAGCAAGTCTTCACATCTAAAAAGTGTATTGCCAAGGTGACTTGGACTAAAAGACCTGTAATACCTAATAGTTTGAGAGGCATCAGCACACATTGTCTGTCGGATGTGGGCTGAACAAAATTTGGAGAATTTTAATAATTTAAATGCATTCAAACTCTCATGCTCATCTCAAAGTTAAGCCACACCTTGCAGGTGACAAACACCGAATTTCTGAAACCCCAGCATTCACAAATTCTGGAACGGTAAAACACTGATGGTTCTTTCATCCTATGGATTTGGTTTCAGCAGTCACTCAAAAACGCATCTGCCAGTGCTCCTAACCTCTCAGTGTTCCTCTAAAAAACTTTTATATGCATATTCTGAAAAATGAAGTTAAAACATGTTACACTGATCCTTGCTACAATCTCAGTACTATCCAGAGAGCTCACTCACAAGAGTGTGTGTCACAGTGTTCACTGAGGACTTCTGTTCAGTGGGGACCATGGTGCCAGATGTCTATGTTTTCCAGCTTGTCCCACAGACTCACCATTCCCTTAGCTCTAGGGATGTGGAGCAGGTGGTGATCCCTTGTCTCTGTCTCTCACATAGTGAATCTTCATCTCAGATTTTATCACAGTTACCACAGTGATCTGTTGCAACAGGACTTCCTAAACCAGCAAAAAAGAGGCAGGATTTGGGCTGTCCTGCACAGTTCGTGGTGAAATGCCATTTGGTGATACAGAGAACTCAACACAGTGATACTGAATCTCACAACTATATGGGACTGTTTCCCCTTCCTAACTTCCAGATTTTAACACCAATGTCTCATATAACAGAAAATACAAAGGTTCTGATGTCTCCAGTGCCTGAAGTTTCTGCATTAAAAAGGAAACCTTGATATTCTTTGACAGACACAGAACCGAAATGACCCTCCCCCGTACCAGGAGACGGGCTCATTAGTGCAGTATGCATTGGCAGTTAAGCACCACGGAAGAGAAAAAGCTGGCCTGGCAGCCACAATGCATTCATTCAATTACTTTGGTGCTCATGTCCTCCTCTGTATAGGACTTGCCCAGAAGCAGTTAAGGTATATACAGGCAGTTTTTTTAAGCTGCAGCATATTGGAAGAAGGCTGAAAGCAATAAGGAGTTCAATGCAGCTCAGAAACTGTCTCGCGTGATTACTCTGTCTTCAAAAACCAAGTCAGGCACAAAAGGAAATAAAAATAACCAAGGCTGGAGCTTTTATGCTTCAAGAGAGGGGGGGAGGGGAAAAGTCTGTGCCCTCTATTCCAAGCACAAGTGAAAAACTACATCAACTAAAAAGAGTGCTTGGCCCCATGCACTGTGCCATATTGACCACAGCAACTGCAGTTTAATCAAAAAGCCTCTATTGGCAGAGCACGGCACCTTAATGGTACCTTTTAATTCATGAACATTCCTCCCTAAGAGGGATGAACTTGCATCTTAGCTTGCAGAGAACCATCTTCCCTGTCAGTGTGAAATCCTACAACTCCACTGCAGTCTGATGAGCTGGACTAGTAATTACTAGCAGGGAGTTTGTCCCGAAATCTCTGGGTGCAATCCAGGGGACACTTAAAAAAGCAGTTTCTCACTCTGTCACTCCTACACCCACCCACCCACCCATCTCCTGGAGTAAATGACAAGAAAACTGACTCTTCTCCATCATTCCCATTACTTAAGTGATCTTAAATTATTCAAAGGACTGGTTAAGCTCCAGCCTTATTAATTCAAGCAGAAAGTGTGGAAAGGGGAAGACTGACAACACACACAGCAATCCACTTCCTATATCCTAGCAAATATATACAAGGAATCCATTCTCCACAAATCCAACTGGTATGTACTGTAAGTGAGCAGAGCACCCACCCAACGCTGCAGATTATTTTCTGTGAAGAAGATGCCATGTCAAAAGAGTGCCAAGTAAGAAACATTTGGGTGAAAGACTTATGTGACCATGTGGGTAAGTTACAAGGGGCTCCTCCTTCACTACAGAGCATCTATCTGTCTTCCTCTCCATATATACACACGTATATACACACACACAGAGATAGATGGATAGATATAAATACAGGTGTGCACACAGGCAAACACGCATACATATATATATATATATATATTTATATATGTATATTTTCTTTTCCAGTTCTTGGAGTGGTTACAACTACTTTAGTCTACAAGGCATCCTAAGGGCACTTCCTGGCTCTAGCAATAAAGTCCATCATATTGTGGAGAGAAGTAAAGGGAGTATCACTGAGGGAGAAGAACAGAACAGTTTTCTATCTTGTTTCATATAATGTAACAGGTCGACACCTCTGAAAACTCTCATTGTTGTTTCTGAGCCCAGGTATTTTCTCCCTGTGTTCCAGGAGGGCAAATGTTCAGTTGCTGTATACAGAGGTGCCACTATGTGACTTTCCCTTTTTGGTGGATAAGTAGTTGCTTCCAAAGAGTTTGGACTGTGTGATACAATATCCTATGCATCTTTTTTTTTTTTTTTTTTTTTGTTGGTTTGTTTAAAGGGAGATTAAAAGAGTTTTGCTTTTTTCTTCATGTCGTTGCGTCTCCAGAGAGGTAACTTGTCAAACTCCTGTATCGTCATGCCAAATATTTCTTGAAAAACTTCAGGCGCTAAGTGACGCTTTAAAAAACAAAAAAGGAGGGGAAAAAAGGAGAAAAGGCAATGGTCAGTCAAAGCCAAAGAGACACAAGAGGAGGTAGGGGTGCCTTAGGGATTTCATGTTGCTGTGTAAAAAGCCATTGCTGGAAAAAAATAATGCTTTGGCAATACACATATCCAAGTCTTCATGAATTCAGGTGCCCAATGACTCAAACTTGGCAAGTTTTAAGTCTGAGACGTCTACAAAGGAAATCAGGGGAACAATTTCACTTGTTGAATAAGCAAGAGACAGAGAAAAATCATTTGTCTGAAGTCATCCAACAAGCAGTGACGGACTAGAGAACAAAACTAGCTCCTGCACACCCCTGTCTCAGGCTTTAGCAAGTCACCTCTGCTTGTGCATGGAAGTCCCAACAGACAGTGGGTTTCAGGAAAGCTCTGCAGAAGGGCTGCAGGTTCACATGCTACATTCAAACTTCTGAGAAGGAAGATGTGTGGCCAGACCAACCTTCCAGCACACTACTGCTAGTGAAACAGTTTTTGGTGCTGTCCTGTGCCCAAGTTACTTCTTGTTCAGCCACTTTTAGAGTTCACTGGATGGGACTCAAGTTCCCTGTGGCACTAATTTAACACAGTGTTGAGTTCTGATTAGTGATCACATACCTACTAGTCTAAAAATGGGCACAAACCCAAGTTATTACCCAATTACCCAAACTTTTGTGGTTCCTTCCATTCATCTCCACAGAAGATTAACTAACTACAAATGACTTAAACATCCCTGCATTCCACTGGGCTGCTTAAGTCTTTCTAATCCACAAAGTTGTAAACTTATTTTTATTTGTTGGCATAGATTTAAATCCTCACATTTTTGGATATCATCCAATCTAAGTTACAGGATTCATGACTTTTGATTGTCATGGATGGCTGACACTGACTCTTAGCTAAAAGATGATCCAAGATCCAACAAAATATTTCTCCATTCCAATATGGATCCTTTGACACTTGTGCAATTTTTGGCTTTTAACAAATCCACACGTATATAATTAAATGCTTGAAAACGTAAGGGGGTTATGAGAAGCTCAGTCCATGGGCAGGGAGACAGAGCTGTGGGACTCCCAGCTCAGCACAGTTCATGGAGATGTGGCTGCTTCCTCCCAGTGTCTGATTCCGCTTTCCCTGATTAGTGCTGAGAAATCTTCCCAGTCTAGCCAGGACCCAACTTCAGTGTTTCAGCTGTCACAAATAATAAACAACTTCAGCAGGAAAGAGCATTTAGGAACTTGCTTCTCTTACCTCAAGCCTGGTTCTGTCTACATCTTTTAGTATTTTATTTCGCCCTCTGTTGGTCACCATGAGTATTTCATATGGAAAAATCTGTTAACAATGTATAAAAGGGGGAAAAAGAGATATTTATATTCTAAAGTAGAAAGAAGAGAATGTGTCTCATTTTCATAAGCACACAAACATTTGTTTTCTTTTTCAAAGGAAATAACAGCTTCTTTTTTTCTTATCATTTTTTCCTAATGTTGCATGGAAGACAAGCCAATCTGGACATAGCCAGGACTTTTTTATTATTGAACTGCCTCATATTGTAACACCACTATGTACTGCCCACCTCACTCATTTTTATGTTGTATATAATACACCAGCTGACTTTTGTCAGACACAGTCCTTTCTAGTCAATATAATCTCTCATCCCTCAATGCAAAAGTTTACTAAGGTGCATTTGCCACTCACTGGTCATGGTTGTCAAAGTGTGGACAATTCTAAGGACAGACAACTAGTGAGTGGACTTTAAAAACAAAAAAGCAGCATGTCTGAATCAGCAAGATACTAATTTGTCAAGGCCACTGCATTCAATAAAATTTATCATGTAATTTTCTTTGCCTTTTTGGGATTCAAACAACTGCCCACTGTGCTTGCTGGCTGTGCCATACACACATGGATTATAGGAGATTCTTTTGTAGGCATATTTGTCCTAAGCACTTTAATCTGCTTCAGGAGAGGATGTGTCCAGCACATCTCCCACTAACATTTCCCTTGATTTCCCTTTACATTGCCAAGAATGTACAGAACTTATACACATCAGAGACTGGCAAATAATCAATTCCTGATTGCATAAATCATTTTACTTTTGTATTACATGCATAAGTTCTTTGAAGTAAAATGTTTACTGTCAGTGGGTCTCAAATCAGCCTAATCCAATAGAAACAATGGAAAGGATTTCAGAAAATCTGAAAATCAGTTTATGGAATCATCCCTGGCAAATAAAACTCTTCTAGGATTTTTTTATCTTGGGCAGATGTTTCCATGCCTGGAATGACTTAGGAGAGCTTAGGAACCTCTGCCAGAGCCTTTCTAGTTTCTATTCTCTACAGACTGGGAAAGCAGCATTCCCAGACCCCTCATCCAACATCTACTGAGTTCAATGAAATTTATAGGTAAACTTCACTGGTGACTGGCCCAGCCTTTACTGTCATTTATGGGACTTGTCTTCCCCACTGGGAGCAAGAGTGAGACCACCAAAACTCTTCCAGAAAAATAGTTTAGCTATTATCAAATGCTATCCATTACATTATTTTAACATCAGAAGAAATTCAACCTAATCAAGTTTTGTGCAGTACTTGGCAGTTAAGTTCATTCCATTGTTAACAATTATCCCAATGAACTTTTCAAAAATATAACAAATAACATTCAGGCATCAATGAACACACCACTGATTTTATTGTAAGTAATAATAACTTAAATAACGTGTGCTTACATACCAATTGTAAGATATGATTCTTATGAGATTCTGACATTGTCACAGTTGTACAATTAAGTCTATACTTGAAATTACATTGTTTATGTTTGATACTGGAAATTGCTACCATATACAGCATCATAGGAAACTAAAATATAACTGTTCATATTTAAACAGGCAGAGTTTAAGCCAAAATCTACGGTCATAAGTACATTTTATGTTTAAAGATTCACAACAAGGCATGTCTCAATCTGGGTTGGCAGGATGCACAAATTCTGTCCATTCTGGAGAACCATTTGGTAAGATTTGGTCCTTCTTAAGGTTACTAATTTTCACTATTCATGTGTTTCATGCTGCCTTTGAATTGGCTTCTTTTACTTTATCAGGTTTAAGTTAGTGTTGGACCAGTGACATGAATAAAAATAGTGCCAATTCACACATGCTGAGGGTGTGGCATCACCTTTATAAACATCAACAGAAAGTGATCTGTTATCTCATGAAAATTGCCATAGACTTTATCACTAATAATACTGACAGAATTTGTCATCCAAAGTAACATCCCAAATCACGGGGTGCATCAACAGCAGTGGTGGCTGTAAGAATTTCTATTGCACTGAAAGAGAAATTATTTGGAATAAAAAGTAGTATCTCAGGAATTGTGAATGTCCCCAAGGTCATATTTATATAAGACCACTTGTAACTATACACTGCTCTGGGGTCTCAGCTTTTATAAAGCCAAGGTTATAGCCTTGTACAGTTTGTCTGGAGGTGACTCAGAAGCAACAAATGGTAATCTGGTTTGCAAAACAAGCTCCTCACTTAACTGTAGAAATTCTGATCCTTGTAACTTTGGCAAAATCATGATTTCATGGAAGGTTCACCAGCAATAAAGATTTAAAACACGGCTCTGGTTAAATTCCCTCTATATATTGTGCTCATTTTTGACTCAAGCATCTCTAGACATAGCTGTAAAAGCATTTTAATTTGTATCTTAAATTATAACTAGCTGACATGGTCTCTTTTTCCAATAAATCTCTAGAAGAGTTTCTCATATAGGGAATTCAACATTATTGACAGGTGTCAGGCGAACAGTGCTGAGGTAAATAACAGATCCAGACAGACATCCAACCAAAGACTCATGTATTTTCCTGATTTTAAGACAGCCTCCACAGTGTGTTGTGAGCCACAATTTCTGCATCACTTTTCGAACTGGACAGATCTGAGACCTTCCCACGGAGTTTGGCCTGCTGTTTTGGCTGGTGAAAGTCTGACAGAGACCTGGCTATTAAGCACCTTCAGCATCCTTCAGTTTGTCTCTAGAAAACCTTCTTTAACCCAGGAAGGAACCTGGGCTGCCCTCAGCCTGCCTGAGTACTAACACCTGTAACAGGCAAAGTCCAGAACAAAGGGAGAGGTTTGGCACATAAGGAGCAGGGACTGAGGTGAGGTAAAGAAAAACAAGGGAACTAAAACATTTCCCATATTTTATCTGCATTTCACAGTCAAATCTTCACTGTCTTGAAGGAAAGTAATAACATCTGCACTTGCCTTTGGCTCCAACATGTTAGGCATAGATACTCCTCTGTCCATTCTCATTCCAGGGACATGACCATCCGGGAGGGACTGCATCAGATACAGGCATACATCAGACACAGAGGTTACACACACAGAGGGTAAAGGCACTCAAGTAGTGGTGAAAACAAAGGTGAATTTGACCTGAGACTTCCTTCAAGTCTTAATCCTTAGTCTTATTTTATAGATCATTGCCATGGCTACTGTTTGTTACTTCTCTGAGGCACACAGAGGGATCCTTCAGTCCTCTCTGCCACCACAGCCTCCTGTCACTGCTAAGGCTGGTGAGAGCTCCCCACTGAGCCTACCAACATCATTTCCCAGGTGGACCTGGGCACTCCAACAAACTGATGGGCCCTTTCCCACCCCAGTGAGTAAGTAAAGTCCTTCTCTAGTCAAACACACAGAAGCATTAATTCAGATCCCACCCAACAGCATACAAAGCACTCTTATGCCTCTGGGCTTTCCTTCCTGTCATTTACTGTCAGCTGAGGGATTTGGAGTTTTTTTGGTCTCTACAATGGGAAATTTTTACTATGAACACAAACAGGGATGGGGTAAAAAGGTGCTGTTTTGACAAAGGTACTGTTTCCAGGGAAATAACATTTGGAGCACAATACACAGACAACTCTGCTCCACTCCCATAATCTTGTTCTCTTTCCAATCATCATGATTTTGATGCACCATTAACAAAATATCCAAGTAATTAAACTCTTTCTCAAATTGCTATTTCATATTGTGATTGTGCTAAAGAGCCATTCAGATTCAAACCATTCTGGAAGAAACCCTGCAGGCAGTATCTGAAGTAAAAAGGTTTCTATTTGCAAGCACACCTCTTTCTGGCTCATCTAGGATGGCAGCACTGTAGAAAACTATTCATCAGCCATCTTGTCTGGAGAGCAAATTCCAGGGTAAAAATGAGGAGTTCAAAGCTCCTGATATGGGAGAAAATTGCCTCTGGAAGAGACTTTCTATATGTCTCTGGGGTCAGTACTAGAGAGGCCGGAAATAATCCACCCTCACGTGTCCAGAGATGACTACTACAGATAACTCATGTATAAACAGACAGTGGATTTTACAAGCAAGTCATAGAACTGGTGTGAGCTGTCTCAACCCAGCTCTGGGGAGGTAACAAGGAGGAATCCGAAGCTGTGCCCGTTTTTTGTTGATAAGAATCTACACTGGTGATTATGCTTCAACATGCAGGAAAATCAAAGCTATTGTCTTAAGAAACCCTTCCCTGTAGCAGAAATTCAGACTTGAACAGGTAGATGCTTTAAGTTCTGCTGTCAGTTGATTGATGAAAACCCGTACTCTACCTGGAAATCTGAAAAGCAAAAGAGAAATCTCATCAGCTTTGAAGTGTGAAAGAACAGGAATCAGTCACAGTCCACCAGATAATCCCTGTGTCTTCTAGTCTACCTGATCTTTCCAAAATCCCACCTGATTCTCTTAGGCCAGCAACCTTCCTAATTTTGAACTTAGTTTGTAAATTCAAAGCCTCCAAGTATTGCAGTCCTTTTCATTTTGAGCAGGCTTCTTGTTCAGGAAAGTCAGGTCACTTTGGAAATATTAAGAGATCCACATCCACAATCAAGTGAATAAAGAGCCAATTAAAATTCAAATGTGTAGAGCAGGATTCAGCTCAAGGAACTTCTGCCACAGGGTAGCTGTTTAGATTTCTCCACAGCCTATGAAGAGACACAAGCACCAACAGAAGATACCTGACCATAGAGATCAATCTCACTTTGGAAAATAACTAGCCTCCCTCTCTCTTAAAACATTTCCAAGCCTTAACTCTCCAAGTTTTGTAACTTTCATAAATATTATTGTCAGTTTTTATTAGGCAATGACTGATACCACCTCTAGCTCAGTCATAATGAAGATCATGAGCAGCAATGGGGATTAGAAGGCACTCTCCCCTTCCTTCTCTGTGGCACATTCTTTCAGACTGCACAGTGGATGGTAATTTTCAGACAGAGAAAACACCATAACAGAATTCAGTTCATATTCCTGACAATACACACATTATGCACTTTCCATTTCATCCAATGCTGAAGCAGTCCCTTGGCATGAACAAGATCAGTTCCACACAGCAAATTTGGCAAAATAAACCCAACATTTTTAATAGGTATTTGAAGTGTCTAATTGTGAAATTTACCAGAGGAAGTTAAAAAGTACTGAGCAAATACAAAGTAACCACATCCACAACCTTAAAATAAAACAGCAGAAATGATCCAACATCATAACAAAAGGGCTCTCCAGCCTTACCTCTAAC
Organism: Acropternis orthonyx; assembly: GCA_035583155.1. NCBI lineage: Eukaryota > Metazoa > Chordata > Aves > Passeriformes > Rhinocryptidae > Acropternis > Acropternis orthonyx. Next base: position 28,302,539 of record JAWWEU010000160.1, read on the forward strand.
AGCACCACTCACATCCCCGTAACTGTTGTACTGACCAAAATCTGTAGACACCGGCTGTGAGGGGAAAAGAGGGATATGCACATAAATTCACCGTTCAAGACTTCACAAGCAGGTTGCTATATGGGATGAAATAAGCTGCTTTACATCTTTTTATTTCCCCTTGAATTTTCACATTTTTTGCATTGCTTTCTTCCTTTTTCAACAATGTTTGTGGGAAGGGAAATTAGGTTTTGTCTAACTTTAGAAACATTAATCAAACTGAAAATCCAATACAGTTAATATGGAAATAAATACCATGGATAATTAAAGCCACTTTTTGCTTCTCAAAATCACCATCTTCTTACCCTGTGAAGTCCATTTTTTCCATACCCAGGGAGAGAAGATGTTTTGGAGGCTGAAGCATGTGCTGTTGGATGAGGAAGGGAAAATATTTTACTGGAAAAATCCCATGTAAACTCAAAAATTAGAACATTTGAGGAATCAATGCGCATAAAAGTTAAAGTAGTCAAGCAGATACATAACCAATGGAAACACACTGACTTTAAAAAAACTAGTATGTCAGCCCCAAACTCAACACAAACTTTGACACATTCTGTAAGTTACACGCAGCTTTATCATGCCATGGTGGCAGGTCAACAAGAAGGGACACTGGTTTTGCCACGCTCAAAATCAAAGTGTTCTCCACTGAGTTGAAAATAATGCTCATGGATCAGCCAGCAGAGCAAAATAACTTTTTATTCCTTAGCTAGAGTTTTGCTGTGCAACTTAATATGGGACCAAGATAAAGGACAAGGAGAATCCAAGACAGCAGCATTTGGACAAGTTTTCTGTTAAGTCTCCCATACTGCCAACAATAAGCAGCTTTGGGAAAGATAGCACTGCAGTGATTATCCCTGCAAAGAGGGATGGACACATCTCAAATAAAGGAGTCCTCCAACCTGTGCTAAGGTTAATAAAAAAATCATAAGCTCTGAGCTGAGCAGGTAGCTCTGGCCCTGTAAAAATTACAGATAGTGAGGGAGGGCCACAGGCATTCTCTCCAAGGCCATCAAGGCAACACACTGATACAACAGGGAACACGAGGAAATCTTAGTCTGCTTGGCAGCTACTCCAGTGGATGGCTCTGAAGAGACTCATCTTGTCCCTTCTTGGCTCAAAGTACAGCTGCTGTGTTACACAATGCACAGTGAATGAAAAGAGTGAGACAGAACTCCCAAGCCCTTCTCTGGAGGTCTGAGAGGGCCACAAACGTGTATCAAAATGTGGGATTCTAAGACACCAATTAACCAAAGTTAACTTTTTTGCTTTTGCTCTGGAATAGAACACACCCAATCAAAATGTCAGCCAAGGTCAAAATGCTGTCTGTGTTCAGAATATGCAGCCCCACTTGACAATGCTGCTGATTTTCTTTCCCTGGGAGAAGCGACTAAATAGGAATAGGAACCATCAGTTTAAGCAAAAGGCATTAGTGTAATTGAATAGCCCAGCCTATAAGCATGTATGTGATGTGATGGTCACTGAACACTTTATCTCACTCCTTACCTATATTAGAATGTCTCTCTACTTAACGTTGCCTGAAACCCCTCAACTTCATATCTTTTCTAATTAAAAAAAACAATAATGACACTCCTACTCTCACCAAAACCAGGTAATAATTAGGCCACTGTTTCAGGGCACATCTCCACACATACACATATCAAGCAGTCTTCCCAGTTGCCTCTCTTCTGGGACACTGCTTGGTAAGTGTGCACATGGTGTTTATTATTCACTGTTCATGATTAGCTTTATTGCCTACAGGAATTACCTGGAGAATCGTAACGACTGGCAGAAAGGGCTGACCTACCGCGACTCTCCTTTTCCATCTCTTCTTTCAATATTAACTGTCCCAGACCAGAATTGAGCTATAAAAGGCAATTAAAAATTATATCAATAAAACAAAGCTGACCAAGACAGTAGTAGAAATTGCCTACAGAAAACAAAGGGGCACTTTCTGCACGGTGTTCAGAAATAGCATGAAGACAAACTTATAACCACCTTCATGAGCTGCTCCTCCTGCAGCTGCCGGCGCCTCTGCAGCTCCTCATCATCTTCCTCTCTTCCACTTGATCTGCGTCTCATGTCAGCTCCTGCTTCCATAAAACCACAGTACAGAGAGAGCTTTGTGTACCAGTTCAACCACAGCTTGGAGATTTCAATGCCAGTTCAGAGTACTGGTCACTCTGATTTGCTGAATAAACAAAGCAGTAATTCCTTGCAAAGTCAAAAGAGTTTTTCAAAACTCACTCTTAATAAAACTCACTGCCCTATGGTTATCAGGCTTGCCATAAAGTAAACAAGAACTTAAAGTTCACGTGAGCTCCAAACCAAGCAACGGTCCTGGATACAAAAGCCATGATTCAATGTAATAGAGAAAGGGGAGTTCACACAGCTAGTTCTGCAAACATGGGGTTTAATAATAGCACCAGTAACTAGATCAGTGGCTGAAATCATAGTCTGATTGACATTGACATTTTTATCTAGACTCAGAAACGCAAAACCGAATTAACATTTCAAATAGAAAATTAAACTACATTAGTCTCCTAAATGAATGCTCATCTTTGAAATAAACAAGGCATTATTTTTAGTCTAAAGTGAAACAAACTAATTTGATGTATTGGATAAAGCTAAAATTAATTAAGACACAGGTGTTCTACATTTTAGTTTCTTAGCTTTTACTGAGTAATTTTTATTTTCTTGAATATTCTTAAGAAATAATCCAATTTGGATGCCAGGACACTTCCATGAACAGACAGAATGTGATACTGCTGCAAGCATTTAGACAGCAGTTGTGGTTTTTTCTGCATAGGCTATATCTGTTACAGTTATTCACCAACCCTATGCTGGACAAACTCGATGTAGATGTTTCAAGTATGCAGATGTTTTATCCCTGAGACTCATGCTTTCCAGGCTGCAATCCTATCTAAAGGACATTTTCAAAAAATTGCTGCTGCATGTGCAACCCCTTCAGCTGGTCACTGAGCTCTCCCACTCTGTGTCTCCTCTGCCACTTCTGTGAAGATCCCATTGTGATGAAAGCCATACATTCCTTCACAGAAACCTGAAACAAGCAACACCTCAGTGCTTCAGACATGACTTCATGAATGAACCAGGCTAGATAGCTTATTTTATGTTATAGGGGTCAATAAAAATTAACAGAGGAAAAAATACAAAGAAAAAAAATTTAAAATGATGATGCATATGAATTAAAGAAAAGAAAACATGTTTAGTGCTACAACACAGAAGAAAAATACGAAGTCTGTAGAAACAATAACTGAAAATCAGTACTTAGTCTGTTAATTGTTCCAATTCAGACATTGCTTCTTGCCATGAAATTAGTCATGTGGTTGGAAGCAATCTTACTTTCTGTGGCATAATTGCTATTAGCTTGGGACTAAAAGATTAAACAGAATAACTGAAAGAAGTCAGGCTTGTGTGACACACCACATGTTTTAAGCACTGCACTAGAGTTCACAAAATTCGCCTGTGGGTTAATCTGTGTGATCAGTTCCAAAGTCCTTTAGCAAAACCTGTTCTACTCAGCGAAATTCAACAGTTTCAGACTCAGACACTGAGCGGTCTCACCAGCAGAGCTGCACTGTGTGGTGAGCATCTGGAGCGGGCACCATCCTTACTACCTGTTTTCCCAGCTTCACTATCAGTCTGCTTTGGTTACCGGTACCTTTCAAGCCGCACGTTGTACCATGTGTTTCTGCATACCTATGGCAGCAAGGGAGGGGGGACCTGGCCAGTGGTCCGTCTCAATCTTTGGTATCTCGTTGGGTGCTGGTGCATGAGCTGCTGGGAACTTGGAGGACTTGATGATATCCTCGGAGGACTTGCTCTGTGCTGCCAAAGCAGCTGCATCTAGGCGGCAATCAGGGAACTTAGCTATGTAAGAATCTGTATCAACACAAAGGTCTTCCTCATCCTGGCAAAATTTTATGCTTTACAAGAAGTTAATTTTCAAAGGCGAACATTTTCATGTTTTGCTATTCTAATTGCAATTTGAAGCAAAGTAATGCCTTTCTCTTGCCAATAGATTGGTATCGAATCTTCCTCTCCTCCCACATTCCCACCACCAAAATAACCCCAAATCAGCTTTGGATTTTACTAGGGTTTCACAGTTTAAGACTGATTAGGCAAGAGTGAGAAAATTCAGCCTAACAGTATTTGCCAATATCTCCTAAGGACAGCTGATTATTAATGAAGATGAACTCAGATTTATGTACTGATCTGTCTTCCCTCTAGAGCAGGAAAACAAACAGTTCAGAGGAACAGTAGGAATTTTAACACATCTGATGCAAACTATTTCCTATATTTCTGCGAAAAGCTGCAAAACAAAAAAAGAAACCAGAAACAAATATATTTAACTAGGGGATTTTTTTTCTGCTGCATGCTCCTGCTTATAGCATGCAGTAGTAGTAAAAGCAGATGTGAACTTATTAATACATACTAAACTCCATTCAGATCAGCTTGGCAGGGAAATGCACTTGCAATGCACTGAACCTCATCAATAAAATAGCTCAGCCATGGGACATCCACTTAAGATTCCATTCTAAGCCAAAATCTCATAAAAGCATATGAGGCATTATGCATTATGGCTTTCACTTCTTGACATTAAAAAAGAAAAACAAAACCAACAGAATTTAGTTTACATTAAACCCAGCCTTAACTACCTCTTAGCTCAAATCACCTTTGCTTACACAAAGCTATCATATCAGAAGCAAGGGTTCTGGACCTTTTTCCTTTTCTCTTTTAAAAAAAAAAACACCCAGAAAAACATCTGTTAACAAAGTGATGCACTATGTTGCTCACCCAACACATTCAGGGTAGTTTAGGAACATCAGTATTAGATACAATTGGTAATTCTGACCAGTTTATGACTGGGAAACTCTAAGCATAGTTACAGGCATGGAGGAAGCTGGTCAGAGTTTAGAGTTTACAAAAGCATGACTTCAAACAGTACTTACGTATTAGAATTGGTGATGTCAGTGGTTAAACATTCACATGTTAATGGGAGGTGAAGAGATACATTAAAACCATAAAAATAAACAGAAACAATGTTAAGACTTTTTCCAAAATGAGCATATGGCTTGAAACTTAAAAAAAGAAAGAGGAAAAAACCCTGATGCGATACCTGGGCCGTGTAACTTGCAATGCTCACTCCTGACTACAGAATGGAGTTCTGGGCTTTTCTGCTCGGCTCAGCTCAATGGCTCTTGGCCAACTGTTCATCTAAACCCTGTAGGACTGCTAACTTGCTACTTAATCCTAAATACATTTCACTGATAAAAGGTCTGCAAAAGGATGCAAACTCAGAGTCTTTAAAAAGTGGAGTCATTTGTCTTCCACCACAGTAAATAAAAATCATCTCCTAGGCACAGTTTTGTGTTCACAGCAGAAGGGCACAGTGAACACTCCACTACAACAAGACCTTGTCCTGCGGCACTAAAGACAGGCAAGGCAGGGGCCTTCTGCCACCACTGGTATTTCAGACTTGCTATAGCAACACCAATATCAAAAAGCTTAAAGCACTAACACTGCTGTCCAACTCAGAATCCAAACACCTGTTAAAACAAGTACAGTGTACTACCTGAGCTGTCTCACAGGGCTTGAGAATCAACTTAGCCCTGTCAGTGATAAGTCATCCATAATATCTTCACTAATTAAAGATTCTTATTTAAACCCACTGGTACATTTGGAATTCCAGTCTGATAATAACATCTTCATCTTTGCTGTTGAAGTAAATTATTGTACTGTGTCTGTTTAAAATAAGGATATTTCAAGAAGTCCCTGTCAGAGAACAATTTGTTGTTAATGCATTTTAACATGACCAGTACCTGCATTCTGAAAATAAAAATTTAAAGAAGTGAAATATTGGAAGGCATCATAATGCTAAAGAAACAGCAAAATCCCAGCAATTTTGCCATTAATATCCATGTGGCCAAGATTAAACCATATGATCCAAATGAAACAACATGCTTTAATAAATAACCACTTGGCAGGACATGCAACAGCTGTTTCAAACTTCAACTATTAAACTTTTATGCTTACAAAGTAAAATCAGAATGCTTTTCACTAATCTCAACACCTTTTAATTCAGTAGACATTCCAGTTTTGAAATAAAAATGGAAAAATCATTTACCGTGTTGTTTGTAGATGGGCGGTTTCCTGTAAATGTTGACACCTTGATCTGTGATATTAAGAAACAGAAAAAAGGGAATATGAAAACTACTTCAGTTGCAGATAAGGCTAACTCCAGAACTAAAACAACAGACCAAATCAAGGATGTAGTACAAGAAAAAGCCAGAAAGCTACTTCTAGTATTATACAAAATCAGATTATTTAAAGAAAAGAAAACATAAGAACAAGTGAAAAGTCAAAGACATGTAGTATGAAGTCCTTTGGAGCTGACTCTGTAACATGTAGATGCATCAAGTCATGATTTTAAAGTGGGATAAAAGTTAGAGAAGAAATGTAAGACAGGCAAGACATTTCAATGGTGAAGATACAAGCCATTTGGGGAAAACTACCCCAAATAACTTCTGTGGAAAATTGTGCTTCAGCTCAATTTTCTTTCCAGCTGACTGGCTGGACTGAGCAGAGGAGAATGCAGTGAGCCTACAACTCACTTCAAAATCCAGAGAACAAAAGAGCTGCCTGGGACACTGTTTGGAACAGCCACATTTCAGTGAGTCAGAGATGCTTTTTTCCGTGATAACTGATATGCTACTAAGTCTCAAACCACAAGGGCAGATTTAATTTCTTTTTTAAAAAAACTTCTTTAGGTAAGGCCCACCACATTACATATTATCTATGTAAATCAGAATAAAAAACACTTCCCAGAACTCAAATGCAGTAAATCTACAGCATGTCTAAGAGACAATATATTTTTTAAAATAATAATCTAGGACAGGGACCATTTTGTTCTAAACTACCTTCCCACCCAAGCCAACACCTCATGTATTCCGGACAGCTACAAATACAAAAGTTAATCCAAAATCAGTGCTACATGCAAAAATGTGCCAAAACCTTATTAGAAGACCAAATTGAGCTACTGGGAACTAGAAAACTAATTTCAGAAACCCATTTTGCTACTTTAGTCCTCCTGAAAAAAGTTTTCAGTTATATTAGAATGAAAGATGTAAAGGAATTTCAGACATACATGCAGTGTATCACAGATCCAAGAAGGTGCTACAGGAGACAACTTTGCCTTTGGCGTTACGAAAAGCTAACCCTAAAAATCTATCGAAACAGAGGCAAATCTTACTCTGCAGAGCTCTACACCCTTAACTATACAGGCAAACTCATTGCACGCAAAGACACTGTGGTATCTCACTCCTGTGCGTGATCTGTTACAGCCGCTTGACCAGCAAATAGGTACAAACATTACAGGGGTAGTCATGCAGTGCTTTTGCGCACATCGACACCACACAGCTCCAAGGAGGGCAGGAGCACAGCCCCTTCTGTGCCTGCACCGCTCTCCCACCATGCTCGGGGGTATTCCTCACAGCTGCTCATGCAAGTAAGGCTTCAGCTTACGCGAGTCCCAGTGAGCCAGGTTACCTTAAGCTGTTAAACCAGCCGACCTCGGGCAGGCCAGGTCACGCTGACTGAAGGGAGTGCGCACAGTTTATCTGCCAGATTTGGGGAGAGGAGGGAGAGCGGTAACCTCTGGCAGTGCAGGGGGATACCAGGCTGAAGGGGACCTGAAGAATAACTGGGTATAATAAGGCTTTCAGCTAGCACTGATGCAGTCAGACGCATGTCCACAACCCTAGGGAACACGGCCTCATCCCATCAAAATCCAGGGCAGATAATCTCCTCAGATGCTGGAATAACTGTGGAGCTCACTCCAAAACAGAGATTGCCTTTTTTATATATATTTTAAGGTATACATATCCTTGTGGATCTGCAGGTCTCTTCGAGGACACCAAGCCATTGCACAAAACAAGAAACATCCTCACCTGCTTTAAAAAAAAAGGAACACTAAACTAGGACTGTTGGGTTCAAGACTGAAACAAGTCACAGCAATCTGAATGAACAACACATGTAATGGCTTACTGGCCACCTCTTTTCTGCATATGAATCAAAACCAACTCCTCTAAAATTAGCAGAGCTATGCTGGTGCTCAGCTGGTGCAACTAGGAGAAAAATCGAGCCCTGCATAGCTCATATACAGGTCACAGGCCAACAACAGACCCTGAAAACCAAGGCATTCTGACAGCAAAACACCTGATCAACAGAACAGGCAAAAATCATGATGGACCCCCCACATTTCTTAAGGCACTGCTCCTCTCAGCAAGGCCAGAAGCAGTTCCAAACCCTGAGGGTGAAACCCATGGTAAACAGTGTGAAAAGATGGAGACAAGACAGAAGTTACAAAGGCTACATTCTACACTGTGACAGGACACCGAGACACATACAGTGCCAGCTCCTACCTGGAACATGGAAATGTTTAGGGGCCTGAGCGTAAGTTGGAGTGAGAGGGCGACTGTCAGGCCGATAGGGGACAGGGGAGTTCCGACCGCTGGACGGCTCATTGCCTCCAATGAAAGAATGGAGAAAACAAAATGAGAAGAGGGAGAGCAATAAAAATAAATAAATTTAAAAAAAGCAAGCCCAATCAAACCCAAACGAAACTGGTGGAATCAAAAACTCCAGGCAGAAAAGAAGTTGAACCAAAAAATAGAAGTATAAACAATAAGGAGAACTGGTAGCCCTGGTGACTTTTTTTTTTTCCTCCCTGATATTCCTGCAGAGACAAAAATTCGTGTTCAGGCTGGAGTTGAGGTTCGAGCAGCTCAGACTCATTCTGACGGCATGCAGGCAGGAGCTGTGTGCTCGCAGCTGGTGCTTAGATGGGCAGTGTGGAAAAGAAGAATGGAAGGTTACTTGGCAATGATTTTTTAGTACAGAAACTGATATTTGGAATTAAGAGGCACAAATATGGAGCATCGTACTTGATATGCAAACCCAAAGCGGATAGAAGCAGAAGCTGGCAGTTACTACAGTTCACTAAACCAAAAATGTACAGAAACTAGAAACAGAAAATAGCTGTTAGGTCACTTGGCCCATATCAAGAGGCACAACTGTTCCTTACACACTCTTTCACTGGTTTAGGAAAATTCTGATATGCCAAAATAATTCATAAAGCAGTGCAGCCCATCTGGTGGCTGCACCCACATCACTGGTGTCGCTCCAAATATCTGTCAATGCCAAACTGGGCTCTGATCACAATACTTCAGCCCTGCTGATTTAGCAATTCCGAATCCAATGCCTAAAAACTTTAGTCCCATTCTGTGCATGCTGTTTGTTCCATTGGTGGGATTTACTCTTACTGGGACTCCTTCTCTGCCTCCAAATGATGCACCTCAGCAATCTAACAGCCCTCAAAGTTCCTGTGTCTTGCCAGGGGGCAAGAGGGCTGCTGCAGGACCACACTGGTTGATCCCCACGTATCAAGACTTAACAGCCAGATATCCAAACACATGGCTGTGTGTGTACCTTGAAAGAATGGTGCTGTCTTTTACTGTGTGCCCTTCTTCAAGCTGGTGCAAAACTCACTCAAAACTAAGGAGGACCATCCATGTGGGTAATTATTTTACCTGGGTGGGGTGATCACAACAGTGAAAAGTAGGGGAACATCAAACCCCTTCCATTTTTAAAATATGCACAAGGGCTTAAAAAACCCTACGAAAGCTGATTAAAAAAGCAAGGAAAAAAAATAGAGTGGGAGAAGGAGAGAATGGTAACAAGGACAGGAGAGTTATAAAACACAAGAAAAAAGAAGTTGCAGGCCTCCTTTTACCTACAGGTTTCCTATGTCCTGTTAGAAGACCTAAAACCTTGGACTCGGCACACTTCCTATTGTATTTTTGGGGTGGGGGGATAGGTGTGGGAGAAGGAAAAAAAGAAGTTTTCTTTTAAATTTGCACAGAAATACATCTTTTACTTGAATGATCATCTGCTAGTCTAAAAGGCACCAAAAGGGAGGAAAAAAAATGCTCTTTTACAAACCTTGCTGAGAGATGTGCCACAGAGGCCTCTGTTAGTATACAGAAATTAATCCATCAGCATATGCATGTTTTAAGAATAGCATGCCCAGTTCAGGGAGCTTGGCTGTACAAAATTTGTCCAGAAGAATGCATGTGCAAAATTCTATATTTACCACTTTGATATTTCAGCTCTAAAAGACATGATGTTCTTCCAACCACATGAGTTCATAGTGGTTTTCTATTTTGGGTGCAGTGATGCTAAGCTTCTGGCCAGGTAACAGTAAGTGCTGGGTCTACTAACTCTGAAAAGCAGTATGAATGATTAATTAAAGTATTTTTTTCATATCTCAATCTATGGTCCTTTACTTAGCAATTCCAATAGTGTGTTCTACTTCTCCAGCCTTTGAGATACTGTGATGGTGAAACACCTCACTTGGCTAAGCTGATTTTACTTATGTCTTTTGCTTCTATTGAGAAATCATGAGTTACTTTTCAGGAAAATCATTGTTTTATATGGACCCCCCCCCCCCCATCAATATTGATATAGTCTCAAGATACAGTTAATTCTTTATAGAGACATGTCACTCTGCCTTTCTGCTTCCATTAGCAACTACTGAAAGACAATACACAAAAGGATTTATTGACTTGTGAACTTCTCACAACAGAGGAGTCACAAATACATTTTACCTATTGGGAAATGGGAGTCAAAATGTGGGCATGTTCAATTTGCAATGCCTCTACCACCAACACTAAAAATACCGGGAAGAAGCCCTTCTTATACCCCTCTACCTCACCCAGGCACAACTAAATGGGCTCACACCCATAAACGTGTGCTGGCTTATCTTGTATCTGGGACACAGATCATTTGTTTAGAGAGAACGGGGGATGGTGTATAATGCATCCAGTACCAGGCAGGCAATCACCCTGGCACCATCCTGCTCAGGATGCTTTACACGTGTCTCTGCTGGCTTGTATTGCCTGGGGTTCCTGTGCACCCTCTCTACCCCCAATGACTCCTACTAGTAGTGAAAAATAACTCTCCCTTACACTTTCTAGGACAGCAGACTCATTACCTCCAATGCCTGTAGGAGGGAATGGTACTACTAGATCTACTTAGATTCTCATTAGACCATCCCTGAGGAGACCCCTCTCATAACGAGGTATAAGTGCTTCTGATGCAGCTGGAAAATCACCCACAATTTATGGAAGCAGTGCCAACATCAGTGGAATTGTGTGCATACACAGAGGGAAGCAGAGCTCTGGTTGCCTGCACCTGCCACCCAGGGCCTGCTTGAGCTTTACATGGAAGTAGGGGCTGTGCACGCCCTGAATTTGGGTTCCTTGCTGCACCTGCACAAAAAAGTCTCTCTTGTTGTATCAGATATGCCATAACTACTGTTAACTCCCCAAAGCAACAAGAGCACTGCAGTTCACCAACACTGTAGAAAAAGAACTGCTTCCCACACTCAACACGAAGTTGAATATGTGCGTGTGAGTGTGGGTTAGTGGGGAAGGGAATGTTAAGAGATAATGGAGTAAACTTAATATAAAAATCAATGAGTAGAGCACACTAGCCTTGGAAGTGAAATTCAGAGGCTTTTTTATCTTTTCATTCTCTTTGCTCCATCAGGTAGTTCTTGTTTTCTATAGCTCAATTTGTTAAGCAGGTTGCTGTAGCAGTCAGGAATATAATTGCTTGTCTATACACAGCACAGTGTATTGCAGGCTCCTGCTGCCTTCTGAAGTGCTCACCACTGGGCTCACTGTGTGATTCACAAGCTCAGTTCACAGAATCAGGCCAGAAAAATCATATGCAACCAACACTGAGCCTTCTGTCAGCTTGCAGTCTGGTTGCTCTACTTCTGAATAGACACAAGAAAACAAGCTCAACAATACCTGAAGCCCTACGTCCTATTCAGGTTTTGTCAAACTATCATTCATCACCCTGTCCAGATGTGTGGCCCTTATTACACACACAAAACTGAAAATCATGGAACAGCCAAAACAGCTGTTTTCCAGAGCAGAACTTTCAGCTGCATCCACAAAACCCTGGAAATCGCTATGTACAGAGAGAATTTGATTCAGAGACCTGCCTCAGGGAAGGAAAGCAGGAACCTGTGAAAACCAAGGCCCAAATTCCCTATGAAGGTGAGTAGATTCCTCATGGGAAGGGTCTGTGAGCAAAGGGATACACATTACTTGGGAGCTCTTTCAATGGAAATCTTATGGGGGCTTTGCAATATTCTTGAATGCCTTTGAAAAATTCTCGGCATGTGAGATGAAATCCTGGCTCTCAATAAGAGTTTTGTCTCTGATCTCAGAAGGGTCAGGGTTTCTTTCATTCGTGGACTTGTTTTGATTCTTTCATAGCAAAGACAGTACTTTATTGAGACAAGACCAAATTCAATGGGGAGTTCAAATTAGATTAAATGCAGTCTAAGCTGATGTATATTACATGCTCTTCCAGCTTGTTCAACATGTATCAACAAACTCTAAGACTTTCTGAGGCATGTTTAGCCCCTTTCACTCCTCCAGTTTCTTTACTTTGGCCTTTAAGCCTTAAGTTGTATGAAAACTCACTGAAACTGGTCTAAATGTCTACTTTTCTGGCTTGATTATACAAAATAACACAGGTGCAATGTGTCATATGACACTTTAATTATCATTATGCTGTTTGGAAATCATGCCCCTTTATCAAAGCAGTTTAGGCATGATCCATATATTCTGACTCCTCACGGGAAAACCCCCCAAAACTATAACTTTATGAAATCTTTCTTACAAACTTACATCAAGCTCACCTTCTTGATAAAAGTACAAGTGAGAAAGGCTGACTAAGAAAAAAGATCACCTTTTCTGAATGCCTCCTTTTTGAATCACTGCAAACACGTCTATCACCTCTAAATAATCCCAGACAGTGCTATTGTCCTTGTTTCAGATATATTTACAAGGCTCTAATTCCTTATTAGACACAGAAATGCTACTCCAGGAAAAAGAATGCAGTTGTTCAAACTTTGAAAACAGACACGCAGAATCCCCAAGGCAAACCCCTAAAGATAAGAGTATCAGGGAGCTCCCTTAGATGCAGCCAGTGCCAGAATAATCTCCTTTTTCTGCCACATTGTCCTCCTTCCCCTCAACCAGCTGTTACAAGGCTGCTCCTACAGCTCAGCCACGTGATTTACAAGAGGTGGGCACCTTCTCACACTCGCTCCTTCTCACATGTATGACATCCTTGGACGGTGGACACTCACAGTGATATGAACTTCAGCTTTCAGGAGCTTGACACATAAATGCTGCTCAGGCTTTCACAAAATTGTGGATTTTAACAACGTCTTCTGTGACGTATCTGATAAAAACCATCCCCGCCCCTTTGCCAAAGTGCTTGTAATCCCACTTGGCCTTTTGTATCAATAACTAAGATAGACACCCAATCTATACCCCGGGTAATTCTTTGAAATCTGAAAACAATAAGCATGGATTTCCAACAGTTCTTCTCAAATATCTGTTGAAGGTATTTTCCCAACAGAAAAAGAATGAAAATGCCACTTGAAAGAGTGTGAGTATTAATTTTTATTTACAGCAAAGAAATGTTGAAATTGCAAGGACTATGAATTAACTGCATGCTGAAATGAGCACTGTATCTATTTTTAAGGGTCCCAATTTTTTTAAGCGAGTTTTTTTTTTTTTAATAGTGACATAATAGGAAAGTGGATGGTGCAGATTAACAAAAATCACATAAGAAAAGTCAAGAATAAAATCAGTAATGGTGTTCTGAATGCCTAAAGGGCTATGATGTTGAGATCTGTTAGCATTTCTTGAAAGTTCATGGCAACAACTTTCTTGAAACTGCTTTTAATTATCTCCAGTTTATTATTAGCTACATTCATCAATGATGCCAGATTAGAATCTATGTTCAGTTTACTCAGCTGCCTCTTTTTGAGCTCTTGTGGGTGATACAAGCTGTGACCTTCTCCCCCAACAGAAGGGATGGCCCAGTCAGAGCGCTCCAGTAGAAACTGAAGTAAAACTACATTCACAGAAAGCAAGAAACAAAACTAAAAGCTTATTGAGCTAAAAATGAGTCCCTTGAAGGGACATGATGAAAGAACAATCCTCCTCCAAATTACAAAATGGAAAATAAAGATTGAAATAAAGGACCAGATCCTCAAATAATGTAAATCCTTGCCAGGCTACTGCCTTTAGCAGAGCCTGCCGATTCACAATAGCTGAGGAGAGGCCTAGAGATTTTAATTTTACTTTGCTGAGCACTAATTATTGCCAATGTGACTAATAAAGATTAACTTCATTGTTGCCATTGATCTTTTTATAATCTTTTTTTGTTTTTTTTTTTTTTTTTGCTTCTCCGTATTTTTGATCACCTTGCTCTCATTCAGGCAATATTGTAGTCAATTTTTCAATGCATGCTATAAGAATGTGGAAGTAAGAATTAAATTTGATGTGCTAACTGCTGAAGTGATTGTTATGTACTGCTTTAGAAAGAGGCTAAACTAGGCACGTACAGGTTCTAAATAGTAAATGATAATGTGTATTTTCTGTGTATTTCTACCAGGTAAATGCTTGACGGCTCTTCAACTAGGGCCCTTAGAAATGACATATTTCCTCCAAGAAAGGACATTATGTCTATTCTAACGTCGTTCTAAGTGCAACAGCACATTTTGAGGCATGCTCAGCTACACAGCCAGCCTTACAGAGATACACCTTATTAGCTTTGCCAGAATGCTAATGGATCTCCAGCCTGGAGGGTACTCCCTGGAGAGGCCTGGCTCCTTACCTTTGACATGGGGGATGAAGTGGTGTCGGAAGGGGGAGTTGGGGCGGGAGGCATGGTGAGAGGAGCTGAGACTGCTCGTGCGCAGGTATGACAACCGCTGCACACCAGTAGGGAGCAGCTCTGCGGCAGCAGGGAGTCGGGGGGCAGAACACAATGAAAACAAAGAAAAACAATAAGAGAAAGGCAGGGAAGGAGGCTTCAAAGGAAGGGAAAGAAAAAAGGCATTGAACAATTAGGATTCTGAAAAGAAGCAAGGAGGAAAAAAAAAAAAAAGGTTAAAGACGTACCAAAGGGTTCGCAAATGTTAGACAAAATTACAGGAAGTATTAGAAGAGAGGCTTAGATTTGAACTGCATCACTAATTTAGCATAACATTATTGGCTTAATGAGCTTCTGATCTGTGCCTTGTTATCCGAAAGTAGCCTGCTACCAGCATGCAAACATCACAAAGGTTGACGCTCAATTAGTTAAGAAAGCAGCTGGTTTGGAAAGTGCCTGACCAAAAAACGTCAGCCAAGAGGCATGCAAGCTGTTTTCTATTGTTTTAAGACATTCCAAAAATGCTGCCAGCATCAGCTAGGGCACTGCAGGATGAAAAGGCTGCAAACTTTTTCAGAACTTGAGGCACTTCATTTTTGAAGAGCCTTATTACTGACAACGTCAATACAGCAGTTCGCTTCTCTCTCAAGGGCTAGCTGGGAGCAAAGCAGAAGTTATCTGGGGCCACTGGGTTTGTTCAGAAAGAAATTACTCTTGCAAATAACATGGTGAAAACAAGTGCCATTAGGAGAAAAAAGGTAAATAAACATGTGCTATTATTCAACATGAATAATTATTGTAGGAAAATAATTACTGTAGTAAAATTATTAAAGTAGCATTAATGATTACCCCAAAGCAGGGTAGAAAACACCAAATGATGAATTTGATAGAATTACTTCTGTGTCATATGAGGAACAGTAACAGGTGAGCTGATGGTGAGATCATCTGAACAGAGATAAGTTTGAACAAATATCTTCTCAGAAAATCCCTCAGGCTGTGGACTTTTGAAGATTTTACAGTTGGATCCAAACTCTGGCTTGAGCCCATCCGCCCATCACAGGAGTTACATCAACAGAGACAGCTTCGGGGGAAGGTCTTTGACTGAACAGAGACAGTAAAACTCCATCACAGCAGAGTCTGGACCAGGGCCTGGGTTTGTTCATACCCCAGATACAACTGATACAAATAGAAAGATCCCTGCAGAACTGCCAGAATCTAGAGACAGAAGTTTGCAGCTTTTTCATGCTTTCAAGTCTCTTTCGGTTTCAGTTGTAACGTCATCTTAAAACACAGTCGTGTTGTCAGCACTAAGTATCCGACACAATTTGCTTCTGTCCCACCTCCCCTGGGTCCTTTAAATAAGGCATTCACTGACAGACACAATTGGCTGCTTTCAGCCTACCCCCACTAGGAAATGGCTACAGCATTCAAGTTCCACAGTGGTGGCTCTATTATAAATCTTTAATTTTAAAAATGCAGCTTCTATTGCATATGGGCTTTTGGCATCCCAACTGTTCAGCTGTAATCACCAAAGAAGATGAAACCATGCAGTTGTATCACTTAATTTAAAAGCAGATCACAAAGATTTAATTCATTACCATACACAATAAAATCAGTCTTGAAAAGTCTTCAATGAATATCATTTATGGATACATTTTAATGCTGTTTGGGTGTGGATGAATAGTTCATTTTCATATCTTGTTTTATATACACAACCAGTAATTCTGCATGCACTGGGAACCTGAATGGCCTGTACATTTTCCAGATTGCACATAGAACTTGTACATCACTGCTAAACCAGAAAATTAAGTTTGTGTTTTTAAGTGTTCCCAGGGAATTGCTTGTGGCTTTAATTAAGGAAGATACCTTGTGAACCATGAGTCCATGTTTTAAAAAATGACTAGCAATTTGGAATATATGGGTGTTTTACTGCTGAATATGAGATTCTGTGGTTGCACCAAGCTTTAAATGAAATTTTTAGGAGGCAGTAAACCTACATTACCGACTTTTGTATAGTCAAGCCATAATTTTTGTTCCCAATATGACACTTTTCCCAAATTCCAGAAGGAAGTTTCACTGCTGCAAAGTTTTGCTTGCTTTCAGAAACATACAAATATTTAAAAGAGAATTGATTGGAAACAAAACCAGAAGATACATATTCATGAGGTAAGCAACACTCATTAGCCTAGTGGAAAAGACTACCACAACCAAGACCAAAAAAACAGGTAGAAAACGAGACATTAAAATATGCAACAATTTTTAAATCCCAAATTTTCACTTCTAAGAGAAACGAGTGCTTCACTGCACCACTAAGTGGCATAATACAGAAACAGCAGTTTTACACATACTGCTAATGCAGTTGCCCTTACCAGGTCTGTGGAAATGCTGAGGGGAGCGGGACATGGTGGGTGTGTAGCTGTGCCGACTGTACACTGGAGAATTAATGGAGCCCTGACTAGTAGACCTGTGAATCATGCGATCCCGGACATCCTGGTAACCCTGCAGAACAGAAGCATTCACTAATAAATCCAAATGCACGTTACACACCTTTAGCAGCACTTAACTTCCGTGGATCTGAAGGCATCAGCAGAAGCTACTGAAATAGCAATATCCCTTAAACTTTCAACCTACTTCATTAATACTGTTCTCCAATGATCTGTTCCAATGAGTCCAATCCATTGTTATAGTCAGGGACAGAGTTCAGTCTTGGAAGGTTTCAACTCAACCTGTAATTTCTGTTAAATTCTATATAATCCTAGATTTGCCCACTTTCCTTGACTCCAAAATGGAAGCTGCTTCCAGAATATGCCTGTCCTGAAATGTCCTGCACAGGAGACAAGTTGGCCTTCAGCTGGTTAACCTGGAGACCAGCAAGAATGCAAGAGCTACAGCACAGAGCTGTAGCTGTAATTTAGCTCTTTGGCTAAATTTACAATGAGTTACATCAACAGGTATTTAGTATCCAAATTAGATTCCCCTTGTATCACAAAGCATGACACCTTCTTGTATAGCAAAGTTCAATTTACTTGGTTTCCTGAGGAAAAAACCCAATAAAAGAAAGAAACAAATAACCTCCCCTCAAAAAAACCCCACCCCCAGGAAACCCATGAAGCAAACCAAACCAGGACAAAACGAAAATGACTCATGACAATGCATGAAGATTTACAGGAAATTTTGTAGTCACTTTTTAAACACGCAGCAATCAGTACAACTTTTAAGTTGCAAATAAGCAACACTCTCCACCCCCAAAATGATAATGCAAAAGCAATAGTATGTATTGTATCCTGACAAATGACTTCTCAAATGTTTCATGTTATGATGTTATAATTAACTCCTATGGCAAAGTAAAAACAAACCAAACCAGAGTTCTGTTTTCTTCAAGACAAAACTGCAAATGTTTCAGTAGCATACATGAGCTATTATTTAGATGCTTAGAGTAGCATTTTATCTCATGTAAATCATCCAGCTCCCAGGATCTGAATCCGGCTGTGCCATGAAAAGGCATGTACCAGAAGTGACGCCTGCTGGACAAAGGGCTCTGCTTTCCAGTCATCAATAGAGGAGGAGTGGCAGCTTCATTTTTTGTACAATTTTTCAGTAAGAGCTTAATGTTTCCTTCTTAGAAATAATTTTTGTTAAGTTCCAACATTCAGAAAACACGTCTATGTGGCAAACACAGAGGAATGAGACTGATAACAAAACCAACACCTGGATGTGCTCAAGTGAGTAATTCTAATCACACTAAGATACTGTGCCCAAAGGTTCCACCAAACTTACTTCTGCAGAAGGGGTGGGTGATAATGTCCTTGGAGACTGCAAAGACATAAAAAATAAGGTTATGAAATATCATTGCATACACTGGGCCAGAAAATGGTAATCTAAACATTGCTGTAGATACTCTGATATATGACAATGTAAAGTGGCAATGCAGAAATTACTGAAGCCATTCCAGCACCGGAGAACCTGCTTTGTCCACATTGCTCAGGAACTGGTCCATAAATCATTGAAGTTTAAAGTTTCTGGAAGAACCTCTATAAGCGTGATTAATTCAGTCAAGTATCATGCAAGATCATCTTAGCAAGGTAATCATTGTTGGTAATTAAAACATAGCTGTGAAGATCAAATTCAGAAAGAGTTATTAATTTAATAACCATGCCTGTTAGGAAGAAATCTTTAAAATGGAAATCAAAAATAAATAAACTTAACTCAGAGCTTTCCACGGAAAATCAAAATACAGAATATCTTTCAGGATGAAGCATGTTTTTCCTCCAACGCACACACTCTGGCAAAACTGTGCTTCTCCCCAAGGCCTTACATTTCATACCCATGCAAAGGAGCACGTAGTTGTCATCAACATTTCTTTGATATGACCTCCTTTAAATCTCTGTCTTCCTCCATGATTACGTAAAAACAGACAGGAATTGCAAGCAAGTATATTGAAAGAACTGCACAAAGGCCAGTGGGCAGAAATATGCACAATATTATGAAAAGTTTCTGTAACACCGACAGGGAAACTGAGGCAAGAAATACCTTTAGAAATGAAACATATGATTATGTATACATTGATGGTATGAACAAGAATAAAGGCTATGTATAATTACCAGTTATGTGCCCTTTAATCACCAGACAATTTTAAGCTGGAAGATGAGGGCTTAATTATTTTATTTGTGCACAAAACTTCAATATTATTAGCCATAATAAACTGGGCATGAGATTATGCTTTTCAATAAGACCATAATTATTACAGAATGATATAGCTATTAAGATAATATCTCAGAAGCAAAACTGCTGATTCTGGTCTAGCTAATACAATAATGTACTACAGCAGGAGTGTAAAACATATGCAGACTTTCTGGTAATAAATATCCAACTATACATTTTGCATTGAGAGACCAATAACTCTCACGGAGCTGATGACACTGGGAATGCAGAGTATCCAAACAAAGGAGTGACTTTTTTTTACCCGATACAGAACATTTCCTTTTCAGCAAGTTTCCATAAAGCTTTTAGAGGCTGCTTTTGCTACTTTTCATCAAAGCCCTGAATGTCTTCTACATTCTCATTTTCCTAATCCTTGTAATGTAACAGAGCAGCTATAAAAACTTTGCTCCACGCAAAATATCATACACAGTGCTTTGGAGCATCATTCTCCATGAAAACTGAGAGCTAATCTGAAACTTCCAATATGTATCAAAAGCCTATGTTGTGAGGTGCCTTCCCCCATTTATCTACTCGTAATTCATGTTTTACTCTAAATAAACAAATGCCCATCACCTGATGTGGTTACCTAGATGCTAAGGTGATGGCTACAGTAAAAGGTAGACTGAGATTTTACTCCCTCACTACCTGACATCATCTTGTTGCATTTTGGGAAATGGAACCACACCCTGCAGCCAAGGTATTGTTTATCATGCACAGGTGAGCTGTCCTATCTCAGACTCAGGGGCTGCCAAGGAGTGTTTGATTCTTCAGGGTTTATGAGGTCTTTTAAAACCTGGTGTATTGCATAAGTTTACACTATAATCAATTTGAAACACACTGTACAATCCACTGAGAAAAGCAGCTCTTTTCCAGAACAGTAAGCCAGTGGAAATACAGAGTGATGACTCCAGAAAGGGAAGAGGAAGGGGAAGGGGAAGGGGAAGGGGAAGGGGAAGGGGAAGGGGAAGGGACACCTTCTGACCAAATTTACAGTAAACCCTCTACTGCAACAGGCCCAATTCTCTATTGCTCTGAGACCTGAGGGTCTGCTCTAATACCTGAAGTCTCCCAGGTCATTTTGTGCTCTGGAAAGTTTCTGCAAACTTTTACAGGTGTCATTCTGTAACACAAGTTCTCTCTGACACCATTTAAACTGTCTTTTAATTGAACTACCAAGTGGGATGCCTGCTCCAGTTTGAAGCATCTATCACATTAGAATGACAGCTTGTTTACTGAAAGCTGTTATGGATATTCAGTCCTCTCAATAGACAGAATACTTGAAATACAGGACACAGAGCTAAAAGACTGCTTCTCTCAAGATATAGATAGATAGATAGATAGATAGATAGATAGATAGATAGATAGATAGATAGATAGATAGATAGATAGATAGA
>JAWWEU010000160.1:28324104-28490200 GCA_035583155.1 Acropternis orthonyx
TAGATAGATAGATAGATAGATAGATAGATAGATAGATAGATAGATAGATAGATAGATAGATAGATATAGATAGATATAGATATACATAGATATATAGATATATATTCAACAAACACCAGAGCTGAGAAAAGACTACTTCAGTACTCATCAGGTTGCTGCTTATAGGGCAGAATGACAGGACCTGAAGAACCCGAGTACCTGACGGTTTCTGGAAACATCATCACTCTGTTAAGGGCCAGCCTCGGCAGCAGGGAATTACTGTGCAAGTCTCACTGGTATCTTTCCATGTGGCTCCCCTCGGGCTCCCCGCGAGGGGGAGCTGCGGGAGGGAAGCTCCGCAGCACCGGGATGCTCCCGAACCAGGGACACAGCACTGCCCTGCCGCTGCAGTGAGGGGCATTTCCAGTGTACATGCATAAACTCGGGATCCCCTTCTATCCAACACCATCACATACGCATCCTCTGCAAAGTGAATGCAGGTTAAATCACTCAAAGTCTGCAAAATCCCTGCCATGACTAAACATGTCACCTCCTTTGCTTTTTAAGGACGATCGTGACTGATGTGCGATGTACCAAGATTGCTGTCACTCGACTAACCACAACACAAACACAAGGTAAGGGATCACTCCACCCCAATGGGCTCGTGTTCTCATTAGGGCCAGGGAAGGGAGGAGAAACAGATACAAAGAGGTGAGGTAACTTGCCCAAGGTGACAGAAGTCAGCAGTAGCACTGTGTGAAAAACCCAGATCTTCCGAAAAGAAGGTGAGAGCCCCTTCTGTTTCCAGAACAAATTTCTGTACTCACTAGAAATGAACCGAATTTAATGCTGGTGAAATATGGTATAAGAAAACCCCAAAGGCTTTTGCTTATTCCCAGAACAAGCATAAAAGCAGGCAATTTACACCATCCTGCTTTATCAGCTTCCAACTTTGTCAGTAAGGATGAACAAATAGTTCAACCTCTCTGGCGAGATTAGTTCTGTCTCTGTGACTAACTGAGGCAGCTCTGACCTGCTGGTGGCCAGAACACTTTGCTAAGAAACACCACTCCTGCCTGAATGATTTACCGTAATTCTTTTTTCCTCAGCTCAAATTCACACTCAATTCAGTTACAGTCAGTAAAGTCACGGAGATTGCAAGGAGGTAAATCCATTTTCCACATCCATTTAGATTTGCATTTAGGAAGTCTAATATACTTTGGCATTACATGACAAAACCGGCTTCGCAGTCTGCACTGGAATCCTGTAAATGGTAATTGCAGCTATAGAAATTTGCCTGAGACAACTGGGGACCCTACAGTCTGAAAGATACCTTTGAATACAAATTTAAGAAAGTAAATGAGATAGCTTTCTCTTATCATTGCATGATACAAGAATCTGTACTAAATGTCAACAGTTTAAAACGTGACACAGGTATTTCTACAGCACAACTAACCTGCTTCCCCAGGTGGAAGAGCACTTCACCCTGACCCAGTTCAAATTTTATCCAGAATGTCTGGCAAAGTGCTCCACCAATATATTTCCCTTCTTTACGTGTGAAATAAAGTATCCTGCTGCTCTTAGTCCTGCTACTGCCAGGGAATATCATGGCACTCCTCATGTTCTGTTGCATCAGTGCTCCACAGAACAACAGCAGGTTGGCTTCTGCCTCATGTTCTGGACTTTGCTGTACCCAAAGACTACGACATCCATGAGAGTTATGAGGATTCACACAGAGACATGCTGCAAGCCTCCCCCCTGCCATTCCTCTGCCGGGGCCGGTGTTAATGTAGGTGTCCTGTTGTGCAGTTTAACACATGAGGCATCATCATGAGTGTTCCCAATAACCCCAGACAAAACAGACAAAAAGCACTGTGAACAGCAGCAGCAACAGTATCTAGGAGTGTCAATTAGAAGCGAAGCAGGCTCTGTATAAAGCACACAGCAGAATGAGTTGCTTGTTGGTTCATTACCTCTCCAAGACTCTGTCTCTCCTGTCTGTCCTCGTAGGCGGAAGTGTAGAATGGCTCATAAGTAATTAGGTCTGGACGTTCAATGTCATAAATAGCCTTGACTTTGGGAATGGCTGCTAAATCCTTGTAATCAAGGATTTCATTGTCTACTTTTGCCTGAAGGTCAAAGACAGAAGATAAATTAACTTACACAAGTGCACTGGCAATTTCTGTTTTACACAATTTATGATTTTGTATATTTGTTGTCACACTGTTGCTAGGGAAAACTCTTTCTGGCTCTCTTCATGCAAAGTGAATGCTTATTCTTCTCCACAGGGCTCCTTTGCAACAGCTCACACTATTCCCTTGGTTTAGGGAAGAAAGAACATGGCATGTATAGATCTATATACAAAAGTTTCTTATCCCTAGTAGTGAGCTGAAAACTTCAGCTCTGCAGATGACTCATTTTGTGGCCTCAGGCAAGTATTTTCACCTTTCTGCTCGTTTTCCCATATGTAAAATGTACAGCAATATCGATTTAGTTTGGAAATTACAGAGATTATGAGGGGATTCCATGATGAAGACCACAGACAGGTATTCAACTTAAAACTGCACACAAGAGGAAACAGAACTTACTAGAAGGAAATAAAAACACAAGGAAGACTGTCAGGACTGGGTATTCAAACTTCCAAGTGAAATTATTACATTGCTCTCATCACTCATCCTATACCCAAGCTTCTGACTGAGGCACCCACTGCTGACCAACTGCATGGTACTAGCATCAACTATTTTTTGCACTAAGACTGCAAGGAACTCTTGATTAGTTAAAAAATGAATGTATCATTCCGAAGTCAGCTGCACACATTACAAGGAGCTAGAAAGGGGCCTTACATTTAGTTTAGAGAGCTAATATAGTTCCTTACTTACAAAAAGACTTATACAAAATATCATTGTACATTTTTACCTACCTTATGGAAATATGTTGGAAAAAATGGTTGATTAAAACTGAAAGAGGATATTCAAATTGTTTTTCAGCGTTTGTGCTAGATATTTGATTTATTCATAGTGGGCTGCATAAGCAAACTCGCATTCAGTTCTGTTCTTTCTGAGTACTAGCATCTAGTACTTTCAGATGAACATGCATCTGCCCTCCCAGGCTCTCTAAGAACCACTGGTCTTGGTGGTTCTTCAGCAATGCAATAAACTAGAAACAATACAGAACACCTTTTGCTAGAGAAGCAAGGCTTGAAATAGCTGGGAAATTCACTGCCTGAAAATAGCTTCAAATCTCTTTAGCTTTTACTTACCAGATGCAATACAAAACACCTTAGCAAATTTAACCTTAAAATATGTAGGTATATTAATATATGTTATTTCTGTAGTATTTTTATCACAGTCTGGTAATGAGATGCAAAAACATCTTAATCCAAAATAAGTTACTACAAATATTTGTAGAGCCCAGTCTAGGCCACCATGGTGCCCTACAGACTGATTTTGATTTTGAGCAGCAGTTCAATTTCATAAGCTACAGTTTATGAAGTTGATATTACCAGCAGAATGGCAGTTCTCCAGAACATACTCTGTGTTTTGATACCTGCAGTGTGAACTCCTTTCACATATCAGCTAATTTTTGTGGCTGTTGAAATTCAGAGAAGAACTAAACTCAGGACTTCAGGTTTGCAATTTTGGTCATTTTTTGTCCATTATTACACCCGTAGGTGATAAATTTCTGTCTTACACTACATTTTCCCCAATATAATCTCAAGGTTATCTACAGAATTAGTGATTCAGCATTATCATTAGTAACATTTTTGTTCTTAAATTAAAACCACATTTCTTTCACAACCAAAACAGAAGGTGTTGGATCAGCCAGGCTTCCTTCAGTGTAGCTGACCCTCCTCCCACATCCTGCAAGTGCAGACCACAGATCTCTCAAAAATTGTGTATCAAAATGCACAGATCTCACATAACCCTTACAAAGTCAAGACCCACTTGCTTTCTCTCCCTCTTCACCAAGTGACTTCAAGAGATTTACTGTATCTTTCCAAGGTAAATGTGACCTGGAAAAGGCATACACTGCTCTTGAAGTCCTGTAGTTATAAAAGCTGCACAGAGAAAGTTTTTTAACAATTTAACCACTAGAATAAAGGCATTGGCATCAGTGTAACAGTAGTTCATTTCGGCATGAGCAACCCGTGTACAAGCGGCCTATTCCTCAGAACGAATACTTACATAGATAGTGTGGCCTGGAGAGCCAGGTATACTGGAACCTGGTCTGGAATAAATGCTTTCTGATGATGTTCTTGTAGGCTGAAAAACAAAAGGTAACTTTTGAAAGCAACCTGGAGCCATTAACATTGGCAATTTCGAGTTTAAGCAAAGAAATCTGCACACATCTTGAAATTAACTGAATTTAGGAAAAAACATGAACACAAATGCAAGCATTCTGGCAAATTTCACAATCTTGTGAGGCAGGTGGTCTTTTTTTTTTTTTTTTTTTTTTTTTTGGTAGGGGAAGGAGTGCTGTGAGAGGGGAAAGAGGTTTTCTAAATCAAGCAATGTAAAAGACTAGACTGACAACAATAATGAACAAAATCAAACAACACCTGCCCGAGACAGTGCAGGAGCCAAAGTACCATCCAGGATAGTCCCGCTGGTCATTTTAGCAACACGTTAGTTCACAAACCACTAGAGGTACCAGCAGTTCAGCAGACAACACTGTTGTGAGGAGCACAGCACACACGGTATCGCTTCCCAGGTGTTCAATCACTGGATTTCCATTATGAATACAGAACTCAATTCAGTCCTTCTAAGCAGAAGGACATGAAATCCTTTGCTTTGAGTTGTTCCCTACCTGCAGCACCATCAAGATGCAGCAGGGAAGTCAAACTGCTGGTTGAAACTCATGAGTACAGTCCCACCCCTACAGATCGAGTGCTGTTACATTTAGTAGATGTTCCAACACTTCATCAGGAACAAACAGGCACTGATGCCATGGGGAAAGTTTTGTGAGAGGAGACAAAATAACTTATCACCACAATGAGGGGATCCTGAAAACCTGATGAATTTGAAAAACACCTATTTGATCAAAAGTTACCCTGGCTATTGTGGCAATCACTCCTAAACTTGTCACGCAGCAGACACACAAAAGTAGTGAACCATATCCTACTTGCAACTGAGAAATCATGAACAGGTTTTGCTCCCTAATTGACTGCAAAGAACCAAATCCCACCAAAAAGCAAAGTGTCAGCAGATGACTCTGATGACACCAGTGCAGGGGGATGTTTTGAAGTCACTTGAAATTAAATCCTGGTAAACAGTCCTTACCTCATCAGCTTGTGATGTTGAACTAAGGGACCTCCAGGCACACACTGAGAAGAAACAAGGCTTGACAGCCTGGCTCACCGATTTTAATTAGGAAATACTGGCGTGAACACAAAAAGGCTACCGAACCTTTCTTATCTCTCAGTATACGTTTCCTGAAAGGATCCTTCCACTGACCTCAGAGACTTTCTACTTTTAATTTCATAGCCAGGAAAGCTATTGGAACCATCCATCTATAAAATGCTGAAGACTACTTGTGGATCATACAGCAGGCTTTCTCTGACTTCAGTTGTGGAAATGAAATCACCACACTCAAGGAGGGTCAGAGGAATAAAAGGCTTTGAATATGTTCCACCAAAAAACCCATGAAGATTCAGATAAAACAGAAAGCAGATGTGCTTGTAGACTGACAGAGTCACAAATGAGCACGCTTGAGAACACTTTCTCCGCTGGACCTTTATGACTTTCTTTTCTCTCTGTAGCTGCAAATTCCTACATCTCAAAAGGGAACAGAAATTTCTCAGCTGCCCTTAAACTCCTCCCATGATGCAATCAAACCAAAAAAATCCAACAACAACCACTTGTTTCATGGAATTCAAGAATTAAGCTGGAAAATTTGGCTGCTGTTGAGAAACACTTTACTCCCCCTTCCATTCTTCCATTTCACTCTGTTTGAGTGGAGACACATGTAGCATGTTGCTGCAGTTGCTATGGAAAACAACTGTTTTCATTACAACATAGGGAGCAGTATTAAGTACTTGAGGTACTGTTAGGGGTGTCTCTGTTACCTTTGGCTTTTGGCAGACATACTTTAAGAGTTTTGTCTGCTCAGTTCTCCATGTTGTAGGAAAACAAGTGTTAGAAGCAGTTACGGCGTCTCCCACTTGGCAGGCCCTTTGGATCTTTTGTAATTGCTTCAGAAAACAAGAAATTCTCAGCCCCCAGTCCACCTCCTTAGTCTCATCTATTAGTGTCACTGCTAAAAATCTTTTCATTTAAGGAAAATTCACTTGCATTTGTCACTGTAGTGAATTTATTAAATAAAGTCAGACACCTGAAGAAGACAGTTTCAGCCATATCCTGCTAACAACTTTCTTAGGTGCTCTTAACCCTGGAGTACAGGAGCAGTTGTCAGATGGACTGGCAAGCTGTAGCACCTGTTCTTCATTTCCTCACTGTGTTTCTGCTCCAAGTTTCTCATTACCATCCCATTAATAAGGCCATGAGCCAGGTATGACACCCTTTAAACCAGTTTTCTATTTTCTGTAATTCTTTCTGCGTACATCAATTTTACCTTCCATCTACTGCAAAGCTCCACACTGCCTGGGCAGGATGCCATCCTGCCATCCACTGCCTGAGCACAGCCTGCTCCTTTCCTGAGGAGCTGAATCCAAGCAGACCTGGAAGTCTGAGGCTCCTCTATTAGCTACCAGTCCTGTATCTTGCTTACATTTACAACACACCCTCAAAGACAGTCCATGAAAAAGGACTTCTTCATCTACTCTCACCCTTCCTACCTCACTTTGCCCTATTTCTTGTTTTGAATTACACAGGCTGTTTCCATCACAGGTGGCTGTTTCCTCCCATATGGTCTGGAATCCTTCACAGCTTTGCACTTTCCCCTAAAGACAATTGCATTGCACTTAAAAACATTTATGCTGCTTGCCTTAACAAACACACACTAAAGATTCCTTGATATAAGCTGTTCCTCTGGCATACTTTTAGTTGCTATGGTTGGCTCCTCTCCTAAGAGACCTGTAACAACTCCTGACTGAAAATCTGTGACTAGGTATGGCTTTTGTTGGATTGAGCATTACATTTTCATTAGCAGTCGTGTAACACCATTGTGACTTTGTATACTAAACAAGTGGCAAGAGACACACTGGAGGGCAAGTTCTGTATTGATGTAATGCAGTAGGGTGTAAATTCCCCCTTAGAGGGGAGCTGATCAGAGCACAGGTAAATAACAGGAATAGTGGCTAGCCCTGATGGAACCTTTAACATTGGAGATGTGGAGATAACATGTGAGCATCCCTTGCACACATTACTGGAAGAAAACAGGTAAAGAAAAAGGAAATGATCTTTAACACGAACACAATAATTCAGAGGTATTTACTTCCATCACAACAGCCCTGTGACACTTGTTCTACACTCCCAGCAACCAAAAAAGTTAAACTGCCTCACTTCTACAAACAGATCTGGAATACTTTTTTGTATGATTGTCCTTTTTCTTCAAGGATTCAAATAATGACTTTTCATAATGCCAACTCTGTGCAGAGAAATTTCAAGTAAATTTCTCTTCAGAACTAATCTCGTTTTTTTCTTTTCTTGTTGTACATGGCCTTTCTCCACTTTTTTCTGACAGTTTTTTTCTTTCCTCTTCCACACAAATGGATGTAACAGTAGTAAGTACATCATTATGGGACGTCTGTACCGAATACAGAAAGTCTATGAAGTATATGAAAAAAATCAATAGACATTCAGTAATAAAAATTCATGCATGTCCTTAAAGAAGCCAAAGGAAAAAAAAAAAAAAACCAAAACAGATCACAAAGCATCTAAAGTATCTGCAAGACTTCTCAGTATTTCCCACTTTATCACAGAGTTCTTATTTTTATGTTTTTGTTCTTCATTCCATGCATTTGACTTCAAGGCAGAAGTTCTTTACCAGTTTGATTTGCAGACTGGCAGAGGTAATACCAACTGTCATGCTCATCTTCTTAGGTTCACTGTGAATTGAGTGCTCAATTATCATATCACCCATGCATGTGGCCCAAATTGATTAACTTGATATTTTAACATTAGACTGAAAAGCTTAAGATGTTCATCTGCATTTAACCCTGTTTGTCATGTCATCATGCATGGTGCATCATCTAAACAAATAACTTCTTAAACAAAAAAAAATATTCCAGGCTAGAGCCATTCACATCATCCAAACACTGCTACAATGTGGTGGCTCTGGCATTCTCAAGTACAGATGTTCAGCATCATGCTCTGTAAAAACTTACAAGTGCAGGCAACCAGATCAAAACTGATCCCAAGAACATCTGGAGAAATGGATGCACTACCGCTTAACAAAGGCATCGTCCCCATTTACAGTACCTGCCTTAATTTTTTGATAGAGTTCATTATGCAAGGCGGTGATAATAGCTGCAGAAGAATGAATATGTTTTCACTTAATAACATTTAACATCATAGTTCAAGCAAATTCTCTATACCTCACAAGCTACTTTAAACGAAGCATGTTTATAAATAAACTAATAGAAGATTAGGATGGAATATCTTCTCCTAGGCTGACACGACTTTGCAACAGCAAGGGATCTGGCTTGCTCGGTACAACACTTATTACTCTGACTACCTGCTTCATCAATTGCAAGGTTTTCTAGTTATTTAGGACTGGGAACGAGGGTTCATAAAACACAGACATCCTACATATTTCGGTAATTTTAAGTGGCTGTGTACAAGACCAATAAAGTCCCTCATTGTGCCTGTTTTCTAGTTTAACTGTACCCTTCTCCCTACAAGAGTGCTTCCTTCAAATACATGCATTTCTTATTTCCCTGCACCATATATGCACTAAGAAAAAACTAGTGAACAAGTTTAGTTCAAACTCACACAGACACAGATAAGTTACTATTAATTTTTGTTTCCTTTCTAGACACAAAGGCCAGAGAAGAGAATGAATTTTCAGCACCGCTGAAGGTATGTTGGTACTAAATAAAATTTTACAAGACTGCTCATGCAAACTTAGCCTTCATCAAGAGCCAGTTAAATGGAAAGAACAAGAAAATAAGGTGGGAAGTCCAGAACATAATGAATTCAACACAAGCTTCTCAGAGAATTTGCAGGATTTCACCCTACCATTTTCAAACTAAAATTTCATTTAGATTCAAGCCTTTGGCCCACCTTTATAGCAACAGCAATGATACTGTCTTTGTGTCTACTCCACAGAACACTTGAAGCCAAAATCTGCCTTGAGACACACTTTGTAGAATCAACACGTAAATCTAAACAGAATTTAGTACTGACCAAATTTACACAAGAGG
This sequence comes from Acropternis orthonyx, assembly GCA_035583155.1. Classification (NCBI taxonomy): domain Eukaryota; kingdom Metazoa; phylum Chordata; class Aves; order Passeriformes; family Rhinocryptidae; genus Acropternis; species Acropternis orthonyx. The sequence continues at coordinate 28,333,406 of JAWWEU010000160.1, forward strand.
ATATTCATCTGACCCTAAACTATTTGCATCCTACACAGTCTACAAAGCAAGAAAGAGAACATTCCTTCATTTTAACGTGGGCTGCTCCTATTTTGCCTTGCATATTTTTCTAATACGTTGGATAGGATTTGGTTTTTTTTATCCTAGGGCCCCTTGATTTCAACACTTGAAACTCAGACTCGTGCATGCTAAACTGAACGAAAAAAGTCACTACACTGGCCTGAAGAGGAGTGAAATGGTCCCACAGTTTGCTGTTCTCAGACTCCAACATTCGATTCCATAAAGCCTGGGATTGAGGAGATGTTGCTCTCCTTAGGAGCACTGATAACACATCTTTATGCTGCATTTTTTTGATACGTATATCTGCAGCTAACAGAGAGAGGGCTGTTCAAGAGTATTTAAGTGACAAAACTACTGTGCAGGACAAAGGGTACAGGGTTTGCATTAACCCGCATGGAATCACACCATTGGATTCAACCACCTAAGACCATTCTGCAGACTGGATCCAACCCAGACATCCTGCCCTGCCTGACACATCTTTGTAATTAGAGATGTGAAGGCTGCACGAACAGCTGCAATGGAAATCCAGTGGTGTGGGCTCTCTCAGCCTGCCCGCCCACTGCCAGCCTGTCCACACCAGAGCATTCTGACTTCACCACCAGGCGAAAACTCCCTCAGGTGCACCTGCATGCAGTACAGCCACACATCCCCCACTGCAGACCCAACCAATAAATAAGCACTGCCCTGAAGGAGAAGAAATGGAAGTGGGTGGTGTTTGTAAGAGCAAAGCAAACACAACAAAGCCCGAAAGTAGAAAGCTACTCCAGAATCAAGAGGACAGGGAGGACCTTGCAACTGAGAGGCGGATGTGTGCCAGGTTAGAGAGAGGCAAATGCTCTTGGGCAGCACATAGAATATGTTCAAACCTGGAATTCTGTAAACATTTTCTGAACTAAAGTACTAATGTGTATTTGGTCAATGCATATAAAAAAGGAACTGATTTAACTGATGGCACTTTTCTTCCTAAAAACATAAGTCATTGTTCATGGAAAACTATTTGTTTTTAACCATCGCTTTAAAGTCAGATGCTTTTCACCATTTTCATTTGCTTCATATTTGCACTCTAATTTTTTGTTTCACAAGAAAAACTTTCTGGAATACTGGAAGACCAATACTACAGCCCCCAAAAGCTCATCTGAATCTAAAAAAAAAAAAGTTAATTTTAAGCATTTCATTAAACAAAATAAAAAATGGGAGAATTAACAAGCAACACTGAAACAAGTGATGCAAAATACAGCGTCAGTGCCCATGGTGGCAAGTGATAGCAGGAAAGCTGTGTGGCAGGAGTAGTAGCAAGCGCAGCAAATGACAATAATGAAGAATCTTCTCAGTAAAGAAGATCATTCTCAACACTATGAAAACACAACAGCAAACCTCTGCAGAGCGTGGCCTGCGCAGAACCAGACTCTTTGGATAAAAGAACTCAGATGAGGAATGCTGTCATGAAACACAAAAGGGAAAAATGAGTGAAAAGGAAAGCAGTTTCCCCAGTTCAGTGGTTAAGCTCTTTTTTCAATCAAGTTACTAATATCTACCTTATGTTATAATATCTGTGTTACTTACTGATCGCTGTAGAATCATGAACAGCCAGACAGTTGTAAATAAATACCTAAGCAATATATATTTTTGTAACATGCATATGGTTGCTCTGTTTTGTTTGTTTTGGCTTTGTAATCTTCCACAAATATCCGTGGGGGGAAGATCTAAAGCAACCACTGCTTTTATGAACTCCCTCTCAGATCTCGACCAGCTAGAATGCTGATTAGTTTATATCACAATTCAATTACTGAGAGAAAACAGACCTTGCTGAAAACTTCTGAAGTGACTTCAGTGATAAAAGGGCTTTTCGTTTTGGTTTGGTTTGTTCTATAGGGAAAGGAACCCAGCAAGCAAATAGGCAATGGCACTGGCTTTTTGCAGAACCACCAGAAAATCTAGGCCTGGCCCTGAATTGGCCATTTGTCAACTCAAAAACCAGATTCCAATTCTCACATTAGGTCTAAATGTATGTCATAAAAAAATGAAATTCAATTAAAATACAGCTCCTGATTTAGTGCTGACATGCTCACATAGCACATAGTTCCCCCAGCTCTGTTTGTTTCTGTACCTACCTGCTTGCTACTGCCTTTATTCACATCAGCAGAATGACAAACGTATCAAAGCCATCAAAGTGAACTTCAACTGATTTTAAAATAAAGTGTCTGACTTTGTACCGGAGCAGGCAATTTGTGATGCAGTGTTGAGGCTAAAAATGCTCCATCTCTCACCCAGCTTCATGTCAATGTCTTTTAAAGACATACTAAACCTCTGCATAGAAGCTCTCACCCAGCAACAAGGCAACCTTGGATGGCTGTGCTGTAACATTTCTCAGATGTTCCCTCAATACTCCTTCTTTCACTTCACTTCATTTTCCTGCAAGAACTCACTTAGGCAAAGCCTTGCAGGTGAATTAATGCATTTACTTCACTCACTTCAATTAAAATTAAAATTAGGGGGAAGAATACTGACATGCTTGAATGTTTGACAGAGGAAAGGAAAATACTTGAAGAGGACTATGGCCACTTCCAAGGGGAATGAAGTAAACCAACTGATTTATAAGGTCAGCTGGAGAAGGTTTGTAAGGTTCCAGTGTAGTCAGGAGTGCTTTGGTAAGACTCCTGGGTCTAAGTAAAAGGGATGTATTATACCCCAACCATTCACTACAAGGCTCAAGCGTTCTGACACTTAAACATGGCCAAAACACTGTAAAATTTACATTCAAGTTGTTAAATGAGGAAGAAAATCCAGTCTGCCATAGTTTTCCATTTTTTTATGAAAGGTCAGCACAGAACAATGTGTGAATGCTGGATGGTACCTGCACTGATGCTTGGCCATTCTAGAACACCTACCCATCTATGGCCAATTATACTTTTGCCCACACTAACAAGGACTCTGCTCAACAAGAATTTATCTGCACGTCACCTACGATCATAATAAATTGTCTGCAGGGGATGTTTTACAGACCAGTGTACTGGAACAAATGGTAAAGGATGTGGCTTCTTGTGAATGAAACCCACGCAGAATACAACCCACAGGATACTGCAGGTATCTCCATACAAGTCCCTCTTAGTTTCCCTGTCTCTGAAAGACATTTTATTCATATGCAGTCTCTAATATTCACATCCTGACAAATTAGCAAAATTCAAGGGACAAACTGAGACACCAAAAGGAGTAAATTGTCCAGAAGATGAATTAGTGAATAAGGGCTTAGAATTGCCTGGTGCACACAAAAAGCCAGGCTCTAGCATTCATCAGTGCACCATTATTGTCACTGAGAGTTTGATCTAAAAAGTTTGTCTGGATATGCTGAAGTGACTCCAAGGATAACTGGCTCTTCTTGGCATTCAAATTAGGATCACTTTAGGCTGAGGTTTAATTGTATGGCAAAGCAAGAAGAGTTCATCTTGTCTAAATGCTACGAATAACCACGCAGAACAGGGGATAACTATAGAGCAATTACACAGATGTGCAAAAACACTAAAATATATGGTAGCATTTGCCCTGTTCATATCTTCTCCTTAAGAGTCTCTCTCACAACAACTGAGATATGAAATGAAGTGTCTTAGATACTTTGCCACGTCTGTATGTCAGTAAATGACACTATCTTTAAGGCAGTGCACTGAGACAGGTATGTGAAGGTGGTAAGCCTAAAAATCAGAGCAATACCTCTGAAGTGCCTCCACTGTATATTCTGCCAGAGTTGTGACAGCTATGCGAAAAAAACATGGAAAAAGTCACTCTTAAAAACAACATTCAATTATCGTGTGTGCAAAATGTATGGTGTGTCATTGCCATGAATTCAGCTTACCCGGAGCTTATCTTCTGTCTTAGTGGATTGCTTACAGTCGGGATGCCAGACAGTGGAACCTGAGGGAGGGAAAAAAACATCTTTGTTCAGAGCAGAGCAGATAACTTCTGGTCATGACAAATCAGTTATTAAAGAGAATCACTTCATTGCATCAGACGGTGAATCTGCACAAGCCATAAAGTAATTCACATTAAAGTCTAGTTCATGAGAAATACAAGTGAAACAAACAAATATTCAAATCCCTGGTATATCTACAGTAGCCTCATCCCGGGGCTGTCAAAGCACTTTGCTCACATTCTTAATTAAAACTCAAGCAGCCTCAAGCAGCAAGAGAGTCAGCAAGCACCAGCTGGAGGAAAAGAAAGACAGAGGGTTCCCCTGGCAGGACAGAGGGTAAGAGCAAAGGAACTGGGACGTCGTTACCTGATCTGTTCCCCTCTTATGTACTGCACCACCTGTAAAAAGGAAGGTCTGACTCTAAATGCATTCAGTGTCACATTTAGTTACTATAAAGTATCACTCAGATAACTTCTTCCCTTCACTTATGTGAAATGCAAAAGGAAAAGCAAAATTAGAAAACTGACAATGCAGCAGAGTCAGGGCTGTAGAGACCACTATGACAGGTGGTGCAAAGCAGCATGTGAAAGAGCCTCTCCCTAGATCACAGCACCCCGTACCTGCCATTGGCACACACATCACTCCCACCCCTTGCTCTGCAAGGTCAGTGGCATGTGTGGCACTGGTATTTCCACATGGCATATCCCAGTTATGCATCCTACTAAAAAAGTCAAGGTCTCTGTCATTTACTTCCCAAAATATGGGATTCTCTCTTACATTGTAAAAACTGAAATATCCAGCTGTCCCCAAGGGCAGAGCACTGTCAGGGGCAAGTAGCATTTTCATCCCGTTTCAGTTCTCCTTTGGAACAGAGTGTAAAACGTGGTCACTGCTGGGAGGCATTAGCCAGGCTGAAACGGAGCAAACACTAATGCTGGTTTTTAACACTGACTGCAGCTGCAGTCAAATAAAACTTCACTCCTGTCACCACAACGCCAATACAGAGTCTGACTATTTGCAGGGGGGAACATCACCTCTGTCCACAGACAAACCAAAGAGAGCACACCACATCTCCTGCTGGTGACTGTTAGCTCAAGTGCAGGCCAGAGGAAACCCCACCCTCAGAGCCCAGGAGAGGTATGGGTCAGGGCCTCTGGAAATTTTGTTCTAAGGAACCCTTCTATGGCTTGGTACAGAAGTACAGACCAGCAGGAGTTATTTCACTTCCCAGCAGTACACAATATAACCATCATCAGGAGACAGGAGAGAACGCTGTGACTCTGGGTCTGAGATGTTTGGCTTTGAGTCCAAGCCGAGGAAGAAGAAACTGTGCATTTGGCAGGGGTAAACCATGAGACAACAGGGAGAAGTGCACCAACAGCCTTCTCTGTAAACAAACAGCAGCCTCAGAGCCAGGACCCCACAGCGCCTGCCAGATCAGGGGGGAGGCGTGCCCTGTCCACTCAGGAGGAAGAGAGTTCATGTTGTAAGGCTGTAAGTTCATGTTATCACTTCTTAAGGGATCTGAGTAATACTTTACTGAACATGACACCTATTGCTCAAGGATGAACTAAGACTCAAAAGGTTTAGGTTCAACTCTCAAATCTCACTGTGAGCTTCTTTCCTGTGTGGCTGAGAAAAATGATCCTCATTCCTCTGTGCCTCACTGTTAGATTAACAGTTGGAGCTGGTGATCTTAGGGGTCTTTCCAACTTTAATGAGTCTATGATTCCTTTCTATTAAACTATCTCCAGCATCAAAGAAAAAGCTGCCACTGCATTTTGGACAGTATTTATCATGAACTGGCACAATTTTAGGGAAACCCCAGGAGAATGCTGCATCTGCTGAGAGTGAACAAGAAATTCAGTCTGGATGTCATTGAAATTTAAAATCCCAAGTCAGAGAGAGCAGGCTTAAGAAGCTAAGTATAAGTATTTTTCATGATTTTGAACTTTGAGCTGCCTACAGTTTGTGGAAACTATTCATCCAAACAGGCCAATCTATTTTGAAATGCTTGGAATGGTGCAAATTCTCAAGCTATATCGCTCCTCTTTTTTTCTACCGGAAATAGTTCAGCAAATTGTAGTTATTCTTTACATATGTTTGTTTGCTCACTTGGCAAACACCAACCAGCACGTTCAGTTATTCAGCTTTTTACTTTGCACGTACCATGATTTCAGCATCAGCATCTCTCTAAATACTGGGCAACATCCTAGCTCAGCAACAGCCCTCAGGGGCAGCCCATATAATAATGTATTACCAGGAAGTCAATGGGAAAGAGAAAGTTTCTGGTGCTGCTTCTTTCTCATTTTTGTGTGTTGGAGCAGTGCCAAGCCAGAGTGCTTCTGCTAGCATTATTCAAATCATCCTTAACATAGAAAGCCCCAAGACAGACAGCTTGTTTTCACATGTTCTCCTTTTGCAGGTTTCCCCCACAATTCTAGTATAAGTTTCTACCACAGTCCTGTCAGGGTCCTCTACTCTACAAAGCTGTCATATCCTGGGGAGAGAAAAACTAGAAGTGAGATGGAAGCTGCCTATTTTTATGTCTTTTATAAAAAATGTGGTTTTGGTTCTAGCTTTACATTTATTGTGGTGTTGTATTTTTATTTCAGAGAAATGCTTGAAATGCTGTTATTCTGCATCCTAGAGTAAATTATTTGGATGGAGTCAGGATATACGTTTTAGCTGAGAGCTCTGCACAGAAAAGGCTTTTAGGTCCTCACACTTACAAGTATGCTGGAAAACTTTGGCAGGACAGTCTGGAGCACACTCAGCAATAAGATTATTTAGTCAGAAAAGAGCTTGTGAACAATAATGCAACTTGGGTTGCTCCTCTGCTGAGACAGAGTGAGTGCAAGGAACACGGATTCACAACCACAGAAAGAGAGAGACAGCTTAGAGGAAAACAACAGCAGGTGAAGCAGCCAGGTTTCTCTCCTCTCCCCTTTCTTAGCACCTAAACTTGGCCAGGACACAGTCTAACCTAGTTTAAGTAGAAGCAACACCTTCTGTCTTATTTTGATCTGTAGAAATTTACACCAAAGTCTGCCCAATCAACCTGAACTCCCACTCTCTGCTAGACTGGTACCAATTGCATCAGTTGCAAACAGTTGTTACTAATAACAGCAAAGGATGAGCGGATGCTCACTTTGAACTCTGCCTGTACTTTATCACACTATGCTGTGAGGAAACTAAGATGATTACCAGTTGCCAGATGCTTTAACTGCTGCTTTCAAATTAGTTTTTGCAACTTGCCATCAGAAAGCTGTACTTCCTAACCCAGCCCTCTTGCAGCCTCTCTTTGTTCCTGCTACACAATTTGACATCCAGTTCTGTGAACAGCTGGAATAAGATGACTATGGGCTAAGGTCAGTGAGAGATGAGAGAGATGGACTACAAGGGAGGACAAACTCCAAAATAAAATAAGTTAGCTTCAAAGGAATTCCTTAACAATATTACCTTATTTTGGAACTTCTCCAGAAAGAATCTCTCCTCAGGATCTCAAGCGATGGCTGCAATCACACTTCCATTATTTTTTCCCTATTCTTCTACAGTCCCTTCAGGTATAGCAAGCAACTTTTCTAACCTTAGTGCTATATACAAAATCCCAACACGTATTTGCCTTTTTCACTTCAATTTCTGGCTTACATAAATGGGTATTATACATTATTCTACCAATATTAGTTACTACTATAGCAAGTAATAAAAATAACTGTAGCTTAATAGTTAATGTGCTATCTTCTCAGGGAGTAGGTGAGATTCAATTCAAGGTTACTTTTCAATCAAAGAAAAGAGCACATGCATTTTTGTGTGAAAAGATAAGGAAAAAAAAAAAGCTTGGCAATAGCTGGGAGTGTGAGACTTTTAACAAGACAGAGGAGATGGTAATGAACTTTCAAGAAAGAAGTGACTGTAGAATGACATAAGCAGATGGGAATAAAAAAGGAGACATGACCAGACAAAAGGGAAATAGGCAAGGCAAGTGAATATGATGGAGAACCAGAGGAAATACTCTATCAATAAGGAATGAGAACTACATGGGTCAAAACAAACTCCTTGTAGTCTCTGGAAGTTTTTTCCTTCACCTTTTACAGTTTGGAGTGTGGTCCAGAAGAGCACAGAAACTGATGAGCAGAAATCAGAGGAAATCCCTTCATGTTAGCTGGTATCTCATTCACCATCTGGGTGCTAAGCTATCCGTGGCATGTGAAATTCAGAGGCAGTCTAGTAAGTTTCATTTTTGCTACACAGCTTTAGCAAACACATCTGCCTCTGATGGGTGCAGAGTCACTGCAAAGTCATAGTTATGACCACCTAATAGAGCAAAAGGTTTCAAGTGAAAAAGTATGAGAACACTTATGAAGACAGGATGACCATAGTCCTCCTTGGCCATATTACAGGGGGATGGTTAATAACTTGTGAGGTGTGTGGTAGAAAAATTACAAAGTCTGATTTTCTTGTTTTGGAATGGAGACATCCTTACCTTGCAGATACATTTCTTCTCCTTCTGTGAACATTTGGTTGCACCTGCTGCATCGTGCACAGCTTGGATGATAATGCTTGTCACCCGCCTAAACAAAAACAAAAAGGGACATGAGGGACAAAGGCACTGCACTGTTTTGGCAGCACTCATTATTTGCTGACAGACCATTGCCCTTTTTCTTCTAGTTCACTTTTTATGATACAGCATTGCCCTCACGGTGTGACAATAGTGATCAGAATGTAATTTCTGCTGCTTTAGCCCTGAGATCTGTCCTGGCTCAGCAGAGGCCAGCAGCAGCTACCTGGGGGAAAGGCTGTAAGAAATAAGACAATACAGAACACCCGCTCCTCTTCACAGCTTTCCTGTTCAAGTAATCAGTGGCTTAAAGTCTTCCTGGCTAGGGGCTATATCACAATATATCTGTTCTCCCTGATTTGACAAACATCTTTTTTAATCTTTATCTCTCTAACAGTCCAGGGCAATGAATGTCACACTGCAGTTAGATATCTGTGCAAGCCTTCTCATTTTGTCAAACAACACATATTTTCTCAACTGCTCCATTATTGAAGAATTTAGACAATGAAGAGTTTTCAACCTGCCATTTCATTCCTTGGCCTCCTCCCTGGCACTGCTGATATGGTGAGAGCTTTCCAGAGCCACTTCTGAGACCATTAACTTAACTCACAGATGCCAGACTTCAGAAGCTACATTAGCACAGAGAGCTTGAGCTGAATTTGAACCACTGATGTAACGATGCTAAATACCCTAGATCCTGTTATCCAAATCCACTGAGCCATTCGTTCTCTTAAATACATTGATACCCATAACAGGCAAAGCTGATCAGATTTCAGGACTACAGAGACAGGAAATATCAGGGCACAATTATTAATGTGAATTCTTCTCCCTGGTAGACCAAAGCAATCAATGCACTGTGGCATCCTCACATCAGAAACTAAGCACGCAAGGTCCACATCAGGTTTTTTAATTGAAAAATAATTAATCCTACCTAATAGTGACAAGTAATTAATTCTATAAGTCTTTAAAATTGTACCTGGCTTTCCAAACAAGTTAATCTCAAATCTTTTTTCACAAGGATTCACAGAATATTCCCTATCCACTGATATGTGATTTGCACAAAGTATCTGTTTACTCTCTAGCTGATTTGTAAAATGTCATCAAAACCATTTCCTACCTCATTATACTTAAGACTGTAACATTACTAAATTCAACTTTTCATTATGTCTACTGAGATGAATAACAACATATTTTTGGTTCACATTTGACATTGATTATTACTATTTAAAAACATTTATATGAGATGATGAAGTATATGGATTAAACTACCTGACAGCTACTAGAAAACCAGCTCCACCACCCAGCTCTTCTACAGGTAAAGCTGCACCATTTAATTTTAATTTAACGATTACCACCTAGGAATTTCCACAATACCAGGCCAGAGAAGAGGGCTCAGTGTGCCACAAGTTTCATCATTCAGTTGCAAAAAACCTGTACTTCTCTTACTCAGATCCTGCCTTGGCTGTTTGCTCCCGCTTCTTAGGGGCAAAATCCACCAAACAGGGAGACTAATGTGATTTAGGGGTTTTTGCATAGCACATTTAGAGCAACCAGGCAAAACAGGGTCTCTGATAAAAGGGAGAATGAAAAGTCACTACAAAATATGCCTCCTCAAGGAAGAAAAGCTAATGAGGGAGGAAACACAGAACTGATGTTTGACCTGAAGCAACAAACCCAATATTGAACCGAGAGAGAAACACAGAGTTAATGCTCATTCTCTTTCTATCGCTTTCATTACTGGCTGTCCTCTTCATCTCTGACTCTCTCCAGCAATTACTTAATCTCTGAGGCATCCCATTAGTTTCCTTCAAGAGTGGAATTTAAGAAAATGAAGAAGATCTGAATATATCTGAAATGTAACAATGTAACACGGGCATCAAACCACAACTACTGTGATCTTGAGTACAGACATGCAAAGAAGAGCCACTTTATGTGTGTATAGATATATATGTATGTATGTGTATATGTATGTATGCAGCTTAGGGCTGTGAATATTGAAGAGGACTCAAAGAGGATTCAAAGGTAGTTCTTCAATTCATACAACTCAGCTTTCAGCAGATACAGAGACCCTTTTCTGGATTTCCTGCCTCACACAAGCAATATTGCAAATACAAAGGAACTGCAACTTCATCTGTGTTTGGCCAAAAACAATCCCAACTTTTGAAAATTCCTGAAGTTTTTCAGCAGAGTGGGGCCCACAGAGCTCCTTGTCATGAGCAATTTCAGACTTGCTTGATTTAAAGATGATGGCAAATCTGATGTCCTGGGAACCGCTCCCAGTTAATGAGATATAAAAAGTTTCCAAGAAGGCTGAATCACTGCCAAAAGGGATCTTCTCCAAAGAAGAAGACAGTAATTGAAAAATAGACTTGAAATAATAAAACAGGAGTCTTTTTGGGGGGCCTCTGACTGTCTCATCCAACTAAAGAGTATCTCTGCAGCTTAACTGTGTTATTACTTAACAGAGATCAAATTTCAGTAGGCACATGGCTTTTTCTGAAATAAAAGTTGTAGTTTCTCAAAGATACTCAGTAGGGTAGCTGAGTAGCCACACAGTCTGAACTGGAAGAGTACAGGTCTGTTGTTATTGTTAATTAACCTTTGAGATACCCTGTCTGAGATGGGATTGTGTCCCGTGAGATACCTACCAAATTCCCAGACACAAAGGACTGAAAGTTTCCTTTACCAGACGAAGTAGGCTTTATAAACAAATAATTTCCTACCAAGCACCATGATGCTCAACTAAGGCAATGCAGTTTTAAGAAGGGTAATTAGGATCCAGAAGGGATATCTATCTATATTGTGAGAGGACCATGGCATGTGGACAAAGAAAATCACACATTCATACCTGCACAGTTTCAGCTTCTGTTCTTCCAGTCTGGCCTTTCAGGTGTGGTGGTTTGGGTTTCTTTTGAGTTTTTGTTTGCTTGGTTTTGTTAGTATGTTTTTGTTTAGAAACAAGAAGGCCACCTTGCATCTATGTTTTAAACAAATGATGCATTTAATTTTTATAAGCAAAAGGTGCCAATCCTTTCAGTTTTCCACAGCTGCTCTGACAGTCATATCCCAGGCTGCTGAGCTTCCTGTTCCCTGTTTTGCAGTCAATTCATAGTAACTTTGCTAAGTTACTTCTACTAGCTTGATCCATACATTGTCCTAAAAGAATCTGTATCCAGTACATCTAGCAACAAAACTGAGTCTTTCACTTGTGATTATCATATGATAAACATTCCACTTATTCTTCGCTTTATCACAAAGCTTTTTACAAGGATCTTTCAGGAAAGGGAGTCTGGATTCAAGTACTCATCCGTGAATGGCTAAAAGCAGTTTACATGTTTCTAAAAGCCAAACTATTTCTAGGATAAACAAATCCAGAATTCATCTCATATTATGTGAAGACCTGTGGCCTCTCTTAAGATTTTTTTCCTGGAAGAACTTTTGATAGGTTACCGTCAAAGGAATACAGTTTAAATGATGTACATCTGCCTCTTCAAAACAGCTAAAGAGATCAATTTCAAGTTTAGTGGGTCCTTTCCCAACAATGAAACAACTGGTGAAATTTTAGCCCAGTGTGAGCGATGAATGAACACCACGCCCCAGATAACAGAGCTTTGTGAAGTCCAAGTGCTGACACACCCTGCACTTTAGAGGTTTTGGGGGAGTTACCACAGCAGCTGCAGTTGTTGAACACTTCCAAAACTGTTCCATGAGTTTTCTGCCTCAGTAATGTTTCTACAACTCATAAGCGGGAACCGTCCTACAGTTAATATCCACCAGAAAACATTCTGAATCTCAGCTAACTCAGGACTAATCTTGCTGTGCCTGACTTGCTGGGAAAATGGTTGCTAAAAATCAGTCATTTATAATGTATTAGGAAAACCTTTTGGATCTACAAGGCAATGAAATATTCACACTTTTTAGACATCTGCTTTTGCCCTTTTAGGGCTACTAAACCCTCGTTCGGTATGTCCAGTGTGCAGCTTCCTGTGATCCTATGCTGTTGTGCTCTGGATTATAGGATTTGCATGTCAATCCTCATGGCAGTAACAGGTAATATAAATTAAATGCCCATTTGCCCCAAACATTCTTTAGCCAAGGTGCAAGAAGGTTAAAGACACTTGCCCAGCTCTTCTCAGCCCTTCTCAAGGTCACTTCACATCCAGAAATCCTTTGCAGTTAGCTTTGCTATTCAGCCACTAGGTTTCAATTTATCATATGGCTTATGATCCCATCTGAACTATTCCAGCTTTGGTTGAGGTCTTCGGGGTTATCTAAACTATCAAGCACAAACTGTGACCCATACCTTAGAGGATTGTCCCTAAATTGAGTAAGCTAAATTAGTTGCTGTAAATACCTTGGTTTTGCTTAGCTAGAAGTGCTAAAACCAACCAAAATAATATTGAACATTTTTACTGCCACTTTGTATAAAAATTCTTAAATGTAATTGAATGAATTGACAGTAATTTATTGTCAAGTGAAATATTAAACCTTTGTGCTGCTGTCACTGCCTATAAAGTATCTGTTAAATGACCTGGCACTTGCATTTGCCCTAGAAGCAAAGAATATCAGTTATCAGTTTATAACAATATGCAACCTCTTCTGACTTTTCTATTTATCTTCTACCCATATTGACAAATCTAAAATAGTTTCTCAGATTAAATCCCACTTGAACACAGTAAACGGAAAGAATTAGATTTTAAAAAACAGTAGTATATACTCATTTATCAAACATTTCCAGTGCCTTAGAATTGGAGAATGAAGGAATAGTGGATAAAGGTATACTATAAACATAAATATAATATAAACATAAATATAAACATAATTATGAATGTAACTGTACGGATGTTAAATTTGAGTATCTTTCTATGGTTCTGCAAGCCTCACTGCTTGGTGACTGACCAGTGATTATATGAGTTTTATTTATTTTCTACACACTACGAAACATATATACTATATGCAATATGCACATTGTATGTATGGTCATGTAAATAAAATATATTTAATTCTATTTTAGATAGTATCAAGGTTCTATTTATTCCGGTAATTTCAAGACTTACACTGGAAACGAGTCTGTAGCAACACTGAGCTTCAGTCTGCCAGTTTACAAAGAGGGCTAAATAACATTCAGTGTCCTATCTACATATACACGCACATACGCATATATGCATATATATATATATATATATATATATATATATACACATATACACATATATACACTTTGGAGAAACACTACCATGGCAAACCATTAGAGAAATGTATTCCTCATGATCAGTCCTAAGAACAAAAACTCGTAATCACCTCTCTCAGGCTTATGACAGACAGCTGGAGGGTCAGTAACTGGGATTCATGGGTGGTGGGTTACACGGGGGAGCTGGATGTGCATATTCTGCAGAGGACACATCACAAGTAACACGAACATAAGTACAAGCTCTATTATGTATTATAACAATACCAAGACCTATAATAATAATTGATAGTGAGAAACCGAATTTTTCAACGATCAGCTTTTCAGACTCAGAAGCGATACATTTTCAGTCTTTTTCCAGCATGCTATTCTCCTAAATTACTACAAGTTGGACATACAAACCCTCCTCACTTGATTAAACCATTTGAAAAGCCTCTGTGTACTGTTTACAGAGGGCTTTGAAGGCTCTCTCTAATTGGAGGGGGGTGGGTAGCAACCCTGCACATTGGTCCGGAGTGAGAAATGTTGCAGAACACTGGCACTGCCTTACACCCTGAGTTCATCCAGCTTAGAGAAACCTCTTGCAGTGCAAAAGGTAAGCTAAAAGGCTGGCAGGTATCTGAAGCATCACTTGAACACCATGCACTGAGCTCCTGTACAACCCCTTCTCACACTGCTGATGCTCCAGCCTCTTCACGATGTGCACAATGCTCATATGCCTTCACTTTGGGGACCTGCTGCAGCCAGAAATGTACTGTCATTCCTAGGTGTCACAAAAGGCAGTGGTGGGTATTGCAAGAATTATCCCAATCCAGGGGCTGCAACTACAGCTGCAGACAAGTTGACACAACGTGCTCCAAACACCCAGCAGAAAAAGTACCCACAATGAGCTCAAATACAGCATTAACCCCACCGTAATAGTACTTCAAAAGCCAGGGACTGTATTTTCTGAGTCCAACCCCTCTGCCCCCGCTTCCCACAACATTAACTTTTATTCTCTGAGTGCCTGTACAGCTCTAGTCTGATTAAATAAATGTTTTCCTCTTTGGTGGACGTGAGAGCTTAAGATTTCCTATTACTCATGCCTTCAGTCCTGTCCTTCCTTCCAGAACAACAGTGAACAAGCGCCAGAGAGAACAATAACAAGAATCCCGCTAGGAGACCTCACATGCCAGTGAGTCTGGTAGAGGAAGAACTAATTACCAACAGACATGTTCTGCTGGCCAAAGGACACAATTAAGTGCATATTTGTTGTGTTACATTGCACAGCTGCACTCGCTCACTCTCCTTTCAAAGATATCTTCGCAGTCACCTGACAGACAGCTATTAAACATATAGAAAGATTTACTTTTCTAGTACTAAGTAAATACTATAAAAACTGTTTTGTAGTCGAAAGAGTACATTTAAGAGTAAAAGCAGCTGTCTCTTTTTTTTTTTTTTATTTTTATGAACAGGTATAATAGGCCCATTTGATGCACAAACCTATTCAAATATTTATTTCTACCATGACTCTGGGAAGAATGACCTGATTTCTTAACTCTCTTAAGGACAAGGAGCAGCACAAAGAATAATTCAGCCTCATCTTTTAAACCCCTTATGGAATGTTGTGAATTGTAAAACAGGAACTGTGGCAGTAGACTACCATCTTCTAGTGAAGCTTTATTTTAATTACTTGCAGAGGTCACAGAACCTTCGACCCTGTTTGATGTTCGGTGTAACATCAAATTCCATTGTTTCCTTCTCTGCAGGCCCCCGTGATCTCATGAGTGGCTGGAATAGCATAAACACTATGAAGACCAAAATTTGCTTCTCATAACATCCTGACCCAAACTGTCCACTCATTTTTCCCAGGCTCTTATCTGTTTAGCAAGTCACTACAAATATCTGTGCTCAGATACAAAAATAAAAGTGTGGCTTCTTTGCTTCCAAAGGATTTCAGAATCTACCATAATCTATTGCTACCAAAGGAAGGAAAGTGGAATAAAATTTAAACACTGAAAAAATTCCAGAGTGATAAATCCCTTTTTAATATGTATCTTTAAAAACCGTTTTTTACACGACTGTCACAACATCTCAATAGAAACAGCTCTCAGGACAGTCTCTGCCTCTGTTCAGAGAGGATGGAGCAGCGGGAAGCAGAGCTCACACTGGCAGTTCCCAAGCTGATGGAGCTGCAACACACAAGGCTGGGGGAAAGTGGGAAATGGAGCGTGAGGCCATGACTGTAAATCCGAATGACAACACGCCTGCAAGAGACATGGAAGACCCTCAGAGCCTTCCACTGATTGCTGTGCTGCCTTGGGGAAGACAAAACCGCAGCTGCCCTGCTGTTATCAACACTTGCACTGTTAATTCATGCCCAGCTTCTGATTTTATACAAAAATAGTGTCCAGCATTCCAGCTCGACTGCCAATGTCATGCCAGTATATTCCTTAATAGACCGACTGTAATACACTTTGAAACTTATTAGTGTTAATTCCATAGGCACATGATATTGTTAGATCCATTAGCTGCTGCTAATAGCAATGCAATTATTCACTGTATGGAATACAGTTTTTCCTTATAGCAAAGATGTGAATAACGATTCAGGCTAAATCCACAGCTAGGCAAGTGCTCTGCTGGCATGAAGAAACAGCCCTAATGGCAACTGAACATCAACTGGACTTACTTTAGTAAGATCCTAGCAGTGTTTTGTGACTGCAGTCATTTCTGCTTTGAGTTCTTACTTTGCTGCAACACCCAAAGTTGAGCAAGTCGCACACACAGGTGAAATGTTTAACTATCAGTTATGGTCTTTATGGGAGCTGTTCATTTTGTCTTTATGGGGCAAATCCACCTATTGCTACCCACAGGACCAAAGTTATGAATTTACGTTACCTACACAGTTAACACGTCAGTACAAAGAATTCTGTCCAACTAAGAAATGTACCCACAGTAGCCCAAAATTGCTGGTTAGAATTCTGTGTGCAGTACAGAGGAGCAAAGCAATACCAAATACAGCTTCATTACCTATTGCCAGGATTTCAACAACATCTCTGTTAGGATCTTGAGTTAGATTTATTCACAGAGAAACCTAATCCCACTACTGAACATGTAGTTAATCAGAAACCATCTAGAAGAAATATATGTGCTACATTTTATTAAGTTTTATGCCAACATAATTACCATACAAATCTGTGAATTCACAGCTTTCATTACCCTCGTTTTAGGTGCATATGAAGGCAAAATCCAGCATCCTCCATTTAATTTTCTTTTAAATCCTGTTTATTGCAGAGATTATTTTTTAATTTTGAACTCCTCAACAGCAAGTATCTGGCAAGGCTTGACACAAATCCCTCCTCTATTTCTTAACAGTGCTGGAATAGGTCCAGTTCATAACTACAGGTGTGGACTTTCTATACCTTTTGTAATGTTTCACAAAGCATTAGCTAACTAAGCATTCCTTTATCCTTCATGCATTCTGTCCAGCATGATTTCTGACATGAAAAGATACTTCAGAAACTGAAGGACCCGATTACAGCCACATTCATATTGCTGGATTAGTTGGTAACCAGAATGAACCAGCAAAGCTACTTTACAGTAACTTCACCATAGTGCCAAGGGCCTTTTCAAACAGCCCAATACTGGAATAAGCTGTGATTTTGGCTCCAGCAGCCAGCAGAACACCTGTGCTGGCTTCCAGGAGTGCTGTGTAGGTGTGCTGAGCTGTACAGCTGAGCGAGCAGTCTCTGCAGGACGGTGTGAAAGCCACTCCAGACACAGCCTCCAGCCTGCTGAAAGCACAGCAAAGCCCTGGGCCAGGTTTGCTGCTGAGCATGAGCTCTCTGGCACAAGTCAGGGAGTCCTGGGGATGGATTATGTTCCGGATGCGCACAATATGCAATCCTCCCGGAATCTCCCACTTTCCAAGTCATCTTCATGTTTTATTTCATTAGGTGGTAACAGGACCACTGAGTTATCAGGAATATGAGTTCAAGAGTGA
Organism: Acropternis orthonyx; assembly: GCA_035583155.1. NCBI lineage: Eukaryota > Metazoa > Chordata > Aves > Passeriformes > Rhinocryptidae > Acropternis > Acropternis orthonyx. Next base: position 28,351,101 of record JAWWEU010000160.1, read on the forward strand.
GACACAACCTTGTTTCTGCTTTTAATTCTCTGCGTAAAGTGACTTAGTCCCTCAGCCAGTTCCTCTGGCTGCACTTCTAACCACAGAGCTTGATGTACATGCATTAGGAGATCACACTAACTGAGTTGTATTTCTGTGGTGCAAGGGTACCTCCAACACCACGGGAAGGAGCCTGAGCAACTATTGCTAGTCTTTCAAGATATTACTAGTTTATTTCATTAGAAAGGATTTTCTCAGTCAGCAGAACTGTAGCTCACTTCAATTTGCTGAAATTTAGCTGGCAAAGTCAGTAACAAACCTCCTCTGTATCTTACAAAAACCCAAACCAATAGAACTATATCATAAATCAGGTGGTTTTGCACCTGACAGCAGGCAATAAATACTAGATTTCATCCTAACACAAAGTTTTTCACCAATTCCAAAAGCTAGCAACCATTCTGATCACCATTTGATTGCGTATATAGACAAACAGAACTAGAGAGCCACGTTAGATATGCATATAATTATATATATATAATTATACATGCATGTGGAATTTGAAAGGAACATACATATTCCTAGATCTTAAAGTAACCATAAAAGGAAAAACCCAGCAATTTTTAAGACATCCTGCTGAATGTCTCAAATTCTGGATTCTAAAATAGAAACAAAGAAGTTAGCATGGACCATATATCTGATGCACAGAAAAATCCTAAGACATAAAATAACATTAAATAAATTTTTGAAAAAAGGCCATGACAAAATTGCTAAAATAGAAATAAATGTTAACAAATAAGAGAACTAAATTTACCAAAGAAATAACTAGGAGCAGTATATTTAAAGATAACAAAAATTTTTACTAAAGCATGATATGAAAAAAAACCCCCCAAACCGCACAGATACGCCAAAGATTACTTGTGAGCTGTAGATGAAAAATGATGAAAGACGACACAGAAAAGGCAGGAGCATTCAGGACATGTATCTTTAGCGTCTGTATTTGGGGATGACAAAAGATATGTATTTTCCTGTTTGATACTGTTATTGAGCAAGATTATTTTTAATAATGTTTGCCATGAGTAAAGATGGACAAATTAGGAGACCTGAACAATTTGAACTCAAAGAGTCTCAAGAAATCTATAGCCAGAGAGTTCTCTGACAGATGGCTCTGTTAGCAGGGGAGGTTCTGCTGAGCCAGATACCTCTGAGATTACTTCCTTCTACCCACAGCATGAGGTACTGCTGGCCAAGACAAGAATATAAACCTTTTCTGGTAAATCTGCTGATGACTCAAAGGTAATGCTTGTTTAAGCTGTATAAACCAAGCGAGTATGTTTTAGTAGCCTAATGTAAAATGAGTGCGAATTGAGAAAGCAGGGCCCTCTGAGACTCAGGGCCATGTTGTGGGCAAAGAAAAGGAACTGGGGAACATCATTAATAACCTTCTAGGAAGTGCTCTCAGAGTACCTCAAAGGTCTGGGTCTTCTGATCATTTAATGTACACAGAGAATACAAAAGGAAAGCAGAAAAGTATTTTTGCTTTTGACTACAGATATTGCAACATTACCATTGCAACATCACCTGTGAGGGCATACATCTGGACTTAGAGTGGAGAACCATCAACGCAACCCGAGCCTTCAACTGTGGTCCTGAAGGGCTCAGAGTCGAATCATGATTCAGAAAAAGGCTTCAGAGCTGACCAGATCACAGAGACAGGAGATTAGAAGTAGCGAAAGGAGGTAATAACAAGAACAAGCATGAGCTATTCATTCCCACTGAAAACACTGTGACATCATAAAAAGCTGAAATTAGAGGAATCCAAACCCAAAATAAGGTGAAGTTTCTAAAAGGCAAAGGTAATTTAAGCGGCAAGAGGGAAAACTTTTGACCTTACGATCACCCTGCAGCCTTCATGACAGGATAATTTCCCAAGGGATAAGCTTTAATCTGGTTTCTAGGGAAAAGTGTTACAATTTTGAAAAGAGAAGGTCAAACAAGATGACTTTAGCAGTGCTTCTGCCCTTAATCCATTACAATGGGTGTTACACAGAGAGAAGCTTTCACAGGTACATCAGGCACCTCCCTCCCAGGGAGCACAGGTTACACTGGGAAAATTTCCAGTAGAGTGAAATCAGTTCACTGATACCTGTCCTGGCTAAGGAGCAAAATTCCTGCTATAGCAGGGGCTTTGTGGTTCTAAGGCAGCTTTGGTTGATCTGGTTTGTGGTTCACTGAGACAGTTCAAGTGCAAGGCCAGAAGTTCTGGGGTTGGATAATGGTCCATCAGCACCAAAATTGCTCCTGACACTGTGAGCCCAGCTCTGTGACAGGGCTCTGTGGTATGGGGAAGGTTGGGAGAAGAGCTCAATGTGGCACTAGAAAAAACTCTGGTTAACCTGTTCAGTGGGCAAGTGCAAAGCACTTTCTAACTGGTGAAGCAAGTGAGAGCTTGGGAGATTAATCAACTCACTCTGGATCAAAATTAATGCTTGGAGCAGAGCCAAACAGAGAACTCATACTCTCAGTCTCCCAGCCCTGCTAGACCTCCGTGTAGCACAGCACTAGATCTAACTAACTGTAGCCAATTTTCTTGTCCATCTAACACAGAATCATCTTTCCAATTGTCTGTCAGAAGGCTGTTTGGATCCATGCAAGCCTTGGCATGCAATTTAGCAAAGTCTGGGCTCCATTCTGATATCTGTGTTCACTTCAGAGGGAGTGTCCCAAAAACAACAGAGAAATAAAAGTTGCAAGGGCCAACAGAGAGGAGAAGGGAACTAAGCATGAGGTCAGACACAGTACACTCACAGAAAATAACTAGAGAATATAAAACAAAAGCAGCCTGTAAAGAAACAAAGTAGACATGCAACACTCAATTTATGCTGGTTTGTACCTGGTAGACTCACAGATTAATAATTCCACTAATAGGGAAACATTTTATGTGTGAACTGAGCCGGAGGTATTTCTTTTTATTAGTGACTAGAGTCCTTGTAGAAAACTGATCTATTCCAACTAGTCTGATCTGAAAATGCTTTAAAAAGTCTAGAGAACAGGTTTTATCCTTGATTAACTGCAGTGCTACCTGCTACCTCTGGAAACAGCAGCTGACAACCTAAGGAAGGGACAACTTTTCTTCAAATATTTTTCTCTCCAGTCACTCCAGAGCCACCCATACTGGTTAGGGGCCTGGATTTGACTAGAGCCAGACATTTCTCAGGAATTCTTGTTTTGTAATTCTGGGCAAAGAATTTATGTTACACTAAATCTAAAATGGAAATAACAAAGGCTATCAAGGTAACCAGCGGATGGGTATTGCAGAGAAATACTTGCCTCTTTTCAAACAGAAGAATGTCAGACCATCAATACATACTATGCTAAAAGCAGTGCCTTTTCTTTTTGGCAAAAGTACTTTTTTTTTTTTTTTTTAATCCTATTTATCAGTCTTCTAACTGCTGATACACGTGATTTCCAATTACAGCTGCAAAACTATGCAAGTACATTTTTGAATCCTTGCTGGCATGAATATCCCATCAGAGCATGTTCATCGCAGCCAAGACACATGGATTTTACTCCCCACCTTGTTTTCTTCAGCTCCATACAAAAATCCAGATTTGTAGTTACCATGGAAAAAATATTTCAACATATTACTATAGTGATGACCAGGAAAGAACTGATGGACATAAAGCAGAAAGGGATACCTAACAATATCTGCTGCCATTCAGTTTTCAGCTGAGTAAATGATTTTGCCCAAACAGCAGCAGTTCAAGGGTGATGGTGAGATAGATCTGCTCAAAGTTTTTTACTGGCTCAGTTTTTGCTCTCCTCATTGCTAGGAAGAAAACCATTTTTCAGCCAAGATTCAACTTGTTCAAGTTTACAGAACCCTAAGCAACAGCAAATCCATCTTTATGCATAACAAATCCCTCTCTCCAAACCCTACATGTAAATTTCTTAACATTTTACCTTATAGTCAAATGATTTATGGCACTGACCTCAGAAAAGCACAAAAAATCCCAAGCTAATTTCACAGACAGTTTAAATGCCAGAGTATCTGCATTGCTGGTGATGAAAAAGTGCATCTCTTGCTGTGTGCTATTTTTCCCTCTTAAAAAGAGAAAGGCTTGTAATAAATGTCATATATCCCAGGTATCTATCAAAAAAGCTATTAGACCTGTATGATCTTCCAGTGTAGCATGAGTATGTAATTAAAATCTACCCATCTTGTGCTCCAGGTGGTCATTTCAAACATTTAATCACCCATAAAATACTCATGGGATCATATTTCTTCATCTGTATAACACCTGCTCAGTAAAGACAGGTGTTAATTCTGTGGACTTCAAAGTGCCTACAGATTCCAAACATATCTTTTGGGTTTGTATTTGTTTTTCATTCTTTTTGGTTTTTTCTTCCCCAGGAAAGCACCCTGATGAAGCAGATAAAAGAGGGAAGGGACTGAGTCCTCACAGAGTGAACATGGGGCACAATACCCGGATGGAGCCTGTTACAAGCAGGTGACAGCCACAGACTTGCTCCAACAAGCTCTTCTCCACTTCTCAAGTTTCAAATATGTTATTGCTGCATTCTTCCCTACAATTATTTTTTACGGGAGATATGTCTAAGTCCTATCTTGGTCTTCCAGAAGTCAGTTGCAAACACTTTGCTGACAGGAAGACTTAAAGCAGGACTTAAAAATTAAAAACCACAATCCTGCCAAAAAATATTTCACCACTTAATCAATTTTTCAGTGTGATCTCAGTCCAGGATGAACAACAAGCAACTGGCTGAAGTAATTTCATATTGCTGCAGAGTGCGCAGCCACATCACCACATCCCAGCTGCCAGTGAGACTGATGCTGGAGGGACTTCTGGGCTTAGTCTAAATACTTTGGTGCAGGGCTCATTATTAGTTTTTTGTGTCTCTTGTGGGTAACTGTGGCAGGCAGCACCAGCACAATGCAAAGTTTTAAAAGATGGACCGAAGAAGCAACGGGGACTGCAAAATAAAAATAGAGGATTATGTTTTCCCTAAAGTAGTCTGCTCCAAGAGCAGAACAAGATGTGTTCTGCAGTGACAACCAAGCAACTGAATTCTTAATAACAGCTATGCAACACAAACAGTAAATTCATCCAGGTACGTTACTGTTCTACTAAAAGCTGGTATGTGTTCTGTCACCTCTAAGACATGAAAAAGGTACTTGCTTTAAGTGTCTGTTGTGTGTTACTGGGATACAGGCAATGGCTATATATCACAAGGGCTGTTGGTGATGGCAAGAAACTTTATGCTAATAGAAATGCCTCTACTGAAATGTCATTTTAAAGAATTTTCATCAGTCTGCTAAAGTTTTTCAGTAATATTTAGGGCAAGAAACACACCAGAGAACATTGAACGAAAACACATCAGAGAATATTTAACTAACAATGCTTTGCTAGGAAATACAGGTCCTAATCAACAACACTGTACTCATGAAAACAATTTATAGAGATAAGCCATAATTTTATAAGCACCTGCAAGATTTCACAAATCCCTTTGTGACAATAAGGAAGCTTTAATTGGTTATTTTTTCAAATTACTTGTTACAACCTGCTCTTATTATTCACCATCTCTACCTCCTCTTAACATTCCTCCCCTTCCTATTGATGTTCAAATTGACTGAAGGATGGTTTCCAAACCACTGCTGAGAAGTTAATGCCTTGTGATTATGCTGCCATAGCAACTGAACTTCTGTTAGGGCTCTGTCAACTTCAGATACTCTTTTGTCATCTTTGTATCAAGTCTTTCCCAACTACAGATACCCCTCCTGCCACATTTAATCTTTTGGTGGGGGTGGAGGGGAAAATCACCAAAATCCTGTTAGAAAGATTTTTATATCAAGCAATTTATGTTATTTTTCTGGAACTATATTTATTCTGGATTTTTGATCCTGTGCATGGTGTGGTGTTCTTGGCAATTACAGTAGCATATTTTTCATCAGGGAAAGATAGTCTAAATTTAAAGTTAAACCTATGCTGCTACTCAGCTACACAGATAACCTGCCTGAACCATTCACCCATATCCTGAGTTATTATTAAACTTTTCATTTCCCCATCTTTATGCAAACAAACCCCACATTAGGAAAAAACCCCAAAATTCAGCATTCTACACTGACTGATACAACACGTTTCTCAGCAAAAAGGCAGGGGAACTGGAAACAAACACTAGCCTAATTTCTATGCAACAAGTCTGCAAAGTGATCAACAAAAGCTAGGAAACTGTATCAAGAATTCTTTAAGACACGGAATCGAGCCGTTCCTCCTTACATCAGTAATCAGTTGCAATCAGAAACAGCCAAGCTCTGTGCCTTTCTCCTCTCTTCCAGGCAGCTTAAAAACATGTTGGCTGCATTGTCTTTACCTAAACCACAGAATTACACAAAGCCTTTTAAAACAATCCTTCTGGTGCACAGGAACAAAAGTACAAGTACCCCATTACGATCCCACTGGCGCTGCTATTCAGTCACATCACAAAGCTGCACTCCCCTCTCCTCCCCCAAGAAAGCCACGACCCCTTCCAGTTCAGATCTCGTTTCACAGGAAGGCGTTTACCTTCTGATAGTAATTCCTCACTCCAAGCGCATTCCCTCGTCAGCCCAGTGGGCAGAATTCCTGCCCCTCCGCTCTTAGCCGAGCCCCGGCAGCAGCGCAGCCGGCGTGTGCTCTCACCGCCCCAGCCCGGAGCCGCCCTCCCGCTCTGCTCCCACTCAGCCTCTCCTGCACACACCCACCGAAACAAGCACGTTAAACCCACTCGGGCAGCCACTCGGCCATCCCACTCTGAAAAAGGAAAAGGGGGAAGAACACCGGCTCGGGCAAGGGCAGGACCATTTCTCATCACTTTTGTGTGTCACTGCTTGATGTCGACACAATTCAGGACGTTTTTCCCTTGGGGAGAGGCGTCTGCTGGGTATGAACTCAGTGCTCTTTTCCTCTCGAAGTTATTAAACATTACTTCCACAGCTTCTGCAGAATTTATACAGCCTCCTGGGTGTTAATCCAGTTTTGTCAGAAACACTTAGTTACAGAGTGATTTTATTCTAGCCCAACTCCAGCTAATGCAGGCAGGGTGCTGGGGCCACTCCTCACACTGGTACATGTACCTTTTCATCCTGTTTGCACATTTTGCAGTGAGATCACGCTTCAGACACACTCTGGGAACATCTGATCAGTTTTCAGTGGGCTCTGTGCTCTGACCCTATCTGATCTCTCACAGGTAATTCCCACAATCAAAAAGGTCCTGTGCTCTGCAGTAAATATGTATCTGACTAAGAGGGCAAACGACCACAGCATGTGTTTCTGCTTTTTCTTACCATCTACCTGGGATGTTCAAGCAACATAATCATGTTTTCTCATTTATTCCAACAGTAGTAAAATTAAACACAAATCAAATCACAGAACTAAGAAAGCATGCACTAAGCTCCACTCCTGCTTCTTGTATGTTTTGTGGCTTTTCCCCCTGGATTATTATGGTGTGTGAAGATGACAATGGTGACTGGGAGATACTGGTTGCAAGCCTATAAGACACCCAAACCAGCAGACATCTAGTGCTATGAAAACAGAATGGTAATACATTCTTCAGGGATATTATTTTACCAGGACTTTAACATACCACCAAACCTGTTTGGATCCATCCTATCAACAGTCTTTGTTCAGTTCATTGATTGCTCCATTTATAGAAGTGCTTAAAATTTTACTTCACATCAACCTGTATTACCAGTACCAGTTGCATCATTAAAATCCAGTAAATGACGTATTTTCTGATACTTCCTGCATAACTGCTCTGAAAACAGCCATGCTAAATACTTCATTCAGTAGAAGAATATATGCTAGTCTTTCACTTAACATTTCTGAATGGAATTGAAATAAATCTCTGTTTATTTTAAGAGATTCTCTACATAGCTCCTCAATATAGAAAGTCTGCTGTTATAAGAACACAGACCAGATGCACAGCTGTACTGAAGTACCTAACTAAATTCTGTACTCTGTTTTCCGGTGAGCTATGAGCCTCAGTCTCCTTAAAATAGATGACTTAAACATGCAGGCTACTGAGTTTCCTTGAAAGCCAATCAGCTGAAGCATCTGAATGCAGATGCTCACATGAGCCAAGCTGTTTGCATGGGTAGGTGTTGGCAGAAAACAACACTTGAACAAAATAGACAGGCATTGCTCAAATAAATAATTTCTAGTTTGTATGAGAACCAGCCAGGTTGTTCTGTCATCTGTTATTTATTTATTTAGAACAGACTCATTCACATGTAATGAATGAGCAGAACCTTCTATGAATCCCTCACAGCACAGGTTTCTAAATCCATCTCTGAAAACAACACTTGTAGAAACTTACAGGCTCTTGTGGCTCACATTCTAACTTAAGAAGTTGAGGTGTCTCAGAACTGACATCTTTCAGAGTTAGTTACAGCACAGATGAGACATCCTAAAATTCTGGAAATTCAAGTAACACTATCTGAAAGTACTAAACTTCCTTCATGCTAAGTACCACATCTTGAATTACTACTCCTTTTTAAAATCAGGAGAAGCTCAGAATAAATTACAATATCACAATCATATTTAGACTCTGACCTGACCTTGCAGGCTGAAGTCAAAGGAACCTTCTGGTACCCTGGCATTTCTCTTTCCAGGTCCATCTGTGAAAACGGCACTGTGCCACTGACTGCAAGGTGGGGTGCAAGTTGCAGCAGTACACAGGAAGCAAACCCAGGGCAGGCAGCAGCCCCTCAGAACAGGAACTAGAGCTATGCACAGCCAGGAGAAATCACACAATGGCTTTTTTTTGGCCAACTAATATTAAGCAAATAGTATTATAAAAATAAATGGGTAGTGTAGCAGAAGGGTTGAGGGATTTGAGAGCAGATACATACATCTCTATCTCTAGATCATGAGATCAAATCCTGTTTATATCAGTTACAGCCAAAAAAAAGTGAAAGTTTTAAGACCTTTATCTTATTCTCAGGCTTTCCATTTGATTTCATGAAAAATATCCACCTGTTTCTGCCCTCATGTCTTTTTTCTGCAGAACTAAAAGAATACTGCTTAGAAGTTTTGTAAAACATTTTAGATAAGCAAAGATGAAATACATGGACAGAGGCATGACCCACCATTCCCTGAAGTCAATGGGAAGCTTCTCAATGATTTAACTTATTTTGATTTAAACCGTGAAGGAATAGTTATATTGTGCATGAAAATCACATTAGACAAAAATTATTTAGGTCAACGTCTTTCAAATGGCTAAATACATGCTGAAGGTTACTTGGGTTTGTGGAGTTGCAGGTCTACGCAGAGATTTGTGGGATTAGGATTAGATAGGCATCTTTTAGTAGGCAAGCCCTGAAGCTATGAAAACCAAAGCTTAGGGGAAAGTCTGTGTAAAAGATATCACTCCCACTATGGTGTTACTGCCTGCTAAAAATGGTTTTCACCAGAGTTAATGGGAAATGAGTAATTTTTCATAACTAAAGATTCCTTTCTGCTGGAGAAATCCAAGGAACAGCACTGATCTCTGTTGCCTTGACAATATTTCCTGAAACACTCAAGTATTAAAGTATTCAGTGTGCTCAGGAAAGTTGCAATATCTATTTCTCATTGGATGCTTTACCACATTTATTGTGTTGCCATGCTCCCATCTATCATCTGTGACTATTTGTTATGTGCCAAATCATACATCAGAAATATCTGAGCTGGCTTAAATGCACATGGTATTTTTCTTGCATATTTTCATGGCTACGGCAAATTGTTAGACCTATGGCCCAGAAAAAAAAAGGCATTATTCCATGATTGGTGAATATTAGCAAAATAGGTGGACATTAGCAAAATACTCTTTTTGTAGCAATGCATTTCTTGACTGAGCAGAGGGATCACCTCTACAGAGTGGCTGGAGGGAGTCCATCCTCTCAAGGCTGGAATCTCAAGGTGTGAGCTCAAACCTTGGCCTTTCTGACAGGCTTTGCTGAGGCTGCTGGCCAGGGGCACAGCTCAGCTGCTTCTGAGAATGAAGACTCTTAGGGCCACATCAGGAGTGTCCATCTCTCTTGCTGGCTGTTCATTGTAGGAGACTCAAAGCCGGATGTTTCAAAAGTGCTAAAGCCATACTGAGGGACAAAGGAGCGGGCAAGTCTCAAGTGTGTCAAAAATCTCAATTTCACTTTAAATAAAATTTAAACAAATAGTCTTTTACCAGTAAAATAGACAGCACCAGCCTCTGTGAATCCAAAGCTAAGTTTCATGCTTTCATTTCCCTTCAGTTTTTCTATAGGCTGTCCTAGATGTAATAAGAATAAGCAGAAAATAGAGCAGCATTACAATGGCTTACTGCTAATCACTTCTGATTCATTAGAGGGAAGTTTATACAACGTACCATATACTTCCCTTCAATCTCTTCTAATAGTTTCTTTGGATGAAGATGATGAGATAGAATACTCTGCCTCTGACATAATGAATTATTTTATTGGAAAATAAAATTAAATATACGGTTAAGTATATTCACTGTGGGACATTTACTACAATCATTTTTATTAGCACAGGCAAATACAAAGTGTTTTAGGTTTTGTTCCTAATGCATGTTAGTAGCTATGACTTGGGCTGGGCAGTCAAAATCTCTACCTAGACAATTCCTATAATCGTGCTACTTCACACCAAGAATGTGGTTTCCTTCCCAATATGGAAACAGCAGAACAAGAGACAACCTACATTATATAAATCATAAAAAATACCCAAATCTGCCAAAGGAATGTTGCCAAAGAAAATGAAGAGGGAAGACAGTAATCCTCCTGGGAGAATCTCAAGCTTCATCTAAATTAAAACTCCAGATGCACTGAAAGGTTATGGGTGATTTCCTGTACAGGATAAGGGGATTGCTAATTGTCCTGCCTCAAACAGGTCTGCAGCCCTCCCTGAACTGTGGCATCCTGTTCTATGAATTATCTTCTGTGGCCCTGTGGCTGCTTCCAATCTCTCATCTCCGTTATTACCAGAGGATTTGTCATGCTCTGACCCCATCCTTAGACTGCCTTTCTGCCTGAAGGGGACACATGATTTTCTCATGCTGTTTTCACTTACTAGCTCCTTTAGTCCTGTTTAGAGGCACTAGTGCTGCCCCTTTGGAACTGTGCCTCTCTGGCAGTGATGAGCCAAGAAAGAAGCCCACAGTTCTGATAACCTGCACTGATTATTGAATGTTAGCTGCTCACCTGTATCTTCTCAAATTTTCAAGCACCATTTAAAGGACACAAAGTGTTTGGATGTCTCTCCTGCACCTGCCTTCCCAGATGATACCTGGAGAACTCTAATCATGACTATCCAGATTGCTAGTACATACTGTAATGCAGACGAGCCAATGTCTGAATGGCCCCCCCTGAGTACAGAGCACTAATTATTTTGGTGAAAATTTCTAATTTTCTTGGCCAGCCTACACCTTTCAGACAGCAGTCAGACTTCAAGAGTTGCACAGGCCTTAGAGTTTGGTCTTAGTTACATACTGAGAACCACTGCTGCCCTCTGCTGCAGTATTTTGGGTTATGTCTCTGATAATCAGTGAAAGACACAAACATTCAAATAAAATTTCTAGTCTAAACAGAACTTATTGTGCTTAATGTTTCTATTATTGACAAGATCATGCAAAGACCCTGTTTCTAATTCATCAGCAAATTCTGATTCTGCAGGGGCTAGGTCAAATGGAAAAAACTTTTATCTTTTTTTTATCTGATTTTGACTCTTAGAAGAGGTACACCCTTGTAAGAGGTTGGATATGCTTCACTGCTGCACCAAAATGTTGTCTTATCTTTTGCTAATAAATAGCCATAAGAAGAGTGAGAAACTAACCTTGGGGCCAAAATGCATTGAAGTTCTGCCCAGGACACAATACCTCTGATAATATGAGCTTTAGCTTAGAGTATGATGAACAGCCAAGTTCTAGCTCAATTGAACTAATCTTTCCTTAGTCTCAGTTTATCCAGTTCTGATAGGATACAGCTCATGATCCCCTCAAAGATCTAGGTTTCTTCCTCACTGATGCTAGGAAGAGAAACATCACTATAACCTTGATGTATTCACGTCCACTACTCAAAAGGCTCCAGATAGAAATAGCTTATTTTTTCACAGCTTTCCACAGACTCCAATAACCTTCTTTTTTATCATATTCATCTCCATGCCTCTGAATAGGCTGTGTTGCTTGTAGGTTAGAGCACCTATCATGTACACCTAAAATAATTTTAGAATTATTTTATGTTTCCCAATCCCACAAATCCAATTATTTCTCTCCTGCACTGGAATGCAACTATGGTTTCACCAATACATAATGCTAAATTGCAAAACTCATCAGTAGACAGGAATAGATAAGCAGATGGTTGCAGACCAGAAGAAGAAAGCCAGAAACACGCCTTCCTACCCAAGGGAAAACTCAGGCTGTTCTCACTAATTATCTGTGTGGGCCTCCAAAGGAATTAGATACACATTGCAAAGGAGGCAAATTAAGAGTCTGGCTAATGAAAGAGCTGGACTTCCTTCCAGTAGATGCAGTGACAAATGCACTGGGTGTTCACACGTGTTCTGAGGCTCTCACTGGTGGCTGGTGAATATTCTGAACACTGAACCAGCAAAACCTCCAGAACTACACCCGCAAGTGTTACCGCTTTATGTCAGCCCTGAAACTTCTCATGTGAGGGCTCACACAGACTTTTATCTGTAGCAGATGGGACAAAAGAAGAGAACCTGTAACACATTCACTAGCAAATTCCAGCTGCTTTTATTTTTTGTAACACTTTCAGGTTTATTTTCAGTTATTCACTGAAAAACATACAGCCCAGATCCAGACCTGAGCTCAAAGCTTAGGTTCTTTGAATTGAACAGAGTTTCCTACAGGAAAAAGATAACAGTTTTGCTCCTCATATCTTAGTGAAAAGGTGACAAAGAAGGTCATCTGCATTTTGGCCCCTTAAACGTTTCAGTAATGACACAGAGGGATCATGTATAGTTCAACGATTTCAGCTCAAAGGGGACTTATGACAGCCATGGGAGACGAAGATCAGTACCAACAATGAAAAATAAACCTCTCTAAAAAGATGTGATTAGTTCAAATGAGAACACTGAGGACCCCAACTAAGAGTCAACAGAAGAGGTGGTTCAGGTAGTTTCGACCTTCTCATTTCTGAACACATAATTTACCTTTCCAGCACATTTCACTGTCTCACCTTCTCCACATCATTCAGATCATGTGTAAATTTCATGTTGTAAGCTTCGGGAAACTTATGGTTGCCAAATTTCATTCCAGTACTCAAAACACTCCTATAAATATACCAAATCTGAGACAGAATAAGCAGTGCAATAGACATTGCAGATCACCAGGAAAAGAGAAAAATAGATACCAAAGATCCATAGAAACTAGTGCAAGTAATTCCATATCACATGCTTTTCCTGATGGCTGCAAAACTAAAACACTGAAAACAACTCTTAAAATAAGCAACTTTGCTCTAAAATCAGCAGAAAAGCTTTTCCTATGAGAATTTTTGTATTCTCTGCAGTTGCCTGAGGATATAATGGGACATGGCCCAGTTCTTAAACTAGTTTACAAAACACCTACCTCTAGGACTTTCCCAGTAATGAACTGGTGACATGCTTCACACTTGACTCCAAAAAGCACTTGGTAGTCCTTTTCACAATAAGGAGCACCATCTCTGAAAAAGGAAATTCACAAATTACAAACCACCTTTTAAGAAACAGGTCACAGTGCAACTTACACTCTTCCTTTGTCTTCAGTCTGAAACTCCTACACACAGCAACAGGCAAATGCAGAGAGCTCAAGGGAAATAGTTTGTATTAGAATAAAAAAAAAGTCATATTCTCACTAGTGCCTCTTAGAATTATACCTTAAATTCCCATCAAGAAAAGGCATCCAGAACAAACCACTAAAATAAATCTCATTCTTTAGTGCAGACTCTCTACACTTACAGATGGTGCAATTACAGGGAATCAGTGGGACTATGTCTATGGAAATAAAAGGAGATCACAGTCTTTATCACAGGCAGGTAGTTTTTGTTCAATAAAAAAAATTCTTTAGTAGTTTGCAAGACTATAAGAAACTATTTTTAAGTGCAAGGTTATGTAGTTTTTTAGTATGAACATGAAACATGGAGTTATAGTTGAAACACTAGTCAGCTTAGGGGTATTTCTCAGATGCCAATTTTTTTGGGAGAAATTATAAATGCTATTTTTTTGTTAAATAGTACACACAGCTGAATTTACAGGTTTGTTCGCTTTTTTATATGCTTGAAGGGGGAAAAAGAGACTGTATCTTCATTCCCTCTATTTTATTATTATACCACTTTTCCTCATTCTCTTCCTCTATGTTTTCTTCGGCTCAAACCTCTCTTCATTAGTTTCGTATATGAAGATGAGAAATGCAGTTGTCAGGTCAATCACATCATCAAGTTTACTCTATTTTCTAGCAAAGGTAAGAAATGGACAAGTTCCTACTTTTTTCACCTCAAAATCACATGCTGAAAAGCAAAATGGCCCACCACTTTAGCTGGCTAATACAGAAAGCATATGCAGCAATCCACCTAATCCTCTGCAGGAACATGGAGATATACCCCTTTTCATACTGGTTTTAAATAGAGACTGCTGTCATTACACATCCCCTTTCAGTTGCACTTGGCAACTTTCCTTTGCCATCCCAGCTCTCACTGGGAACAAAGACTTTGGCGTGTATGGAATGGAGGTCAAAACAGGATTTCAAAAGGTGAACTTTGCCGCAAGCTCCTCTCTGTTAGCAACTCGTGCCATGATTTCAGGAGAGATGCAGAGGTTACTCACTTGCTGATGTATTCCCCGGTTAGGACCTTCCCACAGGCCTTGCACTTAAAGCACCCCAGGTGCCACTGCTTATCCAGAGCTAGCAATGCTTGCCCATTTTTTATGTCTCTTCCACAGCCAGCACAGTCTGCAAATAAACAAACAGATGCATTTGTTGTCAGCTACTCGGTTCATTAACCCTCATTAACCACCCGCCCATCACGACACTTGGTAAACAAAGGGGAGAACTACACAGCGATGCAAAGGTGCATCTTCCCTTCCTCAAACCCTTCCCAGGTCCTGTACAAAGAGTCAACTCAGTAGAAAGACGGAAAGTACCTCTTCTGTTTTTCATGCTGTTTATGGCTCAAAGGCTGCCTGGCGAGCGCTGTACAAACTCTCCACGTTTTTTAGGAACACTGCACAAGGATGCTGCGTGTCCCCGTTGGGTGGCAGCAGAGCCCGCGTGTCCGCCCAGCTCAGGGGCGCTGCCACAGCCCAGAGACCTGTTCCCAGGGAGGACCCAAGGTACAGGGGACAGCCGCATGGCAGCAGGGAAGGCTGCGTGGAAGGGCAGGTTGTCTTCCACCGGCAGGTGCGGGAAGCTGAAGTTTTCGTGGTCTCTAACCAGCAAAAGGACTCTCGCTCAGGAAGTTTGGTGCTACCCTGGCACTGAGTGCCCTCTGTCCCAGTGGATGCCACAATACCTCACGTTACATCAGAAAACTCCGGCTCAGCCCCAGGCTTCCATTCCTTTCCGTTCAAACATAAAATACTCAGGTATTTCCTGTTAAGGGGCAATCCAGCACATGCTAAGATCTGAAGAGAGTGACGTGACAGACAGCACTGAACTGCAAGGGTTGTGCTACAGCTTCTGTGCCCAGCCTCAGGGGACAGGGGGACCGAGGGAGGGGAAGGCCTGGAAGCCCAGTGAAGCAGAAAGGGAATGCCCATCAGCTGAGGCACACATGGAAGCCACAGAGGAGACAGCCTGGAACAAAGGATTTTCCATATTTTATTGTCCCCAAACTCTGTGTTCCTTTGGTGAATCCAACATACTCTCTACATGCCTGAAACATCCACAAATAACAACAAAAGGAGAGAAATAGAACAGAGCAATCTGAGCCTTTAAAGCCTAGGCAGAAGGGAAAAGATCACCCTGGCTCCCCCGGCTCAAGCTGACTGAACAAAACAGCCTGAAAACCTTCATCTCCCCATGGATTTAGAGCCCAGGCAACACCACGCCTTGCAAAAGGGCAAGTCTAAGTTTTATTATCACAACTGATAATGAGAGGAGAGTCAGTCATTTAGACTACTGGGCCTGACTTTTGTTTGTTGGATAATGGGCCAAGAGAGCCCCAAATATATGCTGTGCATTCCTGCTATCCAGGTCACCATTTGCAGTCATGTCCCCCTTTCTATCAGCATTCTTTGTCTTCTCAAATCCCTTAAAGACAGAGGGGAGGGGAAGTAAGCACCATGGCATCCTGTGATAAAATGGGAGTCACAGACTGTTGACGTGACTTGGACTTGAAAAGCAACCCTAAGATGTCCCAAGACCAGGATTTTGCTCTAGAGGACATATGTTACAAATTGAAATCCTGAAATGACAAGGAGTGACACCATGTAATGGATCCCTCTGCTCTGCTGTGACAGCTCAAGGTTCCACGCCATTCTGTAATGACAGCAAAGGCTGGAACAGGTCACCAAGGGAGGCTGGAATTTCCAGCACAGGGCTGAGGAAGGGACAAACACGTGTCAGGGTGGCTTTGACATGCAGATCTTTGCTTTGGTTTTGGGAGGCTACTACATGGCCTCTTGAGGTCCCTTCCAGCCCATATTTTCTTATGCTAAATCTGAAAGCATGCAACATGCCTTTGACTGTGACAGCAAGTGAGATCTTCCCTTCAGTCTCAGTGGGTGCTGAGCTGCAGTTTTAAAACAGCACCCATTTCTCAGCCCTCTAGCACTACTGCTTCCTCCTGGTGTGCCAGCTTCCACAGCCCTGACCTGGGGTCCTGCCAAACTGTGATACATTCCCTGTTATATTTCCCCTCAAAAATCCACCGTATTTTCCATGCCTTTTTCGTTTTTATCCAAGGAGCTTCTGTGGAGCTGAAATTTCTCAGAAATGGAACTGGTAAAGACATTTTTAAAGCACTTCATTTTGTTTCTAACTGGATTTCTGAGGCAGTGAGAAAAAGTGCCTTACACAAAAGGTCTACCTAGTCCAGTATCTTGATCTTTAGTGATGCCAAAACCAGTTACATGGAGGAAATAGGGATCCATGAAGTACCTCTGACTGTTTAATTGCTTCTTTGTAAGCCAAAGGCACAGTAAATCTGAGCACCAGACTTAATCTTGTGCTCATGTTTAATACAAGGGGTTGGTAACATCCTTTTATTATTCTTTAGCAACAATTGCATCTCTTACTCTTTCTGGGTTCCTTGAAGTATTTTGTAAAAGAAAATTAACATAATTTCCATTCTGCTAATATGACAGACCCATTGAATGTCTAGAATCAAAGTAAACTAATAGCTCGTTTCTGTCGTATTAGGCTGAGATGGCTTTTAAATAAACCTGATTTTAATTCTGGCAAAACTGTTGGGTATATACATGAAAAACTAGCAATTACAATTATCTCCTAAAATAGAAAGGAAATAGGGCTGGGCTGGGCTAAGAAAAGACCATTTTCTCATCCAAATTCTACAAATAAAAGCCATTATGATCTCAGGCCTGCATGAGGCACATTTAAGCCTCTGGCTGAATGTCATCCTCACACAGCGTATGCAGGCAGGATCTCACTATCACATTAAGCACAATCTGCATCAGTCTAACCTATAACCAGCACATGCTGCAAATAACAGGGCCATGAGGTAAGAACAGTGGTCCACAACCATATGCCAGAGCAGACTGAAAAATCTGAAAACCCTTCCCAAAATTTTGTACAATGGTTCACACCATGGTTCTCTCTGACTTCCCACCCGGGTCTAACAGACTGCACCCCTTGACCTTGAGCTTTCTTGTGTTTTCCTTTTGCCACATAACCCGGATTCTTCCCTACTCCCATTCCTTGCACATCCACGCATTCAGCTGTGCTGAGATAACGAAGAGGAGGAGGTGGAAAGTGCAGTGTACTGGTTAAAATGCAGAGTGAGCAGTGCAGTTCCTCTGTGCACTTCTATATATATGTCATCTTTGACGTGTCCAGGTACTAAAGCAAATGCCTAGACTAAAGGGCTGTGATGTGGAATCAGCCAGCCCAAAGCATGGCAAAGTGGGGGCACAGGGTATGGCACTATAATATGATAAATAATGAAGACCTCCACCTTCCAAGCACCTTAAGCAGCCTCACTAAAAAGATGCAGGCCACGGTAAGCTGCCACCCATGACACCTTGCTTGGAAAGATAAGAGAAAATGTGTTTCCCTTTTTAGCATCTGCATCACCCCAGACATCCAGGAGTGAAGCATCCTGCACAGCAACCCATTCGTCACTGTCTAAATTAAGCAGTGGATTTTCTGCCTTTGCCTCCCTCCCCTGCTCTCAGCCAATAGTGCACAGGTGGGCTCAGAGCTGATACAGCTGGATTAACCCTCAGCACTCAGCACAGGACTTTACCCACTGCCATCTGGATAGTTTTGAAAATTTAATAGCAAATCTATCTTTATCCCACATTTTCTGCTCACCACATATACTTTATGAAAGAGAAATCATCTCTACCTGCTTTTGCCCTGAAGAGCATGACCTAATGATGAATAATTAAGTCACCAAAAAGTTCCTTTCAATCCTGATGGCCATTAGTAGCACATGTCTAGATAAAGTCTGAAGCTGCCACAACCCCTGTGCATCACTGGAATTTTGTATCCTTCTTTAACTCCTTTTGTAACTATTTCCCCTCCCTAGAAAGCACAGACACATTAGTTTTATAAAGACAACACCAGCAGGCTTTGCTCTGAAACAGATAAAGCAGGGCAGAATTAAGGGAGGGGGAGAGGAAAGGTGTGATTTTATGAAGATTTTAATGTTTAAAAGGAACAACAAGTTTTAATTGGACTTACACAGAAATACATTGTCAAACATATCTGGGCCTAAAGAGCAAGTGATTTGGAAGTGATGAAAGAGGCAAATATTATCTTGAACTGGAGTCAAAGTCAAGAAATCTCTAATTATAAATAGCTCTTAGTCACCTTGAAAAACAACTTATATCCCAGTAATTCTTCTGAGACAATTTGAAGGTTGTGCAATTATAGTTTCTTGTAGATGCAGGAAGACCAGAGTTTTTCCTCAGTCACCCTTTAACCACAGATCAGACAACGCCTTCTAAAGCCTTATTTTAAAATTAAAAGGTTTGATGATATCATGCAGGCTTTTCCAGATCATCAAGATATTTCTGTCAAAGCTAAAAAGACAAACTCACTAAGTGTACTGTATGAGAAATGTTTTCAAAGCTTAAAGCATAACCATCAGGGCAGTGATGAGTTCTGAAGTCACAGAAGGACATACAATACTGGGAAATTTACATGCAGGATTTAAATCTGAGTATGTAACTCAAGAAAGCTGTTGCCAATGCCCTCCTCTTTGCCAGTGCAAGGATGGCAAATGTTTACCAGTAAAAGTTCACTTATGCCCTTTGCTGAAGGGAAAACAAACCCATGTGGGCAGCCTTGTGCTCCTGAAATCCAACAATAGGGCTGGGTGCATACAATGGAGGGAAGTAAATTTCCCATGGGAAGTGGAGTATAGCTTTGACAGTTTATTATAAATGGCAAGTTGGGAAAAACTGATATTTTCAAAAAAAATAGTTAAAGAAAATAAAATTAATTGAGTAGATTAAATATGGAAAGAAATCACAGTGGCATGAACTTGCAGCACAAGTCCCTTGTAACCACCTGAGTGCCCTTGACTTGCCTTTTTGATAACCAGGTTAATACACATCTTGGATGCATCATTAGACCAGTCACTAGTGGTGTCCCCCAGGGATCAGTGTTGGGCCCAGTCCTGTTTAATATCTTAATATTTATAATCCAAGCTGTGCAAGGGCAGGTTTAGGTTGGGCATCAGGAAAAATTTCTTCACAGAAAGGGGGATTAGATATTGGAATGGGCTGCCCAGGGAAGGAGTGGAGTCACTGTGCCTGGAGGTGTTTAAGGAAAGACTGAATGTGGCACTCAGTGCCATGGTCTGGTTGACCTGGTGGTGTTCAGTCAGAGGTTGCACTCGATCATCTCAAAGGTCTTTTCCAATCTAATTGATTCTGTGATTCTGTCATTACTGTAAATTGCTCTTTCATCACCTGATTTAATTTAAAGTGATTTGGAAAGATGAATGCTCTTCCCCAATGTCAGTTTTGTAACACAACATAATTTTATCAGAGTTTTTATTTTTCCCCTCGGTATTGATGTAAGCATTTGTGTTAGTCTTCTACACAGGAAAAGGAAAGAATATTTCCCTTATTTACACATCTTTTCTACACCTCCTTCCCAAAGGAGGCCAGACCAGTTGACCTTTTAACCTCTTACTCCTGCAAACTGTCCCTGAAAGAAACACACCACCAAGTTGCCTTATCCCATAAGAACAACCCCAGTCCCTTCTTCAAGCCAATCTTTCATACAGGTGTCTGAATGGAAAACAAAATAGTGAATGAAACAGGAGGAGGAACAAACTATCTAAGAGAGGAGTTTTTAATTGTCCGATAAAAGGAAATAAAGTTTGGAGGTTTTCCCCCAGCTTTTCACCCCCAGAGCCACAGCTGTAAAACTACTCTAAAGGATAAACCATGGCCAGGTACATCTAAGCTGTTTACCCTGTCATTTCTTGTACCACACTTCAGTACTCAGGTAACTCCAGCTGCATTCAAAGTCGCAATTCCAACTCGGAGTACCCCTAGGGAATTGCTCTGTTAGCTCAGAGCTTATTGTTTAATACCCATCTCATGGACTGCACATTGTGTCTCTTCATCTGCAGGCTATTTTGGATAATTTTCAGTTGTTAATCTTGGCAAGCAAGCAACTCCAACAGGGTACAAGCTTCCAAAAATAGGAATTAAACTTATGACAACTTTTAGGAAGGTTTTTATGCCCTGATAACCCATGGCAAACTAAGCTATAGGTAACAGCTAATTCACTTTTCACATTCTTTTTAAGTGACCTCTCATTCCTGACTTACTACCTGGCAGGCTTTCTGAATCTGACAATTCCCAGATACCCTTATCTCTTGGGATCTCCTCTATGGTTGTGTTTTCCAAGGTAGTGATGCCTCCTCATGTAACACCCATTTACTGAGCAATTCCTTGCACCTCCCCCAGAACTTTCTTTGGAATTAGGTTTTGATTAGCACTTCCCTGGTAAAAGCGAAGGAGCTGGACATGTTTTGATTTCCAAGTTCAAGCTGAGGTTACATTTGGACAAGTAAGAACCAATACTTATTTAGTACACTTGTGTGGTCTATTCACAATTGTTTCTGCCCAATTTACATGTAACACAAAAGCGTACAAAAGAAACAGGCAAACTGGAAGGAAGACACCTTCCTGAAACCCAGTAATTTTTGTGAAGGAATTTTCTGATAGAAGACTTGTAAATCAGAAACTTCCTGCCATGCCACAACTATATTCTCAATACAGTTGCTGCTCTATCACTCAGAAGTCAGTCTCTAACAAAGCTTCTACACCTCCAGAGAAGGATCTAAGGCAATTTATAAAGCAGCAGTGAAAATACCAGTCCTTGGAAAATAAGAAATAACTGAGCAAATGGAGACCACTTGAGTAATTTAGCCATTGTCAGGAAACACAAACGAGGACTAAAACTAATCCAAGAAAGCAACTCCAATGATGAAAATGCCTCAAAAATTGCAAACATTCTGCAAAAGAATAAATCATCTTGGAGCAATCATACAAAATGGGCCAGTGTAAGTGGAAGAGCTCCATACTCTTAGGCACAATCTAATGGCTTTCGCCAGAAAGGAACCGTTCTTGGGTTTGCATCATTTCTCTGAACTTTGTAACAATATTGAATTGTTCCTTTTGCTCTTAAAAAGGGGGACAGGGCAAAATTTTAGACTCACCGTCTGCTCAATATATTACATCATAAATGTAGTTGCCCTGCAAGGTTTTTACAATCAAATTTGTATTAAAGTAAGGAGAATTAAATAGTGATATTGAAAAAAATGAATGTAAATGAATTAAAATATATTCTAATTCAGGAACTGATGGTTTTTCAAGGTTCTGTAGCTCATAAAACTATTTGCTTATGATTACCGTGCCCTTAAAAATTTTAATAGTGGCAGATCTTATCATACCTAATTTTGCTGACAGATAAGAAAAGGAAAGGAAGTTTATTCTCTGTTTTCAGATACCATTTTGATTTTTAACTTTCATTTATTTAAAATTAAGATTTTAAATTAAATCCTTCATTTAGTGTTTTATAATTAAAAATTTAAATGTAAAGCAAGGTTACAATCAGTCAGTCTAATCAAGGTTTCCTGGGTTTTTAGATGAACCATGATTAAAATCAATTATTTAAATCACAGTGTTTGAAATCAATCCATGATGATGTCTCTGTTATGCCTTTTATTCTATAGTAAATTAAAAAAAAAAAAAAAGAGAGAAAAAGAGGTATAGGACAACATAAGCCCCTTCTGTCAAGTTCCCAAAAACCTCATCTGAATCTCAGTACCTAAACAAAGGCTTGAATGCCACAGGGATACATAAGCGCTTCTGTATCTTTAGCAAATAAGACAGGAATTAAATGAGAAAATCTTCGTGTTACAGCACACAAAAAATACAAAACCCTGAAGGTTCAAAACTATACACAGGCTTAAAAAAATTTAAAATTTGAAAAATGCACCTTCACAACCAAAACTGTTGAGCCTGTCTGAGTTCCCCAGGGAATTCACTGAAGTTTATGGATATTGTGGGTGCCTATCCCTTAAGGCAAAACTGAGCTCAGTGTCTCACAGGCAAAGCCCACCTGCATCTGTGCTGAGTACTTGGTTCAATACCTACATACTGTGTAGCTTTGACACAGTGTGCAACTGTAGAATATTTCCTAAGAATAAGCTCAGAATCATGTGCTGGATGTTGCTCCATACCCTTTAAAGCCAAAAATCACTACAGATAGCTTGCTTACAAACAGCCAGCCAACTTTCTCCTTCACTTTCGAAGTCTTCCCTGTGGAATTAAAGGAGTTTTCAGACAGCTCAGGAAAAAAAGGATAAAGAACAAAATAAGGAAAAATGAGTCAAATATGGCTGAACAGTTACAAATCCAAGCTGCAGACCTTTTCCAGGAACTATGATTAAAAGGAATTTTACACCCATTTTAGCTAATTTCTAATGGAGAAGTTTGTGATGTTTATAAATCAGCTCTGACATTATTTCTGAATACTGGCAACAATCATCCATATTTTTATCTAATGAAAGGATAGTTATGTCCTGAATATAGAACTGCATTAAGAATTAGAGAGCCTTTAAAGGAGGACTGCAAAGGAAATTTCCTTCTTCTCCATTTTGATGCTCTTTTGTTTCAAAAACAACCTCACTTTCCTGCCACTTTCTGGGCAGTGAGCAAAAGATGACTCCTATTTTTCCCTGCCCACCCCCTTCTTCAACAGGTATGGTATGTTGGCTCTGCTCCACTTCATTATTACCAGCAGCCTTGTTGGGAGTTTCAGATATTTACTGGGAGCTTTACCAACTGCATGTTTTTTGAAGAGATACGGTTGTTGACTAATTAACAAAGATATCTTTCTCCCACAAGTTCATTAAGCATTAACCTTATTATTTATATTACAATAGAGCAAAGATCCCCAGTTGTGAGCCAGGCTCCAACTCTGTTAGACTCTGTACTGATAGGCATGAAAGCATTTGTCCCAAAGAACTGACATTCTTTGAACCAGAACAAAATGTGCAAAACAGACAAGGACAAACACACAGAACAGTACTGTGAAATCCCCACGTGGACACCGGCTGGTGGGGCCACAGCTGCACCAAGGATTATTCATGCACACGTAACACTGGCCAGTTTGAAGACTCTGGTCCATGCCTTGGCTGTACTGGAATGCTCTTTACTCGCAGTTGACACTGCTACAAAGAAAGGGAAGTCAAAATATCTTCCCTGTGCTTCTTTCCAAACAGTGTCATCACTGGGTACCTCTGCTTGTACGGGACACCAGGATCTAGTGCTGTGAAGAAGAGACAACTGTGGAAGTCTCTGCCACCATTTTAAAAGATGACTTTTTCAAGTGAAAACTCCTGCTAGGTGACTGTAATGTTTCAGTTTCTTTGGATAGGGAGGTTTGTCCTATTCTTCTAGGAAGCCCAGTTTTCATTTGAAATGCAATTGCTTAACTAGTTAGTACACATCACTAAAATGACCCAACCTTTCAGCAAAAAGGTAGTCAGAAATAACTAAAACTTCTGTATCAGCACCGAGATAAGGAACCAACAGGGAAAGGGCTCAACCTCAGGTAGAAAATAATGTAACACTCTCATTACTGAAGTGCTTTATGATGAAAATAGTGAAGTGAAATGACTAAGGGGAAAAAGTCTCCATTTGAGGAAGAGGGAAATGTATTAAACTCTATTCAAAGACACGCAGTCTCTTCAGGATTTCAAAGATGATGCCTGAGCCAGAGGACTGCTGGTTCAGATTCCACCAGCACAGACTGCTGGCACCACCTCACGTGCCTGCCCCCAGCGTGTGGATCTCTGTGTGGCTGCTCCAATCTCAGGTGTACTTTTTCACAACACCTCTTGTGCATTCAAGAAGAAATGCAAGACAGCGTGGTACTATTTAAAAATGAAGGTTTGACTAAACTAGAAATTTTTATATTCAAATGTCTGCATCAGTTCATTTACCAGCTGCCTTGGTGAGAATTCACTGATAAAATGCCCCTAATGGAGGCCATTTTATCTCCACGTGGAGATTTCACAGTACTGTTTTGTATGTTTGTCCTTGTCTGCTTTGTGTCAGAGGGTGATGTGCTAATGTGGCCAATATACTTGCCTTTGCTCAACACATTATTGCCAACAGAGATCATGAGAGTGTGCACCCTCAGTCACCAGTCATCTGATCACTAGGCAATAAAATGGTTTGAGATGCTGGGGGCTGAAAAGATGTATTGTAAAGGTCACAGTGCTCTTTCACAAGTACCTAACCCTAACACAGATGAATAACAAGGATTTAGGCAGACTTTAGGTTCTTGCATTTCTTCTTACACAAGTTAAAACCTCACTAATTTTCTAGTTTTTATGACTTTAGCATCAATAGGTAAGACTCAGGCAGCAGTGCTACTTAAGACTGCATCACCTAAGCACCAGACCATCGTTAATTTGCTTATAACCACTATGTACTAGCAAGCTAGAGCAGCAATATTCCTTTCATTTTGCTGGTAGAAAACCAACCCTTGAAATGTAAGTACCTACCCTGATACATAAAACATGTATATAAAAAGAAACTACACTCAGAATTCCCAGATCCAAGAGAAGTAACCACCAGATAATCACTCATCAGACCACGTGGAAACAGTAAGCCATGAATCCCCAAACAACAAATAATAATAATAATAAATTAGAACAAAAATATCATAGTTTTTACTTTGGCTTTGACTCTTTTTCAATCTAAATTACAGCATGAAATGAGGGGGAAAAAAGGTGTAATTTGCAGATTTTGAAAGGTGACCGTCAAACCCAGTCCCCGGAATATGCGACAGAAAATGCTGAGGGATGGTGAAATGAGGTTTTTGTATATGGAGCAGACATATAACACAGAAGATCTTAATTAAAAGAAGGTAAAACAGAGGAGCTGAGGAAGCAGAGCACCCATCACCAAATAACCATTCACATTAGTTGCAATTTTGACTAAAATTTAGAAACAATAGATGCCTGCAGAATTGCTTTTCTGGAAAAACAATGTGGACCTTAAATACAGAACACAACAGAAAGCAGAAAGAGTTTAGGACAGTACAAATGAGGCAATCATGATGCTGTATACAAAACCTGGACACTGTTTAAAACATAAATTACTGGGATACATTATTGCATTACTCCTTTATCAGGCCCCAAAGAAAATAACTTCATGTCTCTGACAGAATCTTGAAAACCCTGAACTATCCAAGCCATCAACACCACGCTTTTAGTCAGTGCTATCTAGTTGTCCCCTGTTTCTGTGCTGCTCTACATCTGTCCCAGTCACTTTGCTTTGCAGATCACATCTCATTTAGCAAGCTGTCATATGAAGTAAAACAATAACCAAACCAAACACCACCCATTTAATTTGTCTGCATTTATTTACAGGTATTTGGTGTTAGAGTTCCTGCTGAATGAATGAAGATTCCAAAGTCTTTGTACATCTAGCAGTGCCTAAGGAAAAGGGTTGTGCAAATTATAAATTAAGATTACTCTATAGCATATGTATACTAAAGAGACTGTCTTAGAATAAAAAAGGAGTCACTGAAATGGTTCTCCAAGAAAATAGCTATAATTATTCCAGGTGACCCACGTTTGATGAAAGAAACATTTATTAATGTAAATAAGTACCATGAACCCAACTAATATTAAACAAAAAAAGGAAAATAATTATTCAGTGTTTCCCCATGTGATTTTCACTGGTGTGGAATATTCAGGTTCATGTTATTCAAGATGTTGACCTGTGTATTTAGAGGCATTTGATTTTCCTTGAGATCACCCAAGCAAAGCTGTCAGTAAGCTTTCATTTGTGTGAAAGTAACAGACACCAGAAAATGGCACAGCAACATCAATGCAGCCATTCTAGGACAGAAGGTTTCCTTTTGCATGACACAAACCAATCAAACTTGATACACTCACAGTCAATTGAATTCCCTGACTTCAAATTTTGTTT
Source organism: Acropternis orthonyx (assembly GCA_035583155.1). Taxonomy (NCBI): domain Eukaryota; kingdom Metazoa; phylum Chordata; class Aves; order Passeriformes; family Rhinocryptidae; genus Acropternis; species Acropternis orthonyx. The sequence goes on from JAWWEU010000160.1 coordinate 28,377,764, forward strand.
TAAGGAAAGCTTCCTCTAGTGATCTACTTGAAAGTCATTTTTTAGGGGCATTTTGGCATCTGGAGTCATGGATGTGGGGAGTGCCACCCTGCTGGACAGGTGTGTCACCTCTGGAGAATCAGGCATAGTGTGAGCCCCATTCTTCTGTGCTGTGGCATGCTTAGAAAAGGTCCGTCAGTACTGTCCAAGGTCCCTATGCCTTGCAGTTCCTTGCCAGTTATGCCTCCTAAATATCAGTAATCTAAATACAATTTCCAGGTCATTCCTTTATCTCAGAAGGATTCTCTGGGTGCCTGAGAAAATTTTTACCCCATAAATTTTTACATTGTTTTTTAAGTCTTATAAGGCTTTTTTTTCAGGTTCCTAAATTTTTCCTTAACTGATTGAGGCCTGTGCATTTTCAACTCCAAATTTATAGTTACAGTGGAAAAGCATCACTTAGCAGACAGAAAGGCATGATAACAAAAAATGTCTTTCATTTTCCATTTGTCTAAGTGTTTGATTACGTGTTCTCAGGCAAATCAGATAACCTGAGATTCACTTGACTCATCTGCTGAGCACAAACACTATCCATCTTTGCCTTTACACAACACTTTATAATCCTGGGATCTCAAAGCCAAGTACCAGTACAAAATACACAGTGTCTCCCTGAAGGAAAGCATTGGTGGAAAACTACCCAGTGCCACAAGGAAAGCTGTGGCCATTTTGATTTATAAAACTACGCTGGGTGAGTGCTGAGTACAATCCAACAGTTAGAGAAAGAGGCAGAAATCCACAAAGATTAAAAAAAGTAACTACCAGAGGCAGAGATTAATATCAGTAATTTACAAATTATCTTTTAAAAGCATTAAACCCCAACAGCAAGCCAAGTTAATTTCCTCCCCAACTTTCTTCATTCTCTCTCTTTCCCCTTAACTTGATTTCTGTCTTTTTTATAATCTTTTCTTGAGGTTCTGATCACAGTATCATTGTGGTATCAGTCTACTGGAAGCATAATCCTGGTGATACTAATTTTCAAGGATAATATAATTAAATTCTTAAATAATAGAAGAAAATTAATTTCCTCTGACTTTTTCCTCTTTTGAATACTTAAACCTGCACAATTATACATGAAAGAAATGGAATCTATCAACTCTGAAACCTCAGGTTTTATCAATTGGATACTTTTCCAGTGCCTATCAAAGCAAAATCAGCCCTTTTAAAAATCAAGTCATTGGAGAAAAGTCACTTACTCATTTTGAAATGTGTAAGTGTCTCTTCCCACCTGTAGTACCAGGCACTTCAATGAAGGAAGAAAATAGGAAAGAAAAAATATGGTTCCCAGAGATAGTTCACTTTTCTAAAGGTGAATTACATTAGTTGCAATCAAATGTTGATGAACGTGGGAAAGTGAGAGACTTCAGAAATTCAGAAATACTCACTGCTTGAGGCAGACAGTTCTCTTGGACTGGAGGACATGGGCTGAGCACACATCTGACAGAGACAGTCCCTTCCATTAAAGGTAACTCGATCGCCTGGTGGAAATGGACGCCTGGAGAGTTAAAGAGAAAAATGCATTTTTGCAAAGGTTATGCCAGAAATCTTTCTCTGTTCCCAGTGCCTTGAGTTTGCTGCCTTCCTCCAGTGCAATCAATATTGTACAGAAACTCGGGCCAAATAGTTTCTGCAATGTGGCCTTGGCAAAGCCAGGCACTGGAAGAAATCCAATCCATGGATGCAAGCAGAGCAGAGGTTAGACTTGTCTTGTATTTTCATTTTAAAAAGGTTATCAAACATATTTTATCTCAATAGTAGAGACAGTGAAATCTGCTAAGACACAACAGCTACATTTATGATGGTCTCAGTGTGAAGCTGTGGATAGCAAATGATACAGAAGAGAACTCAAAAGGAAGAATTGGAACTGTTCTTGAGGCTAGTGAAGGAATGTGGAGCTAGTCACTCATAAATGTTAAGAATGTGTGTTAGGCAGAAGTTGACACTGCTGTTAACTCTTATTTGGTGGATGAAGCAGAGGATGAACAACATTTTTTAACTCCAAATCTAATAAGGAGCTTTAGCTGCTGAGTGCACACCTCCCCCTACACACCACTTCACTCCAAAACTGCTTAACAAATGAGCAGCTGCTAATTTCAACAAAACAAAATGTTTAGAGCATTGTTTCCTTTCCGCTGCCATTCCTAAGTGGGCCAAAAATAAATCAGCAGCAATACTGCATTTCATTAATCTATTCCAATGACTCATCTTTTGTTCATTCAACATAAAAAGATTGATGCAAGTCAGTGTACAGAAAATTAATGTCATGTTTCACACTGTATAATCAGGTTTCACACTGTCCTCGGGAAATAAAACTGAAACATACACATTATATGATTACCAATGTGCAGTAAATTAACTCATCATTCAAAAACAGAAAAGCAATCAAAATACTTTTAATAGAAAAGGTCTTGAGAAATGTACCAGGCTACAGGACAAAGTACTTCAACTACTCATCAGAGACAGAAGTTAAAAATGCCACCTTCCTCCAATCCAGAGAGCCTTAGCTAACTTCTTTTTATGTGCTGTAGACCTGAAGGCTGGTTCTGGAACTGGGGACAAGAAACAGTATTTGGGAAGAAGAGGGGGAATCACAGTTGTCCCAGAGCCATGCGTTCTTACATGATGTGAAAATATATCTCCAGTATGTTTTCAATTGTTTAACTGTTCTCAAAGCCCAAATGTAGCATCCATAATTTTGCTTTACCTCATTCCTCCAATCAAGCTGGGCTGATCACCTGAACTCAATTCAATCCATGTCCATTATCTCAACATGTAAGCCTGATAATTCCTTCAGGCAGGAGAATAACTTTCTGAGAGCAGGGAACTATATATAACACAGCAGCTGTGTTCTCCCCAAAATTGAGTGGTGTTTTGTAGACCCTCAAAGTCAGATCTTGCAGCAGATCTTTCCTCAAAGACTTGCAGCAGATCTTTTCCAACCAAATGAAGCACTTTCGTCTCATGGTGATACCTTTCTTCCTGTTTTGCTTGAACTGGGCTCACACCATGTTGGTTGAAAGGGATAACTTACTTGCAAACAGTACAGGCAAAGCAGCTTGGATGGTAAGTTTTTCCCAGAGCTGTCACTACTTCTCCTTCCACGAACTCTCCGCAGCCGTTGCAGCGGGTGCCGTACATGCGCTGGTAATCCAAGGTGCAAAGGTACTCCCCGTTCTTGATGAAAAAGCCTCCCTGGGCCAAGTCACAGCCACACACTGGAAGAAAAAAAAAACAAAACCACAAAGATAAGTTAGAAAAATATACCTACTAAGGACTTCAACTGCTGACAAATGAGATGACCCTGGTGGTCTTGTTCCCTTCTATCAGATTTTTGCTTTCTCCTCCTTGACATCCCAGGATGTGGATGGTGTTCTCTGGCTACAGGACAGCATGTAATGAAGATTTTCCTTGTCTGCATAATCATAAGTTTCATGTACTTGGTCCTCTCCAAGACCTCAGTTACCTTGCATCATCCAGTTAATCATGTTATCAGAGTTATTTGTACCAATGTAACTCACTTTGACTTCTGGGCCTGGATGTGAGCAGAAGAAAATATATGATTCCATAAATAGGACATATCATACTATTTCATACATTAACATACATTTTTCCTGCAAGCATGTGCCTTAAGAGGCTTTCAAGGTACTGATTCTTCTAGGAAAAAAACCCAGAATATTATTAAAATGTTGTCTGGTTTAGATTAAACTCCTCCAGTCCCCAGGTAGCACTGAGATGGTTCACCATTGTTGCAGCAATATTTGTAGTTTTGTTTTCAAAAGTATGATCTTTGAAATATTCCGGGTGATTTTATATTATTAATTTAGATATAAATATTGGGAGAAAGCTGCAGTGAAGAGACAGTCAAGCATTAAAAACTTAGCCACATCTCTATTATATACACTTCATGATATATGCAACCAAACTATATAACAGTACATTGGACACCAAATAAAGTCAATAGGAAGATTATTCCCCACCTGGATTCTGAACAAATCAATGTCCTAAGAACTACTATTACCTTTGAGTGCCTAATCTGAAATTACCTTGTTTTAGTTTTTTGTACACTATACTGCCTGTACTTCATGGATTAGGTAAAAACTCTAATATTTGGATAGAGACCTGTGGTCATATAAAAATTTATCAGGAAAAATAATTGCAGCGATAACAGGGTGAAGAACCAGCCAAGGATTTCTGTGACTTGGAAGTTTTTCCACTGTGAAATACTGACTCAAACCAAAACAACTCACAACCAGGTGCCTGTTTTGCTTTAAGAAAATACTCATAATGCTACACTGGCATTTCTGGTCAACACAGAGACAGAAAGCAATCCTGCATATTATAGCCAAATCCTATGAAGAGAAAGTGCCATGGGAGATGGGAGATTGAATTTCACACTGTGCCTTTAGCTTGGGTTGAACAAAGAACTTGAAACTACCTATTTAGAGTTCCTCAGTAGCACCAAAAATTTATATGCAGCTGCTCCCAAGTATTTTGGTTTCAGCCACTCCTACTTCTCCTCTGTATATTGCTGTATCTGTGTAATTCAGTAAGAGAAAAACCACTCTTCACAGCAGGCTAGGACATTGGCTTAACTCCGAAAGCAATTCCATCTCATCCCTCTTCAAAACATTCCAGTATATTCAGATCAAATATCAGAAATATTATATATCAGAAATTCTGATTATTAAGGAAAAATAAATAAGGAGTATTCTAGGTCCCTGCAGTTACAGAGTCCTTGAAAAATTAAAATATGGAATACAGAAAGATTATCAGGGGAACTTGGTTCAGTTCATCTTTCTGCTACAAGTCCCACGCACAATACTGTGCCCAACATTCATTCTCTCTCCCATCATAATGGCCTAATATCTTATTAACTACCTGCCTTGAAAATTAAAATTGCAAGGCATTTGGGACAGGGATTTAAAATTCTCTTTGTCTGTTTCCCAGCCCTGGAGATCTAATGATTGTTACTGGAACAATAATTAATAGAACAACAATAAACAGCATAAACAACAATGCAGCTTAGAACTAAAGCAACATCAGTACTAGCATATTTCCAGTTTCGCATTTCTGCACAGAACAAGGATAATATTCCACGTGCAATCAAATTACATTTCATGGTGGCATTAAATCCACAAGCAGCCAAAACTCAATTATCAGTGACTGAGGAGAATTACAAAGAACTACTGTTAAGGCTCTATTATAGTGCTCCAAAATGTTCCATGCTGGTTTTCAGGTACACCTCCAGATTAAAAAAAACTCTTTCATTCCTTCATTTTCTTCTACTGACTTCCATTTTGTTTAAAATATTCTTTTCAAACTGATACTACAATATCATGTAACCATTAGGGAGAAACCACAGTGGCCTCTACAGCACATCACCTTAAACTCCTCCTGAGTTGGGGACCATGTAGCAATTTTCCACTGGAGGTCCAGAGGTGAAACCTAAGCCTACTTAAATAGGTTTGCTTCTCTAAGTTACTCTGGGTGGATTCTTACAATTAAATCATGGAATAACTGAGAATTCTGCTTTAATGTCTAAAAGTTTTTAGAGATTACTTCAGTATCCAGACTATTAGATCCTGTAGTAATGGCATACAAACTGGAGAAAAGTAAATACCAGATGCTTCAGAAGCTGCTGAATTTCATAAAGAGCTATGGAATACTCATGTGTCTGTGCAATTATGTAAACCACAGTTTATAACATAACTTGTAGCTTTAACATCCAAGCCTATACATATTCCAGCCTCAAGCTGAAGTCCCTCAGCATGCTACTGGATCTGCCTCACAAGCTACACACATGAACTCTCTGGTTCTTTCCTATGGTCCCTAGGTCTACCAAGGAGTCACTTTTTGGAGAACTCATTCGGTCATTGCAGCCCTCTTTACCTGCCAAGGCAATGAGTCTAATACGTTGGGGTGATCAAAAATAACTTTCAATGCCAGCTCCGTTCCAGCTTCTTCTGAACATCCAGCTTCAACATATCATAAAAAGGTCTGTGGCAGATGATTGCTTGCAAATATACTACAGACTCGAAGGGTTCATGAATGCACAGTTAACTGGCTCTACCCTCTTTGCATGCATTGCTACAGGGGTTCAAGCCTACTGATGAAAATGGAGGCTAAATTGTTTGGCAAGTCTTTTGAAGACAATAAATACTATTATCTAAAGGAAGTTCCCTCTATCCCCCTTTTCTTTCTCAAGTCTACTTTCCATCCAGTCTCTCATTAGTTTTGTCAATAACTGAGAATTTCTGAGTTAAATTCTCTCATACTGGCAAGTCATGAATTCAGGCCCAAGCAGAAGTGAGCCACCAGCAAATTCATCATCTTTGGCATTCTCACAGCAGGAAGCACACACCAATCTGAAAGAATTAAAGACAAGCCCTGGCAACCCCACATTGCAATGGATTTTTGCAGTCAATTTATCACATGTTCCTCTCACTAATCACAGCTTTAAGCTACATGGGCAAAAACAAGGGTCACCCAGACTGTTAACATCCATGGTTGGAAAAATGCTGTTCCAGCCGGCTGCTTTCACTTTGAGTCAGAGATCAAATCAGAAAGGATGAACATGAGTGCATCCCCACTTGGTGTACAGTGTGGTGTACAACAGGGAAGGGATTTAAACAGTTTTGTGTTCTTCTTTCTTCTGCTTTTTGCAACTGTGCAGAAGTCATGGTTCTGACAATAAATCCCTGCAAGCTGAAACATATTCCCTTAGCACAATGTTTATGACAACTACAGAAGTACCACAGAGAAGATGGATGAACTGTGATTGTTTTTTATTAGAAAGAAAGACCGTATGTCCAGCAACATTCATGCCACAAACAGCAGAGGCAGTGAAGAGGAGTCAGCTGTGAACGCTACATATGTACAATACATTCTAATGGTGTGTGCTAAGCAATTGCTGTGATACACATATCACCTCAGCAAAGAAATACTTAAACCTAAACGATGACAGTTAATAGGAAATGTCAAACTATGTGCTTTTTCCTATACTGTTAGGAAGAACAACTTTGAAAGAATGACTTCATGGAGCCAATAGTGATGCACAAATCATGTTTGAGGGGACAAAAAGCAAGAGATATTCTGTAAACATCCATCACATGGAAATACTTCTACAGGATTATAACATTTCCCCAAGATTCTTCCTTCTCAGTATGATGGAAGACATTCTGTTTTACATGACCAAAACCTCCCCTCTGAAACAGGAGACACTGGGGAGCATTTCTGTTCCCGAAAGTACTACAAACATAGAAAAAAAAAAAATCCACATTTTTCTTTAAATGAAAAAAGAAAACCATTGTCTTCAAAAGCTCCAGGAGGAACTCAGCCTTTTTCTCAGAGTCTGTATATCAAAGAATTTCATATTACAAACAAACCATCCTGCCTCTCTTGTGAATGGAATAAGTTGGAATAGAGTTCTGCCTCCCACTGCATGGAAAGCACCCACCCGCTAGCTTTTTCTGTCTTGAACTACTCTCTGGAGCTGCTGTTTTGCATCCTTAGAGGACAAAAGGATTGGAGACACTGTCAGTGCTGCTGTTGGCACTCAAAGCCACAGGGTCTGTGTATGCAAACCTGGGTTATTATGAGAAGAGGTAGCTGCTCAAGAGCAATCCAGCTGTTCGGGAGCTCCAAGGGACCAGGACCATTCTGAAGCTGAGTCACTTCCAAGCTTTAACTGAGAGGATGAAAATGAAGAGATCAGATTTTTTCAAAGAGAACAGAAGTAGGATTTGATCCTACTGAGCATTATGTAGGATTTCCGTAGGCTTATTGTCAGTGAGAGTTGAAAAATCAGACCCTTAGTAAAATAACTCCATGTTGATGTTAAGTAAAAATTGTATCAACACTAAAGAAACAAAACCACACAAGCAGACTCTGTGAGCATGAGTTCTCAGTTTGCAGAAGTGAATGCTATTCATTAAGAAAAGTCTAATGATCTGCTTTGTTACCATGCATTAAATAAGGTGCAAATTCAATTTCCTGTTGGGGTTTTATTTCTGTCTTGTATTTCTAAGCTTCACAGAATAATGGTTCTGTTCTCAAGCAAAGAAATATTCATACAACAGTTATTCTTAGGGCATAATGGATCTCTTGTTTGAAGGCAGAAAGGAATTTGGCAATGTTTCAGTTTATCACCTACATCCAAACAAACACACAGGAAAAATCTGGAGGTTTTTTTTTGTTTGGTTGGGGTTTTTTTGTGTGTGTGTTTAACAAATCTCATTTGATGAAAGCAAGGTTCACGTTCTTGTTAAAGTTTAAAGATTCTGCATTTCAAATGATCTATGTCTTTCTCTGCCTTTCATTCCTTGTATCAACACTTTACTTGATGGCATAAGTAGTTTAAAGTATCATCAGAAGACCACATGAGAAGGATAAATCTCAGAAGCCATGCTGCAGCACAGACATTGCAGAGAGACTGCAAGGCACCATTAAGAAACAGAAATCCTGATGACCATTTATCACACTTCTGTCACTGGAGACTTTTTCTGTCATACACTGATGAGAGATGCATTTTGATTGAAGCTGTTTGGAACAGTGTCCAGCATTCCCAGTGTTCTAGAATCTCTTCTCTTTTCACAGACTGTCTTTAGAAACAACACTGGGAAGCCAAAAGAGCTTTGTAAACATGGAACAGATACAGGTGATGTTAAAATCTGCTTTGATGTCTAGTCACCACATAGAAGAAAGGTTTAGCAGTTAAAATACCTCCTCAGCAAGAGATGAGATTGCATTTCTCACCTCTTCTCTCAAACTGGTCCGAGATCCCCTTGGGAAGCATCCTCTAGCCTACAGTCAGGCCCTTCTCCTCTTCCCTTGAAAAATCTGGACCCTCCATTTCAAGCATCCTGCCTGCATAACTACTCAGTGCCGCTGTCATTATGACACAAGTAATTCTCGTTGGGGTACTTGAGTGAAGCCCCTGGGCATTTAATGCAAGCATTCACTCAACTGAAACCAAAAGTGATGTCAGAGTTTCAGATGAGTTCAGCTTCAACTTGATCATCTTCCCAATCAAGGCATGACACTGCCTTCAGTCTTCAGTTTTCCCCTTAACACAGGAGATGCAAACAACACTGGACAGGGAAATACTATTTATGCATGTATTTCAGTGTCTCTAGCAACCTAACAGCCACTAGCTCGTACCTGAGCCCAACAGCAAGCACAGAGCTGTGTATAATGCAGCAATGTGACGGCTTCCCCACTTTGCCACTGAAATATCAATGTTTCTTGCACCAGGATGGAAACAATGGCAGGAATCATTCAACCATTTAAAACACCTTTCACATTGAAGTAAGCACGAGGTAGAGATCAAAGTCATTTACGGATCTGTGGGAAATGAACCTTGAAGAAAATGCAATCAGTGGAAAAATGTCAAAGTTTAGCATGGGACAGCTTGACTGTAACTATTGAGATGAGAGATCTCTTTAAAAGGATCTTAAATAAGCAAATCATTGATGAAAGAATAGAACAAAACCAAACCTCATCCAAACCAGGCAAATGAAAGTTGTATTGACAACAAACCCAAGCAACTTCCCCTATTCTCATAAGGATGCTCTGCCCCACTCATCAAGCACCTGTAAAGCACCCTGTAAGCCCTGTACTTTCAAAGAAATCCAGAAGCTTTTTAAAATCTGACATGTCATCTGTCAGCATCTGTCAACATCAGCCAAGTAGTGCAATTAATTTAATTTCCTGTCAAATGTTTGGTCACTGAAGGAGACCTCAAGCCCAGCTAACTAAGATCCGTATCAACCAATTATCATTAATAGTATTCTAACTCATGAGCAAACCAAGGATCTACTTAACAGAATCACAGAATCTGCTGAGTTGGAAGGGACCCACAAGGATCATGAAGTGCATCTTCTGGCCCTGCATAGGACCATCCCCATGAGTCACACCATGTGTCCAAGAGTATCATCCAAACATTTCTTGAGCTCTCTCAGGGTTGGTGCTGTGCCCACTACCCTGGGGAGCCTGTTCAGTGCCCAACCACCCTCTGGGGAAGAACCTTTTTAGGATATCCAACCAAAACCTCCCCTGGCACAACTTCAGGCCATTCCCTCGGGTTCTGTCATGGGTTACCACAGATCAGAGATCAGTACCTGCCACTCCTCTTCCTCTCTTCAGCATGGAAAGCTACTGAACATGAAGTGAAGGGCCAATAGGAGTCACTGCAAGAAGAAGAACAGTCTTCAAGACACAGCAGCTAAGATATGCAAATGCAGAAATGGCAATTAGTCTCACAGCTGCAACTGAGCCTTGCTTTTACAGCAAGCTACCTGAATGGATGAATTCACACCTGAATCCCATTTCTTGACATGGGAGAAATTTCAACCTCTATTAGTTGCCCACAAACAAGAGAATCCCATTTCTACCCTGATTTTTCTCAACTGTTCAAACCTGATTGCTGTCCTTAAACAAGTCCATCCTTTGGTCTCCCTGTGCACACAGAAAACAATGTGCCCCCGTTTTTGCTTCTTCACTTGATTTGTGTACTAATCTCTTCTGCAACAAGTACTTCTCTTTAATTTTCACCCTTAAAATCTCAATTTAATCTTCCTCATTTCCTTCTATAGTAGTTTCTACCATGGATAAAGGAGGTAGAGTTATAATCTCCAAGATCTTTAGTCAGATCCCCAAAGTCCTGACCATTCAAACCAGGATATTGTAACATTTCTGTCCTTTTTGTTTGTATTTGCCTGTTAGAGCATTTCAGGCTCACATCTTCCAAAGTTTTATATCTGAATGACTAGAAATGCCCTTTTCTCTAAATGAAAGACAAAGCACTCAGGTTTAGGGGGAAAAAAGAAAATACAAACACTCTTGATAAAAATGGAAAGACTTGACTTAATGTTAAAAGGCTGTTTCAATAACCAGCTGAGGAGGGGAGTTCACAAGCTGGCAAGGAGAACCAAGGTGTACTGAAAAAGAATTACAAGCCTGGAGAGATTTTATGTAAAGAAGGTTCTTTGGTTCAGTGATTCAGAGCTTCAAGTGACTCCATATAATTTCCCAGTGCTCAGGAAGGAGCACATTCTAACCACCAGTTATGTTACCATGCCCACAGATCAATCTCTGTTTCAGAAGTATTCGTGGAAATGTCTCTTCAAACCCTGCACAGGATATCTGCTACCAGAATGTCCTCATATTTAAACTTTCCATCCACTGACACAACTATTTATAGCATTAACTACCCAGCAGCCAGTTTGCAGCCTCCTCTTGCTGCCACTGAAGGAATCTGATGACAGATCAAAGGTCAAAGAACTAATGATTTAAAACACATTCCAACTGTTGATATAGTGTCTGCTTACATGACCCTAACTTCTTCCCAGTCCTTCAAGGGAGGAAGATCCAGTTCAAAGTCGAAATCTAAACTTAGGAAACCTCCCCCCTTCCCTGCCAAGCTCATTGAACTACAGATGATGTAGCCTTGAAAAGTCATCACATGAAAAAACCAAGACCTGTGGCTGGAACCTAAACAAATCACAGAGGATTCTGGAAGTACATACTGATGTGGGCTTTCCTAAATAAGGTTGAAAGATAGTTAACTCAAATGAGGAAAATTAGCACATTTATTCCATAATTAAGAAACTGCCTTATGCTGATTTATAAAAATGTTTTAATAGAAGCTAAATTTTTTTTCTCTGTGATACTCTAGGTTTGTGGAATGCTTCCTGGATGCCAAGACTTGGCTTGGCCTTATAATTAGCAAGATTATTAGCAGGTAATTGTCTTTTGATATTTGATAGCACTATAGCACTTAAAACATTCATACACAGTGAAACATTTCCACCTGGCATAGCTTAATCAAATTATAGACCTTTACGCCACATAGTTGTGGCTGCCCCATCCTTGGCAGTGTTTAAGGCCAGGCTGGATGGGCTTTGAGCAAGCTGATCTAGTGGAAGGTGTCCCTGCCCATGGCACGGGAGCTAGAAGTAGGTGATTTTAAGGTCCCTTCCAACTCAAACCATCCTGTGATTCTATGATAGTGAGGACTAGAAAACTTTAGGACACCATCTATATTTTTATGGCAGGACTGCTTATTTATGAGATTTTTTTTTTCTAGTTTATATTACCATGTGGAAGATAACTGTGTTTTCCAATTTATATTCAACATCAAGAACATGGACACTGTCTACTATTTGAAATACTCCTACCACAAATATTACACTACCTTGTTAAGATAATGCACCCGATCTCTGCACGTACCAAAATCAAGCTGTGTAAACTTTTACCTTGTTACTATGAAAGCTTAAAGCTTTTCCTCTTAAGCAATACAGTGTAACGAAACCAGCATTTCCCTCTAACCCAGCAGATGAATCACAGGCTTAATAATAAAGCCTTATTATAGCAATTTTTTCTAGCCTCAAAGTTTCCTCTCCTAGTACATGGAATAGGGTAAAATGAACTGTAATCAACTGACAATGGTAGGAAATTATAATTTGTATCAGATCACAATTTAAATTGAGATATTAAAGTCTCTGCTCAGGCACATTGTAATTTAGGGCCTGATCCCACACACATTTACGTATGTAACAGCATTGCTGGGAGTAGTCTTAGCTTTTCCAGAAAAGTTATTCCTGCACATACTTACAAGAAAAACTTTTTACTTCTTCATAAGCTACTACTTAATTCCTGTTAATGTTAAGGCTTATTAAAGACAAAACCAGTGATGTCTCCAACTCAATCTGCTCTCCCTCCAACCTCCTCATCTAACCTTCCCTCCTCTCAGCCTGCTGCTTCCATTGCCTGGTAAACATTAAAAAGTTGGTTTGGTGAGGGTAATATACTCCTACTAAAACAGAACTCAAGACTTATTTATCAGCACTGGAGGTATTACAGAATCCAACTAAATTTGCATTTGTAACACAAACAAGTGTAAATCCTTAGCAAGGCAAGTGACTTTGTTAGAAAACAGCCAAAGACAACTGCTCTGAATTGTGCTCTGGGAGCTGCACTCCTAAATCTCTCTTATCCCTCCGCTGTCCATCATTCCCTTGTTAACTCCAGCTCCGAGTCAGCTGCTGCCTGCCTGACATTCTTTGCCTATCAGGGGGCCAGCAGAGCTCACCTTCCTGGGGACAGCCACACCATTTTCAGCACTTCGGTTTTCTATCAGCTCTTATCGGGAGCCACAAATAGAACTTGCCAGCCTTGCCAGGCAGATAGGACACACCAGCTGGACACACGTGGTTCTCAACAGGCAGAGTCACAGGCAGCGGCATCTTATCATGGGGGCATGGGAACATGTCAGTCAGTGGAGGTTTTACTTGTCATCTTTGTCAGGAAGCTGTTACTCTGTTCTGAGGAAGATTCCAGAGATGCACAGAGCACCAAACTACAGGGGAAGACGTTTGTCTGATCCCATTACATGACACATGAGCACGTCCCGAGCAGGCTGATGCCGCATGGAGACTGAAGGCACCGCGTTCCTCCAGTGCAACAGCCACCATTGACACACATGCCAAGCAATCACAGAGTGCCTAAGAGTCTCTGACATAACCTAGGGAAGCAGGACTGCAAGCATAGCAAATACACTTCACAGTATGAAGTAAACATAAAGTTTAGAGCATGGATGGCAACAAAAAAAAAAGGAATCTCATACAAGGAACAGGATCACACTGAAAACTCTGCAACTATATAACTAGTGTGACAACTTTGTGAGGAAATGGATTTTTTCCACATCTTCTAAGTTCTACAGATAAAAGTTTAAACACTACCAGCAGGTATGAAAACAGTCAGACAAGTATGATCTTGTTCAAGTCTTTCACGCTGCAGATGTATGAGCTGAAGTCTCAAGAGTAAAGTTTAGTATACAACAAAGATGAAGATAACCAAGCCACCTGTAGATGTAGCTGATACATTCTGGTCCCAGTATCAGCTGTTTTCTTTAGCTAACAACATACTGCATAAACAGGGGGGTCAGACTCCACCTCCTATAGAGCTGCAGTCATGTCAAATTAAAAACTCATCAGAAAAAAAAAAAAACACTTACTTGAACAGCTGTGTCCCCTTGTATGAACCATATGGTCAGACAACATGCAAAGTAAGTAAATAACTACATGGCTTAAACAAAAACTGCATTCACTGAAATAAGAGAGGCCAACAATAAACAAGATCTGCAGCTCAGGTATAAAATTCAAAACAGGACTTGGAGCACCCTCCCATACACACCCTTTTCCTTTCAGTGAAAGACAAATGAACACTAAACAGACAACACTCGCTGGCAAACCCAACTAATAAGGCACAGATTGAATGAACAACATGAGAAAAGTCTCTTACGATTCAACACTGGCCCTCTCAGTTCAAACTGTAACGTGCAGATCCTACAAGCAGCAGAAGCCACACGGTTACCCCTCTCTACTAAACAATAAGTGAAGAAATGCAACCAGTTACATTTCAGAAACTCAAATCTTCCTTAACAAGCTAATGACATAAAGCAGAGTTTCATTTCCATGATATTTCTATACCTCTTCTTTCTCTGGTGATCTTCATGCAAACAGTCATGAGGTAGATCATATTAAACATTAAAATGTCATTAGATTGGAAATACTCTCATAAACAGAAGCCAAAATTAGTTTAGCTATTCCTCTAGGGTAGGGGACAAAAAATGCATCCTAGTAAACCCAGCCAACAAAATAGTCAAAGCACAAAAGCAGTTTATAAGTAACTAAAAAAAAACCCCAAAATTGAAAGATTAATGTGGTACCTTCATCAGGACAAGAATTCCAGAGCTCTGTTCCATCTGCCCCCTTTGCTTTATCAGAGGTTCTAAGCACACTGTTTGCTGCCTGGCCTGAATTCCCATTCTCCTTCATGATCCAAAGGGTGTCACCTGGCCTGATACTGGAAATGTCCTAATCCAGTGTCTTCTGTAAACTGAGACCACTACTCATTACAGGTAGAAACAAGAAAAGAACCAGCTGCTGGTTTTGAACTGCTTAAGGATTATATAGCATCAAATAGTGCTTGAAATACAGCAACTGTAACAGAGAAAGAGATTCCCATTTCCCCAAGCATTCCACAAATAGTGCAGAGAATGCTCCTCACTGCCTCCCATGATGGGCTGATGCCATTCCAGTTTAGCACAAATGAAAGATATTAATATCTAGGAGAAAGTTAAGCATTTTTCCGTTATCCTACTGTAACGCAAGTAACAAACAGAATATCTTAGATTCTAGCCATTCATTTTTCAGCACGCAAATAACTCCAGTGAGTTTTTAAAAAACCCTTTAGTATCACAGGAAAACAACCATTTCTATTTTCTGTTATATTCCATATATTCAGGAAGCAGAAGAACAGAGCAATCATACGACCATACTATTCCACCCATGTTTGGGACATGAAAAACACAACTGAAACTCAGGAACTGGGCTTGAGGCACTTTACAAAGTCTGGATCTGCTAGATACGGACTTTCAGAAAAGATAACTAGAAGTAAAAACCTATGTAGTATAGATTCTACTACTCTGTCTTAGTTACTCAGTTACTCTGATTTACCCCAGCACCTTTCCCCATGGGCACCACCAGCTCAGCAATGTTCAACCGGAGCCTGAAGCCCTTTCATTGAATCTCTCCTGTGCTAGGCTGGAATTGAATGCAGCAGATGCTTCCCTTGTTCCACACGCTCTGTGTATTTCTCCTTATTCTCACCTTTCATCCTACGTTCTGTGGTTACTTAATTCAGCCAACTCTGCACTGTGGTTCGTCAAACAGAAACTGTATGAAGGAGTCAGGATTGCTCCCTGCTCCAGAACACCCATCTTCAAAGGCAATGAATTCACAAAGCATACTTTTACAATTATTTAACACTTCATTAAACCTCTTTTTTGTCAAAAAACACAGTGAGTCTTTGTTGTGGTCACAGAGGGCTCAGTGGCATGAGCTGGAGCTGCTGAGAGCCCTTCAGGTCCTCACTCTGTGGAATGGGCAGTGCTATCCCCATTCCCAGGGCAGCTCCACAGCCCAAAGCCTTAGAAGCCTTTTGAAGAACCAAGGCTGACAGGAGGCAAAGCTCTTCACATAACACAGCTGCATGCCATGCAGCTTCTTACTCACACAACCAAATGGGGCTCCAAAGCAGGCGAGGCCTCCATAAAATTGTGCATCCCAAGAAAATCCCAGCCCATGGAGAGAGAGGCCCAGAGACTCAAAAGCATGGGAGAGGAAGCCTAATTGACTGTTTGGGAAATATATGAAACTGACTGTCTATATAGAATTACATGAAGTAGATAGAATTGCAAATAAAATTTAAAAGAGCTAAGATTTTTTATTATTATTTATTTCAGGTACAATTTTCTATTGTTTAGCTTATACCCTGTGTACAGCAGAAAATAAAAAGAATGAACACCTACGTATTCAGAACAGAATGTGCTATTCCAAGTCTTTGAGTCAGCAGTGCCCTGGCAGCCAGGAGGGCCAACCCTGTCCTGGGGGGCACCAGGCAAAGCATTGGCAGCTGGGTGAGGGAGGGGATTGTCCCGCCCTGCCCCGCACTGGGGCGGCCTCACCTGGAATATTGTGGGCAGTTTTGGGTGCCACAATATAAGAAAGATATTCAGCTATTGAAAAGCATCTAAAGGAGGGCAACAAAGACGGTGAAGGGCCTTGAGGAGAAGTGTGTGAGGAGCGGCTGAGGGCACTTGGTCTGTTCAGTTGCAGAACCAGAGACTGAGGGGAGACCTCAGTGCAGTTACAACTTACTTGTGAGGGGAAGAGGAGGGGCAGGCACTGGTCTCTGCTCTGGGGTGACCAGAGACAGGACCTGAGGGAATGGCCTGAAGTTGTCTCAGGGGAGGTTTAGGTTGGATATTAGAAAAAGGTTCTCCCCCCAGAGGGTGGTTGGGCACCAAACAGGCTCCCCAGGGCAGTGGGCACAGCACCAACCCTGAGAGAGCTCAAGAAACGTTTGGATGATACTCGCTGGCACAGGGTGTGACTCCTGTGCAGGGCCAGGAGTTGGGCTCCATGATCCTTGTGGGTCCCTTCCAACCCAGGATATTCTGTGATCCTGTGATTTTTAGTGGTAGCAAATTCATCCTCCCCCACCCAATAAAACCTAATATCTCATGCAATTCAATTAAACTGTAGATGTTTGCATATTGAATTTGTTCTGTGCAGTGCCAATCACCTTGCTGCTTGTACATGTGTGATTCAGCCATTTCACCCCCTTTCTTTACCCTCCTTACCCTCACATCCTCCAGGTACTGAGGAAAGAGAATATCTGTAACTGGCTGATCACAGGAAATGCGACCTCTCATCACTGGTTCAAGGGACATAAATGAACTCATTTCTATCAGATTAATATCAGAGTCTTACCTTTGCACGTGAAGCATTTGATGTGAAAGTGTCTGGCCTGAACACGGAGTACTTCACCTTTGCATGGCTCCCCACATTTATGGCAGTGGATGACCGGCTTTTCAGAGGGGTGGTGAGGCTCCTGAGGATGGGCCACTGTAAGAAAAACAAACAAAAACTATTTCAACCCAAACAAAAGGAATGTTTTCTCTGGTACATAACTCTGTTCTCTCAGACACTTTTCATCATGATACAAATGTATCTGGTCACGTTTTAGTCTCATCTAAAGTCACCACCATTTTATTTCAGTATAGTCTTTTCACAAACCAATAGTTTAAGCCATTTACATCAACACTAGCTCTTTCCACTGAGGCTGCCACGGAAAGATGAGGGAAAACTCTCTCCACAGTTTCAGGGCCACAAAGTGTTTCAGAATGCCTACAGTTTCCTTTCCAAGAACATGAGTGTGTGCGCAAACCCTTGGAGGAGCACACAAGGAAATAAGAACTGAGCTAATTTAATCCCAGAAAGAATATAATCTAAAGAAAAAGGAATAAAGGAAAGCAATGCCAAATCAAGTTCTGGGAAAGCAGATGAACTAGACAGTCTACATGAAATGATTACAGTTATTATAAAGTACAAACATCTCCTTTTTGCTACAGCAGATGCAGTATCTAACACAGGGAAAGCACTCCTGAAGAGAAAATAAGACATTATTTGTTTCTACTGCCATTAACTCTAGAAGAAATTCCTCTCTGCACGCAAATTAGAGATACTGTGAGTAGGCAGAAATTAGCAAAATACCTGCAATATAGTCAGGGAGACACAATTCCAGGTAATGGTAATCAGCATCTGACTGCCAGTAGCAGAGCTTGGATGGGAACAGGAAAGGTTTGTGTATTTCATTGTTGAAATAAAAGTTTAATTGCTCCACATTTGGCTTCTGTAAAACATGTTTAACTTTCTCTTCAGATGTGTCCTGTGGCAGCTTGGGGCCCAAGTAGAAATGCATGGGTGTAAACCAGAGCAAGATTTAATCTCAACTGTAGTGTTTGAAGTGGAAAGTGTTACCCAGAATGTTCCCAAACAAACCTATGCTCCTTCAATTCTCCCTCCCACATCCCATTCTAGCAGCAGAAAGTTTTCCTCCTTCTAATATTGTTCTCAAACTAGTGGTGCTCATCAGAACATTTTAGAGAAAACATCTCTCTACCCACGCTTCTGTCTTTTACCATTCCTGTCCTACTTTTCCTGGCCTGCAAAGGACTGAATGCTGATACTTCTGCATCACTCTCACTGGGAAACATCTTCATTATTCTATCTCAGAGTTTTCTGGATCTTTTCCTTTTCCTGATCAATTCCTGACATCATCCCTGCCAGGACTATGCTGTCTTTCAGATTGCTGCTTACGCAGCAATATAAGAGATTCCTTGCTCATATTTACTGCCCCAGATTCCTCCTCTTCTTCAATGAATTTCTTGGAATTTCTCACCCCATCGCTTCATGAAGTCCTTCTGTATTACTCCCCATTAAAAATGCCTTAGTGAAGAAATCCCAGTATCATTCTGTATTGTATAAATACAAGATTAATAATAAAAAAGCCTTATATGTGACAAGGGGAGTGACAGCATCAAGGATAAAGAATAACAAATATTCTACGTAATTTTTTGTTGTAAGTCCAGCCAAACATGGCAGCTGTTACTTTGTTCTTCCCACCACCACCCACACCTCCTGCCCCAAACTTTGAAGAAAATGGCTGAATTCCTCTACTCAAGCTCAAAGGTTTTAATACCTTCTCCTCTGGTAACCTCGTTTCAACTGTTTCCCTTGAGCACTTATTGAGCCCATCCTGGTGAACAGAGGCAGCTGGTAGTGCCAACCAGTGTTTCAATTAGCAGCTCCAGTGAAGGAAAAGCCCAGTGAAAGCCTTACCTTGAGTGAACTCATCTAATAGTCTGCAATGGGATACTATTTCTGGAGTGGAAGTTATTTTTCTTCCAAACCAGACTACTAACTGGTAACCAAGGAAACATAGTTTGTGCAACGAGAAAGAGAGAGGGAAGAAGAGCGGGAGAGAGGGAGGAAGGAAGGGAGGAAGGGAGGAAGGAAGACAAGCACTAGCTAATTAAATTATTATGGGGATCAAGAATTTGGGAAAATGCTCCTTGGGATTTACATGTTACAATGTGAAATCTGCACCAGCAACATTCCGCTCTCGTCAACTCACAAGTGGAAGACACCCTAACATTCTGCACACCACGGTCCAGAACTTGGGCTATTGATCTGAAACACAAGCCTTTTTTCTTTACAATAGAGTAAATAAATGTAAATAACACAGGTCCAGTGATGCAGCTTCTTTCCAGTTCTGCCTTCAAAGCCATTTAAATGAATACAAATACTGTTAGTTTCTATTTCCAGGCTGATCTCCTAAGTGAAGCTCATTATGGTGCTTGTCTTACTGGCCTCAATTTGCCATTGTAGGTCAAAACTGAGCAATCGACTTTTGCCTTCCTGTAGGAATTGCTTGTAAGCCTTTTCCTTTGGACGTATGCAATACACACAAGGCTTTTCAGTGATAGAGGTGACCTTTTATAATTACCCATGAGGACAGAAGAGGGAATTGAAGAAAAAGAAAGTTAAATACCTTTAAAAGCAGCTTACTGAAATGTTTCTGACTGAAGTCCAGCCAGCTTACTGGACATGTCAATTGTGAACCGCTCTGGGCCTGAAAAGGTGAGCCAGGAGCCAGGTTTGTCTCCTTACAGGGATTTCACATCTTGAGAGAGTAAATATTTCAGGCTCTGCTGCACCAACCCTCCCCACATCAACTAAATGCTGGAGGATATGTTCTCAGGCATCATGCACTAGCAGCAATGATGCAATAAGGCAACTCTAGATCATGTCTAAGACATTAACAGACTCCAGACAGTATAATTAGCAACAGGACATTAGTTTAGGATCTGGATAACCCAGATTCCAACCCTTGCTCCACAGCAGATATCTGGGCTCTTTGGATGACATCCCCTAACTCCAAAGGACAAAAGTCAGTTAAATTCAGACTGGGATCTACCAGCTTAAAATCAGGTTATCTGAATATAACAGCACTGTTAACGACACCCTACTGTGAGAATAAATACCATGGCAAGTTTCCTGGGCACTGGGATGGAAAGAGTCACATAAGAACCTAAGACATTACATCAGACAATAGTCACATATGGTCACATCCATCACATTTCTGGAAGCAGCATTCCTTGGAAAGGGAGTGACTGGACAAACACTAACTTAAGGAGCTGTGTTGCCTTTAATGAAGTTTCAAATCCAAATGTATCAACACTATGACCACCTTCCAAACTAAAAGAAATTAAAAGAACATAAGTTAACAACTTTCTCCAGGAGAGATGCTACCAGAATATTTGCTTCAGTACTGGGGGTCATGATTGCCTTCATATCATAAAGTGCATACTTAGAGCAGGGTTGTGTAACACAAACACAAGTCAGGTGTCTGCCAGTTGCAGTAACCCAGTGTGAGCCCATACTTGTCTGCATGCAAATCATGTCAGATACCAGTTTAGCCCAACCAGTAAAACAAGGTGCATGGACCCTTTTGTGCAAGACTGAACACAGCGTATCTATTGGCCTTGCTCACATCAGCAAGGTGCAAACACCTACAAACACAAGGGATTTAGTTCCAAACAAATGTCAATCCATCACAAGTACCTGGGCTATTAACTGAACTGATTTGTTAAACTGGCTCTAGTTAAACAGCGCAGTGTCTTCACTTGAACAAAGGGATGCTGGAAGCCTGCACACACATGCAACAGATGCAACAATTTCTTTGGATGCTTAGTCTTATTTTTATTCCTTCAACACATTTCAATATGAACTATGAAAGTTACTGTACCTATAGAAGTCAAAGCTGTCATAGTCTTTACGATTTTACAGAGACTAATTACAAGAGCTCATTAATAAAATCTTTCCAGGGTTTCAGGTTGCTTTATAACAGTTTTAACTTTCAGTGCTGCTGGGTACTGCTGGAAGACTTTTTTTATTAATGAGCAAAATCTTGGATCAGATATATACAAAGAAGAACTTTTCAAGACAAGATAGGCTGACTTCCACTCCTGCTTCAACACCAGCTTAAATGAATAAATAATGAATAATTAATGCTTTCTTAAACTCATTTAGGTTTCCAATAAGACAAATCAATGTCCCATTAAATATCCAATTTACTCAGAGTAACACATACATTGACTGTGACAACTGGGAAGTCTGGATGACATAATTTAATTCAGGGAGAAATAAAAAGAATTTTTAAAAAAATCAATAGCACCTTTATTTGTGAGGAAAACAGTCTTTGTCACTGGAGTATTGCTTTGTGCTAACATCACTCCACAGAAAATGACCATGATTTTTGTCATTCCTTATGTTCCCTTGTGAATCATGCAATGTTGATTTCATTACATTTTGCAACTCCATTATACTGATGTAAATTCAAAGCAACTCTAACAGCTAGAGAGTACTTTTTATTGCATTTTATCTAAACATCTCAAAATAATCCCAGATCTGCAAGGAAACAAAAAGAAAAGGAGGTAGAAAAGATCATTAACAATCCAATGGTCATATGAGAAACCGAAAACATTTTCTGAACAAAATGAGAGCCTTAATTTGCTGTGCAAAGTTTAAAACTGTCCTGTTGGAGTGTGGTACGTACAGCACATCACTGTACAAGGGTTTAATAGCAATTATGCTTTGTTGCATCAGCCAGAAAAAGCACCTCAGTTTTGTTACCAAGCCCTTTTGAAATGGAAATTACAGCAACTACATGAAGAGTAGCAGTTGCTGAATAAAGAAAACAGTGAAAATAAATACTGTAACCTTTTTCATTAATGATTCTCTCCCTGAACGCAGAACTGTTAGAAATCAAAGACTTAAGCTAAGTAGTGACTCTTATCTGCAGATTCTTTCTGGCAAAACGCCATGTATCTGCTGCAAGCCAGAAAGTGCCTTGGCTTTTTATTGGAAGTCAGAAAGAAGCTTCTGGGAAACCCCTTGCTATGCATATGCTGCAAGGCAGAGGTCACAGCTAAATATGCTGGGTCCAGCTCTGCTCTAATCTGCAGTAAAAAATCCAGCTTCCTCTCAATTCAAAGAAGAGAAGGATATGGGCTACTGCTCTTTTAAAAGTGAATTTTTGTCATTTTCCCATTTGCACGGATACCTTCACAAATAAACCTGAAGCTACGCTCAGTCAACTCTAACCATGTTGTAGAATATGTAACTTCAAACTTTACTCTAGGAAATAAAATTTCTGTGACTTCTAGTTCCACCACCTCTGGACTCTCGCACAGCACTGAGAACATGCTGTGCCCATTGCAGCACGGGCAAAGGGACTCCCAGAGTTTCACAGCCGGGTCCTTTGTACCTCAAGAGTGGCCCACAACAGCCAGCACACTCTGAAATGCTAAATTCCAACTGGCTGCAGTGTTTTCTTGGCTAAAGACTGAACTATTAAGAAGGAAAAATAAAGCACGGATGTAATGGTGTGAAACTACTGTAAGGCTTTTTCCAGTCTGTTTTAAATTTCCTTACTCCTTTCTGCTTTCAGGAATGGAAGGAAGGTGACTTTGTTAGAGATTGCCAAGGCAGTCAATACAACCAAATCTTCCTACAGACAACCCTCTCTGCCCTTTATCTCTCTGTAATACCTGATATGGCTTTGGGGGCTATAATTTCTTAAATTAATTGACAGGATTTGCAGTTCCAAACTTGAAAAATAAAAATTCCCTCCATCTCTGATGCTGCCCTGTGGTTATTCCAGCTGGGCAGCAGCTTGCTGGGACAGGACAGAGGAAGGCAGGTGGGCACTCTGCACAGGATGAAAAGCTGTGAAAAAAATCTGTGCTGGGATGAAAAATGCTAGAGAGACATCAGAGGATCAAGTTCAAGAACCAAATCTGCCTTATCACTTCTTCTCTATGCTCTGTTGTAAAGAGAGGAGAAGTAATTTTCTCCCATCCTTTGTGTTTCTCACAAAGGTGCCTGTCTGTAACCTCTGGTTTGTAAAGCCTGTCTGTCAATGGCCTGCACAGTCTCCAAGGAATTCCTCTTTTGTAAAAGCCCAGCATAGTCGAGACTCTAGGAGTGACTGAAATACCTATTTAAAAGAAGGGGTGAGAAATGCAGTGTCATTTTGCTTATCTGCAGACTCAGTTCTTGAATCTCAAATCTATAGGAATCCTATCAGCTAAGGTGACCAAATAGTGACTCAGACTGAAATCACACCTCCCAGCTGTCAGGGACTGATAAAGATGTTACTGCACTCATCAGCCACAGGTATCAGACAGGGATCTTCAGGAATTCCAGGAAATCCTGGAAGGAGGCACTCCCGTAAAGAGATACTTTAGTATTCTCTTTATCTTTTTTTTTAGTGAGCTGCTTGCCTACACGTGTATGAAAAAGCCTAAGGGAAAATCCTAGACTGTAGCTTGCTCATGCTACTGCCATTCAAATCAGATCTGAACAATCATTATAAAGCTCTCTCATCCTGTAAATTTATCTGTATTACTCCTACAGTGTGCCAATTTGTCTTAAAACTACTTTTGCTGTCTATAGATACCCAGAGTAGCTATTTTTAAAACAAGGCAGGAAAAAAAAATATCTTAAACTTGGTAGATTTTTTCCCATAATTTTTAAATGTTTTCTCATATTTTCCATAGAAGTGTTGCCATTTTCCCCTTGCAATTGGTCTGCTGCTGAAAACAGCAGATGCAAATGGGACTGCAGCAGGAATGGGGACATGGCAGGGATGGACAGCATAGCCCACGTTTGCTCTGGTTTAGATCCAGAAAGAATTACTACTAATTCCCCACTCCTCTGCCCCTGGTCTTACTCTTTACCTTTCTAACAAAGAGAAGACCTGAGAAAAACTGCTATTTTTCTTCTGTGTCCTATTCAATTATCATCACAGCACAGGCTTGTCAGCCTCAGTTCTTCAGCCAGAATAAACAAGGTACACCAGAGCTGTCCATCCTCAAAACAGCACCTCATGGACAGATGTGGGGCTGACTACAAGGTAGTAACAAACAGACTGGTATCACTTCACCCCACTCCATCCTCCAAATCTCCTAGCAGGTTCTGCAGCAACCAAAAGATTTCCACAAAATGCTTAACAGAAGACATGGCACATGCCCAACCTAGAAATGGGGTGCATTGCTACCTTGAGAAATGGATTTTTTTAAGAGAAAAAATAACCTATAAAGACAATAACAAGTTTAACTAGATACATTAGGATGATAGGTTAGGGTAGTTCATAGGAAAAATATCTGAGAAAATGTTGTAAGTTAAGATATGAAACTTAATTTGTATAAAAATAGGATGTAAAGGTTTCAATACCAGAAACCAAATTTTTAAGATAAGAGATGAAATATTTATTATTTTTCAGTAAGAAAACCAGTATTTAAATAGTTTCCTATTTTTAGGTACACATAACACATGCATAGAGCTAATGCAGCTAACAGAATGAATTATAAAAATTTGGAGATACAAGTGCTGGGTAATAGCCCAAAATAGTAACAACTGTCACTTGAAAACCATGTGAGACCACTCCTATGTTATTTGCAAACAAAAATAAAAACCTTTGTGCCACATACATACAAACGTGTAAAAAGGCTAGGAAACAATCAGCTTTAAAATACAGCAGGAAAAAAGAATCCCATTTGTTTCACAGTTTCAGAACACAAGTGCAAACATGCTTATTTTCTCTGTTATTTTTCCTGCTGTTTCCTATCCTCCTCCCATCCCTCTTCTGCTGCCAAGAGCTTTGATACCACAATTAATTCCCCACAGAACAGCCTACAAGATCAGGCCCCAAGGCCCCAGCCCTGTCAAGATTTATGCATGTGAATGGTTCAGTATTAACTGAAATATATAAAACACCAGCACCTTCTTGATTCTATCTGAAAAGATCACCTATAACATACACAAAAATAAAGAAAATACCTGTGAAGGTTCTGCAATTAAAATAAATGTGTCTGATGGATCCAGTCTGCCATGCTTTTGATAGTGATTGAGAGATGAAGAAAATGTAGTTGTGTTTATTTAAGGGTTATAACCTTATCTGGACACTCCGGGGGTTTCACCACAAATTCTGATGGTCTACACCATTAGTGCACACTCTTCCCAGTTTCTTAGTGACAAAGCATAAATCTTGCTATGTGGCAGTAGGCCCTTTTACCTGACCCAGGAACCTTGGAATATTCTACTCTTGCTTCAAACCCACCAGGAGCCTGAGCAGTTTCTCAGTTTGTCAGGTAGAAACACACCTTATTGCCAACTACAATTAAACTGTAGCAGCATTATTGATGCTGTTCTCAATACAAAAGCATCAGAGCCTTTTTAGAAGTATTTGTCATTCTCTGAAACAGCAACAGCCAGCAAATGAAGCAGCAACTTCTACCATATCTGCCCATATGTGTTTGCCTTTGGTCACTTGGCAGGTGAACAAAAGCACATTCTAGAGCATCATCTATACTGCAAGAACAAAATGATTTGGCAAAATGATTCCATTTATATTTGCTGCATGACATATCTTAGATGATAATTACTGTTTAAGAAAAATTATAATCCTTTCAAAGAAGAATCACGAACAGCTTGTTAACTGAGCATTAACAGGAGTTGTTTTAAGCTCAAATAGGAAAAGCAACAGGAGTTTAAAAACTATTTTCAGTAATGAAAAGGCACTAATCTTGCAATAAAGTACGCAGCAAACTAAAACATGCTGATGTTCAAACAAATGTTGACTAAGCCAAGCCAGTATTTGAATCAAAACCTCCATTCCCACATTCCTCAACATGATTGTTAACAGATGGATTACTGATTAGTGGTTAGCAAAGGGAAGAAGCACAAAGTAAATTTAGTCTGCCGTATTTCTACATCAGTACAGAGCAATTTTTCACAAGACAGATCATAATACAAATTTGGGTGATAAAAAGTGAACTCAGACTCTCTTATCTGATGTTCTGAAAATGCCCTTATTGATCTTCATCACATCCACAGGTTCTCTACACTTAGTTGCACAACCAACTTACTGAGGGACAATATTTCAAGACAGTCAATTCACCCTTCAAAACTGGAGGGCTGGAGGATCACTCTAAGCATATGTTTCTCACACCTAACACCTGCAAGCCTGTAACATGTAGAAACTGTTAATCAGCTTTGTAAGTGGCAAAATAATTTCGAGTTATGCCTTCAACACACCCACCACACACAAGAAAATCAGTCACTGTTTTAAAAGGCTGTTCTGGTTGGGCTTTTTTCTAACACAGGACAGGGGTAATTAGAAATTCAAGAGCTCTTCAGTGTACTCTTAGCGACCATCTCATACACATCATTTGATGTCCCCATCAAAAACCTTACTGACAACAATGAATAAACAGAAGTGTCAAATTATTCGCTGCAAATCCTCAAGGATCCTCAAGGCCTCATGAAAGCAAGTTGCTGAACTTAGCAGAAAAAACAGTTTCTTTTTCCAGACAGCATGGAAATTCTGGGTTACTGATGAGGGGTGGTTGCCCATAATAGCACTCAAATGTCAAACAGGCCCCTCAGGTACCCAAACACACATGGGGATCCCAGTCTGCAGCAACAGACTCGTTAGAGTTCCCCTGTGCTTCCTTTTTTGAAGCTGCAGGAGTATTCCACACAGTAAAATGAATTAAATTCCCTTTTGAGGTAAGTCAATACAAAAATGCTAATTTTAAAAACCGATTCTCCCACTGTTTACCCTGAGATTATCTGAGGAGGAGCACTGACCTACTTAAGTCAGTGGTCTCACAGGTACTTTCAAAACAGAATCTGTAGTAAAACCTACCCTCCCTTAACACCACGAATCTCACCAAGGGTTTTGTTGAAGACCTGAGACCTGTCCTCAACTAACACTTCCAAAGGAAGAAAGCTCTGTGCCCCACACTTAGAAACTCTCCTTCCGCAAGGATCTTGTCAATACCCATCATTCAGTATCTCCCTCTCTTCTGACATTTCTAAGGACTGAGCTAAACAGCCTCAAACTAAAACTAGACAGCCACTTTCATGAGCAACATAACTCTTCACATGACTCCTGATGGACTGGACAGTTTGTCATGTACAGAGTTGATAAACCAGACATTTTGGAGGCCCTGTCCTGTGTTGGCACCCAGACCTTACAAACATTGGCAGCATGGAAGTCAATTTCTGGAGGGATATTATTTCAACAATAGCGATATGCTGTTAAAGTCCATCAACAGGACAACAGGACAGAACCTCAGGACAAGAGGACATGGTCTTACGCTGCCCCAGGGAGGTTTAGGTTGGACATTAGGAGGAATTTCTTCACAGAAGGAGTGATTATACATTGGAATGGGCTGCCTGGGGAGGTGGTGGAGTCACCGTCCCTGAAGGTGTTTAAGGCAAGACTGGATGTGGCACTCAGTGCCATGGTCTGGTTGACATGGTGTTGGACTTGATGATCTCAGAGGTTTTTCCAACCTAACTGGTACTGTGATTGTGTGATTCTGTAACTTTTAACACTCTGTGCTAAATGAGCTGTCACAGAGAAAGTACTGACCTATACACTACTCCTGAATACAGCCTGTTCCTCTGGATAGCCCTTCAAGTGCTGGATAGCAAGCAGACACTCTAAGATCTACCAAATCCTGTTTTGAGGTGCCTTTGGAGAAAAGAAAATACATATGCAACTGCTTCTTTAAACAAACAAGTAATTTATTGACTCTTGTTTGGTCCAGCAATAAAAAATAACCCTCACTAGTCTTCAAGGCTGCATTTACATTTAGACCACTTACTTAATTTGATATAATTTTAAGAGCCTGCTTCTGAACCAGATCCTGAACTAAAACAAGGTTCCACAATCCTGCCATGTAGATTATGGTAACATCTGTGACACTAAGTGGTGCTAACAGCAGTGGGAATTGGGGAGCTACCCACCCCGCTGACACTGTTTACAGAGCCTTGCCCATTAGTCTCTTGTATAGCACAAAAGCAACAACATTTCACTTCTGAACAGCTGGCATTGCTTGATTTGACCCTTATTTTAGCACTTGTTCCTCACTTTGCAGCTTTGAGGGGATTCCTTAGCTTTCCTGGTCCCGTTTTCCTGTCTATATGGAATATAAAGCCAGGTAATATACATGACTGATCTACATGGGGCTTCTGTCACTTCTGGGTTTATAGCACTTCAAGATAAGCCCATAAAAAATCCAGAACTATTTATCTAATTGTTGTCTCTTACACAACAATGCAGCTAACACACAACACAAAATGACCACCAATAATAAAATGCATGATTTTACTTCACAAAGCCTTAAAAAATGGAGTTCAACTTTGAGAAGACACTGAAACACTTACTTAGCTTTAAATCCCAGTGATTCAATTAGACTCAACAAGATACTCTGCCGAATAGAACAGGTTTAAGACAATGCCTAAGTGTTCTCCTCAGCCAGATCCCTAGTGAGCCTGAAAACTATCCAGGCTGAACGAAGGCAAGGATTAATCATCCTTTTGGGGATACTGACTGTCCTCTAGGTGTAAAATCAACTTTGTTATAAATAATCCTTTTTAAATTAGTTATGGATTGCCCCCAGAAACAAAACAAAAAAAAAAAAACAAAACGTGTTCTCTGGCTTCTCCCGCCCAAAGGGCACAGCACATTTTGATTAGTGGAACTTGGTCTTTTCCCCTGGTATGCATTAACTTTTCCAGAAAAAGAACTGACTCTTCTACAGTGGCAGGCCACATTATCGTCTTAACCTGCAAGTTCTTTCCTGCCAAGATTCCTACCTCCACTCTGGAAAATTATTTCTTTGCCCTAGCTTAATGCATTTTAAACAATTTCACTATGCCAGGACCCTATCTTTAAAAGCATTGCCTTTAGAATTCTCATCCAGGGAAAGCAACCGTATAATTTTCAGTCTAATCAATTGCATTCACCATAACCAGCAGACCTTCAGTAGTGAGGGTGGTGCAGTGGTGACTTGTGTAGGAGGTGGCCAAGGACGGGATTGTGCTGGTCACGGTTAGTCCAACCAGCTCAGCAATTGGCAAAATTGACCCCCTGCACATGAAAACCGACCCAGAGGAGCTCACAGCACCTCTGCAAAAGCCTACACATGCAAATGGGTGGTAAACATGGAAAGGACAAACAGCAGGAGATGCAAGAGAGATAGCAGAAGCACCAGAGATGCCAGAAAACAGAGGGGTGTGTTTATATATATGGAAACCTGAATATAAGGAAGAACTTCTTTACTGTTCAGGTGACTGTGCACTGGAAGAGATTGCCTGGAGAGGTTGTGGAGTCTCCCTCACTGGAGGTATTCAAGAACTGTTTGGGCACAGTCCTGTGCCATGTGCTCTGGGATAACCCTGCTGGGGCAGGGAGGTTGGACCACCACTGTGGTCCCTTCCAACCTTACCCATTCTGTGATTCTGTGAGACACAGGAGACAACATCAGGGCAGAGGAGACATCAAAACACAAGTAGGAGAGAAACAAAAATGATGCCAGGGTAGGAGGGTCAGCAGGGCAGGAGAAAAGCTGAAGCAAACTATTTGCCCCAAGCATGGACAGAGAAGAGGTTCAGGAGGAAGTAGGACTCTGAAACAACTGAGGCCAGCAGAGGAACTCATGGGGAAATAACTGAGTAAGGAATAAAGGAGCCACAAAACAAAAGGAGCAACAGTGCACCGATACCAGTCTCCTGCACCACCCTTGCCTCCCCAAAGGTACTGAGTACAATGTCTGACAGGGACTGGAGACCAGCAAGGGGAAGGAGAAATGTCCAGAGAGAAGCTGAGGTGTGACTCTCTGAGCATGTATTTGCTTGCTTTTATCTTCAAAACCAGGATCAGTAATTAGAACTTTATTAATTGTGGAAAAAATGCAACTGATTGAATATTCCCTATGGAAAACTGGCTTTTTTGGCTCACAACCCTCACTGTTTCAGATGGAGGAGCAGCTTAACTGCCTCTACTGCTACCTGAACCCATGAACCCTGTGGTCTTAAATTTAAGAACTAAAACCACTAAGCCCTCCCCTCCAGTGAGCTCAACAGCAAAAGTTCTCCCATTTCTCAATATAAAATAGCTGCCAGAGAGCTGGCTCCCACACAGAGCTAGGATGCAAGGAATGTATGGAATTCCACTACTGGGAAGCACGGGAAACGATCAGGCATGGCAGGACTGCACACTGTGCTTGCCCAGCTCTTAGAATACAAATATTTGTACCCTCATGAACTAAATTCTATTTAAAAAAAAAAAAAAAAAGAAAAAAGCAAAATGTCCAGTAAACAGGCAGTGCCTGAGCTGGCATCTCCTCAGTTGTTTTTGTTCCTCTCAGTATCAATGCTGCACACCAGAACTGCAATTTGAAACTTAATATTAAAAATAAATTTAGAAAGAGAAAGTACAGAACAAACAATGCCATAACTTTGCCAATAGAAACATAATTCTCTTAGAGTTGCTTTGTCTTTAAAACGTAATAAGACATTTGTAAGATACTCACATAGCACTGGATATTTTTTGGTACAAGTAGAAGTAGTTAAATCCCAAGACTAAGATTTCCTTGTCACAGCTGTGAAACAAAGTAAAAGAAACTCTCTGCTCCGAAGACCTCTAATTCAAATAATCAAGGCAGACAAGAGGAATGTTCTTATCCTCATTTTACAGATTAACACAAGGAGAGATCAAATTACCTCCCCAAGGTCACCTTAAGAGCCTCTAAAGCAGAACTGTTCTATAGTTCAGTACTTTAACTACAAGAGAATTTTTTTAACATCTACCACTAGGCATATTTAGAAAATGCCCCGTGGCTTGTACAAGGTAGCACACTGACGCCATCAAAACAAAACCCCAAAGGCTCAACCCCAAAAGCAAACTGTCAAGCAGAACTAAATTTGAAACTAAGTAAACTGAAGCAAGAAGAAAATACAACTCCCCAGCGTTTCCCTTGCCAACCTGTGATTGCATAATTTTGTCATGTGCTCCCAAAGCAACAAACCTGGAGATTTTCCCAGGTCACCTGGGGTTAAAAGTTCCAAAGTCGTGAGTTCAGACCAAAACTATGTTTCATTAACTATCATGACACTGAGACAGTGTTAGGGCACAAATCCCATTATTCAACATTTTCTTGATTAACATAGGGAATAAATATTAAGACTGCAAATACACAGAGCACTAGAGAGACAATTTTCCTGACAGAGAACACCTTCACATTAGACAGGTAATATTTTGCATGCTCTTCAAGGAAAATCCCATCTAAAGCAGTTCAATTTACAACAAAAGAAAAAGATTAAAAGCTCCTTTGGAGACTCACAAGTCTTGGGATGGGCAAATGGAAGACAAGAAGGCTGGAGCTACTGCAAGAATAAAAACAGTCCCCTTGATCATAACCTGAAGGGGTATCAGTGTTGTGCTTTATCAAAAGCATGAAGAAAAAACAACAGAGAATTAAATCTCTCTGCAAGACTGAACTAGACCATGGGCCAAATTACACAGGAAATACAGTTAACATTTTGGTGAGCTGCATCTTCTGCATCACTTACTGGGAAAGCCAGCACCGACTGAATACCCAGAGCCCATTATGAGACCATGGGAACATGATCTAGCTCACTGCAGCTTGGTACCCAGTAGGTGCCAGCACCTTCCCTTCAACAGAATCAGTATGTGAAGAACAGAAATCATAAAGCCTCTGTATCCGCTTCCTTAATCCAAAAAATCTTCAACCCTTCCTCTTTCTCCTTTTATCCTTCCAAGCATGGAGAAGTCTGGCACGAACAGCTTCTAATCCACTTTCATAGGTTTGCCCATGGATGATCCAGCCCAAAATCTCATCAGGTACAAAGCTGATTACCAATATGCTTTCACAGACTAGCACTTGAATGCTAGGACAGTCGTCCTGTCAACTGGTCAAGAAATCAAGAATCAGGGCTAAATCCTCAGCTTATGTCAACTAATGAGGGTAAAAATGAAGCTGCAACACTTGTATCAGCCAGCACCTCAACATAGAAGCACCAAGAATGCAGATTATTTAAATTGCAGGAGAGAATTAATAACAAGATACACATATGCATACGTAAACTTTCTGTTAAAGGATACAAAGACAGAAAGTCACCTTTGGATGCAAGACAGTGATAATAATTTAGCTCAGTAACTAGATAATAAGGGCTCATAATTGGAAATAGATAAGTACACAGTCAGAGACATGAAAATGTGGTATCAGTCAGACATAATTTAGGAAGCGCCATTTGGTGTCAGCAGAAAACACCCTGGCCTCAGGATTTTTTTTGTGTATGAACTAACCAGGCAGACACTGAAATCATTCTACAATATGAGCATAATGAAGCATGCTAATTTGCTAAAAACTGTTACTAACCGTTTTGCAATTCAGTGAGTTGGAGTTGCATTTTTCTGGTTGAAACCAGCCCCTCCAGTGCCCAGTTAACATGTCCATGAAATGACACTGGACTGAATGCATTTTCAGCCTGTTCAAACAGCAGTTCAAGCAGTGGCTGGAAGGGAGGGTACCAGCTGGACAGTACTGGCTGCATTTTGCAGGAGTATCGCTGTAGACAGTGACATTTGTAGCAGTAACTCCTGACCTTCTGACTAAAGGAGTGGGGGAAAAAGGAAAAAACAAAACAAAACAAAACCCAAAAATGGGGGGAAAAAGCAAGGAAGAAATGAAAGAATTAAAAAAAATTGTTGGGGAAATTATTTGAAAGTACTAAGATACAAAATCAAATTACTTAACAGATACTATCCTTTCTCACTCTGCAGCCATGAGATACGAAATATCAGTAATTGTACACCAAAATTAAAGAGGGTGTTTGGTTATTTTAGTCCATTATCTGTGTGAACAGGAAAAAATATTTATATCCAACATCAATATTAACACCCATTGTAAATAATGCATTAAACTTAGTGAGGAGGGGTGAATGAAGCAATTTAAACACAAGCCTTTTGCAGATTTTCAACTACTTATTTCCCCACTAGTCTAGGAGGCTTTTTGCCTTGCATTTTTTACAAAAATGACAGGCTTGTTTTAGTTTTGTTAGAGCTATATGACAGCTTTCATGGTATAAAATGATAATACTGTATTCATAGAGTATTCCTAAGTATAACCCTCTGTAAGACAGGAAACCCACCCAACTGAGCATCAGCTGGGGAGGGGACAAAAACATATAAAAGGATCAAACCTGAATGCTACACATATATTATGTACACTTCAAGAAAATCAGCAGCCCTATTTTCAATGCATCTTGGAAAACTAGCAACAATTATGATAAGCTGAATGATAATACACCTGTTTTTCTGAAAACATGACTGACATAGTTCATTTAAATGACTCTGAAACTTGCAGTTTCAAGGCTTTGGGGTGAAACTGCTATTTAAACCATCCCTGATATGCCTTACTGATATTGGTAGCAGGTCAAGAGTTCATGACTGACATTATAAAAATGATCCTTTAAATCTGCAGTAACGGATCCCACACCTACTAAGTAGCCAATAATATTTACGCTGCTTTTCATCAACAAAAATTGCCAATAGACTGTACAATGGTTATGACATACTATAGCAGGCTAACGAGGCATTTGTCCTGCTCTCCTTAATCTACACAACTATGAAGCCAATTTCAGTCATTTTTTTTTCATTTACAACATTTAAAAAAGTCTTAGTGTGGGTGTTCAGAGTCGCTAAACTGCTCATCTTACTCAGCATTACTACTACTTATTTCTGTTTCTTCCCTAGTTTGAATCTAGCTCACATTAGTTTTTACAGAGTCTTCAAAAGTAAAGAACACTGACCCTCCTCTTCATAAAACAGCAACTAAGTCTAAATTTAGCTGTGATAATGTAATGCACCAAACCCACATCCAACCCAGTACTCAAATACAGCTCAGAATGTATTTCACATCTTCATAATATGATAAACACCATTATTTCTGCAAGGAAAGACCCTACAACCATTTATAAATTCTTTAACTAGCAAATTCTTATGTAAGAGCATTAAAATATTGCTTATAGGTAACTGAGACTGATTTCTAACTTACTGCTGCGAAATTCAAACATTCTGAAAAATCTCACATAATCCATTTATTCATTAAAATTTAAAATATACCTTCTCAAGTCCAGAATTGAATACATCAATGTTTACCTTTAAAATTTTAAAACTAGATGCTTTGGTGCTCAAAACTACTTGAACTGTAGCAAATACAGGTAAAAAAAGAGTCAACAGCAAACTTCGCTTAAATCACATAAAAAACCAACCAAACATGTACATACAGAAGGAACCCAGCTGTGCAGACATGTTAAATTAGGTGTGTTTCAGATTCTAGCCTTATTAAAGCAGGTACAACAACAATCAGTGCAACCCACGGCAGGGTTTGGCACACCATTTTCACAGAAAGGAAAGCAGCGACTGCCAATCACAGCGTGCTCATTTGAAATGTGAAGGTTTAAACCTCAGGTGACTATGGCTGGCATATTAGGTTGTTTCAGCTCCAGTCTATCAATAAACATAATTACCTTTTTCTTTCACCATGGTAAACAATTTTTCTTCGTAGTGGAAGCAGCAAGAATTAGCTGAAATAATTTAAGCACAATCTCTTTTCCAGCAGTAGTGCTTGGCTGAAGTGGATTTAAATTAACAAAAGGAAAAAAAAAAAGAAAAAAGAAAAGAGGCAGCTTATTCCAGATAATTATCTCCCTCGGTCAGATTTCCCACAAGATCTGATCAAGTCCGATTGCTCATCACTTGTCTCTTTCCTTCTTGTGCCTCTTATCTTCTTCCACTGTGATCCTTTCCTATGGCTAATGGCAGCTCATGCCCTGCTCGTGGATTCTGCCCCTTGTGTTGAAACCACCAGCTACAGCTGCCGCTGTGGAACAAATGCTGAATTCCAGCGTCCCTAATTTCCAGCCACTGACACCACCTTGCATTCCTGTGCCCTCGCAGAACGGAGCTGGCAACGTAATTTGCTCCCGAATGACTGGCAAAAGGCTGCGAGTGAGATGATGTGAGGGAGAACAAGAGAGCTGTTCCAATGTACACAGAAAGCCAGTGTGGTATTTATAAGTTTCCTATGCTTTTATTTACTCAAACTGAGCCAGGATCAAGGGGGGAAATACAAGATGAGCACAGGCTAGTGCTGAGGCAGGCTGAAGGACGGTGGCTTTTCTGTGGTGAGCAGTTTATCCACTCCTGGATTTAGCTGTAAAGCAATTACTAGACCACAAAACGTGCTAATAAATACTGTCTCAATGCCTTCTGACCATAGTACAGAAGAGAAAAATTTATAATCTGTGCAAGATGGAAGACTGACTCTATTCTCTACTTGAAAGAACAATAAGAAGTATAAAAATGAGAACTGTCACTGCTCAGTGGGTTCTGAGGCATAGGCAGGGAGCACCACAGACAAATTTTTGCTGTGGGTCAAGGTAAGCACTGTATTCTGAAATACCAAGTATTTGTAAACTCTAACACCTCAGGTTATTCCTTTGGAGATGATAGCCATAGATACTCATGGAACTGAGAAGAGAGGAGCATATTGGAACAGCAGCACTGACCCAGGAATTTCACCCCCCCCAACACACCCCCAACAAGACAAAGCACCATGTCAAATCTGGGCATCAAACTGTCCTTCCAATTTATGGTTTTCCAGGCACTAAACTCTACTGAGAAAGGACTGGTCAATATGCTGATGTTGAAAAACAAACAGACCAATTCTTTACAATATTGTCAATTCTCATCCTATAGCAAGGTTCTGTTTTCTATTAAAAGATGCAGGTCAGTCAGATGAGAAACAGAGCTTTTCTTTTATAAGCACACTTTTGTTGGAAAATATTGGAAATATGACTAATCAAAACCCTGAATGCCCACATAAAACCACCTGTATTGCTTTAATACCCATATACTGTCAGCATCAAGATTTTGGGGAACCTCTATCACTGCTACTATATGCCACTTTTATCTTAGTTAGAAATTAATTCATTCCTCATTTTAGCTAGCTACTAGTGACTTCACCAATCAAACCTACACCATCACGCCTTTGCCTAGGCACTAAGCTTTAGTATTTGTGGTTTAAAGTGGAGAAAATGACAAGGGGAAATGAATTGACTTCCCAAAAACAGAGATGTTACCTCAGTAGCAGAGAACTGGGTCAAATGTAAAGATAGTCTGGGCTAAATTATGGACAGGTTCATTGAGCGATACCTTCAACTTGACCACAACTCAGTGCAAAATGTGCTTTAGATTGCATGATGGAAGTGAAATTACATTCATACTGCACCCTACAATTATATTGCTCACACCTCCACAAGGGAATTCCTTCTCAATCCTACTAATATGTAGGGAGAGAGAAATTAATGTAAAGAAACAAGCTGTAGGCATCAGCCAGACAGAGCAGCAGATGGCTGATACCTGCTGGAAAAAAATCAGACCACGCACACAGCATTAAAAATATTTGCAGTAAATAAATTCTAAATGTTTTGTCTAAATGCCACCCAGAACAATGGATATAAATTAAACAAGCCAGTCTGCCTCACCCATAAGATCTCTTTTATTCAGTGACATTCTTTAATAAATAAATCACCAAGAGACAGAGACAGAGAGCCAGAGAAACAGGCACATGCATGGAAAAAAATAGTTATTCTATTCTAACAAATCTAGGCTGGCTTTCTATTGTTAGCAGTCTAACGTGTAAGAGCAGCACAGCCCAGGCAGTCTGACATTCTTGCT
Source organism: Acropternis orthonyx (assembly GCA_035583155.1). Lineage (NCBI taxonomy): Eukaryota > Metazoa > Chordata > Aves > Passeriformes > Rhinocryptidae > Acropternis > Acropternis orthonyx. The sequence continues at coordinate 28,414,895 of JAWWEU010000160.1, forward strand.
TCTATGACTCAGTGTGTTACTATTAATAGCATTGGAGGCTCAAGTGGGGAGCTGGGCTGAACCCCACCAACGCTGAGGCACAATCCATTATGTCACATTTCTGACACATCAGAGATGTCAGGTTGTAACTCAGCCTGGCCGTGTTCTTTTTCAAGCAGTATTTTGTAAACAGTGAGGGGACAGCCCCCTGAAAGGGGCACATCTGACCTTCATTCATAAATATTTGATTTGATGTGCAGAGCACAGCCTGTGGACACAACACCCGTGGATACTGTTAACCCCTTCCTGTGGTCCTCAGACACCCTCAAAAGGCTTGCAATGATTATCATTCATTTTTTTGTTCCAGCAGCTGCTGACACAGAAGCTGCCTGTTGGTATCTGGACTTTCTGTTCTCTGAGTCCATTCCTCCATTTTTCACATGTGCTAGAGATTAGCACTGTTGTATCTCATCTCCCCCCTAGCCTTCCCTCACATTGGTCAGCCAGCCAAGCTGCAATGTTACACTACAGCAGCATGCACGTAAACATAAATTTAAAAACACAGACTGCAGTAAATTATGCTGCAGATTTAGGAGTCAAATGTAATCTGCTCCTGAGTAAAGAGATACAAAGAGCAGACATTAGTATTGTAAATAAAATCTCTTTACACCAGGATGATTTTTGGTTTTAATCTCATTGTTTTAAGCGTGAAGGCTGAAATTTACCCTGAGGTACAACTCAGAATCTACTCAGATATCCTAAACTAGAGATGAAAGAGGAATAGACAGCAATTCCAGACACAATCTCCTGGTAGTTACTGTTATTTAGAAGTGTATGTATTAAAGGAAAGCAAAATAACCCTTTTTTAAAAATACCTTTTACACTGTACAAACTAAATAGAGTCTCCCTTGAACAGTGTGGGTGGAAGTGTCACAGAGTACACTATAGCTAAACACCATGCTTATGTTGTGCTATTTTGTGGTGGAAAGACATCCTGTGCATTCAGCAAGAGGCAGGAGAGCTGAGATCACTCCACAAAGGGAAAGAGTTAAACCAGTTTGTTTTGCTTTTTCTTGTACCTTGATAATGTTGCAAAAGTATGTGTAACATACTAAGCAGTTTAGCTGTGACTTAAGATTTGTTATTCTCATTTTAAAAGCTGGCTTTCATATTTTTATCTTGCACTCATTCTTCACAGATGAGATCATGGCTCAGAAGTATCACCACACAGCTTTTATACAATTTCTTCAAAATGGACTGATATCTCCTGTTCATCAACCAATGCAGGAAAAAGTCAGCTAGAGAACAGAAAGGGAAAGGGGAGAAGCTGTTCTGTTAAATAATATCCCGGAAAATACCCTCTGTTTAATGGCCTTGCTTCCAGCAAAAAGCCTGGAACAAACAGTTTTGACGAGAAAGGCTACCCCAGGCTTCCACAGCTTAACCACTGTACAACCCAGGTCAGCTGAGAGCCATCACTTCTGTGAACTCCTGATTACGGCATTTTGCAGAATGCTCCCTTCTCCAGGCAGGAAATGCCACCCTCTCATGGCCTGCTCTAATTGTTATCCTGACTTAACTGTGCTTGCTTAGATGAAAAACCAGTGATGTCAACATGGGATTTCTTGCCAAAGCCCTGTGACCCAGTAGCGGTCCCAGTTCTCAAAAGCCATATGGGTAAGTATTTCCTGGCTTCTGTGTCTCCTTGGACGGCTGACACGTCTTCCATCTTTTGGAAGCAGCTGGAGCAGCAGTGCTCCTTTAAGGACTGCACCAAAGAAGGCGGCAGACAACTGACTTGGGAAAGCCAATGGTGTCGGGGGAGTTTTTCAGATTCACCAGAGCTCGGTGAGCCGAGCTCAGCCTGTACCTGACAAAACTGCTCCCCACAGTAGGTGTGAACAGCTGTGAAGAAAGACATAAGGTGTTTAGTAAGGCTGCTCTTTCGTACCACAAGTTGTCCCAAGCCTGTAGGCAAAGTGCTGTGACAGTCATCCTACAGCCTTTCCACACACTTTTTGCTCTGTAACAACTTCATCCTGCAGCTTGTGCAAGTCTTAGGCTGCTCAGCCCCCACTCCTCACCACACCGCCCTGTGTGGAACCAGCAACATGTTAAGCAGCCCCACGGACTGACCTCCCCACTGCAGACCCTCTATGTTGCTCTATCACAAGTTTTAAACAGTCTAGAGGATCATATATAGATCTACCAGAGAGGAATATGGTTCTTTCTCAGGGCATACTATGGTCCTGCAATCCTACATCTTCAGATAATCATGTTATCCTTACCAATCAGACTGATCTTTAAGCAAATAATGCCTGATGGCCTGGGTCCTACCCACACCCTTTCTGCTATGCTGGGCTTTTCTTTGTAGCCTGTGTCATGCCATTTGGAATACAATCAGTCTGTAATATTGGTGTTTAAAATCATGTGTCATCATTCTTTCAAACAAAATTAAAATTCAGCAAATATATCAATCACCTGATTCAGCAAAATACATAGTGTATTCATTCTGATCAGGATTTGGGGGTTTTGTGCTGTTTTAGTAGGACCATTTAATATTCTTTCAAATCAAACCTCCTCAAGAATAAAACATTTATGAGGGTTGGATCTGTTAAGAGGTCTGGATCTCTTAAAACAAAATCTGATATTCTGAGGCTTTTGAAAGCAGGATTTTCTTAGTAGGCTGTTATTCTGTGTAACAGTTACAGGCTGCAAAACACAGATAAAACAGTAAGACTAATGTCTAATTTGTTGCAAAACAAAATAAGGAAACAAATACACTTGGCTTTGCTCTAAATATTAAGAAGACTGTTACACACACACTTGTGTAAAAAGCACCTGAAACCATCAGATCATCTTTAGAAACAATGAGAAAAGATGGTTACATTATGCTGCTTTGCAGTGGCCCCAAACATATATAAAGTTCACTAACGGGTGACCTTCTGACTGTAGGTATATGCAAAAATTTACCTCTGAACATATATTTATATTATTGATACAACTGGCTTTCAAATGTTATTGCTAATTCTTAGAAAGGAGATCATGCTTTCGTCACACCCCTGTGAACTTTTACACTATGCACACATACTTGGCATTGGACTGAGATGCAGTACAGTAATACATTCTAGGGACAGTGGTTTAAACTTTCTATCATTTTTAAAAACTACCCTATAAAATCATCCCTAGTCACCTGCTATAAACTGAATTTATCTCGCCAAATCATGATCATAACCAATACTGTTGCTCATAAAAATATGATAACCATCACTGACAGTAACCACAGTTACTGCTGAAACCCACAAACAACTCACACAAAGGCAGGAGTCCCCAACAGGAAAGCATATGTGCAAGTGTCATGCCTTACTGTGCATGCCTAAGGTTAAGGAGATTTGATATTGAAAATCCACTTCAAAATTGGATTAACCGTGTAGAATAACCCCCGCAGCCTGTCTTGGGAGTTTCTGGCTCAGTGAAATCAGCAGGAATGCAGTAAAGACTCACTAACTAAAGAACTTCTCCCTGAGTGGTCCATGAAGCACCAGATCGAAGCAGCTTCCTGCCAATCAGTTAATTTGAAGAGTAAAGAAACAAGTTCTTTGTTTTGCAGTGCCAAGAAACATGACAGAGTCTCCCACTAAGCATATGTCTCAACAATACAGAGCACAGCAAGCATGCACAACACAAGTTCATCATTCTTGAAGGTGAGGCAACCCACTATGTGGACACTGGATATGTACCATCCTTACATTTAAGCCGGACTAATCAATTTTCACTATGCCAAATGAAAAATTCCTTCTCTTTTGATTCCATATTGAACTATAAATAGGACTCTCAAAAAAGGCACCTAAATCTGTCCTGCAAAGGTAGCTCACTCCCAACAAGTATTTCCCAGTCCAGTGTCCTAGCAAATGAACAAAGGACCTCAAAGAAAAGACAAGAAGATACTTTCCAAGTAGATACAACTTGACTGCACAGTGCAACATTAATATAGTCAAACAAGCTTTTACAACAAATAAATTTTTTACCACCTCACTCCAGCTTCTGGAATTTTTCTATTTGTGACCCTGAATTTTTCTGCTAGCGAGGGAGATCACTTGTTTGAACATGGAAAAACTTAAGACATTTGCAGATTTCTTTTAAATTATTTGCTACCATTTCAATAGTAAGATCATCATAACCATATTAAGTGGACGTACAACAAATTGATATTAAGAACAGAGTAATTCCAACTTCTGCACCAACTGGAATTTTTTAAAGATAACTAGAAAAGCTATTTTGCTGCTGTTCCATAGGAAGGTTTGCTCACAGTCAGTTTACACCTATCTGGAGGGCTTATTGCTGCTGCTCCAAAGGAAAGGGTCATACATTTTAAAAGAGAGCTTGACAACTTAGAAACAAACAATATGAAATCTTCCAAGTACTGATATATACTGATACGCTAATTTGGTTTGGTTTTTGCATTTTACAGTTTAATACTTCTGTGGTTTACATTGAAACCCGCACAGACAGCTGCACTGTCTAATTCACATGGTAACAAACAACCCCTGGTACTACATGTTTCTGCTACACACAATGAAGACCCACTCTTAAAGTAAAATAACTGAAAAAATCCAAAATGGGATAATGCAAAATCTAATCACAATCACCCATTCTAACATTGTCTTCTTTCACTCTCAGCTGCACCTTGTCTGCATGAGCTGGGTGAAGAACATTTCTGCTTCCCATTCTTCCCTTCTCCTCCCATTAACTACTTGTCCACAGAGGTCTACCAAGTATCCATCATTCTCTCAAACTAAGCATCATTTTTAGGGTCCCTGCATACAAAAGTCTACTTAGTGATATCCCCACCTGTCAGGCATGAAGGAGGAGAAGGAGCCAACAGCAATTAGTATTCATCTTCTCCTCTACCAGTACATGGGAGGCATTTGGGAGTGGGTGAAGCGAGGCAAGAAGCCGAATACCAAGCCTCTCACTCCTATTCTACTCGCTCCATGCCCCAAAATCAAAGCTGCAGTGAGTGAGGATGGCCATTTCCTATGCCATTCTCTCTACTCTGAAGCTTTCCCACGATTTCGCCTTTTGGATAAGCAGAGAAGGCCCAAGGAACATCTTTTAGAGGAGATGAAATAGCAATTTCTATCTGTCTTTTTCCCGTCCCAGTGCCACCAGTATTTTATCTGCTGTCAGAAAGACTAGAACTTCTTCAGCTGGAGACCAGCTTCCATTTCAGATTTACCTGGATCCGTCCTGCCCGCAAAGGCTGTGTTGGCTCTGAACGCCCCCAGAGCACGGGCAGGGACACTCCGCTCTCCTGCCCCTCTCAGACTGGAGGGAAGCCACACCTGCTGTCCTGCCCAGGAAGGGGACGGCATTGCTCTCTGGGTTGCTTGATTACAATACCAAGGTTATACAACTGCAAATGACGGGTGCTGGAGAGGAAGTTTCCATCAGACACAGAACAAAAACAGGACTCCCTGTAAACAACACTGGGGATGTGTAGCTACAAAATGCACTTTCCAGCCAGAGCTGCCTGCACCCATTGGTATTACGGAGTTCCAGAGCAAAGGAGATCTCTGCCTCACCTTCTCTTAAAAATCTTCACGCTGCTGCTATTGCCTCTGTACACACCACAGAGGAAACCTCAGCATTTCCACCATTTCTTGCAAATTACAGCTGATTGAGCTCATCTTTCCTGCTAGCATCTAGCAACAGTAAGAACTGCAATTTTGTTCTTGTTTATTGGATTACAGATAACAAAACATTTAGGAGAGGGAGCAGTGGAGCCCTACAGAGGTGAATTCAGTTGCTCTAAACAATGCTACCTTAATGCAGATTAATGCTAAACCACTGATTTACTACTAAGCCAATTGGCTTAGATTGATCCGAACATTGGCAACAATTTGCCAGAAATCCGTAACAGGAAGCCAAGGGTTAAGAAGCTACTAATTGTTCTAATAATTTAAGTAAAAATGTGGCAGTGATTAAATTGCAGTAGAGATATTAAAAATGGCCAGAGGATGAAGAACTGATCTTAACTGACTACTTTTTCTTTTTACATTTCACTAAAAACAACAACAAAAAAATCAAGCTAACTGTGCATATTTAGAGAACCAAAGATTATTAGGATCTAACACAGATGAGTTTCAGCTATACTTCTTACTCAACACAAAACCACTACTCAGTAATTTTCACAAGGATATTTCTCTGTGCTTCTCAGGACAGTGCAGAACACATCTCCATCTGAGAATCCCTTACTCATCTGAAGATTGACTAAATCCCTCACTTATCACCACTCTTCTAGATTGAGCAAACCTAATTCCATTAATCTTTTCTCATAAGGCTTTTTTGCTAATACCATTCCCACTGCCTTCTACTAATTTCCCTACAATTGATCTGTATCTTTCTCAAAATGCAATGTCCAAATCTAGAGACAATATCCAGCAGAGTCCTCTTCAGTAACAGGAACAGAGGAAAATGATCTGGCTGCTGTATATAGCACAGCCCAGAATATGTGCATATAACACATTCCAGAAAAAGAATGGCAGCAGTATTATAGAGTCAGTCTATATTTACATTTTGGTAAGTATCATTATCCTCCATGTACTTTTCTGGATCAGTGTGTTTTAGTTTCCATTTCTTATCTATGCAAGTCCACACTTTACACTTTTAGTCTCTGAAATTCAACTGCATGATTTCAAACCATTTAGCTGACTTATCAGGACTATTTTGAATTAAGACATAGTCCTGCAGGAGGATGAAATAATGTTCCTAAATCTGGATTACCACAAATTTTAAAGGCATGCTTCCTATTCAATCATATAAGTCAGCATTATTTAAAAAAATAAATCAGAGGGACTGAGGCCAGAAGAGATTGCTCACTTGAAAGAATCAATTTGAAAAGTTATCAAAAAGAAGAACCACCTTATCTGAGGTACAGGAGCAGTCTGTTCAGCACCTCTCTGCATCTGAAGAGTACCACCTACTACAATGCCAACAGAACCTGGATTTTTCTCTCTGCTGTCACCACTTGCCACAGTTGAGATTGCTTAGCTTTGGACCAACCTGTCAAGTTCACACAGCACCACTAAAATCCTGTCTGTAGGTCACATCAAGTATCCATTCTGTGGGGAGCTACTATGAACACCGTTATCTGGTAAGACCAAAGACTAAAATAGGAATTGGGGTTTTTCCATCTGTGCCTTCCTTCTTTCTGCCCAAGTAACAAAAGGGACTGGTGTTAAAAAACCTGCATCCTTTCAGGTGATCTTGTCCACTCCTTGGTACTAAGAATGGAAGATGGCAGTGTGGTACAAAGAGTCCGTTCCCCTGTCTGGGGGCTCCACCTTTCTTGCCACAGCACAGCAAGAAAACCCTTCTAATGCAAGGAAGTTGATGTGTGGGAGCTTAGATGTAAAACAGCGTGTGAAGAGAATCAAATGTCTTATGCTGCACTACTATTTTATAACTGGACATTTTATTCCAAAGCTGTAAAGCCCATTCCTCTCAAGAACACTCTATCTCTGAGTCTTCCCTCACATCACCCTGTTGATCTCTTAGATCCCCTCCCCTCTGCAAATATACACATAGAAAAATCAGACCTTCTTTCCCCCAGACTACCATTTCCCACAGAATAAAAAAAGAATAGACTATTTCAGTGGAAGGAAACACAACAATTATCTCCTCCAACTGTCTGACCAACTCAGGGCTGAACAAGTTAAAGCAATTTTGTTAAGGGCATTGTCAACATGTTTCAAACACCTCTCTAGGAAGCCCACTCCAGGGTTCGACCACTCAGTCAGTAGAGAAATTCTTTCTAATGTTCAGTGTAAACTTTGGTGCAGGTTTGAACCATTTCCATGCATTCTGTCACTGGATACCAGAAGAGATCGGCACTTCCCTCTCTATATCCTTTCCTTGGGAAGCTGTAAATGGCAATACAATTATAGAGTGATTTAGGCTGGAATGATCTTTAAGATCAAGTCCAGCTCTTAGCCTAACACAGCCAAGTCCAACACTACACCAAGTTCCCAAATGCTACATCTACACATCTTTTAAATACCTCCAGGACTGGTGATTTTACCACATCTTTGGGCAGCCTATTTCAAGCTTGGTAGCCCTCCAGGTGAAAACACTTTTCCTAATAATCCAATCTAAACCTCCCTTGGTGCAACTTGGGCCATTTCCTCTTGTCACACGGCTTGTTACTTCGGACAAGACACCAACCCCCACCTCACTACAACCTCTATTTAGGCAGCTGATAAAGTTCTCCCCGAGCTTCCTTTTCTCCAGGCTAAGTACCCCCAAGGCTCTCTCAGCCACTCTACATCAGACCTGTGCTCCAGACCCTTCCCCAGATCCATCCCTGAATGGGGTTGTTGTGGCCCAAGCACAGGACTCAGCACTTCACCTTATTGAACCCCATACAATTGATCCAGTCTGTCCAGATCCCTCTCAGGTTCCCTCTGTCTTCCCTTACATGATCCAACAGAAACAGCCATTCTTGCAAGCGATGCTTTAAATAAAGACCATTACATAAAGAGTTACTGAACTCCTGCAGGAGGTCAGTTAGGTAATAGGTGTGTATCTCCTTTCCCTCAGGTGTGTATGCTGTGGCAGCTAAAGAGTGATCAGTGTGGAGGGTTGCATAAGGCTGGTACAAGTGACAGATGACAGTATCCCATCCAAGAAGCAACATCACACAGTTTAAAGTGAATTTTCTCTTTAGAATTCCACTGCTCTTTTGCAACCAACTTTCAGCTTTTGCTAGTCCTGAATATCAGATGTTTTTCCACAGAATCCCTTGCCCTAGGGTCTGGCCTCCAGAGATTCAAAGCCAGGTGCTGAACCAGGCCTTCTAGGCTAAGACAGATTTTGTTGCAGCACACCACATGACTGGCAACTTCTCTCCTGGGAAGCATCCCTTCCTCCTCCATTACACACAGGAGGGAAGGTGGCTCATCATTCTTTGGCCAAATGAACTCAAGAGAAACGCAGAATGAGGGTCCTTTCAGTGATTCAAAGTCCCCTTTGAACCCCATTTTTTAAAGTTTCCTTCAATTTTTAGAGTATTTTTAACTGCCATTATGATTCCATCATTTAACCTGATGAAACAAGTTTAACCTCCAACATTCCCATTATAAAGGGAATGGAATTTCAGGATACAAGTCCTAAGTAAAAGCAAGTCTTGGGTTAAGTGGATGAGAGTCCAAAGGCTCACCTCCTGAGCTAAATAGCTCTGCACCTGTTGATAATTCCTGACCTTCCAAAAACCTAAAATATGGGCCTTTCCTGATGCTTATGCTTGAGGAATCATATGATGAGCAAAAAAAAAAAAAAAATTAGTGAGTCTTCAAATGCCTTGAACAGTGTAATTTCTAATCTCTGTTTGCAAAGCCAAATGGAGACAGCAAGCTGTCTTTCAGCAGGGTTTATAAGCTGCTAAATCTTGTAGTACTTGAGGGACCGTAATCCCCAAGCAGCACAAGCTGGCCTAAGAGACAGACCTACGTGTTTTGCATCTTAAAGTCACATACAGCATTTACAAGCAGGCTGTTTCCAAAAGGCATTTCACTGTTTTTGTTCTAAGTAGGTGAGATTCCAATTGCTGTGATTTAAGTCAAGCTGGGAGGCCAGACACCTTGCAACCTTAGAGTTAGCATTATACACAGCACTGGAAAGCAGGACCACGATACCCATCCTACTGCATAGTAGCACCCATACTGTAGGATGACAGGAAAAAGATCCACAGTGGTTATTTGCATTATCTATTGCAGCATGTTAAACAGAACCTGTCTTTGTGACTGCTTACAGATGAGGAAAAAACTGCAAAATTGCAGATTTCTACATTGATTTAAGTCCCATATAAGTTAGCAGAAAATTGCACATGTGCAAGGTGGGTGGCTCCCACCTTGCTACGATAGTAAAGGATTTCTTTGGAGCCCTGCATGGATTGATCATACAGCTGGTCACTGTTCATTCAAATGATTTTCAGCTTTAAATTGTGATTTGCAAAAATGCCTAATGTGTCTGTAGAAATTTTCTCCAGCATACCAATGTGAAACACTGCAGGGGCTGGCAAGGCAGAAGGATAGTTGCTTTTTCTAGTTCACAGCTATATCATATATTTGCCTCATGTTTTAGCAGCACTTTAATAAAATTTTTGTTTTAAAAAGAAACTGATTGCTCAGAAGCGGTAACTATGTGAGACAGCATATGGGTTTTGGCCAGTTCTGCTCTTGCAGCATGAAGTTCACTGGATACAGAGCTGAATAGCAGAAAGCTTTTGCACGTAAGAAAATGTGTTATATACCAAAGTCAATCTTTGAAAAATACTTGCCTAGCAAATACAATCACTCAGTATTAACATTTTGAGGAGCTGCACAGAGTGATAAGTACGTAGCAGCTTTCTTGATCTGGTAAGCACGGGCATGTAAGCAGTTGTGGTTATCAAAACTGAGGTCCATAAAGCAAGTCCCAGAAGATAAAATCTTTGAAATTTATCTGAAAGCGTCATATTAACATTTATAGCCAATTTCACAGACTGGAGTTTCCAGAAAACTACTTTCTAAATTTATAATGGACTGTAACAAATCAGTTAAGCTGATGAATTCCAGATATAAATTCTTCCACCACTGACAGCTCTACTATGGAATAAACCAGTGTTCAATGTTAATTAAAACACAAACCAAATTTTAGCAGCTACTGGGTGGAACAAAGAGCATTGTTATTGCTCTGTACATATACCCATGTTATGATACATGTTGAACACAGTTCTAGTCTCCAGTTTTTCCAGGGTTATAGTAGAATTAGCAAAATACATATAAAAAGACAATCAAAGGCATGGACTGACTCCTGCACAAATTGCATCTAAATAAATAATGATTTCTTATCCTGAAAAAGGAGGTACCTGAATAAAAGATATAATAAAAATCTAATAAATTCACACGTGACAAGGAGGTGAATACAGAAAGGCTTTTAAATCACTTCTTCCAACTGAAGAATGAGGCGGCTTCAAATGATACTCCTTTGCAATGAGTTTAAACAAAAGGGAATACGGTTTCACAAAACCCCTAGGAAAGCTCAGAACACACTACTACAGGATGCTGTGCTTTCAAAAGGTACCTTTCTAGCTTAAGTACTTCTGAAGTTTAAGGTGCCCTTTGTCTCAGGACAGCCACACAGAGAGAGATGCACCTATATCCATCAACTACTTTAGACTATTCAGATTCTAATCTGGCTTTTTATTCCTCTTTCCCTCCGCTCTGTCAGTGATAAATATTTCTCCATACCTGAACACACTTGCTGTCATAAAGAATCTTGCTGCTACACAAAAAATAAGGTAACTGCAAAGCAATTTAGTGTATTCACCAACCCAAAATCAAGATCTGGTGCCAGTTCTCACTTACCCAGATCCTCAGGAGTGTCAAATAACTGCTCACACAAGTAGTAGTCATCTGGATTCAAGTAGGGCAGTTGCTTCAGCAAGCTGTGCTTAGGAATGAGATACAAGACCTCTGCAATATTCCCATCCTCAATTACTGACATCCTTCTGACTGAATTTTGAAATCTCACTTTTTCGAGCACCAGTTCTTCACCTGATCCACACAGCTTCCCAAAGCTGTTCAGGATGGGAAAAGAAGGCATTTCTATTTGGAAGAAGGTAGGGAAAGCAACCTGTAGTGCATGTAGTCGGTCTACTACCCACGGCACACTGCCCTTTCCAATCCTTCTCTTTTTCTCTTATCCAGCAAAGGAGATTAAGGAAGATATATTTTTAGTGATTATCTTCAAGAGACCATAACAGTATGCTTGATCAGATGATTGCCATCTAAAACTATTGTAATCAGTTGAAACTCATCCCCAGGAATGCAAAAAAAAAAAAAAAAAAAAAAAAAAAAAAAAAAAAAAAAAAAAAAAAAAAAAAAAAAAAATCAGAAACAAAACCATAAAGAGTACCTGAAAATCAGATTAATATTCAGGACAAGAGAAAGAACGTAACTGAGTTATATAAGAGGATTAGTTTAAAATCAAAAAACCATGCTGTGTCAAAAATCTCATTATGGAAGAATCATCATCATCATCATAAGCCACAAAGGCACATCTGTGCATTTAATCTGCCACAGCCCTCTGCCATGCCAGGTCTGTCTGTGTGCTACAGTGAAAAGGCTGTAGTAAAGGTAGAGCATGTCAGTCCTCCTTTTTGAGGAATGTATCAGCAGTGGTGAGCACTACTCCGTAAGCAGATTTCTTTGGAGAAATCCTTTCTGCAGCTTTCACTGCCTATTGCAAACAAAAGTACTTAAGCTTTCCCCTAACTACTAAGGACTGGTTCGCTTCTGCTCTTCCTCTCCACCTTCCTGCAGAGCTGACAGCAGAAGCTTTGCAGATACTGTGCTAACCCTTCCTGCTTCACTTACAAGAAGTATTTACATTAATCCAATTCCAGTGACTTGCTAATCTAATCATCTAATGAATATTTCTCCCTGGGTAAAGGCAGAGTTAATCATCAACAGGGCACTGGAAAGTCACAGGAAATTCCAAAGCAAAGCATATTTTAAAAAAGAAAAACCCAAACCAATAGCATTCATCATCTGTAAGACAAAGTGACAGGGTAGATCCAGACCTGGACCTGCTCAGAGACAACTTCAGATTCTTTACTCACTGAAACTCCCAGAGATAACTATGCAGCCACTGTCTGGCCCAGGCTTTCAACTCCACTTAACACAGAACTTACCTATAGCTGCAAAATGACCTGGTGTAATCACACACTGCTTCCAGTAAGGCTTTTGCCAAATTAGAACGTGAAAAAACCTGCCAAGAGGTTTATTGAGCACAGTGAGAAACTGTCACTTAATTCTTCCCTCAAAACTCAGAGCTCAAGTACTAACTTCAGATGGAGAGACTCTTTGAAGAGAAGGCTTTATTTAGTTTCAAAGATAAAATATAATCTTAAAATCCAGACTTTGATCTTCTATTATTACACACCTCCTATGAGGTCAATCACTTTTTATTTCTCAAATAGTCTGACTTCTATATTATCTTGAAATCAAGCCTGAAATCACATTTCCCCTTAAACAGCCATTCTCCTGGGTTTTCTAATCAATCACAGACACGGTAGGGCAAAGCCAGAATAAATCTGCACCACTGTACTAATTTTAATGGGGTGATGCTAATGTATATTTGAGGAAGAGCTAGCTCAATAAATACAGCCATTCCAGTTCTGCCTTAGAGTATTTGTATCAGATCAGAAATCTCAGAAAATCCTGTTTTTTAAGCATTCCTCCTAGGAAATAAAGCTTTGCAGCAATTTTCAATCTCTCCCAGATTTCTCAGCCTACTGACCTGTACACTGCAGCCCTTCAATGGAAAAGAGAGCTCTGAAAATCCAAAAGCTTCTAGGACTTCAGCTGAAGGTGGATCCAGCAGTGCTTAAAGCAGAGGGGTGACTCACGGGAGATGGCTGGATGCATGTTGACACAAGTATCTCTCACTGTAAGTGTGTCATCTGTTTCTGGATAATCGGTGAAGGATGATGACATCTGACAACAGCAGTGCCAACTCTCCTCACTGACACAAGGTGGACTCTGCCCTTTGAGGCAGGTGTGGCAAAAGCACACATTGCCCAGGCATGAACTCTGAAGTTAATCCTCAAAGCAGTAAGATGAGCTCTGCAGGAACTGTTCAAACTATGGCAACGTTTGCCGCATCTTGGCTGCCTAAATCCCAGAAGAAAAGCTTCTCCTTTGCTGGAGTTTGAACATGCTGGTTTAAGACTGACTCCCCATTTTCTGCTGTATCGATGCTGATTCCAACCCACAGCTCTGTTCACCAAGGCAGTCATTGCACCAGCTCTGGCAGTAAGAACAAAACCAGCATGACCTGTATAACCACTACAGAAACAGTCAGTCTGGAACTGCTGTCAAAATCTGATATTGTATCAAACAGTGAAGCACAATCCAGTATCCTGCCACCACCAAGACACATGGGATTGGTGGGGAACCACAGACCAGAATTTAGTGATCCTAACTTGTCACCGCAGAAGCATCCTGCTTAATTAAAACCAAGGTCCTTCTTCCTCTGAGAGAGACTACCCTAAATGCTGCCCCTTTCCAGCCTGGCTATTGCTGGCACTGTCTGAGAACCGCCCTGTCAAAGACCACATGCCAGCTGCTCCTAACACAAAGCAGTATGATTTTGGATAGGTCTTTTTAAGTCCAGTGTTTGTCTTTAAGAGCCTCCATCCTGTCAGTATGCTATATAAGGGGACAAGCAGTAGAAATGAGCAAAATAAGATCAGAAAGCATCGCTGCAGCTTCCCAAGTCAGATGAAGGACTGTTTGGAGCAGTAGGCTTCAAGGGGTAGATCCTTGTGCCCGAGGTAAAGGACACGGCCTGAGAGACCCGTGTACCACACACTGTTACCAAGCATTGGGATTTAGCCTTAGTCTAAAACAAAAAGACATGGTGATCTCCTACCACTTAAGTCAAGCACTCGATTAAGTGGAAAATATCGATTTCTAATAGTCCTGCTGAAGAGAAAAGAACAAGGCAAGAAACACAAGGGCACAACCCTGTCCTTATGTTTCTTGAAAGACAGTCTCAGGAATCCAGGGTGCCCAACTCAGAGCTAGTGCTGAGGAAATTTTCTCCATATCTGCCAAGTAGCAAAATTTGTTTAAATCACTGCCAATTCAAAGCCATGTCTAATCCAAGTAGTCAGTGCTGGGATCTCCAGCCTTCACAGAGCACAGTGTGAGGTATGGGCCCTTTCCAGACTGACAGTTTTCACAGGGGCGCTGGCTGGATATGAGACAGGATTAAGCAGAATAGCTACTTTAAATATTTTATCTCATTACCAACTTTATAAATATTTTATTTATAAATATTTTCAGCTGTCTCAAGACCATTTCCTATTCAATCCCCTCTGAATTCACTGAACCAATTTGCTGCCTGGATGATAAAAATACATATATGTTTCATATGCCACCACGAATAGAAGCTTCTGCACTAATTCCGCTAGAAGAGAAGTAACAAAAAAAACCAAAAAAAAAACCAAAAAAACAAACAAACAAAAACAAAAACAAAAACAAAAAAACACAAACAAACAAAAAAAACCAACTGCAATCCACAAATAAATTACAAACCAGAACAGCACGCAATGAATAACAGTAAAAATCAGACAGCAAGGGCTAAACAAATGGTAGAACAAACATCCCTCCATGCTCCAGAGCAACCCTGAGGATTAGACTTGCCCTTCAGCTAAGTAAAAGGCAGACATGTGTAGTGGACTAATGCTGTCTTTAATTGCTTCTGCCATCAGAGTTAAACTTCTTGCAAATGCATTTCAGTGTGACTTTATTCTTATATTGAAAGCAACAAAAACCCCAGCCAAAACCCCAAGAAACCAAAGTCAGTCACACTAGTTCAGCAAAGCCTAGCTGCAAAAAATAATCGAAATAAAAACACAGGAAACAAGGTAAAACAAAATGAAATTTTCCTTTTTCCTTGTACCACTGCAGAGGGTAACACATCTATTGCACAGCCCCAAATAATGTTTCCTCCATCTGTCCAAGGAAACAGGATTATTACTATTATCTTATTCTCCCATGTAAGAATTCTCAAAGATATTCACAGTAAAGAAGGGGGAGAAAAAAAGGACCTTCATATAAATGAAAAATAAGCAAGCACTATATCTATTTATACCATTAAATATGGTTATCCAAGCAATAAATTAACTAAAACAGCAAGCAACAGCAAAAAAGAATTCCAATATTCAAGTTCACACACACAAAAAAAGAAACAAAACCTTGTCACTTGTGGTAAAATTACTCCACACATGCAGCTTTTTCGCTTTTGACACACACAATTTATTTACTCAAAACTGCAAGTTGATGTACAAACACTCAGCTATTTACTGTAAACTTGAGAAAACACTTCATCTCCATCATGAAGACCAAAAAACCCCACATGCACACCTTCATTTCTTTACCTAAATGTCCAAAACAGGCAGTCATCTTCTGGGCATACTGACACAAGCTTTTCACACTGTAGGGTTCCTCACCAAGGACCTGCTCACTCATGGCTTCAGGAGGAGCTGCCTTTCCCTGCAAAGTCAACCAACTACTGCTTGCTTGAGACTGGTAAGGCAACAGAGCTTCCTCTTCCAATTTATCTCCATTAATAATTCAGGTACTACATAAAATTTGCTGAGCTTTAAAAACCGGTAGTGCAAAGCTCTTTTGTGGCTTTTGAAGTAATCATGTTTTAGTCCTTAAAAAGTGTCTCAGCTATTATCTTCCAATAATTTACAGAAAGTATTTTCAACCTGAAACAAAATCCATTCCCTTGCTGCACAAGGGGAAATATTGTTGGGATTACGCTCAGATCAGTGAGACATTTTAAGTATTTGCCCAGCTCAAATCCAGAAACAGAATTACCAGCACTACTAAAATGTGTTATACACTTTAGTGTTTTCACCAATGACATGCACAGTGGGATAAAGTGCACCCACTGAATGAGGTGAAACACTGGCACAGGTTGCCCAGAGAAGTGGTGGATGCCCCATCCCTGGAAACATTCAAGGCCAGGTTGGATGGGGCTCTGAGCAACTTGATCTAGTGGAAGATGTCCCTGGTCATTGCAGGAGGGCTTGACTAGATGGCCTTTAAATGTTCCTTTCAACCCAAATCTCACAAGCCAACATGTCCACTGCTATAAGAGCACCACTAGTTCATCATATACTACCATGCACCACCTCACAGTGCTGTGTATCTGGACTGAAAGCCCCAAAACAGCCGAGGTCTAAACACCATCATGTTTTCTGGCACTTTCCAGCACGCTTTCAGAATAACTAAGGCACCACAGCCAGGACCAACAGGAAGAGGGTATTTTCTCAGCTCACTCACTGGAGCATGAGGTCCATCTAATCATGTTGTTATCTTGGCTGAGAAGAAAATACACAAGAACTGGCTCAGCAATCCTGCTGCCAGTCAACTGCAGTGGCCCCACATCCCTGCCTCTGTTCTGCTCGTCTAAGAAAATCCACTACAAACCACACCACCACCCACATTTACTTAGCTAAATACTTGCTGAATAGCTTTGGCTATGGTTTCTTGAGTCAGGTGATGACTACCACTGAAGAATAAGTGTTTCTCACAAGCAAATATGCTCCTTGTACACCACATTTGGTTTTTGTCCGTTCACTTAACACTTGCTTCCTCACTAAGACCTTATTCACTCCTGAAAAAATATTTCGTAGAGATCATATAATGACTGCTGACAGCCATATTAAGCATTGTTACTACTAAGCAGACACTTTAGAGAGAGATCTGTGCTAGTAAATCTAGGTGCAAATTTTACTCAGAACAGATTGAAAAGCCTAGTTATTAATATTTAATAGTACTTCAACAATTTATTATGCAAAAAAGTGTAAGAGGTAGGAATTCTACAGTCCACAGGTCTCTACTAAGTTAGTTTGCTGGTTTAAACCCACACAAGGTTCTATAAGGCAAGCTACACTACTGCCTATGGCAGGAGGAACAGAAAGACCACAAAGCCACAAGGCATCTCTGTGCTGGCAAGAAAACAGAGTGGCTTACTTCAAAGGGCTAACTCAGGTTAAAGTGATATCAAAGGTAAAACAGTTTGTGTTATAACTCAGCTGAGCAACATGATTAAGTAGGAGCCTCCCATACAGGCTTGTTACCAAGCTGCCACGTGGAATTTTTTCTCCATAGCTATTATAACTGATCTTTAACTAATTATTAGCCAAATTCCACCAAAAACACCTGTTTCTGCAGCACACACATGCAAAGCACAGTACGGAAGATCTGTTACAAAGTCTGTCAAGTAGATGGAGTCCATGAAAGTCTACATGAATGGACAAGTTCAAGTCTGAAGAGGGCGAAGCTACATCTGTATAACTGTACACTGAGTCTCTTTGAAAAACCATCTGGGGATCTCCCCAGGTGGCACACTGCAAACTGAACCTCAGGTTTATACATCAACAGCAAGATTTCTATGCACAGACTGTTTTGTTAAACTAACTCAGAAATAAGAAAACAAATGTTATTTTATGTGTTGGTTTCTTGGTATTCGCTCCAAAACATACATGAAACATGGCTTTGCTCTTTATCCTCCTGTTACAATTTGTAACCAAGAAAAAATGCAAGAGAAAACACAACTGCATTTCTATCTCAGACTTAACTAAGAGCATGCAATGACAATTTCCTTTCCCAACTGATGACATTTGCAAAATCTTTCAGCTGAATTAAAGCATTGTGCTCAGCTTCCTGTTATCAACTATGTATGATAACTTCCATGGCACATGAGCCTTTGATAACAAAAGCCCAGCTTTGCAGGGCATTGTAGCGCTGGACAGGCAGCATAACAAGCTCTTGGGAATGCTTTTCCCTTTGCTGTACTCTCAGAAACTGAATCTGACTCACTTCCCTAAACCCCAACAACCACCAAGTTTATCCTCCAGTGAAACTGTGAGCAGAAAGATTAAACAAACAAAGATATATAAACAATATGCTTGAGATTACATCTAATCATCTTTTTCTTGGACAAAAGAGAGAGCAACACCAGCCATTTACCTTCACATGAAACTATTAGCTGGGCTGAAATAGTACACAGAAAAGCAGTACACAGAAAAATCAATCACCAAATGAAATATCCGAATTTTACTAGGGAAAAAAAACCCCAACCCAAAACAATAATGTCAGTTAGCAAAGTACTGTCTACTACCTCTGCAAGCCTTAATATGGGATTTGAGAAACATGCTGTCTCTGCTCTCCCACAGACTTGCTGTTCATCCCTGAACCATTCCCTTAATCTCTTTCATTGTGTTTCCCCCTATCACTTTCCCCCTCCCAAGGGATTTGTAACAATAGGTACATTAAAGACTGAAGTTTTCAGATTCTGTGATAATGGAAACTATAGAAGTACCACACATAATAACACTAGAAACTCACTGGTCAGCATTAAAAAAGAGGTCATGTAAAGTATAGCTGAGTGCTTCTCCTTGATCTCCATTACCTTACAACTTCATTACCATATTTCTCAACGATTTTCCAATAGATTGCAGCCCTTATTTAACACTAAATTGCTCACTTTCCACGGAAAATCATGTTATTGGATAAGGCAAAGAGTTAATTCTGTACATCTTCTCTGGTCTGAAAATTCCATTTTTCGTTATTCTTTTCCAAACAAGCAAAATCACTGCTACTGTGGTTGCAGTTACCAGGTTATGACAAAAGGCACAATTCAACCCAAAGCTATTTACCTTACTTTATCAATTCTGATGTTTATTTCAGAATAGTCACGGGAAAAAAATCTCTGTCCACATCTATTTTCAGACATAAAATAACAGTGTGTGCATTAATGGATCTGTCTATTGCATTATTACAAGATGAGGTGGCTCAGCATTTTATTTCCTGGCAGCACAAGGCTAATCTATTGATCCACAATGTCAAGAACACTGCACTGTGTATTCTTACAGCAAAACCAGTCCTTTTTACTTACACGTACAAAAAAACCCAACTGCAATTGCTGACAACTGAAGCAATTTTGTAGCAGGATATAGTGAAAGCTATATGAAATATAAATATAAATATAAATATAAATATAAATATAAAT
The DNA here is from genome assembly GCA_035583155.1 of Acropternis orthonyx. Taxonomy (NCBI): domain Eukaryota; kingdom Metazoa; phylum Chordata; class Aves; order Passeriformes; family Rhinocryptidae; genus Acropternis; species Acropternis orthonyx. Next base: position 28,434,515 of record JAWWEU010000160.1, read on the forward strand.
ATAAATATAAATATAAACAGTGCTGCACCCCCAAGACTCTGTATGGTGGAACAACTGACTCAAAAACACAATCCAAGCACTTGTCTGTCTTAAAGCTTATAAATAATCCCACAACTTTCGTGGGGCTGAGCTCTGTGCTTGAAGTCAAAGAGATGCCCAAGCCACTCTAGGGAACAGTTAGCCAAAAGGATCCTGGCAGAGGCTGGCAGTACTTCAGACCTTCAGTAGGAAGCTTTTTTTCCTATTCCTCAGCAATGCTTAGGTGTCTTTTATTTAAACAGAGCAAAAACTTTCAAGATAAATGTAATTCCTTTAATCATTCTTTTTTTTCTTTACTTTTCCTTTCTTGAACTTCGACATTTTTCTTCCAGCTAACAGGAGAAACTCCTTGTAATATTCTCTATGCAATGTAGACTTCATAGGAACTGAGACAGAAATATGTTGGGAAGCAAAGAGATCAAAGTTGGAAGCTTAGTGTTCTTTGAATCCTCATATTTATTTTCTGCACCCTTGTAAAGAGCAATGTGTTACAAGCATGGCATCAAAGAAAGCACCACTCCTCTTGTTATGTATTGAAATAAACTGGATAGTATTATACTCTCTTCTGACACATCACATAATTACACAAATATACACAGTAACTTTACTCAAATGCTGAACAAAGAATTGTACTGGAAGAAAGTCTTCTCCAGATCACTGCAGGGCTTCCTGAACATCACAGTTTAATATGACCCATTCTCCCCTAACAGATCTTCTTCTATGGACGTAGCACCAGCACACACGATCGTAAGAATTACATTTTTCTCTTGCTGCATCCAGCTCTCAATGTCTCCAACATCACAGCCATTCTCGGAGCATGGCATAACTCTAAAAGGGTAACTTCTGCAGTCACACTGCCCTCTCTGAGCTTCAGTGAAGCTCTAGAAGGGATTCCTTCTTTGTACTAAAAGCACTAATTTAAACCCCTACCAGAAGCCAGTACAAACTTTTTGTCAATGTCCATCACAACTAAGAATAGGAGGTTACCTTTCTATATAGTGGAAAGTATGGCACTGCTGACAGGATGCCAAAAATGACATCAGATCACTTCATTCACTGCCAACATTCCTAATAAAAGCAGCTTTAAATATGCTGTGTTGGCTAACCTTTGTCTTCTAATTAAATAAATCCTACAGCACTGTTGAACCCTTCCTCTTGTGGTCAGCACTATCTTCTGGTTAGATCAGCTGCACACACACACAGAAATGATCAAAAGCCATGTTGAAAACTAAGAAACTGTCAGTTAAGCAAAATTATGACTCCGTGAGCAGCTCGCTTCTCACACAGGGATCACATTCTGTACAGGCAAAAATGAGGTACAGTCACATCTGAGAATACATGGGTGGGGCAGACAAAACACTTGGAATTTGTTTCAATCTATTAATGGCAGGAAATTACATGTAACATACCATACACCAAGAAGTATTTGTTTAAGAGAGGTTTTGGTCCCACTGAGTATTCTGTGGTCATACAAACAGTTTGCTTGTTTTTTATTGATAGTTTACTGGAATCTACTCAAATAAGCACTGTAATCTGGCACCACCAGGAAAAGCAATAATCAGAGAAACACAGCAAAGTTCCAAAGCTGACAGGACACTAAAAAGGAGACACAGGTTTTTGATTTAACAACAGGTACAGCTGAGTTTGTTCTTTACCAGTGCCACTCAACACAGGACAAACCTTATCTTAAGATATTTCCCTGACATGTACATGGTGTGAAGCTGTGCCTATCAAATCCTATCAGAGTTATTCAAAGACAGCACTAAATCTTGATCCTGCAGTGGAAGTGGAGGGCACTCACGATCTGGCAATCTACAATTTTGGAAGAGAAGATAGGAAATAAAGTCTTACAATACTGGGGAAAATCATACCAGTGGTATCATAAACTAGGAATGGTGAATGAGTCAAATGGAGTAGCTACAAAGAATCTAAGACCACTGTGTTGACTGCTTGACTGATATTTACCATATTGTATTTGGAGCAATGATTTATAGCAGTATTTCTTCAGCAAGAATTTCTTGATTTTACCCTGCCGCTGCTTGACCAAATGCCATCTATCGAGTTTATTTTTTTTTAAGGTCATGTGTGTCATGGGCTACTAAGAATAGTAGTTTTTCCAGCAGATGAACTTTAAACACAATTAATTTCAAATTAACTGTAACTAGAATATAGTTACAGTTACAAGGTGGCCATCTTTGAGGGCAAATCTTCTGCTGCATTCATAGTCATCATCTTGGAGTCTCTGTGCTCCCTGGTACTTAAAATATATAATATATATATAATATATTAAATGTTGCATCTAGAGAGTTGCTTCACAATGAGAGGCCTGATTCTTCAGTTCATGTAGAATGCAAACAACTATTAATAGTAAGTACTAGGAGGTTTGTTTGTTTGGGGTTTTAAGTGTAAACACTCCCCAGTGTAGAGGAAAATTTAGTTTCCTTTTATTTGTGTTGACGTTACCACTGTGATACTTGTTTAATACACAGATTTACCACCGACGCAAATCAATGACCAAAGAAAATATCCCTTTTCCATGAGTTCAGCTTCAAAATCCTGTTATTAACACTCTCCAGTCATCTTCAATTTTTTTAATTTTTTTTTTTTTTTTTTTTTTAGTTTTGCCCTGGTTTGATTTAGGAATAGTTCTCCAATCAAAAACAGCAAAGCAGCAACAACAATTAATGAAAGTAGGCAAGCCAGCCAACCTGTCATGCTGTGTGAATAAAAACTGATTGATTAATTTCTTCTAGCAGCACTGTGCAAAATTTTCAGATGAATCAGTTAAAACAGGTGCTGACCACCAAGCATTTATCAGTAGAAAACCTTATGTCAAAACATATGTTGTGCATATTTTCAGACTGAAATTAGCTATCAGCTTCCAGTTATTTCCTTTTTAACTAGGAATGAATTACAAGATAATGCATTATTTTCTAGTGGTTTTCTAATTGTTTTGTCATCGAGGTTTCCCCCTTACATTTATGCTTTCCTTGAAATCCAGATCTTCCCAGTACTTTTCCTTGAATCAATGAATTCATTCTGAATGAGTAAAGAATTTCAGTTCTCCAGCTGCTTACTTGGGTTATCATCAGAATGAGGTCAGGATTTCCACCTCAAAATAGACAGCTGACAATCACTTTTCTAGAATGAGAAAGCCAGTACATGAAATTGATTAAAAATGAAAATAAAACAATCTGTTTTCATCACTCACCTTAATGAAATGACAAACAATTACCTCTACACACATATATATATATATTAGATTTCAAGATGGGCTCAACTCTCAACCCACTCCTAACATTAGGGAACAGCAAGTGCAAACACCTACAGACTACCACAGAGAAGTAATTAATTGTCTCTCCTGTGGTTTCTCAGTGGGGCAGTCAGGAGTTTGCCTACCAGGGCCCAACACCAAGAAGAGATTTCCATACCCACCCAAGGGGTCACCAGGACTAACCAGAGCAGGCAGAGATCCAAGCAAGACTTTGCCAGTTCTCAGTGTATCTGGTCAGGAATGGAGAACCAGATATTCAGCCCAATCTCACTGTAATGAATCCCCACGGGACTTGGGGATCAAATGTTCATTTCATCAGTACATTCTTATAACGATATGGTAGTTTCCCACATCACAACAATATCATAGAATCACAGGAACACAGAATCCTTTAGGTTGGAAAAGATCTCTAAGATCATTGAGTCCAACTCAACCCAGCACTGCCAAATTCAGCGCTAACCATGTCCCCAAGTGCCACATCTCTGAATATACTGATTTCAACCAAATGCTGTTGTGTTGTACTCTGTGGACATTAATTTATATTACTATAATAAATAAAAAATAGTACTTTAAATAATAAAGAAATAAGGAAGGAAAAAAAAGTAATTTTGCACACCTAATTCAGCACACATCGAGAGAAGGAACAGAAATAGAAACTGTTGTATCTAGTTCAACATTAGTGGAAAAAAAATGTTATAAACTGTAGCAAGTTTGGCTTATGTTTTTCTGGAGGTTTTATTAAAGTGACAATTCTCATAAGGAGGTGTAAGCAGTTCTTTAATATGTCTACCTGTACAGTTTTTAATCTGAAGACCCATAAAGACAGATGAAGTCTGTGAGACATTATTTTTAAGAGAAAAATATTGGATTAGACATTGCAAAAAAAAACCCCAGGACTTTACTTCTTTCACCTCTAACCCCTGAAATCATATGGGTACCCTAAGGGTTTATTTATCTGTCCAAGCATAACAGAGAAAGCAACTACCCACATCTAAGTTACCAAGAAAGCTAAATATATCTTTTTATATTTATGCCTCTTCCCCTGCCTTTATCTCAGATTGTGGTATAAAAAAAAAGGAGAAATGTTTATGAAGCAAACTGAGATTTGCATGTCTCTCTGATGCAAAGAGTATTCATTTTGTATCAGTCTGCTGTATGTAACTCACCACCAAACTGTGCTGAAGGTGCTTTTGGGGCGCAGAAGCAAAGTGCTTTGAGTGTCCCCTCCTTGTAGCTCCTTGCAGGTCGCTACACGCTGGCATCCTGTGCTGCACAGTGACTCCTGCAGCACCTCTGAGCCCGGGGACAGGGGAGAGGCACAGCCCCTGAACACCCTCCCCACTGCCTGCAGGACAGACAGAACTCGGAGCTGTGCTCAGTCACTGAGTCACAGAGTGCACAATAAGCCTTCTGCAGGTTAAACACCAAGGAAATCTGCCCTCGGAAGCTCCCTAACACGGACCGCTTAGTAGCTTTTCACTCGAAACATTAACTAGCAATACTGTGAACTCCTACGCCACCTTCTACCTTGTAACTCCCAAACCTCTTTTTTAACAGAGCCCATCCCACAGCAACAGCGTGGCATCATCGTCTTTACCTAAAACACAGAAGACTGGAAAACAGAGCAGGGAATTATCTCCTACAAAAATACACAGGAAGCTGGACAACAAGCCTGTTTAATTCCACCAGGTTGTGTGCTGCTCTCTATATTAAGAAATCCAGTGCAGGGGAGTAACACATGGGTGCCTGCACACACTGTTCAGCCAGGAAACAAAGTCCACTGCTCATGAAACACGCCACGCTGGGGAGGTGTTTAACTGTTAAACAAGTAAAGAAAAAACAAACTGAAATAAAGAAATTGCTTTATCAGAAAGATGCCAACTTCAGTCCCACAGAAGTTCCTCAGCCTGATTTCCTTCTTTAAATCCAAGAACTAATGTCATATGGATGGCATAACCTATGTCATTTACCAGTAGAGACTGACACAGCAGAGCTATAGTCCAGGACAAACCTTTGCCGTTTGCGGAGCTCTGATGTATTTCTAGTTCCATTTGTGCTTTCAGGCAGTATTGTCTCTGCACCTCAAAAGCTACAGCCTCCCAGGGTACGGATGACAAGCTGGAGGAACAAGTGAGAGCCTTCAGAGGTGGCTCACTGTATGGCTCCACTCCTAGTATTTCCTGGGTTGAACAGTACTAAAGGGAGTGGCGCAAGCAGAATAGGTGTGTCTGTGTTCCCAAGCGGTTTAAAGGAAGAGTGAGTGTTTTCCTCTAGATAGTCCATTAGTGATCAAGACCTTGGTGTGTTGTCTTTCAGACAGTGACGTGTTTCAATGAATTGACCACCTCCAAGCAGCTATTATTGAGAACTTTCTTTTTTATACAAAAGAATCCTAACCAGCCTCAAAGGTTGACTACAAAAAGACTTAATTTTGTCCTGTTTTCTTTCTATTTCACTCTGCATCTCATTTCCACTCCACTGCTTTTCTTTTATGGCTATATTGCAACTAAACAAAAGAAGAAGGACCTGTAGAAGAAACACTATTACCCCTTTCCACACACTCTTGGAACAGCGAAAGCTGAAGTCCCTGACATCTTCCCCCTATTCCCACAACGCCCCTCCCGGACAGAGGCAATTAGGCTGCTGTAAGTGCAGACTTCCAGGCATTTCCTTCTACACAGTTGCACATACCCAGAGACAAAGTGTTCCATGAGCTGCTGAATTAATGAATCTTTCTGTTCTGACTGATTTGCATCCAACATCCTCAACACCCATCGGGCTTGCCCTACCTCCTGGTAACATCCTTCTGGCAATACCATTCCCAGAATTACTTCCAGTTCCTTTCCATTTGTCTGCTTTCCCAGTTCCTCTCCATGTCCTTTAAATCATCCACGGAACCCTTGAGCTGTCTTCTTTAACGACTTCAGATTCTTTGATTTCCACCCACACATCCTGCACCACACACTTTGTTTCTTCCACTCTCTCGTTTTTCCCCTGTACCCATACTACTGCTCAGTACCTTTAAGGTCTGTTTCCCTGAAAGAAGAGAAGAACGACTGACAGAGAGGTTGTTTAACTCTCATCCCAGGAAATGTGACTGAAAAGCAGCCAAACACAAGGTGCAGAAGCTGACAACTTCCAATCTGAAACACTCTCTGGAACACAATTACTGTCCTCTGTACATTAATATGGACTGAGAGATGCTATGGAAACAAGAATCCCATTTTAGCCCTAAGATTTCACTTTAGATGACAAAAAAATTTCATTTGTCCTCTAATCACGAATGAAAAGATGCCAGAAACATATAAAAACCTTCAGGTTCCTGTGTGGGAACTGCTAAATCCAACCAAATTTCGGACAAGTACTTTTAATTCCCTTCTTCAAACACTAAATCCTGAATTTCCTGGACTCTTGACTTCATTTTTCCCACAATGAATTGTCATCTTCTCAGCCACTTCATTAAAAATACAGTCATGAAGTGCACAGACAAGTGTAAACACAGGCACAGAATCTGGTCTCTCTACCTTTATTCTCAGCCTGCCGTTGTCCTCCTCTGGCTTTATAAATTTTATTTGCTGCCAAATTCAGTGCAGGACAGGGCGTTCACTGCATTTGGACTTTTACGTGCCTCACTGAAAATGTATACCTCATCAGAAACCCTGCTTCATTTCCATCCCTAGTCTTTTTAATGCTCAAACACTCCATGCTTTAATTACCACTATTAACACTCTGATGTGGTAAGCAGATACAATTATTCCTGTTCTACAGACAAAAAATTAAAGCATTATATTCCCAGGAACTGTTGCCCACTAGAATCTATTTATTTTATTTACTCTGCTCCTATATACAACTGTGCATGTTGTACCTGTCCCAGAAAAAATGGTGAAGGAGCTCTACAGGTCCAGAAATAAGTTCTCCTGTCCTGATCAAGAGACAAATCCCTCAAGTACACCAGTGTGACTTCTGCAGTTAACCACACTTAGATCTTTTTTGTTTAAGGGAAGAGATGAAGGAGAAGGAAGATGAGAGTGATTAGTATAATCTACAAACAGTACAAGCCACATATTCACACTAGATATGTATTATTAGTACCTACAGCATTAGACACTATATTCAAAACATATATAAATGGAAGTAATCTATATGGCTATGTATGTATATATACATCACCTCTCTAATACAATTGATTCTACATTTATTTTAATTTCTGTTAAATTAACTGACCATACCGAGTAGCTCTGTACACCATGATCACTTCTCACATGTTGTACTTGTCCCCAGTCCCATCTCAGGACCTTCTGTTTCCTGATGCTGAAGGTCTAGTCTCCAGAAACTCCAGAGTATTTGAAATCTGCCAGTGTGCTGTCATAAACATTGTATGTTGCTCTCATTAAAAAAAACCCCTATGCAAATCTTGCCAAGAGACAAGACTTGGAAATAGTGCAGTGTATTATGCTCGGCAGAGAGATGTTTTTGTTGGCTATTAAAGCTCAGCAGAGACTTTCTGGCTGTTAGTTCTCCAACAATTTCATCGGATTTAGCTTATTCTTTCCTACACAGTTCTCAGGCTTATTGTAATTCCTACAAAGTGATTGAGAATAATCAATCCCTATGCTTCAAGGGATACACAGAACTACAGTGGTGCCAGAAAACCAGAAAGACAACAGTATTCTCCATGACTCCATCATACTGATCAATGATCTGACATTTCTCAAAATTACAAGTTCATTTGTATGATTTTCATTTTCTCTTATTGCCTCTCTTTTTCCCTCCAGACTTCATGTAACCTAAACAGAAGCACCCACAACCACAAACTACCCAGTATCACAAAACCTACTAATCAAGAATGTTATCAGCCACTTCAGAAAGCCACGGGTCTGTGAGTCAGGACATTCCTGTTGTGTCTAGTGGGAGACACACAAGGCATCACAACTTCTCCTTCAAGTTTCAAAAGCAGTTCTTCCTAGATAACATTAGCTCAGCCTGCTCCCTGGATGATTTTATCCCTATTGAGATATCCTTTCCATACTACCAATGCGGAAAACACCAGCCAAACTGAGTGCTCTCTCCAGGACTACAAAACCCTATGCCCAGCTTAGAAGTTCAATCTAGGTGTCATGAATCCCAACCCAATGGTTGAGCAACATCTCCTGTTTAAAGAGAATGATTTATTTAAAACAAAACCAAAACCACTGAAAGAAAAAAGAAAAAGAAAAAAAAAAAAAAAGACAGACTTTGAAGGGTACCAAGAAGCTCTTATCAAAGGAAATTAACTTACCCTGTTCCCTCATAGCTTATCTCCTTATGTTTTCTCACTCCAAGTCTCATATAATGGAAAATGCCCTTACACAGTTCCTGTGGATGTCACAGCCTTTTCACCAGAGCTGGTTTTTGAGTGACAGCAGATGAACTAAGAGATCACAGGAGCAAAATTACAAGCAGACTCTCCTCACTACTTCAGCAAACAATTTCCCCCACCTCCTAGTTCTAGGTTGACACTCCTGATTGCTGTAATTCTTCTCATTTACAGTTTCCAGTGGTGATTCCTCCAGAACTTCTTCCCTATGGAATTATTGCATCAGTGTCATGTCTCTGTCTTGCAGCAGAAACAAACGTACAATAACCTCATCAGAGTTTGTGCACAGCAATTATTTTCAAGTGCTTAGAACAAGTATTATGCCATGTCTCCTGTGCTCCAGAAAAATGAAACTTTATAGTCATATAAAGTGTAGCCACGCAAACATTCCTTTCTTGTGCATTTCTAATTGCACCTTAATGATATCATTTTACATGCATTTATGTACCTTTCATCCTAGGGTATCCCAGAGCATTTTGTGAAGTGTCACATGGTTTTAAAAGGAGGCCTATATTAACACAGAACTGGTAATACCCAGGCATCTCTAGAATCCAGTGCAGCAGCCTGTAGATAAGTTCATTATGAGTGAGATTTGGGCCAACAGCAGAACACTGAATCCCTGTAGTCAGATAAAGACCTTCCCTTCCCCTTCAGACATCATTTGAAATTCTTGCATAGCCATTTCATTTGATGATCTCAATGTTTTAAAAACATTAATTAAATTGTACAGTATTCTAATTAGGTGAGGCATAAATGAAGATCTAAAACCTGCAACAGGAAGTGCTTAAGGGAAAAAGCGTAAGAACCAAGGAAAACACTCAGCAATCCTAGATTCTCTCCCACATTGCAGCAAAACGGTGGTTTAGCTGGAGACTACCCCCAGATCAGTGTTTAACAGCTACCAATGCACCTATTCTCTGTATTTTTACTTTTTTTCTAACTCCTTTTGGAATATGTCCTTCCTTTTTATCACTTTACACTCTGAAGCAGTGAGCTCTATCCTGTATTCCAGTGCTATATGAAGAAACACTTCCAGAACAGCTTTTGTTTTTTCTTTTAAGCCTGCTGATTTGATCAGGTGGAGGCCAGCATTCTTATATCCTCAGGAAAAAAAGAAAAAAAATTATCTACATGCTTCTTCTGCACAAAGATTCTATATTTTATCATGTCTCTCAACATCACTTAGTTTTACAGGTAAACAAACATAGGAGCTAATTTTTTTCCAACAAAGTAATGTAAAACAAGACTTCACATCTGCAAGAATACAAGCTGTTTATTTTTAGATGCCTAATTTTAGGCAGCTCATTTTAAAAATTCCACCCATACAGATGCCAAGTTATTTTCCCTAGGTCACACACTGAGCTAGTGACAGCCCTGATGAAAAAGCCCAGGCATCCTTGTCCTTACAATCACTATCAGAAGGCAATAGGAAGGGGTAAATTTCATGATCCCCCAACATATCCATGCAGGAAGGAAGGAGGCTGAGTCAATTCTACTGGGATTTCAATCTACGCTTCTAAGAAATACAGATATTCCAGTTGTTATACACTGAGCTTTAAATAGTTTCAGGACTGAAAGGGCAGTCTCCAATTACATTTCATTTAAAGATTTGCTTAATTTTGGTTTTCCTCAAGCTAAGCTAAGGTACAAGAACATGTAACCTCCTTCTGCTTTTCCACACTCGAAGGTAGCTTGGAAACTTGTTGATACTGATTTCTTTCCCCTGACCTGGCTTTTAATTCAGGAGTCAGGCAACGGATCATAAGTGGATAACATGAAGATAAAATATTTGGCAGACACTTGACTGTCATATGCTTTCTGTTGCCAAGAAACAAAATAGGACCTATTAGAATTATCTCATTATTTAATTTTCCCATAATTTTATTTTTTATTGGCATCCTATTGGTTAAGCAAATATTTTTTTCTTTCAGAAGGAACGTGTGTTAAGCTTAAAGATGGATTTTTACTACATTCAGAGGCTGCCATTGAACAGACCTTTATAGTAAATAACTTTGGGCCAGACCCTCAGCTAGTTATGGTTGATTTGGCTCCCTGGTACTAAAAAACTCCTTTCTTTTTCAAAAAGATTAGGCTAGTGGAGGGATCAGTTTACACCAACTGACAATGTGAATCCTAATAATTTGCCATCTCTTTTCCTTCAGCTTTGGGGAGTTACTGAACGATTTACTACAGGATTGAAATCATGATCTGTTGTTTCAGTCATTGACTTTAAAAAGTTGACTATAGAGTTTTTTGAATTCTCCTAATTTTGATACAAGTTAGTTGCAACTGTGATCCACTTGCCAAACAATTCTCCAGGAAAAGAAAAATAATTACAGTCAGTGGCAGAATAATGTTTACATCCTTAATGTTCTTTTCAATAAGGATTCAACCTTTAAAGTCAGCTAAAACCTAAATGAAAGACTTGGCTGAAGGATTCCTTCACATCGAGTAATAGCTGTAATGACTGTCAGGCAACAAAAAATTGGTCTCTACTACAATAAAATAAAGCCTGGGCCTGCAAGCACTGTACATGAAAAAATGCTTACTGATGTTCACACAGGTATTTTGGACATGTTTGCTACAGCAAGTTAAACCAGACCAGAAATGCTGAAGGCTACTTTCAGTGTACACCACTGCAAGCACAACAGCATATTTTTGAAAATGAAGAGTTCAAACAATGCCTGAATTTTTCCCATCCACCTCTTTTCTTTAATGTCAGTAAAAACTTTTTCTTATGCTCTTAATACTGTTCAGAGTGAGGCAGGGTTCTGTTTATGCTCTGCAAAGAGATACAGAAAAAACAGGGAAGTAAGCCCAATTTTCTCTCTAAATCCTGCATGAAAATGTAGAGGTTGCTAGCCCACAGCATAAACAGCGATAGGCAGGAGTCAATATTGCAAATGTTCTTCTTCAGCCGTAACAAAAGAGGCATTATCTGTGTCAGGATTTTTAGTACAATACATCGCACACAACTGTCAGCTCAGGAACTCCTCAGGCTGTGACATAATACACCAGGACATGAGCAATGCTCAGTACTATGGGTTCCTGAGACTGTGCCCATTCGTTCTCAGCAGTTCGCTTCCCACATGACATGGTGGGAGTCTTGAAAATGGAAGTTTATTTAACTGAACAGTGTCTTTGTGATATTTCATCCTTTGCAAGAATGAAAAGAATATCCTAGTGCAATCTGTGAAGAGTTCACTGTTCTTTTGTATAAGAAATTTAGGTGTGGGACTGAGCAGGAAAGTATCATACTCAGATGGAAGGAACGGACTCAACTTTCCAGTGTATCACGTCCAGCTGTCAGCAATCACAGGCTGTAACACCACACAGCTCCTTACAAAACCTGCTCAAGTTCCAGCTTAACTCCATCAGGTTCTGTAAGAAGTTGTGCAGTGAGGTGGGGGCTGGTCTCTTCTCCCAAGTAACAAACAATAGGACAAGAGGAAATGGCCTCAAGTTGTTCCAGGAAGGCTTCAGCTGGATATTGGGAAAAAAATTCCCCAGCGACAGGGTTGTCAGACTGCCCTGCTGGAACAGGCTGCCCAGGGAAGGGGTGCAGTCACCAACCCCGCTGTATTGAACAGACCTGTAGATGTGGCACCTGGGGACATGGCTTAGTGGTGGATGTGCAGTGCTGTGTTAACGGTTGGACTCGATCTTAAATGTCCTTTCCAACCTAAATGATTCCATGTAACATTTAGAACTTCCATGGGAAAGCTGTTGCAAGGATTAACTTTCTTCTAGCTCCTAAGCTAAATTTATTAATGGGATGTTCATAAACTTTTTTTCTTGTGATGACTTTGTCCCTTATTAAAATGGTTGTTCTCCCTTCACAAGTGTCATATACTTTTGGATGTATGTCCTGACAGGTACATTTTCTCTCTGGCTGGGCTGAGGCAACACATCCTTGTTCAGGGACTTGCCCACCACCATCCTGTCATCAGACAAGGCATCAATATTCTTCTCTACAGTCATTCACACCCCAGTAAATTCCTACTGTACAGCAAAAATCCTATTTAGTCCCCAAGGAAACAAATGTCTCCTCCTTGATAAAACTGAGTTTCGGCCTATTTCTACAACCTGCCCTAAGCCCCTCTGTACAATATACTAATCCCCCTTGACACTCAATACACCTCCCAGTGTGGGTCACCCGTACACTTCACTAGCAGAGCCCTGTGTTTCTCTGCTCCACCCTACAACTCATGTATGAACGGCAATCTTTTCCACCTTAACTAGTCATTTCTTAAGAATAAAGATTCAAGGTTATGAATTTGTCCATATTTCACTTGTCCTGTTTTATATTACCACATTTTTTAAAAGATCCCTTATCAGTCACTTTCGCACTAAGGTGTTCTGGTGGCTCAAATTAGGACAGAAGCATTCTGTACCCAAAGTGTAAAAAAAAACCACCAAACCAACAGTAAAGTTCTGTCCTTAACATTTTCTTCAAATGACTGTTTAACTTAGCTGGCATCTTCATTTCCAGAATACTCAGAGCATTGTTTCAGGAGAAAACAAGAGGTGTAACCATTTTCATTTTTATTTCCATAATGCCTACAGGCCTCTACTGAGTGTAAGACACTACTGGGCTAAGATCTGTAGAAAACATAGCAACATTACTATGCCAATTAAAACAGGTGAGATAACCACTGGACAGAAGGCAGAATTAGGATATAGAAAATGGTAATTGATTCATCTAAATTTGCAGATCACAGATGAGTAACAAAGCCAGACAGAACCCAGAGATCTTAGAACACTCTAGTAGGAATCCACAAGACAGATTTTTCCATTTTGTTTGGTTTAAGTACAGAGGCACCTGATGGGAATATTAAATATGAGAACAAATGAACAACATACTGCAACTAAAAAAAGAAGTTGTCTCTTTAATAGCTTAGAATTGCTTAGATAAATCACAAATATATCTGAAGACCAAGGCTCAAAAATCTGCTGGAAGGGAAAAATCTGAAACAGTTAGAGGTTTTTACAGTCTTTTATTTGCTTCAAGTATAAAGCACAGTTGATAGATAAGAATATTGGAAGAATTCAAATGATGCCTTGTAATTTTTTTTTCTTTGCTGCAAGGCAATTTTTATAACAGCCTGCTGGACTATATTAAAAGTTCTTTCATTAAAATTTTATTATCACTGAATTTTCTACACAAGATATGACTCCAGACGAAGAATATTTCTTTCTTATCACTCTAATTAAAGCAAGGTGATACAGAAACCTAAACAAAAGAGTTTTTTTACAACCATAAATTCAACATCTGTCTCATCAATAGGCTCCGTGGAAATATCAGGATGATAACCACTAGTGAATCTGAGTAAATAATGTTGGGGGGGGTGTTTGTTTGTTTTGGTTGTTGTTGTTCTTATTTTGTTAGGGTAAGCAGAGAAAAATGAAAGTGTTATGGTAACAGACCCCAGGAGTACCTGCACTCAGTTTATTTAACAATTAAGCAGTAAAGTAAGTTAAACAGTCAGAAATACGCAGGATTAAAATTGATAGAGGTTGTTAAGTCAGAAGAAAGGAAGATTTGTTCTTAACTCACATCCACCTGCTTTTATACCTGCATGTTTTCTTAAGAAGTAGGCAGTGGCATTTTTTTCTACTTAAAATGCACAAGGGATGCCTCACAGAATCAGTGGTTCTATTTATTTATTTATCACCTCTGTTTCAAAGGACAGAAAATGAGAACAATGCCCATTGTTACCTGCCATATCTAAGCAGGAATTCCACATTGCTATTCCCAGCACTCAGTGTCCCATGCATTATAAACCACACAGTAGAAGCACAGAGTGCTCACCTCAGTGCAACTCCTTATTCCATTCTGCCCAATTTTTCTGCTAGAGCAAGCAGAAATCTGTCAAGGACTTACACATGGGACAAGAGACCAAAAATATTGAAACTCACATTGACTATCACTCATTTGTCAGGTCATTCACCATGAGGAGGAGACAGTTTAAAAGGAAGAGCACTGACAAGCAAGAGCAATGCTTGGGGGATGGAGAGGAAGATCATTGCTGACGTGAATGCTGGAACTTCTCTGATGTCAGATCCTACCTTATGGCCAGTGATTTCTTTTACAAGCAGCCCACTGATATCCTTACCATCACTTAAGATATGAGTAAGGATGAAAAGATTTCAGCCTAAAAAAAGTACAGCCTGTGCCCGCTGAGTGTAGACCGCAGTGTGCAGGTTGGATTGCTGAAGGGCAGGAGCCCCTACATTCAGCAGTCTACTGCCAGCAGAATCCCAGAGCCTTAAAAGAGAATCACAGAGTAAATCGAGCTGGAAGAGACCTCTGGAAATTTCTAGCTCAGCCTTCTGCCCCAAGCAGGGCTATTTTCAAAACTAGATCACGTTGCTCAGGGCCTTTTTCCATCAACATCTGAAAACCTCCAGAGTCTGCACAGCTTCTCTGGGTAATCTTACCAAGGGCTTGGACATATATCTTGTGAAAAAAGATTTCTTCTATTTAGTTGGAATTTCTCTTGGTGCACTTTGTGTCTGCTGCCTTCCGCCCTTCCACAATTGCGAGAAATATCTCCTGATTGAAATTTTGGAGATGGCCAAAAGCTGTGAAGCAAAGAACTTTATTACCAGCACGTGCTGGGTGCCTCAGCCTGGGGGAGGGTCTGAGCACACACGAGGGTTGGGGTTCACACCTTTTGTGGTCTCTGACATTTGCATGACCACTCCCTCTTGGAAGCCAACCCCTCTCAGGTCGGGCTTCACTCTCTTTCCTTAAAAGGTGAGAATTCGTGGATAATTGGATTATACTGGCTGCTGCACGCCCAGGGGAGACCCCTCCTCTTTGGGGATTGTGGCCATTCTTGGAGGCAAATCCTCCCAGAGCCACCCACATCGCTCCTTAGAAGGAAGAGATTTGGGTGCTGAACCCTCATTGGTCACTTTTGGGCGGGAAAAGCCATTATGGCTTTGCTGGAACTTTCCTTCCCTGAAAGGAAAGGGTATGAATGCCCAACTCCTATTGTCTGCCTTAGGTGGGAAAGGCTGTTATGCTGTGTTCAAATTCACCAAGTGTTCCAAGGCAAGCTTGGAAATTTAAAGCTTTAAACAACTGTGAATCCATATTCCATCCGCCAAGGTCCCTTGGCAATGGCCCAGACAGGCCCCTTTGCCCTACGTGCTTTCTGTCTCACCTGTTTTATAGCCCCAGCACCCCATAAACTCCCCACACACAAAATGACCCCTTGGTAGCCCACACACAAAACGGCCTGCAAATGCAAAATGGCTCCCAGGTGTCTTGTCTGTCCATCTTTCACCTGCTTGTAATAAAGCTGGTTTTTTATTCCTCACACTGTACACCAAGGAGAGCCAGAGAAGGGAGCCATGTAGAAAACACGGATCCACCCAGGTACTTGAAACCATCAATAGCACTTGCCCTTAGCATTCCCCTTCCCAGGCATATGCAAAGCCAGCTCCTTCATCTTTTCCATGTAGGTCCCAAGCTCCAGATCCCTAAGCAGCACTCTGCTGCAGTAGTTCATTTGTCAGTATGTCAATTTTTTTTGCACATAGGGGTGAGTGTAAAACTGGAAAAAAACTGGAAACCATCCCAGAGGGAGCCCTCAGTGCTGAACACAGGGGTACAATCACTTTCCTTGATCTCCCAGCTCCATTCTGACAAATCCTGTCCTGTTCTACTCTGCAGTAAGCTTTCAGTGTCACCAGGACACACTGCTGACTCACATTCAACCTGCCCATCAGGACCCGCTAGTCCTTTTCTGCTGCTCCCACTCTGCTCCGTTATCCCATCCAGTGTGCAGGACTGCCACTGTCTTTGCAAGTGTTGCACATTTCCTGCAGGCCCATTCTTCCAGATTAACAACTCCTGAACAGCAGCCCTGCTCTCCCTCCAGTGCAGTGACTGTTTCTCCCAACATG
Source organism: Acropternis orthonyx (assembly GCA_035583155.1). Taxonomy (NCBI): domain Eukaryota; kingdom Metazoa; phylum Chordata; class Aves; order Passeriformes; family Rhinocryptidae; genus Acropternis; species Acropternis orthonyx. Next base: position 28,451,101 of record JAWWEU010000160.1, read on the forward strand.
ATGTCGCACATGAACACACTAAAGGGACATTATGCCCCACCATCGATGTCACTGATGAAGATGTTGAATAGCAGCAGCTCCAGCATCAAGCCCTGAAGTACACTGCTTGTCACAGGCTGTCAGCTGGACTTCAGAACACTGACACTTTGAGCCTGAAGGTCGAGCCCTTTGTAGTCCACCCATCTGGTCCATAATTCCCATTTTGACTACAATTACACTATGTGAGATCAATTTCTTTGTGTACTGGCTGGGAGAATAGTGAGCACAATTCTTAAAGTTGTACCTCTGCTACACACCAAAGTCCAGACAGAACAGGTTAAAAGAGTGATCCCCACTGGGTGAAACTTAGAAGTTGTGTGTGCTAAGAAAAGTTGTTTCACCATTGCAGAATCCCAGGGTGTTCATATGCATGCATCCCAAATGGAAACAATCAACACTTGGGTCACTGAGGAATTCCCTCCTTTCCCTGTATTGCTAGCAACAACCTACTCCTCCTGTCCATCTTCTTCCTATCATATTTACTAAAGGGATACCAGCAAGGCCTTTTTAACACCTCGTTCTATTTTTATTAATTAATCTGCTCTCCTGCAAAGAACAGAAGCAGGTAAGATGTGATCTGTTGCTTCTGTTTAAAGAATGAGCTGTTACAGCCAGCCAGCCATTCCGGATGAATCAGAAAACAATTCTACCCTTCAGCCTCTGAGAACCCATGGAGTAATTTTATGAACAAAAATTAATACAAGCAAATGAAATTTAGCTGGCATTTAAGTGAGGGCTTAGTCAGCAGTTTATGCACGCTGGTGACACCCACACATTAATTCTACTACTTTTTACCATGAGTTTCACTTTCACTCCATGACAGATCAAAAGTGAAAAAAACCCCACCAACAAAGGGTTGGCCTTTTAGCAGGCTGTTTATGTGTGCTAAAGGGATCAGAAGCCTCACTCAAGGTCAGCTGTTCTGCCAAAGAAGGCAGTCCAAAACAAATTCCACCTGGAGTACATGTCTCCCATCAGCCATGTGAAAGGCTGGAAAACAAATACACCTACACTGGAAACACAAATCCTTTGTTCCACTCTGAGCATTTGTGCTTTATATGTAGACACCTTTACATGGATCACATATTCTTGGAAGCTCAGTTTCCAGATAACTTTATTAGAGTGTCACTAATTTTTCCAACTCAGAACTATTTTCAGCTTCAGATCAAATGCTATTTTTGATCTCAAACTCTGGCTTGCTGCTAGGCTTTCTTTTATGTACTTAAAAATGCATTCAGGATTGTTCACTCATGCTTTTGCAGTGCCAAGAAAATTATCTGGGTGGTGTCTGGACTAAATTTATGAGTACTATTCTTTTCCCATCAATAAAATACTAAAGTAAGAAGAAACTATGGTGTTATCCATCAAATAAAAAACCCAAACAACACCAAAAGCCTTAAATGGTGTATTGAGTCTTGGACTCCACATTTAAAAGATATCATTTGATATAAAAAAAGATACAAAACTTCACTTTCCTCATCTGCAGGCCACCCATACTCCAGTCCAAGAGGAACCAGAATTCCCTATAGAACAGTCTTTTAAAATCACCAACTCATCCGACCATACCAATTCCCCGCTCACTCCCTAGTCATGTCTCAGCAAACACAGGCATATTCTTCACTATGATCACAGATTAATTTGCAAAGCAAAAATTCCTGGGACTCTAGAATGAAAGTCCCATTTTCCAAAAAGTCACATTTAGTATATTCGAGAGTACAAGCAGCTGCCAAACAAAACAAATTAGCTGGGTCATCACAGAAAGTCATTCTTACTGTTCTTCAATTATAATCACACAATGAAAAAAAATAAAATTTAATCCTGTGAATAATGAGCAATACCTATGCCCCAGTATGCATTTTACACTGTCAGAAATTAAAACATTGTCCTTTATGCAGCTGATATCACTTTTCAGGAGAAAAAAAACCCAAAGTGTTTCTGCCCCATGGAAGTCTTTTAAAAAATAAAAAACTTCTAGCATATAATGCAGTTACAGCAGACGAAAAATCCTGCATCTCAATAAGGCACTGCTTTCTACTCAACTCTGCCATACCAGAACACATGATCCTTTCCAACACAAACACACACCCAAATCTGAAGGCATCTTCTCATAAATTTAAACACACATTATGAATAAAACTACCGTAAGGCAATCTGACAGAACATGAGTTGGAAATACCTTGGAAATACTTTAAATGGCTCCAGTGCCTTGGAGAGGTAATTAACTATCATGTCCTAGAACTAAATAATACAGAAGCTGAAATGCATATTTCAGACCTGCCTCTAGTGAACCACTTCTGCAGCTCAGGAGAAAGAAGTTCTATTTAAGGAAAAACCTACTTGTGGGGAAGATGGCTCTGAATCTTTCCTCAAATGAATTCTCACTTAAATGTCTTTCCTTGTGTAAGCCCCATTACACACTGGAGCAGAAAGGTCTCTGCAAACAAATACCCACAGACTCACAAACAAGCCTGCATTGTTGCCAGTCCAAGTGACCTCCAGGTTATGTCCCTGGCTGCCCCATCAGGGGACTATTAAAAACAGCGCTGTGTTCCCTGATGACGGTATCTGTTCCAGAACTGGGGACAAATGCCTCCACCTTTGAAACACAAAGGACCTGTCTGTCCTCAGAACAGTATGAGAATCACCTACAGAAGTCTCGACATGCTTTAGGAGAATTCTGGGAAGCAGCAGCATTATCCAGCCTGGCCCACTGCTGGCACGCAGCAGCAGCTGCTGACAGCCAGCCAGCACAGCCCGGGCACCGCAGGCACAAAAAACCCTAATTAGTGGGCAGCCACAGTCCACACTGACTCCAGCTCCTGGACAGTGTCCATTTAGAACTCCATGCACGGGCTCAGTCTTTAGCCCAGTGTAGCTATGGCTTCACAAGCAAGGCTTTAAGGTATCAGAGTACTTGATGACTTGGTGCTGCCTCTAACAATGGAGACCAGCTCTTTATTTGTGACCCTAATGCACCATATCATTGAAGCAGATCTCATTACTGTCATATTCCAAGGCAGTACTATTGTGGAAACAATCAATTCAATAGCAAGCGACTAAGACTCTTGGGAAGTCAATGTACTTAGCAACTGAGAAGACAGAACATAAAAAACCACCTCTACATATCTCTCAGAATTACCCCATAAAAGCAGAGGCCTTTTCTAGGCAGCTCTGAGTATCAGAGATCTCCTGTGATGCTGAATTAGTGACTGTGACCAGCACGAGCCTTTAAAAATGCCCTATGACAGGGCCCTGAATTTGAAGAGATGTTCAAACAAATCCTTCTTCAACCAGCAGAGAAAGAAGGCTGTCAGAATATTCTCAATTTTTCCATGTGGCAGAGTGGCACAGGCACAGCATAAGAGTGATATTCAAGCTGTAATTTAGAGAGCAAACATAACAAACAGCTCAGAGCAGTTCCCATGCATTCAGCCTTTCCTCCTTTTTCACAGCCTTCCTGAATTTACAAGGGAGACACAGCTTTTTAAAAACAATCTTGGCTGAGTCACTAATAAGAACAACAGCAACAAAAAAAAATTACACGCTGGGACTAACTGGCAAGATCTGGCAGTACAGAGAGCCCTGAAGGAACAGAGCCAGACAACTGGAGCTCACTGGCCAGGTGGTGCATTCGTTCCTTGGGGAACCTGGCATTAGTCTCACCCAGCAGCTGAACCACAGAATAATTCTGGCTTAAGTGTTGGAAAAAGTGTTTAAAGACTTGCTCTCTCAGCTGTGGGTGAGGGTGGCATGCATCAGAGCCAGGGTAAAGCAAATGTAAATTACTGCACTGGGAGTAGGAGGCAGGCAACATGTACCAGATTTAGAAGGAGTCCTTAGTCCCTGATGCAGGCTTGAGGCAATGGTTTCCCACAGAGAAGAGACGTGAACATTGAGGATGTGGCCAACTGGGATTACTGCAGTGGATCCCTCTTTACAATAATTACCTACTGTGGCAGTGACGATGCAGGCAGACAGATTTATGTTTGAATGCTTGCAGTCTTTACACACAGACTGTAATGGGTTTTCTGCCTGCAGACATTTCAGAAAATTAACTCAAATTAACTTTTGAAATGGATTACAGAAACTACTTCAGAGCCTTTTGTGGACACTCTCATTCATAAGTAAGAGTGACCTTCATCGATTTCAGTTAGCTCATTACAAGAACAAATTAAGATCAACCAGAGTCCCTTTAACTGAGAATTCACTTCTTTATTTAATTTGGATTAATTGTTCCTATGTCTCTCCATCAGCCTGTGTCAAACTACGAGGCTGGAGAACAAATGGAAAGAAACAAACACTCCTGCAATATCTTTCTGGTCACTACACTGTGGGCCCCCTGTAACAAACATGTTCTTGCAGGAGGCTGTTACATTCTTTATTCTACCACCAAGGTAACCAAGTCCGTAGAACTCACTGTTTTGGACAAAGGGAAAATATCCTAATAATATCTGAAAGCAATTCATTGCCACTGAGTTGCCTGGACACACCGCTTCCATTGTTCCATACATATGTTTTAGCCTCTTCTCTAGGGCTCTGACATCCATGAAAGTTCTGAACCCTTATAACTCCACCCAAAGGTCTCAGGCCAATGACAGGAGCAGCGAACAACTGCTGAACCTGTCATATCTAAAATCCTTCTGTCATCCCACCTCACTATTCCCTAAATCACACTACCAGAGCTGGTTTTTTATCGGCGACTACACTGATGCATGTGGGACAGCATACTCAAGTATCGTCCACAGCATTACAGAAAACTGGGAACTACGTAGTATTTCCCACAAATACTTGGCAACAAAAGCCTTATATAATCCAGAAAAGCAATCCTTGCAATAGCTGGGTGCAGCCTTTCTCCCAGCCCCCTGAAAAAGTTAGGTTCTGGCTGGAGGTCAGTGAGGGACAAGGAACCCAGGGTGTCAGGAGTGACTTCACTTCAGAAAAAGCAGCAAAGCCAGTGACACATCTGTCGGGCCTCACTCCAAAGGCAATCGCAGCGGAATGCTGTGGATGATGCCAGCTGTGATTTGAGCTGCACTCGACAGCCCTCAGCTTCTCCTCAAGTGCAGACTATATACAGAGACTACTGAAGGAGCTCAAAGCAATGAACCAAAACAGCCTGCATTTTACAGAAGTCTTCAGAGCTGGAAATAGGCTCAGGGACATGGTAGCAGTCACTGAGCACTGAGGCTTTTCCTTATAACCAGCCGTGCCAGCTGCCTCACCTGGGGACAGGAATAACCTGTTTTCACAAATTTACTGCTCTTCCCCCTAAACCTTTAATGAAGTTTTTATGAACCATTTCCTTCAAACACCCTTTCAAAAGTTGACAATGCAAGGAAGTTACATTTGCAGAGTGGAACAAAGTCAAGCAGACAGATGGGAGGCAAAACAAGCTGAGAAGAAACTCATGCTGCTTGCCAAACATCTTCCTAATATTTTCCACAACAAGCTGCAAGCAGTATTTGACACTTTCTCAAATACTACATCTTCTCTAGGATCACGATTTTTAAGTCACCTTCTACTCTCTTACAGCATTATTAAAAGAACAGGATTAGTCAGATAACCTTTTTGCCTAATTGGAAGAGAAGCTTTCTCATACATGCTAAAAATCTGTATTTATCCTTTATGCATCTACAGAGCAGTGAGCACTGGCGGAACTGAGCAGCATTCCACTGAGCCAAGCCGTGTGGCATTGACTACCTAAAGAAAATAAGCATGGTGGTAGTGTGTTAACTGAAGGCTTCACCCCTGACTTTGAAATTCAGATGAGTGTAAACCTTTGGGACTCCAGAGACTGAGTTGTACTGTCAGTGCAACCTGAAACAGTATAAGCCCAGGAGAGTTTGTCCTTGTGTTGCCACCTATTTAAATTGCTCTGGGTTTGCAATATGCATGGCTGTGGAGTGTCAGTGAGGGGGTCACTGTGATTCTCTCGCTGTGTCTTTAGCATTACTCACTGTGTGTTGTTGTGGAAGTGCCAACATTTCCAGTACAGAAGGCAGCAGGACTGAAGCAGGGAAGAGCAAGAAGGAAGCGGTAATGAAAAGCCTGCAATGGCACCCAAGATGTCTGAGCTCAAATCCCACCTAATGCGAGAATTCTTAAGGAATCTTGGGCACATTGTGTCTCTCCCTCATACAACATTAAAATGGATGTGTTCTGGAAAACAATGTCTGTTTTTACTTCCCTTAGGTCTAACACTGACAAAGCTGTATAAATTCTTAAAGAGTGCTTTGTCTTCTTTAATTGTAGGTTTCCTGAATGTTCTTATGTAACGCTCATGCAGGAGATGAAAGAGGAACAGACCAGACTTTATGCTGCCTTACAGAATGTGTGCCAGTCATGCACACTGTCCCCTCAATTACATATGTAGCACTATTTTTCCCAAAGAACTTTACAACCTTTAGTGGACAATGAAGTAGGCTGATATGAAGTCCTGATACACAGAACTCTCATTTTGGTGAGCAGGAGGGGTCTCAAATGCAGAGAACCTGCTGGATGGGACTTGCAGATGCAGCAGCAGGAGAGTATTGTTTGAGGGTAAATCTGAGAGCACAGCAGATTGTCTGTAGCCTATGAACTTCACATTGTGATTCAAAGAATTACTTTTGATCATGAACAACCTTTTCTCTTTGTTTTACTGTCCGTTCACATTTTGTAATAGAATGAAAAGAGGTCAAATATTGACTTTCAGAAATATGTGTGTACTCCTGTCCTCTTCAAGACAAAAAAGAGCCCTTAAGACAAACCGGGGAGGAAAAGCACAGATGGAGAGAGGCAAGAACAAAGGTGACCTATCACTTTGCTGAGTGTCCTGCTCACAAGTCCATAGCCTAATGAGGACAAGTTCAAGGAAGGCAGTTTTGTGTGGGATGATTTGTACTTGTAAAATTGTAACAAAACAACAGGAAACAAACTGACAAATGCAATAACTGTATAAGCAAAGTGTAATGCTTAATACCAGAAGCTATTACATGGGATACAACAACTTCTTGCAACACTGAGTCAAGAAGGGGAAAGTACCATAATGAAATAATCAGAGCCTATTATCTGTATAAAGTAAACTACTCAGTGATACATCTAAAAATATAGCGAGCAGTTAAATGTGGATTAGGAAAACAAACAGTAACTACAACATTAAAATTTGATCTGGGATCTCTGAAATGGCTTCAGGAACTTCAGTGCAGTCAGAATCTTGATAGCACAGGGTATCAAACAGCACCTTCCCAAGGAGCTCACTGATACGCTGCGATGCCATCTCAGCCCTGACACAGGGATAAGACTGCAAACTGCAGCAGGCCAGGCAGCCATCATATCCTCCTCCTTGCTAAAGCTTGAGGTTCAGTCAAGCCTGACACTGCCTTACATTACAAAAGTTGCATGAGAAGTGATGTAGTGATGACAACTATGATAGAAGAGATTCACAGAGAACGCAAGACAAATACATTTAAAAATAATTAAAGTAAAATTGACAAATATCCAACATCAATATCATTGTCAGGCCAAGTATCAATCATATTCCTTCCTCACAGCAGTTTCCTGATGAGAGCTAAAACCAAAAAGCTCAAAGTAATATATTCTATGTAGTGGAGTAAATTTTATGTCTTCCTTCCCCTATCACATCTGTTTATTACTCTAGTGTGTGTTTCCAGCTTTGACAAAGGGCAGGCAAACACTTGTTACAAGTGCTGCTTCCAGACTGACTGGCTTTGGTACGCCCGTACTTTACAATAACCTTCTCCTCTTGAATAGACTAAACAAGGAAGTAAAGAAGCAACCCTGGAGAAACTAAAATGCTATTTGTCATGATGGGGCCTCAAGAGAAAATGGTAAGTTTTCTTTTCTTCCACTCAGTTGCATCAGTAATTTGCTAGAAGTCTCAAACTCTGAAAGCTCTTCCAAGCACTGCTGCTGTTACCAGTTTCTAATTCAATCTCATTTGTACTTATCACATTTACTGGCAAAAACGGAGACTATCAGGTATACTGGCATTAAGGAAAGTATATATGTTGTAGATCCTACTTTCACCTTATCAGTATTCAGCAAGTGTTCAGGTAAGGCTGATAAGCAACCCTGCCCATGAGTACAGATTCATCTTAGAATATTTCTGAGAGACTGTTTCAGTTGACTAGGAATTATTCATTTAGAAGAAAAGGTTGACAGATCCAGATACACATTGCATATTTCTTTAAAGCATTTGGTTTAAATTATTTTCTTTCTGTAAATGAATGTTTATATAGGACTGGATGAGAAGTCTGCCTAGAAAGCAAACCAAATATAACACCATATTTGTATTTCTGAGGCTGTCCCTGATACTATTTAAAACAGGCAATGCAATGTGGTAAAGGAACAAGACAGAGATGCCAACAGAACTGAAAACCAGAATTGCCAGGCAAATTACTCAATCTCTTGCTTTACCTAATTAAAGACAGTCTGTTTGTCACTTCTCAAAAATCAAATTCTAACTATCTGAAATAGGCACCCAAAAATTATGGCTTACAAATTTAGTAGGTATCCTAAAAAATATCAGACAAGTGTTTTTAAAAGTTTTTCTGAGGGACAGAAAAGACCCACCCTCACCATTCCATTCCAGTTGAATAAAAATTCAGGGCAAAACCCTCACATATGGTCAGAAATATAATCTGCCAGTATTTACGTAAACTCTTTAGTACTTCAACTTTTTCATTTGTAAAATACCACTCTTTTCTCTACTCCCTTACAACATCATATAGCACTGTGACTGCAGAATCCAACTACCAGACTACCCAAATTTGTTCAAACCAGCTTTCAGTAGTAAAATCTAAATCCTGCAAAAGACCCTTAAATCTTTGGAGAAAACAGAAAGAGGTTTATATATATTTTCCCAGCCCTATGCTGTACTCTTATACACATATTAGAGACACACACTTGATAGCAGCTATATGCTTCACTAGCAACAGATTAAAGCAAGTTATACTTCTTCTAATTAAAAGACACCAATTATTCGAATTTTTAAATGAGAGAGAAGTCAGTCATCAACAATGGCAAGTCAGTTGTTTCCAATTGAAGAAAAATGATCCTGACAACTGCCTAATCCTCCTCCCTGTCACAGGCATTCTGAGAACTCGGGGGGGGGGGCAACAGCAAGGGAATTCTAACAGCAGAGAGTAAAGTCTTATAAATCTGGCATTAAACTTGTACATCTTCAATCATCAGGTGAATTTCCCAGACAAGATAAAATAACATGAGGCACTACAGACACAAAGCCCAATAAGCAATATCTGCCTCATTTAACCAGACAGCCCAGAGGCCGGGGAATACTCCAAAGTCCTTCTGGTTTTCCATTCCTTAGCTGACCCCATCAATTTGCCTATGTATGTCCTGTTTCTCCTATAAGAATTGTAACTTTTTACCTTGGCTTCTTCTGTGACTTTTGTAAAACAGAATTATATAGCAAAACATTAATGTCCACTCTTTCTGTCTGTTTTTTTATATTGCAGTAACATCTTATAGCTTTCAAAGCAAAAAGACAATTATTAAACACACAATTTTCGTAACTCCAGGATCTTGAACTTTCAAAATAGAAAAAAAAAAACCCCTCACTGCAATTACAGTTTAAAAAATACTGCCAGAAGATTACTCTCTTTTAAAAGAGAAAATGGGATTTTTTTTTTTGTCCTAAGTTGTGTACAGCTATGGAGTTCATGCTGTAAAGAATCCAGAAAAGTTTAAGCCTCTTTAATTTATGCCTTCAGAAGTCAAAAATAAAGAGGGCATTAGCTATACAAGGTTTAAAAAATCAAAAATAAAAAACTTCAAAAAGATAAAATATCTTCCTAATATCAGTCTCATCTGTAACCTAACCATGCAGCTTCTGCACAGTTTGCCTTTTGCCAAATCCCTTTTATAATTGGTAAAGAAAATGCTATTCATTTGCACACAGCTGCAAAAATAAAGAAGGTAAGCTTCTTACTCTCATTTGAATAAGGAATAAAACACAATGGTTTAAGAAATCAGAATCTCAGTATTTTTAACAACTGTAAGAGATATTATTGATTACTTAATGTACTATGCTTTAGGGAACAACTATCCAGGACATCAAGGTAGATAACTGCAGCTACTTGGAATAGGGTATGTCATGGTCCCGGCTCCCATGCAGCTTTTACTCTGCTGCAAAGTTAGAAACAGACTGCAAAGAGAAGAAAGATACAAATGGCAGATGGAATGTTTAACTCGAATCCCAGAGAGCATTACAAACTTCAGTAATTATTTGTAAACTGTCCCAAATCTTACAAATATTTTGCTAGCAGTGAAGTCATCTTCTGGCATTATCTGCCACTACAGGAAGCTATCCCTGGGCTAGAACAGTATGGCTAACTAACACAAAATTTATATATAAGGAGATAAAACAAACAAAAAAAAAATCAACCAGAGCACTGGACAGCATTTAGGGAAGAGGACTGAAGAGAAGAGAACACATAAATTGTTCTGCATCAGAAGTAGTTCAGAAAAAAACAATCTTCTCCCTTCTATCAAACAAAAGTCAATAGGAGGTCATGGAAAATATGTGCTTGGTTTACATGTCCGTAATCTGAGGCCCCTTAGATAAATAGCAATATAGAGTAGTAATACAGGAATAATAGTAATAATTAAATTATAATAATTAAAATTACTTCCAAAATCAACAGTAAGTCAACATTTCCAAGCCTCTTCATTTCACTTCTAGTATTAGCAACATCGATTATTTGACACAGGATGCAAACGTTATCTTATGTACAGAGCAGTAGCTAAAGAAAGTTTCCAAAATTAAGTTTCACACAACAGAATTACATGAAAATTTAATCTACAGAAGAACATATAAGTAAACAAAATATACTTTGTGTTTTCCTCATCACAGTTACAACTTCCTCATGAGGGGAAGAGGGGCAGGCACTGATCTCTGCTCTGTGGTGACCCATGACCGGACCCAAAGGAATGGCCTGAAGTTGTCTCAGGGGAGGTTTAGGTTGGATGTTAGAAAGAGGTTCTTCCCCCAGAGGGTGGTTGGGCACTGAACAGGCTCCCCAGGGCAGTGGGCACAGCACCAACCCTGAGAGAGCTCAAGAAGCATTTGGACAATACTCTCAGGCACAGGGTGTGACTCTTGGGGATGGTCCTGTGCAGGGCCAGGAGCTGGACTCGATCATCCTTGTGAGTCCCTTCCAACACAGTATATTCTGTAATTCTGTGCTCACAGTTGATCTTCTTTTAAATGCTACTAAAAGAATGAAGGCACCAGTGCTTCAAAGAACCAGCAACTACCCAAGGTGGGCTTACTGAGCATCTTAATCCTTGAAGGTACAAGGTAAAGGTCTCCTGTAGCTCAGAATGCACTTTCTCCAAAAGGAGACATTGGAGGGGACTGAAGAATTCACCGACTACCAAGACACACTTCACACTGCCCACAAGTGCCCTCTGCATCCCGTGTCTGTGCAGTTTCCATGCCATCCCTCTGACAGCCCCTGCACAAACAGGCACCCTTGGCAGTGGGCAGGGCTGTACAACAGCATGCCACTGCACGTTCTGCCACTCAGGTCCTGGTGTAAGGGATGCCACGTTCATGTCCCCACGTGCACACATGTCCACAACATGTCTGTGCTCTGCAAACAGAACTATCCTTTCCACGGGCAAAGGTGAATGCACTTGGAAAGTGGGAATAAGATTAATGGTGCTGTTCCTTCAGAATACCCAAAACTGCTGACACAGCAATGTATTCTATAGGTGACTAGCATGGTTGCCATCTTCTGCTTTTACTGTATGCAAAAGGTACTTTTTGCCAAGATGTCTACAAAATACAGATTATTTTAGGGAATTTAGAGGGCTGGAAGCTGAGAAAATTAAGGACACCTACCAGTAAACTGGATTTGTGATCAGAGAAGTATAACACGTACTAAAAGATGCATCATAACACAAAAATTGTGAAAGAGTAGCATTTACAAAATACACACACGAATTTGATCTTGATGGAACAATCACAGAAGAAAAACAGTATTCTAAAAATGTAAATATAGCCTCTCTGGATTTTAAAATAAGTTCTTACAATGAAAAGCAAAGCTCTGACTTTGAAAAAAAAAGCAAACGAGATACAGAATTTTTCAGACAAAAAAAATCTCAGTGATATTAATACTCCAGTGATAATGCTTCCATTTTTTAGAAGGACACTGAAAGTGCTTCTGCAGAAAAGCCAACTCCTAGGACAGCACTCTTTGTAATGCAGACAGTTACACAGTCCTCAGGGTTCCACAAGGAAAGCTGATATGAAGGCTACCCAAGGGGAGAAGATGGACTGGCAATCTGCAGGAAAAGTACTGGCCCCATCAACTGCATCTCTGGGCATTTCATTCAGAAAGAAATGCAGCTCAAGTTTGGACAGTCCGAGAAGAGGAGATGCTGTGCCCAAGGCTGGTCATGGTACAGGCATTTAAAACCTGTTTGCCAACACATGCTCTTTTAACCTAAAAAAATAAAAAAGCAATACCACATTATAGGTAGAGCACCTTCCCTTACCTTTCTCAGTCTTGCAATGCTCTTAAGACAGTGTGTAAGTATAACCCTCTCACATTATACCCAGTACATCAGAGCCAAAAATTTTCTAATTTCACTAAAACTAGGCATTTGGTTAGATTAATCTCACAGACTCAATTTCTTTAGTCATTTCATTAATTTGTTGATTTCATCAAGTCTGTTGCAAGGAGTTTCAAAGTCTAACCAAGCACTCTCATTTTCCCCTCTACAGGTTTCCCATGATTTGTATTTAACTGAGTTCCACGATATTTTTAAGAGGAAAAAAAGAGATGGTCTTTATCTATTTCTTCTACACCGTTCATAATTTTAGCAACTGATATGACACAGCAAGAGGATGAAGAATGATGCCTAAAGATGATAATCCCAGGGGGGTTTAATCCTTCATCATGGATTTCCACCAGAGATCACATTAGTCTCGCTTTTCTGAACTCTCTAGTTTAAGACAAAGTAATCGGAACTGCCAAATATTCCAGGAAATCGTGTACTACTGATTAATAGAAATGAGCAATTCTTTTTATATGCCACATTCCCTACTCCCTTTCACTTGCCTCTTCAGTCCTGGTAAGCAGCCTAAGAAGAGCTTGCAAGATATTAATCTGAACACAGAGCATTCAAGTCATGATGAATATTTAGGAGAAAAAAAGAAACATAATTTCCAGCTTCTACTGTACCGCCTAGCCAATAGTAAAGTATTTCTAGTAACAGCTGCTAAGAACTTTGAAGAGTATTTTTAGGATGTAACCAAGCTCAGGGTATTTTTAATCTATGATTATACATTGTCTAAGTCAGATCAGCATCAGTTAGGAGGTTTAGCCAGACTCCGTTCTTGTTATTATAGCCTCATATAACCTGAGGCTGCTGCAAAACAAATCTTTATGAAGGGCTGCTTAAGAAAGTGTATCACAGAGAAAATTGAGCACTGCTATAATTTCTTGAGCAGGGAACATCTTCAGGGAAGTTTCATCTCTTTTAGACTCTGCAATAATAACTGAATAGTAACTCAGTAGTAACTGCAGATAGACAAACTGATGTTTTCCTAAGTTCCACAAACCCTAACACTGCTATTTTATTAGCCACACTGGAAAAATCCATTAGTTTCACAAGGCTATGTCAAATTTTCTCCAGTTCAGCATGAGATGAGAACGTGGCTGGTCTGATGAAAAATTCAGAAATCTGCAGCCCTGAGGAAGGGGCACTGGGCCTTTTCTCATTTGTGTATTTCCCCGCTCTTTCCAAACATCAAGCAGATGAGATGACAGGATAATATAGCCTCAATCTTTTGCTTGTATTGCCAGATTGTGCTAATGATTAAAGACAATTTTCCAATTATTTTTTCTTATCTTTAGGATTCTGAGAGAGCCTCTTATGGAAATGAAGAGGTAGGAGGTAACTATCTTTGTCAGAAAGGCAACCCAGCTTTGCACTGAGTAGTAAGGGTATCTTTTCCACCTCCACATTAATTACTTTTCACTTTGCGCAGTATTATGTAACATATTGCTGTGAAACTGTCTTGCAGTTTAAATTTCTCCACCCAAAACAGAGGGACCTGCTCCCTTACTGCCACTGAAATTGTGCACTGGCAGGAAAATAGAACAAATCAGCTGGAGGTTTCCAGACTGCACTGCTGAGAGGAACGAAAGAACAATTTACTGTTAAATGGCTGCATGGCAGAGCAAAGGGATACCATCCATGCCAGAGTGTTTAACCAAACCAAGAGATCCAAAAAAATACTGCTTGCTTCTCTCCTGTTAACACAGAACTGAGGGCACAGGAAAAAGCATCTCAGCAGGCCACCAGCTCACACTGACAACAGGAAAAGACATATAAGTGATTTTAACCAGCCCTCTCACACTCTTCTCCACCATAAGCAGTAGAAACAGGATGCACTTAGGTCCTAAAAAACTCTATTATTGTTATAAATTATTTATTGAAACTCTGTTTTTTCTCATTTGTTTGAAGATCAGCTGCTTTTATTACACCAAAGAATAGTAACAGGAAAAAGGAAATAGAACAAGGGAAAAAATACTACTACAGCAATCAAGAAGCAAGCACCCTGATGTTTTCCCCATCCTATTGCTTCAGGATGATATTATCTGTTATTTCTGAACTATTTCAGCAAAGGAAAGCCCAACTCAATGCGTAAAGAACAGAGAAGTCCAGCAAAATGTCAGTGTTTCATTTTCATTCCAGCTTCCTTACTCTCTTGCCTGGAAGCATGTGCAATTTCACAACGGAGGGAAAGGCTGAGGGTACCAGCCCAGCCCAGCCCAGCCAGGCAGACTGTTCACCCCTGACACTTCAGTGTTAACTGTGAAGAAACACAGATGCTGTAGAAAACTACTCCTACCCCAGGACACCAACCCTCTTTGGCAAGGGAAATGAAAAGTGAGTAAATTAATTGGGAGAGTCCAAGAAGGATCACAACACTGAAAAATACCTGAGATGTAGGTTCACCACTGAACTGAATTTATAAAACACTGTGCAGAGAACTGTAGAGTCTAAAGTTTCTCTTATATCTACTGTACTGTGAAATAAAATCAGCCTACTTGTAGAAGAACTGACTTGCCTGTTTCTTTTACAGGTGAAACCTGTAATTCCAGAATCATCAGCTGGAAGGATGGAGGCGCTCACATAGTGCAATTAAAATGTTATGATGTCTGCAGTCAAAAAAGACCAAAGCTTACCTGCTCCAGGGCTGGGCCAGTTGTAGACACAGCTCCAAAAGACTTCAGAAACTGAATCACAGGCAGTAAGTTCCACTGGACACAAGAATGTCTGACAGTGGCCATAACTCACTTTATCTTTCTGTCTTTCAAACCCATTTTATAGTTAGGAATGTAAAGCTATCAGGAGGTCTGGGATGGCTAATACCAGTTAAATCAGTACCTACAAACAAGCTGTCAGCAGAGACATTGATTTGTTACCAAGGGGTGCACTGATTGCACACAAGAACAGCATGAAAGCAAGGCGATTAAATGGAGTGAAAACACAACCACCACACTGCAACTATTTAGTGCCACAAGGCCAAATCTGGTGAACTAAAAGAACGACTTACAGACATCTAGAGATCCCAAAGCCTTGCAGATTGACACAGAGGTGGCTGAGATTCAATACAACATGCAAAAGCTACCTGCAGTGATGCGGGTGGGTTCCACTCAGGGTAACCAGAGAGAACCAGCAAAGATTGGTTAGAAAGTTTGGGACAACACTGAGAAGTCAGGATGTGCAGTCTTGTATCTACACAATCCCCTCACTTCAATTGTCATTAATACCCAGTGTTGAACACACAGGCAATGCAGGAAAAAACTAGAGCAGGATGCAGCTACAAAATGGGAAATTCCCACCAAACCAGGGAACATTAAAATCAGAACATGCACTCAAACCAGGAGAACTTGATGGTCCTTAGAACAATGAAGGGACTAGCATATAAAAGCCACAAACTAAAAAACCCCCACATTAATAATCTATTCACTGCCTGGAGCCCCCCTGGACCACCGGGGAGCGCTGAGCCTTCCACTTTCCCGTCCCCAGGCGCGGCTCCCGGGAAGCGCATCACATCCCGGGATGTGCGAGCGCGCGCGGCAGGGACACCGGGACCTTGGGAGGCGCCCGCTCCCGCCACCGGGGGGCACCCGAGCCCATGGAGGGACGGAATGGGGCTGGAGACACGGGCAGGGAGCTGGGGAAGGGCTGGAGACACCGGGAGGGAGCTGGGGAAGGGCTGGAGACACGGGTCCTGTGAGGAGCAGCTGAGGAAGCTGGGGTCAGGCTCTTCTCCCAAGTCATAAGCCACGGGACGAGAGGAAATGACCTCAAACTTTTACCATTGAAGTTTATATTGGATATTAGGATCAATTACATCACTGTAAGGGTTGTCAAGCATTGGAACAGGCAGCCCAGGGCGGTGGTGGTGTCACCATCCCTAAAGGGATTTGAAAGCCGTGTGGATGTGGCACTTGGGGACACGGTTTAGTGATGGGCTTGGCAGGGCTGTGTTAATGGTTGGACTCGATGAGCTCAGAGGATCATTCCCGACCTTCACGATTCTATGGTTCCATGAATGCTGGTGTGACTTTTGCCACAGGTCCAGCACCAGTTCTGCCTGAGGACACGGGGGCTGCTCTGCCAGGAGGTTTGTTCTGAAGTACCTTCCTCTACCCGTTCTGCCGGCGGCTCAGTCAGGACTTGAAAGACTCAATACTTACACTCAGACGGGACCTAAATTCGTGGCCACCATCTGAGGATGCCAAATGGCCTCCATACATCAGTTTCTACTTTCAGTTTTTGAGGAAAATATTGACCGATAGACTGACAGATACTGATGTTCTCATTGATTCTTACAGTTTTGCTAAAGATCAGTAGGAACATTAGAGCTAAAATCAGGCAAGGTGTAATTTTGTGTCAATGTTCTGATTTGAATAAACTAAAGAAGTTTCTTTAAAATGCTGTTTATACATGGATTCTCTATGTATCAAGCTGTAATGGCCAAAATTAAAAACATGCCAGACAGATACAAAGGTGTATCTCAGAACTCTCCTAGTGCAGCACACCACCAGCATGTACCTCTGATTAAAAGTGATCCCTGAAATATGCACATCTCCATTTATCTGCAACAAAGAACTGACTACTCTGCCATGCAAAGGGAATTTTATTAACTTGATTCAGAGTCTGTCACTCACTTTTCAACATCTTACATGTACCTATAATATATGTCATGGTTAATCCATTTGATGAACTGTGTTTATTTGTGCCTCTCTGATGAATTCTTGGCAATTTGCCTGCAAGTCCCCATCCACAACAACCTCGTGGAGTCCAAATTATTAAAAAAATTCTATATAGCTTGTTTCATTAATAAACAAGTAAATAAATAAAGGCTACAAACTGTTTCTGCTGTCTGTTTAAGTTAGCAAGTCCTCAGGCACTGATCTTTCACAGTCTGTAAATGGTGCTTGGCATAATGCCCATTATTCACCCCAGCTTTGCTGGGCTTTTCGGTGCAAATCTAGTAATATAAAGGCCTTTTTTAGAGCAAGATTCACTTTATCTACCAGGAGTTGCACAAAAGATAAGCATCTCCTCCATATTCAGTCATCAAGGCTTTCTCTCCAATTAACAATAAAAACTACCTATAAACATAAATTTATCAGCCTTGTCATGTATCTTTTGGGATTAATGACATTTTTTATTCCTCAGCAAGCATTCAGATCAGACACAATAAATGCCACTGGCAGTGTATTGGTATGAGTTTCCACATAGAAAAAGCTATTTCCCAAACAAAATACTTACCTTGGGTCAACTCAGCAAAACCAGTGTTAAAGGGAATCTCTACAGTTTTAAAAATGGGGGGAAACAGCCTCAACAGATTTAAATGATCTTAAGTAAGGTTTCCAAAAAAGTTTTTTCTTCCTCAAAAATGAAACCCTGGGGAACTACCCAGAAGGTATTATTCCTTCCCAATTTTCTCTAATGAATTCTGAAACCCACAAGGCAAACTTTTCATGGTAAGTATATTTCTGATAACCAAAATCCAGATCTTTTAAAAAGCCCATAATTATTTATTTCATGACTAAAACTATTTCTCCATTCAGCAACTGACATTTTCACACCTGAATGCGGGGAATCACAACGCACCACAAAGTAGCCTACAATAAAAGATTAAAACAAGGAGAAAAAAGGAAAAGTGTTTAATGTTCAATCCTCGCCATCAGACTACAGCAAGTGGAAAAAGCCCCCCAACTGTAGGAATTAAGGCAAAGGATTGGCAGCACACTTTTGGCCATGACTGATGGTTCCCACTCTGCTCAGCCAAGGACCACCACAGAGCACACCCAGATGGAGGCTTTTGAGGTGGTTTCACTGCTCCAAAGGAAGCATCTGCACAGCATTTTCACACTGTGTATATCTTCAGCCTCTTCACCTGCCAGGCAAGTGCTCTCTCACGGATCATTGTCAAAATCCCCATGACCCTATGAGTCAGGTTTACTTCAGGCATAAAGCACAATCTCACTGCATGTGACCTGAACTGGATGCAAACAAACAAACAAAAAAATACATAGTACCAACAAAATCACTGCCCTCAGAAATCAGATTAGTGTCAAAGAGGGGACAATGGCTTGGAAATATGTTTGGGTTGTTTTATAATCTCTTGACCTTGATCATGTCCATCTTAAACTGAAATTACTGTTTTGAAGGAAGGACACATGCAATTCAGCTGCAAATGGAGTTATCTCTGGATTACAAGAGGCTCACGAAATGCAGCACCAGCTGTCTCTTAACATCTTTTTGAAAGCCTGAACTTAATACAGATCTCCTACAAACATTAGTAGCTTTGCAACATCAGACACCAGGGCCCTTCTAGCAGACACCACAGCACATTACAAGCCAGGACGGTAGGTCACTTTTAGTTTTTCACTACAAAGGCAGGTAATCTGAACATGATTAAGTACATCTGGGGGAATACTCCAAGCATGGGGCACTGCAAGAGGTTTTCCCAGGTCAGACCAGGAAGGTCATTCCAGACTCCGGTGTGCTCCCAAGTACAGACAATGCAGACCTCTATTGTAGCCACAAGCCTGTCATGAAAAATCACTGGGAACAAACCAAATTCTGCAGTTCCCTATCAATAAAACACAGCCCTCCTCTCCTCACAAGAACTCCATGGAAATCAGTTAATTAACAAATGAGGAAGAACATAATTACAAGATTGTAGGGTATCTTTATCACTATGAATATGTCATCGTATTTATCACTGTTTCCTGTCACCACATACAAAGAACATATCTTTACTGCAGTTAGTTTAATTTACAAGCTCCAAAATAATTTTTCACCTCTATTGACATTTCTGGAAGTTATTTTTGCCTTAAAAAGTCACCATGAGGATCTGTGAGGCACATTACACAAAGAAGCTTGAGGCTTTTATCTGCCTAAACAAGCAACTAATGGTGTTAGAAAAGTGTCCTTTCTGCTCCCAAGCATGTTCAGAACCAAGTTTCACAAAGAAAAAGAGTAACCCAGTTCAGCAATGTAAATACATGTCACTTCACTAGCTTTCAAAGTTTAGCTGAAATAACAGTCAGATGCTACAGACTGCACTTCAGACAACAAAGTCCATAAATATTCCCTGTGATTAACAGGACCAGATAAAGAGACCATGTGCTGGTTTTGGCTGGGGTCTGGTTCTGACAGACAGATCATTGCAGAGGGGTGAACTGACAGAGGTCACTCCAAAGGCCACGATCTTATAGCTGAGGCTTTGCTGGGGAATCCTATGAGCTCCAGTTCAATGTCTGCATTGCTTCAAGCACCAGGTCAGCAAGAGGCACTAAGGAAAGGCTAATAACACTACAGTGAAAACAACATCACCAGAGTGTGCAAACTATTCCCAAAGCCATCCCAGAAATATTCCTTCCACATTTGTCTAAGGAAGTCACTCTGAGCATCTTCAATTTATTCCTGTCTCCTTCAACTGTGAAAGTGATTTTAAAAAGGTTATTAAGGCCAAATTAATTTAATTCACAAACCTTTTTTTCTTATAGCTGTACTGAGGAGACAAAGATGAGCTGCTTTTGTAGAGTCTGATGTGTTTAAGCACCACCACACCTCTGAAAACACAAACACAGGAGACCTGCACACTAGTCTGATTTCAGCTGCCCTCACAACTGTAACAGAGCCGAAAAGGACTTTTCAGTCATCAAAACGTTTCCATTTCTCTACAGCTGTTTATAATGAGAGAAAAGAAACACATCTTCTTTCTAATCTAGCCTGGGTGATTAATTAACCGATGCAACAGCAATGCTGCAGCTGCCTTTGCCAAGTTATCATCCTCAGGACCATAATTAACACAGAGGAAGTTCCAGTGGGAATCAGGCATGAATGACATCAGTGGTAACAATTAAAAGCTCCTGAAGCTTTTACAGCACTTCAGAGCAGCTTCTGCTCTGAGCAACCCTTCAGTTCTGCCGAATGCCTCTTGGAGGCAGCTAAAGCTCAGTATGATTTTACTCAACTCAAAGATCATTCTGGCAGACAGAAACCTCTGACCTAAGGTTTTGCTTCAAAAATAACAGTGCCTTGCTTATACTTCCCCTTTATCCTTTTTTTTTATGTTAGCAATGAAAGCACAAGAGGGAAGTCCACAACTAAAACAGGAGACAGGGTAGATTTCTCCCTCCAGCTTGCCTTTTGGATTTGCTGGTAAAATCTGTAGTTCAAGGAGGCAAGAGGTCATAATGCTGATTAACTAGACTTACCTATACCCTAGTGTTGTTTTGACTTTCTTCCACCACTCTAGTCTAAAGCTTTACTGCTCTGAGCCATGGACATTCATGCCTCATGGCATAAAATTCAAACACCAGACTGAAGTAGTATATTATAAGAAGCCAACACAGTGGATTTTTAATGTTTTTGTTTTACCTAGTGAAGACACTTCCATTTCCACCCTTGATGCATTGACCCAGTGCAAGATTTCCCAATTCCTCCCAGAGATATCAGTCTATCCACAGACAGTAGCTCCTAATGAGGCAACACAGTTCTCTCTCCTCTAAAACAAATGTAAACAGAGGACACCCTTGATCTTTTATTGCCTAAGTGTTTCTGGTGCAATGATCTACTTGCAGCTGACATTTGAAACTTGAAGCTAAAAAGAAATCTGCAGATGGAATTTGAAGGTCATCCAAACACAGCTTTAAACCTGCTCTATTTTGCTCCCTATCGCAGCCTCCATACAAGCCTCTGGTTGTAAGTTATCCTGTAGGATTTTTTCCTTCAGGTTGATCATCTGGTATATCACTTTATGATTGGGTGGGTAAGAGCAAAATTACATTTACAGAGATTTTCCTAATTATGTTTCCTTTTAAAGCAGTAAACCTGGAAAACTATTTTGTCTTTTAATTTATGCAGTTCAACGGGGAAAAAAAAAATCTCTTTTTCCCTATAACCACATGACACCTAACTAGAAATAGATTAGCATCATGAAATAATGTGTGAAATATCTGTTACATCTTTTCAGGACAGTGTGATAGAGATACTGTGACACTCCCTAGGCTACCAAGTACACTTGAAAGAACTTGTATTTGTAATTCAAGTGTTGATTTTTACACCTATCTACATTTGAGCAAAAAGGCTAAGTATGTTTTTGCGTATAAAGCAGACTACAACCCCATGCAAAGGACTACCCCACATCTGTATGACACTTAAACCCTACTTAAGCCTATTCAAATATCATTAACATTCTTCTTGCACAAATAAGATAGCACCACTCTGGATTGGGCAATGGGAGACAGGCTTAGTATGCTGGACTAAATGACAGAGAAGGAACAACACAGCATTACTAGGTTATACTATCATCTGTGCTTTCTAACCCCCTTGGATATCCCAGCCTTATCTTGGATATCCTTTCCTACATCATGGCCTGCACCTGCCCTCATAGATCATGCTAACCACTGATGTCTGGTGTGTTGAGTCCCAGAGCTGGAGAGAAGCTGTAGCATTGAGGAAAGTCTGAGTCAGCCTGCACTCAGCAGTGGAGCATCACAGAACTAGGGACAGCTCTGACTGATATCAGTGGTAACACAGACACAAAACTTCCTAATTGTGGAGCTCTGAATCCTGTCAAACACACTAAAAATGACTTGCTATAAAGACCCAACTATGTTAAATTACACACTTGCTTAGTAAACCACAGACGCAGGCTCACTTAGGAAATGGACAGAACTAAATAATAAATACATCTCAAATAAAATCCCAAAAATCTAGTGATGCAAGCCACTTCACATTGTGAACTCTAGCCTGAGATTAAACCATGAGAGTAAATGTTGCCAGACAAGGCCTTGAGCTATCTCATTTGTCCCACATCCTCAGCAGGCAGTTCTGTTTACTGCACTGCCATGACACTTCAAACTCAAATGAAGAGGCCAGCTTAGAGGACACAGCTCATGGCCATGACGGGGAGAAGGTCATGCTCAAAATGTGTTCCATGACTGCTGTCTCAATTTTTTTTTGATTCCCAAATTTACTGATTTTAAGGCATCTACCATCAACCAGTCTGACTTCTGAAAATAAGGTTTGTGATGGTACATGTAAGTCTCAGGAAATGTCTGCTGACCAGACACTTGACAATGAACTTCACTAGCACAGACGTGTTTTCTCACTGATTCTGTATGTGGTCTATCTATGGGATTCCTCATCTCCCATAATTTGCACTTCTTAACATTTCTCCTATACTAAACCTGAAAATCTTGGAAATACTGGTGAGGTGATTTTGCAGAGCAGCTTCTACAACCTGCCTGAACATTTCTCAGAGCAGGGAAGTTGTTCTGCAGCTCCTGACCCCACCATATGGCAGGGTTTAAGCTCAGCCCTCAGATCATCTGCACAATAATAGAAACACCTGTGTGAAGTCTAGAATGACTCTTTTGGACATCAGGAAAGGCAGCAAACCACTATGGGCAATCCTTTTAATTATTAAAGAGCCTGGTCTCCAAATGAAGGAACATTGATTTAACAAAGTTATTCTACAGTATCGTACATTAAAATCATTAATCCTCAAAGCTCTGTAAAATGGACAAACACAGCTGTTTGTTCGTGGGCAGCTGTCTTTGGCAGGGAAACCAAAGGCCCAGAGGAAAGAAAGTCACCAGGTGTTAGACTACATGTTGTCAAAATAGAGGTAACACCTGACACTATATACATTTATAATCCTGCTGGTTTTCATTCTGTACAGCTATGCCACACATGGAGAAAACATTCAGTGACAGGATGGGCAGCACACTGGGTAGCAATTTGCAAGAATGCAACCAAGAAGGATAGAGGAATTCTGAAATTAATCTCAGAAGCTTGTCTAAAGCCACATCAAAGGCACAATCACGACAGCAGTAGCCATACCCAAACTCATATGAAGCCTGGGCAATAACAATAGTTAAGTCATGGTGATATGGATTGCAGCTCAGCCTACTCACCAAAACACACAGGCTCTTTCCTAAAAGTCAAGACAAAGGAACCTCCCTTATACTGTTTGCCAAACTATCTCAATTAAAGATGCTATGTCATGTAATATGGCAATTTACAGTCACAGCCCTGGACTGTAGACAGCAGCAACAGAAGGCTTTGATTCCAGCATACCTGAACTTCAGCAACAGTAATATAGTTCACACTCCTGTACATGGCACCATTCCCAGTCCCCTAATCAGACTCTGTCTTAAGAGAAACCACAGCAGTCTCTTTCCGTTTCTATCAAAACACTCACAGGGCCAACGTATAAGTAAAGGGAAAGTGTCATCAAAGTAATATTCTGCCTCACATAGAGATAACACCTGAAACACAGATTTGATCTCAAATGATTAAGGTTCCTAACTCTAAATGGAGAAGAATACAAGACTCTTTAAACCCAGCAGATTGGAGACACAGGCCCATCGCTGTCTTGGTACAGGAGGTACAAAAAGCAGTTATGGGCTGCCATGTGATAGAGAGGGAAACCGGGCATCATAGTCATGGAAGGAGGAAATCTCACCAATAATAATGTTGTGGAATATACACTTTTGCCCAGAAGTGTGTTGACAACCTCATTTTCAAGGAAATAGTGATACTGTTACTTAAAGAAATTCATCTACTGAATCCAATACCATCCCCTGAACGCAGGACTCAAAGTCAACACACAAACCAGGAGTGAATCATTTAACCACCCAATAATTCTGTATTCACTAACTTCTGTTTTTGGAGCCATCCCTTCTGGAAAATCTAGGGCAGAGAGCAACACCAAGGCAGTGCTTGGGGACATATCTGAGGAATAACATGCACGCTAAATGCAGCCTAAAAATACAGGCTTCGTAAACACTAGCTCTGGGCCATTTGCAGGTCCCAAAAGTGCCCCACAGAGCATTACCAAGAGAGAAATACTTATTATCTGGTCTAACCTGGATAGTGACAAATTACTAGAAATTGTTTGACTGGTGTGGGGCAATCTACCCCAGGAGTCCCAGGGACCTTCACACCAAGCTCAGTGCTGAGAAAACACGATGGCATTTCTCAGTAACTTGCATAGAAAACTGCCACCTGAACAACCCAGTCCAATCCTGCTGTAACCTTGCTAATTCCACCATGCTCAGAGTGGAATGTGTCCTCTAGATCCTACATTGCTCCACTTCACACAGCTAACATGTGTGACTAAAGCTCTGCTCAGCTCCAGATGGCCAAACCTCACATAAATTGAAAAACAGCGATTGCCAAATCTCTGCTGGAAAATAAAGAAATATATCTATACAGAAGCAATCAAAGAGGGATCATGAGTTCAGTATCAGAAAATACAATGGAACGTGCTGCCTTCCCTTTTGTAGCTCAAGGTGTCTACCCTGTAAAAGGTAATGAAAAGATGCAAAGGTCACAAAAAGCTGCAATAAATCCCTGCCCTTAGCTACTGAACAGTGCTGCAGCTCTCCTCCTCCTGCTGACAGTGTTTATGTCCTCCAAGACAGAAAGCCACCATGACCTAGATTAGGGGTAAGACCTCCATGCTCCCACTGGCACATAAGCTATTCCAAAGAGGTATTAAAACTAAATAACAACTACATTCAGATACTCCAGTTTCTTCAGAGAAGATAAGGCATGACTAGAAAGTGAGCTATGCACTAGGCAGAAACAAACAAACAAAAAAAGGGTCCTTGCCCATGGTTCAGTCAACTGAATAAAAGCATCTATATCCAATTTGTGGAGTTCCTCATGTTTCTAGCAGTTTTCCAATGTGATTGCCAGGATGACAAAAGAATTCATTGGAGCTGCTCAGTTCAGTACAGGGTTTAGCCCAGAGGGAGGAAGGGAGAGAGGGAAGGAGACAGCAATATTTTGATTAATATACAGAACTGGGACTCATTAAGAGTAGGCTCCATTTCCAGTTTTATACAACTTCTCTTCCCTGCACTAACCTACATCTGACATCAGTCATAACACTCCAGAAACAGCTAGAAGTAATTTTCACACCTTTCTTCTAGGACATCATGTTATCTAGAGTGTCCTAGATCAGATAAAGCAGATTGGAGATTAAATACAGGTTTTAGCTACACTCCTGTAACTGCCAGGATGAACAATTCCCCAGAGACCACAATGCCCACTGTCGTACCTTGAAATGGAGGGGTTGCTTATGAATCACTGTATACAATTAACATTCTTTTAAACATGCCAAAATATAACTATCTTCATTATTAGTTACATTTCAAAATACCAATATCTTCTTGAGGCTGTCTCTTCTGCTCACATATACTAAGGAATGTGCAAAAAGCCACTTATTTTAAAGTCTCCAAAACAGGAGTCCAGACTGAACACACCCGAATAAAACTGTCTGCCCCATAGCAGAACCCTGTGTTAGTGCTGGGTTTGGCCGGGGGTAAGGTTAATTTTTTTCACAGTATCTAGTATGAGACAATGTTTTGGATTTGCCCTGGAAACAGTGTTGATAACACAGAGCTGTTTTGGTTACTGCTGAGCAGTGCCTGCACAGTCAAGGCCTTTTCTGCCCCTCACCTCACCCCAGCAGTGAGGAGGCTGGGGGTGCACAAGGAGCTGCGAGGGGACACAGCCGGGACAGCTGACCCAAGTGAGCCCAGGGATATTCCAGATCATATGGTGTCATGCTCAGTATATAAACCTGATGGAAGAAGAAGGAAGGGGCAGATGTTTGGAGTGATGGCATTTGTCTTCCCAAGGCACCGCTGTGCGTGACAGAGCCCTGCTCTCCTGGGGATGGCTGAACACCTGCCTGTCCATGGGGAGCACTGAATAATTCCTTGTTTTGCTTTGCTTGTGTGAGCGACTTTTGCTTTCCCTATTAAAGTGTCTTTATCTCAACCCACGAGTTTTCTCAGTTTTGCTCTTCCAATTCTCTCCCTCATCCCACTCGGAGGGGAGTGAGTGAGTGGCTGAGTGGGGCGGAGTTGCTGGCTGGGGTTAAACCACGACGATTACAAGCTGATAATGGGGAAAGGGCCTGTCTTGTCCTGCCTTGTGTGGGATGAACTGTCCCTACAGCTACTCCTCTGCTTCCTATCACACAAAAACCTGACCAGCTCCTCTCTCTGACTAGCACAAATGCGGAATTATTCGGCTGGCCTCCACAGCTATTCTGATTTACACAGCCTAAGAGAATACAGCACATCTTTCAAGAGTTCCGCTACCAAAAATTACTTTTTGCCAACATATTTTTTGCCCCTAAATTAAGCATTGCAGTTTCTAAATAGTCATTCAGGCTAGAAATAGATCAAAAATAAAAGGCATGATGATTATTTTCTGAAGCACTTAAGAAAGATCAAATTGCTGTGTCTGCCTCACCCTCTGATACTGCAGAATATGCTCAAGCGTAACCAGCAGTACTGTTGGTCATTTTCAAGACATTTTCAAAACAGGAAAATAACCATTTTAGAAAAGCTTTTAACTTCCATTTCCTAGTGTAAAATGAATTTGATACTAAACATTGTGATCCCAGGATGAACTATTAATATTAACAGCAGTATGCTTACAGAACACAGAAATATTGGCAGTAAATGATGCTGGACAGAGTGAAAAGATGAATTAAAGATTTCCTACTGGATTATTTCACATTACAGAAATTAAGGAGGGTGGGGCAGAAAATGAAACTTAATAGTTTCAAAAAGTATTCCAGTCCATTATGAGTATTGTTTCTGGAATACAGTCTGGGGAAGAAACAATGAATGCTTTACTAAGAACTCCACGCTTTAAGGGAATTCTGAGCAGACACACTAATATGCATTATAAATGGAGCGAAGCTCTCCCATATTGGTGTCAAAACATCATTTTTTATCCTAGAATTTGGAAAAATCTCAGACACACAACATTTGTTGCTGGAAATCAGAAAATGAGAACACACTAAGTAAGCCGAGATTTCCTGCCAGCATGAAGACAGATTCTGTTTAAAAATGTTAAATTTGGACCTGTTAATAGTATTACCAGTGTTTAGGCAGCAGCAGTGATTCCTGTGGACTTTATTTTCTCTTTCAGTTATTCTTTCTGTCTTCCCAATTTCATTTACATGAAGTGTATTTTGTAAACAAAAAACCTCTTTGTTACATTCACAGAAACACTTTTGATCCATTCTGGCTGTACATATGGATGTCTTTAGACATGTCAGAAATCAGAAGTACATTGTAATTAATCCATTCCCAGACTTCTGTTGACATGCTTTCTAGTTTCTTTACATGCCCCAGCTGATGGGGTTTCCTCATTGCCCTAGGAAATCTCTTAATACATCAACTTGCAGTGCACTGAAAGCATTAGTAGAAAAAAATTGACTGTGTATGCAAGGAAAGCAGCAGATTCTACTTTTAAGTAGACTGTGTAATTCAGCAGGATGGAAACACACCAGGGCTGGAGCAGTTCAGGCTCACTGAAGATTAGCTCTTTGCTAAGGGACATGGAAACATGGCACCAAACTTAGTTTTATGTTTTTCCCCTCAAAAGTCATATGCTTGCACACGTGTTCCCCACTCCCTTTCCAGGCCCTAAGCTTGTGTGATACTGACAGAGAAGCATAACTTCATAAACCTAATTGCTTAAAAATAGGATCTGACAGAGCACCAGCTCCTAGATCAGTCTGTGAAGCATTCAGAGGTTTTAGGCAGCAAGGAGTTTTTCCTCAGGCTATTACATACCAATACTTCCCTCCACTCCCTTCAGAAAATCACAAAAGTACTTGCAGCAATTCTAAGGACAGTTGCTCCAACACACACTTCCCTTGACTCACTGTTAGGCTACTTGGGGTGCCCAAAGAAATAAAGAAATAAAAACAAAAAGCTTTTTGGCATCAGAGCACTTACAACTCCTTTCTGTAGCTCTCTAAATGTTTTATATTCACACTTCTTTTACTCTTCTTAAGATTTAGGGCCATTCTGGTCTGTGTCAGTTCTGCCTCTGTACCAGCTTGAAGAAGGACTTTCACACACACTCTCTTGCCTCACCCTGCTTTAAGTACATTTCTTTTGCTCACCATTCTCAGGTGGGTGCTCTCCTGTTGCTCTTCCACTCCCTACAGCTCTTACCATCTCCTTTACCCACTGCTCTCATGACTTCTCAGTCTCCAAAGGAAAGTGTAGGAAGTAAATTTAACAAGGGGGGAACAAGTCTCAACCTTGACCTTGCTTCCTTGGAAAGCCGAGTCATAATCTGTAATAGCAACATACAGATCTTGCTGGATCTGTACATTGGGAGGGAAGGGTCAGTTATGGAAGCTGAGCATCACAGAAAAACCATTTCACATGACTCCAATAATCTTTCAGGAAGATGTGTGGAACAGAGCACAAATTAATCTCCTCCTCTCCTTCAAATGGCTGCAGTGAGCACAGGTGGTTCTAGTTTCTTTAGCTGTTTCCTACACATAGACTCCAAATCTGTTTATCTGTACACATACACATCCTGTGGATGCACCCAGCCACCAAAGGCATCTCTGCTGGGGTTACCCCTTCCCTGCAGTTCCAGCCATTGTACTCATTAGTTCCAGCTGGCTGCTCTTGACCTATCCTCTCCCAGTCAGTCCCTTGGGCAGCAGCACCAACAACCTTTACTAAAAATATCTCATGAGCATCATAAATAGCAAGATGGTAGGATTTTTAATCCCCCTTCAGGCACGTAGTCTTTTTGCTTTTGATAAATACAGAGTGGCAACAATGGACAGAGAATAAAACGCATCTTACAGTACTGGTCTGCTCGGCCTCTGCCTTGCAGAAAGGAAAAATGAGGACTCCCAGTAACCACAAATGCTGTCAGCAGAGGACAAGAGAAAGGAAGGAGATTGCTACTGCAAAAAGTCACAAAATCTCCCAAACCTATACTTTGAACATTTTTAACTCAAAAGAGTTTACTGCCCAAAACACAAGACCGTTGTTATTACAGAAAACTTCAGCTCTGCAGAGTACCTGCGTCAGGCAGGGAGCCAAACAGCAGGAACACTCCAAGGAAGAGAAGGGAAAGGTTCGCTCTTGCCCTGCTGAACTTTTGTACCACCACAAGCTGTACAGAACAAGCCAAATGTACAGTGCCAGGCCAACCTGGTGGAAGTAAGAGCAAGAAACAACCCTTTCATGGAACTTGACTCTTGAAACACTATGCCAAACATTACAGGAACCCCTCAACATCCCTGCCACACAGATCTGAAAAACCCCTGCATTACTGCATTACTGACTGAGGTCATATCATATCTGGATATAAAAAATAGGTTAAAGAACCTAAAATCAACTGCCATTTGAGACTAAATTTTCAACCACTTTCGTTATTGAACAGATAGAAATTCAAAAGCTCCAAAGAAACTTCACAGGTCTGCAACTACTACAATTCTGAAATATTCAGAAGCCCAAATTATGAAGAAAATTATAGATGGTTTGGTTTGGGTTTTTTTTGTTGTTGTTGTTGTTTTTGTGTTTGGTTTGGGGTTTTTTTTGAACATTCTCCTCTGAGTTTTATAGTATTAAAGCCAGAAAAATTTGCCCCTGTCCAGCTGTAGCTCTAACGTAAACTCATTACAAGTGGTGTTTCCCATATGAACATGTAGGAAAATATTTACTATGTTGCAAGCATGGAAACAAATATCGTATCACTGTGGCAACTATAACACAGTCATAGGCATTAGCAATTAAAAAATTTTAAATGGCATTTTCTAAAAGATAGAAATAAATACAATGGCATCAGAATTTTGTTGCAAATTAATGATATTATATATGAACATAATCAGTTAACCAAAGCCCTTTTTTCTGAAACACAAAACTCCAAATGTGCATTGCACATTTAAGTGCACAAAACAGTTTTGTCATTCATCCCAAATATCAAAACATCTGGCAACAGAAGATAGAAAAAAGTATTTACAGACATTTTTGGACAGGGATTACTTCAGGTCAAGTCCAAAAGCATCCCTAAGCTGCAATCATCAAAATCTTTTATCAGTTATTTTGGATTGAGCTAGTGTTACTAAGAGAGAAATATGACACAGGTTTTTTATAGCAGCTGCCAATTCAACAATGATCAAAGTTTTATTATTCTTCCTTAGATCAAAGTCTGGACTGAATAATTTTGGGATTATCTCCAGCTTATAAAGTAGAATAAACAATTTTGGATAACCACATTATTATATAAAAATATTGCCTTCTTGCAATAGGTTTTGCTGTTATTTACTTACGCCACAAGTTTTTAATGGATTGTCTGATTATCCTTTAATTGTTTTATTGGTTTACCAGAACAATAAAAGAGAAACACAATAGCAGCAAAAGGCCATAGAAACTTTCAAATGCTGTTTTGTGCATCTACATTCATATGCAGAGGATATTCATGAAAACAGGTGAAACTTAAAACAAAAAGACTGGGCTCACTTCCAATGAAAGGGAATAGGTTCTACAGCTCTGCTCATTATAAACCACTCAAGACATCTGGAGATCTCCTTTGGTGAAACTGAGGCATTCACACACCTTGGCACAGCCTGTCCGTGCCTGTACACACCCTTCCGACCGGGATAAAGAAAAAATTAGTACACTTACATTATCTTGACTTTCATTAACAGGCACAAAATATTCCTACACGGATAATGCTTCCTTTTGCAACCAAACCTAATTTTAAAGATGCTTAGATTTGTGTTTCATTCCGGCGTGCTTTCAGTCAAGGAAAAAAAGCTTTCACTCCTTTTGGTTTCATTCTGAGAAAAACATTGATTTCCACATTATGTGTTGACGATTGGCTCAACTGTACTCCTGTTCCACTGAACAAGGGATTTACTATTATCTTTGGTGAAACAGCAAGTCCTAAATTTAGCTTTTCTTTTACACCTTAATTCTATGAAATTAATTCATCTTACACAGTCTTTATGGAAGTCAGCTCTCCCACAAATGTTGATTAAGAGAAGTGGCAACCCAGGACACCGGAGAAAGCCAGTCCTTGGGCATAAACTGTTTTGTATTTCCAGTATGGAGGGCCACAGAGAGGCAGAGCTGGAATGTTCTTTTCAGAGTTGTTATCATAGACTCTTAGCTATGTTTCTTTATCATTAACTAGGTTTCAGCTCTTATATAATCTGGTTGTCTCCCAGACTTTCTAAGGCCAAAAATAAACTGGAAGCTTTCATCACTGGTTAAAAGGAAACTGTAATTTGAACAGCAGTTTTGCTGATTTCTCTGCTGATCAAAGATGCCTCATGCGAGCCTGATGCAACAGAAACAAAATCAGATTATAATAACAGTAATTAAAGCAGAGTCCCTTCACTGAGTGAAATCCCACAGTCTGTCCTTACAGAAGACTTACATTGGAGGAAACAGTAGTTAAACTGAGAGCCCATTTATTAAGCTGAGGTTCCAGCTATAGCAAAGGGAATTACAAGTACTCAAAAAACGTTGCAGAAAATGTTTCAGCTTAAAACTTTTGACCAAAGTGTATCCCTCTTTCAGGACAATACATGACCTGTTTTGCAATTCCAGAAAAAAATAGATTTATAACTAAGGAAGCAGTAAACCAGAACTTCTTATCATGCCCTTCCTGTAAAGCTCACTGTGCTAAGCCCATTCACTTATCTGACCTATCTCCAAGAGGACCACTGCTTAGTGTCATGTCAATAAGTTACCAAGAAAAAAGACTATGAGCTTGACATAGAAAAAGAAATCACTGGCCTCATCAATGAATAGCAACACATATTGCACTTTTCAGCACACTCCAAAGAGGGCTAAACACAGGTCTAAAGGCTTCAGGGAGTCAGAACCTCACAATTTACTGGCTAGTTCAGACTGATTCTCTTGCACCACCATCTAAGTCGAAACTACAAATACACCACAGGGGGATAAAGTACCTTTTGCCTCAACTCTGAGAACATAATTTTCTCGATATTCCCTATTTCATTCTTCTGCCCAGAGTGCCCCTCAGTCACAGCAGAAAGCAGGCATCCCTCTCGTGGACATCCCACTGTAACCCTGCCAGCAGAGCAGGAAAACCCCAGCATCTCCTCTCTCAAGGCAGAGGGCATCCTGCTGCCACAAAACACTCTGGCTCATCACAGTTTTTTACACAACAGATCCTCCTTCCACTTCAAAATGTGGAGTTCAGATGAACAGACTAATAGTCCTCAACAAACATGAAGTGTATGCAATCTCTTCTATCCATGAAGAAGTAACTCCAAGGCTATGTAAGACTGGCCACAACAAACTTAGCAGCAGCACAGCAGTCAACACAGGCTGCAGAACCCACCCAAGAATTTGGGCAGGTACTCACAGGTAGCTCATATTCAGCCCTCACTAAAGCCCTGCACAATCAGCACTGCACTGAGTTTAAGTCTAACAGCAGGCACTGCACTGTGGATGTGGCTGTATTTCATCAGTAACAGAATAAACTGACTTGCCAAAGTGCTACTTCTGACTTACTAATAGGAAAAGGAGAACATAACTCCCTCACCGGTGTACCTTATTGCAGCTTATCTGGTCCAGCCTTGTTTACAAACTAAGGATTTCTTTACATAACACATGGGACTGGTAAAAGTACAGAACAATGCACAAGAGTGTTTACAGAATTAGGACTTGTATTTGGGTTTGAGCTTCTGAAAATTTAGTTCTTTCTAAAAACATGACATAATAAGGGCTGAGCATTTAAAAAAAAAAAGTGTGTCTCACAGAGTTTTTCTCTGCTGTTACTGTATAATATCTAAGAGTTTTCTTTGGGTTTTAATGAAGAACAACACCTAATTATAAAGATACTGTTGCCTAAACAGTATGTGATAAAAAAATTAAGGGCTACCTGCTGGTCTCAGAACTTACAGAAAAAATACTGCTTTCCACTGTGTGTTTCTGCCTTAGCACTGCAAAACTAAGAAATATTACACCAGTCACATGAACTAATCATGTGTGGTTTTCATCTTCAATTACTAACAGATTAGATTAAAAAATAATTTAAAGTACTCAATTCAAACCTATTAAAAGAAAAAATAAATCCCCAAAAGATTGTTTTCAGAGACTACAAAACATATGAGGTTCTGGTGTTCTTCACTAAAAGCAATTTTCCTCGCTTTTCCTTCCATAAGCTGATGCTTATTTTCCTTCTTTGTAATTCCTTTCAAAGCCACGCATCTAAAATAGACTATACCTCATTGTCCCAGTTTCCTCTTGTTGTTGCCATTAGCCTATGCAACTTTTTCCATGCATTTGGGACTAGTTTTCATTAATCACAAAGTGATTAAACAGCCAGACTAAGCTTTGCTGAGGGGGGAGAGGCAGGGGGGAAAGATGGAACAAAGCAACAAAACTTAAAAAGGAGCAGCTTAAAAGAGATACTGCTCCTTAAGTCAGACATCTCTGTAAAATCTTCTTCCTGAACAAAACAAAAGCTCTCCCAGGCCTAAAGATTCGGGTGCAGCTCCTGACTCTCATCTACAGACAAGACAGACAAGTACTGCTTGCAGTGATGATCCAGGTACTGATTCTGAGCTATTTAAGCCACTGAAGTGAGGGTTCAAACCTTAAAATGAGTAACTAGTGAAAAAACCCATGTCATTGCCTCTGTTTAGGAGAAATAAACAGAAAGTGCAGGGAGGATTAAATAACAGTAAGAAATCAGTACAAAAGAAATTCAAGGCAAAAGCTGGGGAGAGAAACAGCATCAGAGCCAGATTCAAATCCTGCACTGCACAGGTAATCGGAGTGGGAAACAGCTGTGTCAGCATGACTGCTCACACAGCCCTGCCTCAGGTAGTGCTGCAGAGCACCAAACACTGCCAAGAACACATTCCTTTGGGCTATGGAGCGTTGTACCATGGAAAATGGTGGAAATAACTAGGACTGGAAGCATTGACACTACAATAATTAACTACTCTAAACATGCCAAAATTCTCCACTTCTAAAATTAAGGAAATGTCCAGGCAGCTCACACTGCCCCACTCTCCAGGTCATTTAGTGATAGCCACGGATCAGTCATATCACTAACTAGGGACATTATTACATGTCTAAGAGAAACACCTCTAAGTAGAAAAACAGCACTGGACTTCAGAAAGGATACAGCAGACAATACTGTCACCCCTTAAGTGGCTGGTTCCTTTAGATATGAGCAATATTACTGTGAAAATCACAGACCATAATAAACTGTTGAACAGAAGCTCCCGGCAGCAAGTTTTTAAACCAGCCAGCATAGACTCAAACAAAAAATCATGGTAACAGCAGCCATGTCTACAGCTATCTGAGAAGGACGAGAAGATTTGGAAAAGAAAAATAAAGGGTATTAATGGTAGGAACTCAAGATTTAGTATGTAAATTTCTAATTGAAAAATCTGTGATTTCTCCACATAGAAGTTCACATCTGTGAGACAGAACAACCAGGCAATGTGCACAGTGAGCATGAGGAAAGAACTGTTACTAGAGCAAGACATAATGAGCTGAAGTTTATCATCTGCTGTTAGAAATCTATTATCAACTTGTGTAAGAACAAATGAGGAGCCTGAGAAGAGACCCAGAAGGCAGAAATTCCCCTGTTCTGACCTGCCCCTCAGAGTCAGAGAAAAAAAATAAATAATTCCAGTTCTTGTCTCATCTATAATATGAGGAAAAACCTCCCTCACACTGCTATTACGGTGATTTATTTATCTGAAATGAGAAGCATTTAAGATACATTGTAAAAAAGTCAAATAAGGAAAGACAAAGATTGTAGTATAAAATAAATTTTTAAGCTAAACAACTCTACTACTCTGACTATTGAGCAGACTTAAAAATGCAACTACCTTCTCTACAACAATCACATTTACAGCAGCAGAGTGGCAGAGTACAACCTGTTAATATTAGATAGAAATATTTCTTTAACACTGGCTTCTGCCAGTGATTTTTGTTATGAAAAAGAACACACCACTGTTGATAAACTTCCTAATTCACATGCCTTCCTTTTCCTGAAGTAGTTACCTACTGGACTAAATAGAGCTCATAATACTTCTTTCAACATTTAGGAAAAAAATAAGCAAAAGACCTTCATATTTGACCACACCAAACACTCCCATTTGTGTCTGTTTGCTCTAGCCTAACTGGAGATTATAATAGTTAAAAATAGCCATTTTTCCATTAACTTAGACCTTCATGATAACAAGTAGTTTTGACAGTTTTTAAGCTGTGTGAGATAACATGCACAAGTAGGTCACAGTTATACTTGGCTTTAGAAAAATGTCTTTCATCCAGGGAATTTACAGCTCTTTGCAAACTAGCCCTTAGGTAAGCAACAATCTATAAGGCTTACTCCAACACCCAAATTCACTCATGTATGAGTCTTAATAGCAACTACTTAACAACAGCTGAAAGTAGAATATGAAGCCTTTTGCAAACTGCAAAAGTAAAAGCCTGACTGACGTCAACAGCAGCTCTCTCCACTGATCCCAACAGGCTGCAGAGCAGGACACGAGAGTGCCCTGGGAAGGACTCCAACTTGACAAGGAAGAGAAAAGCAATCTTTCAAAGTTCTTTTCAGCTCCCAGTTCAGTGTACAGATTTCCAAAATGATTATTTGTTCAAGCTTCTGGGAATACTCATTTATGCTGCTTCATCTGGCACTTGGTCAACACATCTGCTAGAGCCATACTATAAGGAAAGGGGCAGAAGAATGTTGAGACCTTACATTTACATAACAGCAAGAGGTGAGGGGCATGTATCAAGGACTGCAACAACCTAGTCTGTGAGGAGTGGAAGGACAAAAAGGAAAATTTCAGAAAATTCACCTTTAGGCACAAGTGAGCCATTAGTCCTCACAGCAGCCTCTCTGAAAAAGTCAGCTACCATTACTTCCATTGTACAAATAGGGGAGCATAAAGTGCTTTATCCAGAGTTCCATTTAAGACAAAATTACATGAATTTGTGTTACTAGTTATATTATATGTATTGACTTATAATCTGTCATAATGTCAGAGTATATGGGTAGTTTTGGCTAAATAACACCATGGAACTAGAGCAGGAGAGTTAAAAGGAACAGTCCGAAAGTACAGAGGTACTGCTGGATTTCAGGAGTTTCTTCTGTCATCTGTTGCAGTCAGTTCACTACACCATGCTGCCTCCTGGAGCAAAAGAGATGAATAGAGAGCTGCACAGATTGAACACCAATAATACTGTGATGGTTTTTACTACCCCTTGAATATCTTCTGCAGTTTAGTAAGAAAAATGGCCCAGGTGAATGTTTAACTCTTGCTATTCTAGTTATGCTTGGCATATAATCAACAAGCAGACAGCTCCAAAGTGCCTGATGCACTCAGAATAATAATGATCACCTTTTGGACAGCTAACACCACATAAAATATTAACAATCAATATTCGCTGAGCTTGCAAACCGTAATGATACAGTGGTTTTAATGAGACTGCATATGCATGAGGTAATCTGCCTTCATGAAGCGAAGGGTTCCTATCTGGCATTTGAACAAAGCTCTAATGCCTTAAAGACTCACTTCTTACTTGAGCTACATTCTCATGAGTAACCTCATTAAGACCTACCATACCACGTCAGTGTATAAAAGTAAGTTCATATGGAATATTTTAACAGCAGTAGTGTTCAAAATTATTAATAATAACAGTGGACTTTACTGTTTTACACACAAACAGCCTTTGGTCAGCACTGAATAATTCTATTTACTCACAAAAACTCACATATTTTCCAAATAAATCCCTTTCTTAAAATTTAAAAGAAGATATCTATAGAAATTGAAATCTTAATCTCTTTCATGAATCTTATTCACTGCTTCCCTAAAGTCCTATGGACTCTCTCTCTAATTAATTACTCTGGAAAAACTAGATGGCACAGGAGAGACTGAGAAAGAATTCACTCTGCTTCTCCAGGCAGCTCTC
The DNA here is from genome assembly GCA_035583155.1 of Acropternis orthonyx. Lineage (NCBI taxonomy): Eukaryota > Metazoa > Chordata > Aves > Passeriformes > Rhinocryptidae > Acropternis > Acropternis orthonyx. Next base: position 28,488,495 of record JAWWEU010000160.1, read on the forward strand.
CAGCAGAAACAAGCAGGCATCAAACATCATGTGTTGTGCAGATGAACAGGAAAGAGGGACAGTGCAGGGAGGCAAGGGGAATATGGCCAGTGGAAATGCTCCCTGGCTCCCCATGCTGTACAGTTCGGTTTTGGAGAGTCATCTGCAAAGCTGAAACTGCAAAGATTTTATGTCACTTTCTCAAATCCAGGTACCCTTCTGATGACAAATCTAACCCATGTTAGAAAGCTCTGCTGGGTTTTCCCCACAAATACTAATGCAGCTTTAGCACAGCACTGATGCTCATATACTTCGTGTTCTTCCAGAAATGGATTCTTTGGAGACCAACACAGTCCATTTCTTCCTAAAGCAAGAAATCTACTGTTCCATGAAGAATTATGCCGCTCTAACACCATTTATTATTTATATCTAAAATGGGTGTGATGCTTTAGGAATATGGTCATAACCACAAAATGCTGACAACCTTTTAGCAGTCACACAGTGTCTTCGATGTGCATGAAGCTCCTTTGGATGTCAACAGGAATCCAAGCAGATGAAAGAACTGGTCCATGCTGAGCAGTATTTAGCACATGAAGATGCAGAGAAATCAAGGGACTATCAAATAAGATGCATCCCTACATTCAGGGGTTTGTTAATATGTAATTTTTTCAAAGTATTTTTTCAATTCAGAGATAACCAGAGAGAGTTTTTACTTGTCATTATTGTGAAGATAATTTTCTCTCTTCAGGAGATGCTTACAAGTATTTCTGCTTTGTTATGACAATGTTCAGAAAATGCTTAACTTTATGTCTCCAGTCCTTTAATTTGTACTAACTATAATAAAAAAACCTAAAGCATCAGTCTTTGGGCCACACCTGCATCATTTTCTGATATTGGAAGCAGAACTTTAGGACAAGATGGGATCTGCAGTCAATGAGGCTGATCCGTTCATTTTCAGCCCAGAATGAGCAAACACAGAGCCGGGGTCTACACAAAAATGCATGGAAAGGACAAAGGCTATTCAAGCTTAGGCCATTATTAAACCAAATGCAAATCTAAAGTAAAACTCAAAATGTTAATTTCAAGCCAGATGCAAATGTCCATCAGAGGTACAGTCAGACAATTGGATTTACCACCACACCCTACCAGGAGCACTTGCGTTACCAATGGCAGGACAAGCCGGATGCCTCGCCGCGCTCATCAGACCCCCGGTACCAATCCGTTACCATTCCCTGAGCACCAACCACCGCAGGTCTGACCCTACACCCACCTTCACCACCATGTTCCTTTCTCTGCATACATACGGACACCGCCACCCTCATTTAACGCGCCCCGAGCCGCCCCCCGGGCGCTGGGAGAGGCGCAGCGGGACCCCCCGCCTCTCCCGGCAGGTGCGGCGGGTGCCCGGCCCCAGAGGATGCTCTGCGGCGCTCAGCCCCGCTGCTGCCCGCGCCGGAGCCCCCTCCACGGCCCGGCTCCAGAACGGCACCGGGCAGGCGACGGCTCTCGGGCGGACATCCCCTCGCCTCCCCAGCCCCGAAATCGCCGGCGCACCCTCGGGGTGCGAGGACCGCAGCGCGGCCGGGCGCCAAGGTCAGGGACGCGGCGCTGCCCCGGCGCGGCGGAGACCCACCTCTGGCAGACATGGCTCAGGCTCGGGAGCTGCCGCTGCTGCTGCTGCTGCTGCTGCTGCTGCTGCTGCTGCTGCTCCTGCGGCGGCGGCAGCG
>JAWWEU010000160.1:28490335-28630611 GCA_035583155.1 Acropternis orthonyx
CGGCGGAGCCACCGCTCCCGGGCGCGGTGCCTGCGCGGGGAGCGGCGCCCGGCGGCGCTCGGGCGCGGCAGGGCGCGGTGCCACCGCACGGGCGCTCGGGTGCGGGGCGCGGTGCCACCCTACGGACCATGTGCGGGGCGCGGTGCCACCCTACAGAGGGTGTGCGGGGCGCGGTGCCATCCCACGGGCGTTGTGCGGGGCGCAGTGCCACCCTACGGACCATATGCGGGGCGCGGTGCCACCCTACAGAGGGTGTGCGGGGCGCGGTGCCACCGCACGGCGACGCGCCCGGGGACAGTCGCACCGGCGGCAAAAGCCACGGGCGCCAGGGAAAAAAGCAGCGCGGCGGATCCCCAGCTCCTCAGAGTGCTGGATAGGCGGGTCTGTTGCCACAGCCACAGCGCGGTGCGACAGTAGCTGTACGCGTTCGGGACCTGAAGTCCGTGGCACAACTTGAAATTCACCCACCGAACAGCAAAGCTACACCTCCATATATGTATATATATTGTAAATAAACAGTGTTGTCTAGCAAAGCAATCTCGGTATTAACACACAGAAAAGAGCACTCAGCTTCCTCCTGGCACCTTCATAAAAGCAGCAAGCGACCGACTGCAACGCACCAGCAGAACAAGATCAGTGTCTGATGGACACCCCTCCCCATGGTGGCCCAGACTCCAGCCTAATAAAGCCAAATACTCCCAAGCCACACTAGAAAGAAAACCCCTACACCACCAGATTCTTAGATGCTGGCAAGAGTTAATCAAAGCAACAATCTAGTTCATCAAGAATGACAGGCTAGAAGACCACATCAGAATAGTGCAATTAAAACACTACAGCAGACTTTTATCAATTTCAGAATGGGCAGTTATGAACTAAGAAACAGAAAGCACAATCTGTGATGTTCAGTGAGGAGCCAACATGCAAACTAAATGACAGGAGAGACTGAATCACACTCCTCCACTTCTCTATACCATACACTATACTAGCAAGAAGCCTACACAATTTTTACATCAAAAAAACCCCACAATAACCAAATCTTCCTATCTAAGAGAGGTGGTGAAGATTGCATCACTGTGTGTCCACAGATCAGGACGGGGTGTTAGTAACAGATCTATCATGTGTTCCCATTGCCCTTTGCAGGTGCAGCCCAGCCAGGGGATCTGCTCCGTCAGATCGACCCTCTGGCACTGCTTCATGCTGCTCACCTTCCCTGTGGCACCAACCGAGTAGGGAGTGCATATATGTAAGGAACTATGGGAGCAGCAGCAGGATGGACAGCACTCACATACTGTCTTATGGGGCGATACATGCTCAAAATATGAATCAGCACATCTGTTTGTCTGAATTTGTGCTCATGCTCACACACAGAAAAGACTTTTAGTCATATCCAGCTCTATTTGCTGTGGATTACCCCAGTGTCCCCCACACTCCAATCATATTCCTTATGTCATTCTGTTTTCTTGAGCCTTGCAAATGTTTCTGAATCCTGCAGCAGGAATGAAATAAACCTTACGGTGTTCTTCTCCTTCCAAACTCCTGTGGCATTATCCTTAGCTGGTGAACTGACATACACTTGAAAAACAGCTCCTTTCTCTGTCTTCTTTTCGAAATTAGTAGAGTTTTCCACTTGCAGACAACTCAGATTTTCCTTCTGGTCCAAAGAGCCAACGTTTTCCTCAGTCAATATAGCATGACAGCATTTTGTATTTTTAATTGAGTCATTTCCTATGCACTTCCTTTGGTGAGTTTCTGACTAGCACTATCACAGGTTCTTCTGTGTGGTACTTAATAGATGGCTTTAAAAAGAAGGCTCAGGAACATGCAGAAATTAGCTTTTTAATGAAGAATTTCCTTTCTTTATACTGCTAGGAAGTAGGAAGGGAAAGGCATTTGTAACTTGGTTTTCTATGGAACACAAAGAATTTACTCCATTCATTGTGTAAACTCTATATGGCAGAGAAGTTCAACAGACATTTTGGTCAGAGAATTCTAAAATGGATAAGATACAGCACTCGTTTATTAAAAGGAGCTTTTCAGCTGGGTTTCTGGAGGAATTGAGGCTGATAGAGTTTTGTTTTCCTGACTGTTCTCGGCATCAAGTCCCCTCCAAGCATTTTTGGATTTGGATATAGAGAATTACAATTCAAGTTGACTAAATGGTATAATTCAGAAGGAGTTCTACATCCCTGCAAGTTTTGTGGCAATTAGCACTTATGAAGAGAAATTAAAACAAAGGAGAAAAGCTGCAGTGGGAACAGTTACCAGTTCTGGAGGCCATGTCTTCATTAGCCACAAGCACCGGTCGGGCAATCTGCATGTGGGCAGCTGAACCAGCTCCTGCAGTTGCTGTCTGAGATCCTGCCAATATCTAAGGAATGTGGAAGGAAGCTGAAGAGCGTGGAAAAGGAAGGTACAGAGAAGAAATGAGACACCATGATTACTGTTTTACTGATGAAGACCTCAGACAGATAGGATATGTTGAATCAGAGAAGACGGACAAGCCAATCCAAGGCTTGCTCACATACTCTCCTATGCACTCCCTCTTTTCTTACTCCAATCCCTGTGCTCGTGCTTCCCTCACTGCAGCACTGGTCTGATCCTCATGGAACTACTTTAGCTCATTAATTAGCAAAGAGTTTCTCACTTTCTGTATCTAAGTTCACTATGTTTGCTCTCTGAACCAAAGGCTCAGATAAACACTGGGCACGACATAAGACAAGTGCAGAACTGCACAGCCAGGAAGGGTGAGCAGGAACCATTAGCGGGAACAGAGATGGTCCTTTTTAGCAGCAGCAAGCTGTTGAGCTGTTTGATTGAGCCATTTCCTGACTACTTTAGAAGTCCATTAGGGAGCAGTGATTGACATTGTTTTATTTCAGGCATCTACCTGAGGCTTCTGAATTAGTCAGCTGGGAAGTAGGATCCTACCTCCTGCATTTTCCTATTGACTGTGCAGACAGCCAAGGCTTCTAACTCACAATGTAAAAAGATCCATTAAGAGCAACGTTTTTTAAAGGTGTTCAGGCTTTAAGAGATCCAAAGAGGCACCTCATGATTTTTCAGAGATGCCCAAATATGAATGTATTTTACCAAACAGTAGGTGTTTTCAAATCCCCCACTGGTATTTTCAGATTTTTAAATGACCTTGAGGAGCTAAGGTCACAGAGAAAATCTATGTCAGAGCAAAGAAAAGAACCTGCATCTTCAAAGTATCCTAAATACTGGACTGTATTCTCTGTGCAGCATACCTTGCTGTCACTTAGCCATTGTGGAAATATATAAAAGAGTTTTTCTTTCATCACTTTTGAACCAGTTTATCACATATAAAGTAGTATAGTAGTTTTAAAAATAATTAAGATTCCATCAGTTATATATAAATCTACTTTTTCCCCTGAAAATCATCAGAGAATTACTTAGCAGGGATAAAAAAGCAGGTAAAAAGTCAGCGCTACATCTTTGTGTGATGCAGATAACTCATCAGTCAGAATAGAGCCATCTTTGCACAGTGCAGAGTATTTCCTCTTGAAAATCATTGTGAGAAAAGTTAAAGGGTTTTTTGGAACAAAAGACAAATTCTGCCATAAGGAGGCTTCAAAGAAGAACTTCTGTAGGCAAGGCAAATGGCAATGATGGCCAGAATTGCCCTGAACAATCTGTTTAACTTATTTTGCTGAACTGATATTGGAATGCTGAAGAATGATGGAAACTACAGGAATTTTCCGCAAATTTTTGCAACATGTTCCACTGTAACTCCACTGGCTCATTTCTTAGGGAAATCAGACCTGTAGCAGTCATACTAGAAAGAAACAAAATCTACAGCATTACTAAGCCTGATAATTTAATCAGAATTTTAATAAGCTCAGAATAAATCACTCTCTGTGACATGAATGACAAGAAAGCAAGACAGCTCTCTTACTTTCAATATAAGACTCTTACTGGAATCTGCAATTAGTCAGTAATGGGCAGCATATTCACATAAATACATGGCCTTTCACTGATTGCACTGAGCTGCCAAGGCAATTCTCACTAATCTTTTTTGAGAAAAGTTCCCATTTATATATTTCAAAGACGAACTAAGCTTTAAATTACTTGCATCAAATATTAATAGAAATCTTTACTGAAGTTTTTTTTCCCCCCAAAATATCCCACATATAAAGAGACTTTACCATCACTCAAAAAAAAAAAAAAAAAAAAAAATTCAAAAAAATAGAAAGTTCCCTTGAGTGAGACAAATCCCGAAGTCATCTTCCTTGTTTCTCCTTATTTCAATTGTCTTAATCCTCTGCATGTTATTCATATTGTCTATGGCATATGCACTTTTATGGCAAAAAATATAAGATTGAACCTGTTATCCCAAGTCAATACTGACCACCAGACTTGAATAATTCAAAAACATTTACACAGATTATGCAAGATCATGCAATCACATAAATGCTATAGGTTTTATGTAACCAAGAAACATTGGCAATCCTGGAAAGCCCTGAAAAGTCTGTTTATATCTACTCTAGATTGCTCTTCCATCAAAATGACTACTGTGCCTGTAGGAACTTAGGACACAAATGCCAAAATAACAAATTCATTTCTGAGAGTTAAGTTTAGAAAGATCATCACTGAGCAGCATTTACTGCTAAAGAAGTTCACCCCTATGTGTGTATCCTTGTCGGGAAGATCCCAACAAACAGCTCAGAGTCAGAAACTTACTCAGGTTTTGCATGAGGTTCTCACAGGCTCACATATGAAACGTACCGTGAATAAGAGCTGTGAGTACAAGTCCACAGGAGATGACAAGATGCATCCCAGAATCCGAAGGGAATTGCCTGATGCAGTTCCCAAGTCACTCTCTGTGATATTTGAAAAGTCATGTCAGTCAAGTGAAGTCCCTGGTGACTGCAAAATGGAAAACATTGCTCCTATTTTTAAAAAGGGTGGAAAGGAGGACTCTGGGAACTACCGACCCCTCAACCTCACCTCTGTGCCTGGGAAGACCACGGAACAGATCCTGCTAAGGCACATGGAGAACAGGGAGGTGGCTGGAGACAGGCAGCAGGGCTTCACCAAGGGTAGCTCCTGCCTGACCAACCCAGTGGCATGCTATGATAGGGTAACTGCAGCAGTGGTTGCCTTCAGGAGATTTAGAGACAATCCCATAAAGTGCCTTTGTTGGTAATTATAATTTATAGTTTTTAGATCTGCATCAAGGGCATTATCTGTGTGCCCTGCTTTACCCTTCACCCTAAAGAATTTGCTGTGGCAAAGAGTTGGTTAAAAGTGCAAATGTTTTTACATAGAGTAACTTCTACATCATGTAAAACATGGCAGGCATTTCCTTGGTCAAAGTTCACTTTAGCAAAGATCTTAATGAAAAACATGGCAAGAATAGCAAAGAATATTCTGAGTAAGCTAGAGCCAAAATCTCTCAGCACTCCTACATATGGTGAAAGTTTTAGGAAACAGAAGTGAACATTCACCTGCAGTTGTAATTGCAATAAGCCAGACTCTGAGGAGTGTATAAATTACATTCTGCTGTGAACAGCTGGGCTTGTGTGGGGTCAAAAAAATTAATTCCCTAAATAATTGTGAAAGTACATCAGTGTGTAATTTGATATCTGATCATAAGAGATATTTATGTTTCTCCCTGTACTCCTGGAATTCACACATTGCAGAGGCTGCCTTAATTTCTCACATGCTATTTTCTTTATACATATTTTGTATTCCGAATACTGTATTGCAGGGCCCTCTGGCTCAGAAGTATAGAATTGGACAGGTCTCCCTTCAGAGCATATCAAGATCATTCCTTAATTAGCTGGTGGATACATTTTGATTTGAGAGACACAAAGTACTGGCTCTTTTTCTGGAGCTGAATGCCTTGTTCCTTGTCATACTAAGTCAAGATATCAAGCCCTGGTACCCGACCTGGCACTGATCAGTTGTATAGCTCAGGCACATGACTGCACGTAAACACAACCTTTAGACAAAATCTGGAAATTTTGATGGCTGTTTCACAAGAACTTAGGACACACTTGGGAAAGAACACAGGCCAACCAGCTGAAGGCACAGTCTTATGACTGTAACAGTAACTGGTAACAGTAACTTGAATCCTGAAAGATTCCTGAAGAGATTTGGAAAAAGAGAAAAACACTTTTCTTCTGTTAGTCTTGCACAATACATTCAGGTACACAGATTCTGGGTATTTTCTCTCTTCTTGCCTGTTAACATCTACCAACAAATTAATCTGTTGCACACGCAACATATTCAAAACTGAGCTTTCTCACGTAATTTTTTTCTTTCAATATGTTTAAAAAAAAAAATTAGCAGACAGTTTAATGTAGCCATGCAATTTTTTTTTTTCGTCTGCTTTTGGATCTGTTTGAGCTTAGGGCTGATGCTAATTCTCCACAATGCTCAGTTGTTTATTCCACGGCAAGTCACGCTGATAGAGACGCCAGCAGATGACTGAATTCCCAAGCTGAGCACACTGCTGGAGTAAAACACGGGGTCGGGCTGCCCTCTGCGGGCAGGGATTGGGCTCTGGAACGAATTGTTTTGCAACAGCTCAGAGAGACCGATTAATGTTAGTACAAGATTTCTGCATCTGACTACAGAATTTTGACTTATGCTGTACATGTAATGCCAGTATCACAACTGGGTCTCTGCTGCCAGAGAGGAAGAAGGAAATGCAGAGTGATGCAGACTGCAGGTGTCTGATGCAGAAGTCAGGAACCCAGGTATAAATTACAGCTCAATGCAGAGCACCTGGGAATTCCCAGGAGACACAGACACTGGGGATAACAGCTTCTGAACATAAAACCAGAGAAACTAAATGGCTGGAAATACTTCACTTGCACATGAGCTGCCAGGCAGGAATCAAGTACAGCATATTACAGCACTACTCCAAGATCTAATCAGGAACAGGTTCCATTCTATTAGGCATATTACAAACACAGGTCTGCTTACTTCAGCATTTCACAACATGGGCTGAGTGTCAAACTAGTCCAAAGCAGCCTGAGGCAAAAGAACAGGGATGAGCAACAGAAATACTCCTGCATGACACTGGGTCTACTACAGACTTCATTTTCTTTGCTCAGTCAGTAGTGCCTCCAGCTCAGTTCCTTGAAGGCTTTACACAAGTACAGACACTTGCTCCTACAGGGCTGATGACTCAGAAAAAATTACAAAGGATGGAGCTGTACATACTTTTTCTGGAAATGCAGTTTGGCTCTGAGTATAGCTTCTGAACATGAAATTCTCTCAGAAAGTGTTCAGGTAGCCCCCTCTACCCTCACCTACAAGTAAAATAATGCAATGGTGATATACATGGTCACCCTCATCTCTGTGGGAACCACACAAGAATTCAGTGAGTTGTCAAGCAGAGCTAGTCTTGGAATACAAGGCTCTTCCTAAATTCATTGGGGTTTAGTTTCTGCAAAGATGATGCAAATATCATGTGGGATGTGAGAGCCTCGGGGGTAATTCAACGTCTTACCAGTCCTGTAGCTTCAAATAACATCATTTTAGAACCAAGCAGGACAAATGAACTGCTGCTGATGGGCTGTCAGGTGTAGCAACCAAAACTTTTGCAATCCACGCAATGCACAACAGTTAATCCCAGAGGCAACATAACTAGTCGGTATACTAATTCATTCTACACGAGACACATAGGGATTATTTTTTCCCCTAAAAACTGACTGTACACATAAGGGAATCTCTGAATCCTGCCATTTTCTGTCCCAGAGGTTAAGCCAGGTCAGCTGCGCTCTCTGCTGGTGAGAGCTGGAACTCGCGGGAGTCAGCGGACACCTTCCCGCTAAACAGATTGGAGAACATCGCCGGAATTTTGTCGCGGAACTTTATGGATAGTGAACGCTGGAGAGCGTTGTGACACTAGTATTTGGGCCTTGCTAGATAATTGTGCTATCAATAATTTAAAATTAATCATGACGCTACTATCGAGTGCCTTTCGTCATAAATATTTCAGATACTTACTTCAAAATTAAGACATTTTACAATGCCAAAATTTAACATCAGACTCCATGAGAGATTTCAGTGATGTCTCAGGATCAGGAGATAAGTGAATTGAAACTGACAAAAACCTACGTTTAATTGTGGACTAATGAGAAAGAGAACTCTGCTGAAAGCTTCTATATTTGCATGGGGGTAGTAGTGTGCCTGAATTAATTTGTGTAACTCATATAGACTATCAAGATCAGCTTTTGCTTATGATTAAACAGATTATCTGATGACATTTTAGGGATCAACAGATTATAGCCCTTAATCCAAAGATGTAAGTAACAATGAAATCTTATTATGCATTAGAAAACAAACAATGCAGTCAGAGCTGATCTGAACACTCCTCAGAAATCTCTCAGTCAGGTTAAGGCTAAGAAACTAAATTCTCCCCAGAAACACACACAGATTCTTGGTTGTTAGACTTCCCTCTCTGTAAGTACTCAGAAGAAAGACTGAGGGAACCAATCTATAACAGATAGACACTCAATTATTTTTTTTCCCAATATTTTCACGCAACATCCAGTTTTATGTTTATTTATACCACATTCAGACTCTTGCAGTCATTACAGTTGCAATACAGCATAAACCCAGCAGTTTATTTTTAATCTCTTTACTTCAGCTTCCACTTCCACAGAGCAAGTAAACTTGTCTCTTGCTAACTTGCAGACTTCAGTGAAATTGGTTAAGCTCCAACTGATCATATTTGAGAGTATTTTACCTGGTTTCAGTAATTTATCATACACTAACAATTGCAGACACCATGTTGCAGAACATTCATATATTTATTTACAGGGGAAAACGTACATTATAATGCTTCCAGTGCAATAGAAACATTTCAGGAAAACATGATATGTTTGTAAAATGAATGTCTCATTCCACTGACAACATTAACTTCTGACCTCCTTGTGGTCTCCTTTACAAGCCATTATATAAGTTAAAGCAGGGTGGTACAGACTGTGTAACTGAAGCACAGACCTAAAGAACAGCTACTGGGCAGGCAATATTTGCCCACTATTGTGTCTTCCACAGTAGCAATGAGTGTTGGTGTCAGAAGACACTTGCACGTGTGACAAGTAAGCAATCAGATAACAGATTAATCACTAGGAAGTTTGTAACCCATCAGAAAACAATTGGATGTCTCCACAGAAGGAGCAGATGTGCAGATGTGGAGCAGGATGAACAAGCCAGGAAATGCCTGAAAATGGGATTTATGAAATACTGCATGAGCTGATTACATGGTGCTGCCAGCAAATCAGCAAGGAGGGAGCTGATGCACACAGCACAGAGCACAGACAACCAGAAATTCATGGCAGAAAATGACTTCAGTTCCACTGCATGCTCCTTGTTATGAAATGCACAGCATGCTTGCTTTCTGTAGTAAGACCCAGAATCAGAAAGGTATGAAGATGATGGTAACAATCCCTTTAGCCCTCCTCAAAAGCAGAGATCATGCTGAGTCACTAAAACGTCCTTATGTTGTCCAAGTAATCAGATGTCAATCTGATTATAAATGCAATAGAATCATGGACAGGATATCAACAGATATTTGGCATAGCTCTACTAGCACATTTTCATCCTATGGTACAAACGTGCACCTTCCACTTTTCAGCCTCTCTGAAGCAAAAGTCCAGCCTGCAGGAAGTTCTTCTGTAATGTAGACAAATGCATCCATTAGACACTGGCTTGGTGCCATCAATCCAAATAGCAGAGAAACTTTCAGATAGAAAGGCTAGCCAATTATCTCACTGTCTCACTCCATCTAAATTGATTTAATCCAGACAATTTCATTAATTTGTAAGAAGGAGAAAAGTTCCCAAAAGCTCTATCAATTAGAATAGCCTCACTTTCACACTGTCTTCTCACATTCAAGCAAAACACTGCATGCACCAGCCTAAAAAAATAACTACCTTGCCAAAAAAACCCCCATCCCCAAACCATCAGAACTGTTCTCAAGGGTACTAAAACAGGTAGTAAGACTTGCGTTTATTTCAGTGGAAACAGCATTAAGCATGAGCAGGTGAAGATGTATTGTTGCACATGATATGACATTGGTAGTCCATAACTGCATCATCTCCAAGTAAATAATTACAAATAAGAAGTACCCAAACAAACCTAGCTAAGTCCTTCTGCACTGATACTGGGGAAATAATTTGTCCATTAGTTTCCAGTGATTCGCATTATTCCTGGTCTGTCAGTATTTACCCAATATTTTCAGTAGTGAGAAATACATACATATATTTGAGAAATTAAGAGACTACTTTAAAAGAGCATTCAAAAAGTATATCTACAATTTGCAATGCATATAAGCACCATAGACTGGATTCTGCATGTATGGCTACAAATTCAACCTCAGTCTATTGGTAAGTAAATGCAGGTTTATGTGCAGATATTCAATTTGTTTAATAAGCTTAGGAATAATCATTTAGCTGTGATATTTTCATGATTTCTTATATTGCAAGGCATTTCACATTGAGAAGTCCTGATAATAAGTCACTTTTACTACCAAAATCTTAATTTCGACCACAATGAAATGTTCTCTTTAAATAATAATGGATTTATATACATCAGGCACTCTTAGAATAACAAGAAAACCTCAAGCATTAGAAAAGCTTTACCTCACCATCTGTGATTCTGTGACTTATGATTTCATAAATTGTTAAGTATGCTTAGGAATACTCTCACAGTTATAAAACTGTCTCTTTTTATATCTTCATGATATCTTACTGTTTCTTTATTCATTCTGCTACTCAGAGATGGGAAGGCCCAGGCACATTCAAAAGACATTTTTGCAGAAACAAACAGATTGCAAAGAGCATCTTAAATTACCATGTTCTCTTAGACACCTTAATCAAGCATGTGTACCTTATATCCACATTTTCTTCAGAAACGATGAAGGTTCCAAAATGGTATCTATGGTGGGAAAATGGGAAAGTCCCCATTAATATGGTAAATAGCATCACATTGATGGGAGGAAAGTTGCACCACTACTCAACCTACTCACTGACAACATTTGCATTCAAACCTACAACTCATGTTTACCTTTTTAGCAAAAGCAATATAAACCTTAGACAAAAAACGTATAAGCTAGCTTGAACTGTCCTTATAAAATAAAAATACTAATACAAATAAAAATAAATGTATAGGTATTACATATTAAAATATACATAACCACTTAAATTCATCTGAAAAAGGGTTTGCCTCCTAGAGCACACTTAAAAAGTCTTACAGAACTTTTAATGTTAAATCATAGAAGACAGGCACCTTCCAAATGCAGCATCTGTCCAGTTAATAATTACCTAAACACAGAGATGGTATATATGTTTCCTCATAAGACTACCCACATAGAAAGTTTACATTTCTATAGGAACGTCTATAGAATATAACTTGACAAACCAGGAGTAAGCAGATTTTTAAAAAACAGCATAATTACCTCCTTAATTCATGTTATGATGTATATATGGATTTTAAGAAGGGAATAGCTAGCTCTGCAGCAGAGGTGTCCACATACAGCTGTTTACTTCCATAGAATACTTGGGCTGTAACTCTCCGTGCCTGCAAAGCACGGAGGTAGTAACAGCAATCAGTACAGCAGAATCATAGCAAGACTTCCTCACAGGATCAACAGTCATAGTCTGACTTCCCAAACAATACAATTTAAAGAACAGCAGTTAAATAGTAGTTTTGCCCTGTCTTTTGATTCATCTCTCTTTGCTTGTTCCTAGCACAAGAGGAAGCTGGTGTTCATTCATCTCCAAAAATTAATGAGGCAGCTTTTCTTCTTTTGGTACTACAGGTTCTCTTTCCTTTCCCATACTGCTCTATCACCTTCCCAACATTTCACTCTTCTCCCCAGTGCCGAAGCAATCGTGTTCTCCTACTTCCATTTGCCCAGTGCCCAAACGCTATCCCATGAATTGCAACTGTTCCCAAAACATCACACTACTTGCCAGCTACATCTATAACCTCTGCTCACCCCACTTTACCTCTGTTTTTCGTGTGGCACTGGAAAACAGCAGGGATATTCTTTTTCTCCGAAGTATTTGGTTTGAGGTGAAATAAATCCCTCTTTGTCTCCTTCTCTCTGGGAAAGAAAAGAAAAAGAAAAAAAGGCACTGAAATGGGTAATGTGCACATTGGCACAAGCTCTCTCAGCTATGGAACCCTGCAAGCCCCAGGCTGGCCACAGTCAGCCAGGACCATGCCACCCAGTCCGCTTGCCTCTCACCCAAAAAAAGACCTCCCAGATCCTCAAGTCCAACCTTTGCCCTCATACCACCGTGCCCACTAAACCATATGGCAAAGTACCACATCCACTCAGTTTTTCAACCCTTCCAGGGATGGTGATTCCACCAGTTGTCACTGACTGTCTGAGCTGCTTTGTGAAGAGCCGGCCATGTCAGCATTTCCTTGAGGATCTCACCGCCGCTGTGGACAGTGGCAGACCCAAAATGTCCCCGCAGACAGCAAGCCCAGCCTTTGGCCACCCACGCCAGGGCTGCACCGTGGCTGCAGGCGGGTGGAGGTGGCTGGCGACCCACCCTCACCATTCTGAGGGGCACGTGTGGCCCCAGAGACCTTTGCGGGAGCCTGATGGCAGTGTCTGGGCACGGGGACAGCGGAGGTGGGCACTCCTTCCCCTCACCTGAGCCAGGAGGCCAAGAAGGCAAACAGCATCCTGGGCTGTACCAGGAACAGTGTGGACAGCCCTGTGAGGCCACACCTCGAGTGTTGTGGCCAGTTCTGGGCCCCTCAGCTCAGGAAGGACACTGAGGTGCTGGAGTGAGTCTGGAGAAGAGCAGTGGAGCTGGGGAAGGGTCTGGAGTGCATGTCCTGAGGGAGCCGGGGGTGTTTAGCCGGGAGAAAAGGAGGCTGAGGGGTCACCTTCTTGCCGTCTACAACTACCTGAAAGGTTGGTCTCTTCTCCCAGCCAACTAGCCATAGGACAAGAGGACATAGCCTTCAGCTGCATCAGGGAAGGTTTAGGCTGGACTTTTAGGAGGAATTTCTTCACAGAAATGGGGATTAGAAACTGGAATGGGCTGCCCAGTCGAGTCACGGACACTGGAGGTGTTTAAGGGAAGGCTGGACATGCCACTCTCAGTGCCGTGGTCTGGCTGACACGGAGGTGTTCGCTCAGAGACTGCACCCGATGCTCTTCGGAGGTGTTTTCCAGCCTATCTGCCTCTGTGATTCACCTCCGGGGGTCGGTGCCGGCGCTCCGGGCGGAGCGGGGCGGGCCGGGGTGAGCTCCGTGCCGGGCTGGGCTGGGCTGGGCTGGGCTGGGCTGGGCTGTGCGCCGGGCTCCGTGCGGGGCTGTGTGCCGGGCTGGGCTGGGCTCCGTGCCGGGGGTGGCGGCCCCTGCAGGGCACCCGAAGCCTCGGCAGCCGTGTCAGTGCCACGGTGTCCGCCGGGGAGCGAGAGGCAGCGCCCGCCCGCCCGATCTGCGCGGCCAGGCCCCCGCATGCAGCCCTCACCCTGGAGCGGCGGCGGCGGCGCATCGAGGAGCTCTCGCGGTCCTCCCGGCAGCGGCTGCTGCAGTCGCGGGACAGGATGTTCTCCAAGTTCACCTCCATCCTGCAGCACGCCGTGGAGGCGGTGAGGCCGCGGGCGGGCCCGCAGCGGGGATGGGAGCGGGGCCTAGCGCCGGGAGCGGGGACGGGGCTCGCTCCGGGCCCGCCGACCCTGCCCCGCGGACCCCACGGGCCGCCGGGCCGGGCCGGGGAGGCGGAGGCCGAGGCCGAGGGGGAGCCCCCCGGGAGCACCGGGAGGGAGCGAACCGCCCCGGCGGGACGGGGCGCTGCTGCCCAGGCGGCCCCGCTGTCAGCGCCGGGCAGTGCCCCGGCCCGAGCCTTTCGGCGAGGCGAACAATGAAGGAGCTGAATCGGGAAATTCCTGGGCCAGCAGACAATGGTGGCCGGTGCTTGTGCGGGACCGTGTGGCTTCCTCGGTGGCGTTTTCGGCCCCTGGTTTGTTTCCCCGCCGGGCGGGAGGGCGGCCCGGGGCCTGCCGGTGCGCTGCCACTGCTGCAGGCCGCGCTCGGCCCTGCCCCTCGCAGCGGGTGTTTCTGTTTGCCTTTCGGCCAGCCGAGCCCCCCGCTGGGGATGCCCAGCCTCTCGGCCCCGCTCCCACCCTGCGAGCCAGCGCACCTGGGTGCGAATTGGTGCTGAGAGCTGGCAGGGAAATGCTGCTGGAAGTGAAGGTGGAAGGCGCTGGAGGGAAAACTCTTCGAGTGGTTGAAAAAAAGAGCTCGCAGGCCAAATCCTAATGGTTGAAAAAAGAAGCCTGCATGCCAAACGCTGCCTCATGGAAGGGGCAGCCTTTGTGCATTAATGTATGCTTCGATGCTGACTGCATTGAGCATATGTTTGGCTTTATGTGTGCCTGTGGTTCTGCGGGAGTGTTCTGTTTTAAAAGTTAAGCATGTATTCATTAATTGAGGTTTGCTCTTTTAGTGGTAAAGTGGCATTTGGAAAGAAATGTTTTTAATAGTGATGAAATGTCATATTTGAAAACACTCTGACCACATATGAATGCCTTCAATAGACAGTGCTTTCTTTTTCTGGAGGGGAAACAGAAATTAATGCCTGCCTGACTAAAGAAAGCTTGTTATGGTGAGCTGTGCCATATTTTGAGTAAGAGTGGATGACTGAGAGATGAAGGAGTGGATGAGAAGTTACTGTTTCAGGCCTATTTGTTCCTAGAAGAGTGTTTACATTACTGAGGTGTGCGAAAATAAACAAAAGAACTTCATGAATTTGAGATCCATGAAAAGAAAAATAGGAAAAACAAATTAACTGAATAGAAAAAGGAGAAAAGTAGAGATGGTAGGGACTAGGCAATCATTTTTGATTAAAAAAGAAAAACAAAATACAGAAATAGATTGATACCATCATTTTCCAAGTGAGTGCTGTCGAACAATGTGCTATTTGTCCTTGCTCAATTCTGATGTCCCTTTTAAAATTGCCTCGTTCTGCTACCACCACCATGATGGATCTCCTGATAACAAATACTGCACTAAATTGAATTTACAGGGTTGTGACAAATCCTGAGCACTGCACACTGGGAATGAAACATGAACTCACAAAAGCAAGGGGATATTAAGAATGCTTCTTACTGTATCTAGAAAGTTTGACTCACTAATTCAAAGACAGAACCGAGAAATAGAAATTTGTCACCAGTTTGGGGGCTTTGCTATGCTGAAAATGAAAACTGGTGTAAATCCTAAGTATTAGGTAAGTCCACTTTGATGCTGCCTGCTGTTTCCAGAACCTAGAGAATTGCTGTTATTGCTGTGAAGCAAGTGTAGCTTGTGCAGCCTCAAATGGACTCTGAACCCTGAGTATCAGCACTGGAACTGGTAACTAAGATATCAATTCTCAAAGGTTTTGGGTGCCTACCTCCCACAGGAATTCAGTTGCAGCTGAACAGTTTTCAGCTGAGCTGGACACTTAAATACACTTGAAGAGCCTGGGCTTAGCTTTCATGGGTGGAACTCCTTTAAATCAGAATGGTTTGGGTAGCCCTTCTCCCCTGTCCTTTCTCCTGTGCATCGCTTATATAATGCTCCTGCCCTGCATCAGGCCCACTGGCCTACAGACGTTAGAGAGACGCATTTAAACAGTAAAAGTTTCTATGTCATTAGATAGTGGTTGTTACATTACCCTCATTATGCCATCCCTGTGAACTCTGACGAGGAGTTCCAAAGGTTGACAGTCTGATAGACGTAGCAGTATTTACCTTTTACTTGTGAGTGTATCAGTCTTCAATTGACTGCCTTTGTGACAAGACTGTGATGAGGCAAACATGAGGGATCAGCTGCCTTTTTTAAGACATTTTCAGACCAGAAATTTTTCCCAGAGATGTTATGGTGGTGTTCAAGACAAGGCTGGATGGGGCTTTAAACCATCTGGTACAGTGGAAGGTTCCCTGCCTATGGCACAGGGATTAGAACTAGATGGTCTTTAACATCCTTCCCAACCCAAACCAGTCTATGATTCTGATTCTACCTTGAATAACCCGAAGTGTTCCATCTTTTCTGCATAAATTTCCAGTGTTTTAAATTATATCCCTGATTTTCATTACCACTGAATCCTAGTTTTTGCCACCTCTTACATCAATCCTGCCAGTATTTTAAATATTTTTTCCCTCTCTGAATTTCTCTGCAGCATCCAGATGAGCAAGCACCACTGTGAGCAGCACCATGCTGACAGAGCATCCTTAATTTGGGTTGAGTGGATTGGTGAGAATGACGGACAGGACTGCAGCCCTTGTTCTGTTACCTTTCTTCAGGACAGAACAGAAACGCTGTTGCTTCATGGGGTTAATATTATTGAATCCGTGATAATTCATGTATGGCTTGTCCTCAAGATGGTTTCTGTTTGCTATGCATTGCTCGTATACTTTTATCCCAAGGGGCTATCCACGAGCGCTACATTCTCAGCAACAACAAAATGTAGTATACAATAACAAAGCAGAAAGTTAGACTTATTTTTCTTTTCTTGTGCTCTTCACTCATCTTTCCCTAGACAAAATAGCTTGTCAGTTAAGTGGCCAGTCACTGTTCAAAGGGCTTTGGTTTGTGTTTGATTTTGGCTTTTAGATGTTTCATCTCACTGGTCAACTCAAAGGGATGTTTTTAAGCTGTGTACCTTGAGCAGGAAAAATATAATTTTGGTTGTTTTGAATTTTGTAATTTGCTGTCAAACAAGAATATTTGTATCTCTCTGTTGGTACCAGGGAGTGAATTAAGGTTTTGGTGTCTGCTGCAAATTCTTGAGACACCTTCTCTGCCAGCCTGTTATTTCATTTTATCTCTTATGCTGGTAGCTTAACATATGTTTAAGTAGCTTCTTTTCTGTTCATATTTTTGAGGTGAAACTCAGCTTTGTAAGAAACTGAGTCACTTGGTGCCGGCACTGCTCCAAAGTCACAAACTGCGTAACTGGTCAGAACAGAATTTATTCTTCTTGAATCCACTTTATTTAATGTAATGACCTCACATTACTCGTCATTTTAATGTTGTGCTGCTTTAAAAAATTATGATGACAAAATTTAATGCATGGCTTGAAAGCCTGTGCACCTTAATCTTATATGTGAAAGCAGTGGCCGTTATAAACTCCGTGCATTCATCAACGGGAGATCAAGTAAACCTTCAAGCATTAGTCCTTTTTCACATTTTCTGTCAGACCATTCACACTAGTGTAGTGGTAAGAAGGAAAACATCAAGTGACTGCTGTAGGTCTTCTTGTTTCACTCAGGGCAGTGTGTGCACTTCCCCTTCCTTTCTCTTTGACCCAGTTTCTGCTTTCTTTTTTACTCTGACATCTGACCAGACAGTACCTGATATTTTTTTATACAGTGTTCTCTTTACTTTGTGAACTTGGCCAAAAGATACTGATACTGACCTTGTCCAAAAGATATCACCAGCTTCTGAGGTTTGTGTCCTTTTCAGTATTCAATTGCACTTCTGAAAAGCATACCTGGGAAATATGACAGTGAGTTTTACATCCTCAAAAGAATTGCTGTTAAATAGTGAACATTTCTAAATTTCTTTGCTCTTGCAGAAGAATTTTTTTTCCTACCTAAACACAAATTCTGTATACTTTTGAAAACTGTGTGGGATTGTATTTTGGACAGGTTTTGTAATGAGCAGATTATAGTTCTGGTCATAGATCTGTAGTTCTCCTGAGAACAGCACTTTTCCTGGAAGGAGTGGGGTTTGATCTGTAGTTATTCATTGTCACCAGAATGATAAGGCAGCATGTGCTAAGTTTGTCTCAGTCCCGGGAAGGCAAAACTGCTGGAGTTGAACACCAGATGGAGGAGCTAATCAGTATCTGCTCAAATGGGCTGCTTTTTAGTAGTGTTCAGTGGGGTTTGGCCATTGGATATACCAACACCTACATGGCAGTCTTGAAGATGTTGGGGTTTTTTTCCCCAAAGGAGGAGAACTTCACTGTGAGATTAGGAATTGATAACTCAAAATTAGTAAGAACATAGGTAATTACATCAGGATTAATGAAACGGTGAGAAATAACTGTGCTTTTAAGGTAACTCCTTCAAATTAGACAAATAGTGGGAATTAATGGCCTTCACAATGAATTTTGGTTTGCTTCAGTCTCTATCCAAGTCTGTGTGTACTTATACAATAGAGTGGTTATTCAGGCTGGCAACTGTGACATGTATTTCATCTCAGCTGGTAGCTAATAATTCATCCTAAAATAGAAACTACAACTTCATCCTAGAATTACCTGTCCTGTTAGGGGTAAAGCATGTCAGCCAAGTGTTTGGGAGCTTACCTTTTCCTAATGCTTTCCAGTGTTTGGCTTTGTTTGCATATAAGGTGGTATCTTGGTGTTTACCTTAATTTTGTGTCTGAATAACTAAGTTTAAGAGGATTGTGTGGCGGTTTTTGCATTTGTTTTTGGTTTTGTTCTTTTGTTTGTTTTCTCAATCAGTAAAACACCTCAGAATAAAGTTGCTGGAGTTACATCTCCAGCTGGTGGCCAAATGTATCTCTGTTTGGTGTGTCTAGCTTTCAGTCCTCAATCAGAGAAGATTGCGGAATCACTGAGTATTTTAATTTAAAAGGGCAGGACCTGTCCCTGAATTACTTTTAAGCTTCTGAGAAGAGTCCCTGGAGGCGTTTGTTGGGAAGGAGAGTGTCTGTATCCGCAGTTCTCTCCTATGGTAGATAAATTATTGACAGTGCTGAGAAGTGAAATCCTTTTCCTGGCACTGCTTAGAGGCATTAAATTCATCTTGAGGCAGATGAGACTAGAAGAAGTGGAGAGGAAAATCACATCAGCCAAGGATAAATCTTTAATGTTATCTATCATGTGTTACTTTGGAAATAGTGGTCTGAACGGCCTGTATTCCTCAAAAGTTGTCTCTGTGTTATTTATCAGCCGGCATTGAGGTTTTGATACAGGGTTTTTTTTACAGAAAGATTCTAAATGATCATTACATTGCTTGAAATACACATCTGCAACAGCAAGTGTGACACGAGAAGCATGATACAAAACCATCATATGCTCAGTCTTCAGTATGTTCAGTTACTCTGAATTTCAATAACCTCATAAATGACATAGTAAAATAAACTAGTTTGTCCAGTGTGTGCTGTCTTGATATTTATTCTGTGGTAGCTGGTGTGCTAAAGTGCTGGTAGCAGTGCCCAGCCATGGAAATGTGGAAGACTTAGTGAGTGCACAGACTGTCAGGGAGAGGACAAGCACTGTCAGTTTGATTTCCCAGTTGCCATTTTCGAGGCCCCGTTTCCACCCAGGATGCAGGCGGAGATAGTTGCCAAGCACCACTGCTTTTTCAGAGTCTTGCATGTCAAAGTCCTGTGTGCAAAGGGCCATTAATCGTTAGCATTCCAGTTATCTCACATGGCATGCCGTTCATATGCTGGGCTTTACAGCTATACCAAGACAAAATCAAATGTCATTAAATTCAAGGCAAAGAAAAGACTGATGTGGAGAATGCCCAGAGCTTTTTCATAGAGACCAGCACTACCCAGTGAAGACTACACAAGTGTCTGAGCCCAGTGCTTAGGTTTGCCCAGGAACTGAGATGACTCAGCACTTTTCAGACCCTACAGGAAGTCACTAGAGAAGTTCAGAGTTATTAGTCTCAGAAGTGGTATCTTTAGCTTTTGGGGAGAAAACTTGTGAGGTTGACTGAACCCCTGGCACAGGTTCCTGAAGAGGTTGTGGAATCTCCATCCTCTGATACATTCAAAAGCCATCTGGACATGGTCCTCAGGGCCTCCAGCAGGTGTTTTCCAGAGGCCCCTTCCAACCTCAGCCCCTCTGAGATTCTGTAAAGGACTGGACTCTATAGCTTGTAGGGATGGTTCAACTCCTTATCCTTCCAAAATGGACACACCAGTTTATAGTTGGGATTCCTTCTGTTTGCCCCACAGGACCCTTTGCTGCCATCATGTCAAGTGATAATCCCCTACTTCAGGACTAACTGTAAAACAATTACTTGAGGACTTGACCAGACCTCAGTAACAACAGACCATCTGATCTGTTGAATAGTTTCCCTACAGGATTTCCTGATTTTACCGGCTCAGAACATTTTATATTGTGGTCACAAATTCAGTGTTTGCCTCAGCTCTCTCTTTGGAAAGCAGAGAGGTGAAATGCTTGTGGTCCTCCTTTTTTCAGACGCTGCCTGTGGCATGGCAGGTGTTTGTGCCTGTGGTAGGAAGGGCCACAGGGCACCAAGTCTCCAGCTCGGCGAGGAAGGAGCGGTACTGATGGTGACTCAGTGGGAGGCTGTGTTTCATTCTGGTAGTGTGCTATTCCTGGATGCTGGTCACGCCCAACCAGTCATCCCAAATTCCTCTGAAAAAGAAGAAACTTCCTTTTCTTTCAAAAATGAAATAAGAAATGAATTTTTTTTAAAAAAGAGCAACCTATCAAGCTCTGGGGATGGGCCTGGTGTGCAAAAAACCAAAAAAACCCCAATAAAACCCACCAACTGAAAACCAAAGATCTTTTAAAAGAACTTGTGGTTAACAGGCAAAAAGGCACAGCAAAAACTGCATGAAGCAACTAATTGGTATTTTCAAGGGAACAGAGGAGGAGAGGAGAACAGAGTGTACAGAAAAGCAAGATGGCATCAAGGGCAGATGTAAAAAGAACAAGATTTTTTCCTACAGGAAAAAAAACTGTGATCTAAACTGTACAAACATACATTTCTGGTGTTGCTTTGCTGTATGAGCCATTGCTTTTGTTGCTTCAAATAGGTTGTCTGGTCATAGAGACATCACAGAGATTATTACTGATGTTCACAAGCCAGGCAGCATGACATGGGGCTCACCATGAATAATGTATGTAGTCCTTGTTAAAGGTAAAAGAGCAGAGAGTAACAATTGCTGCACTAGTCTGCAGCCATTCACTTCCAAGTATAAGATAAAATGCAGTTTAATCTCTGAGGAAACATGTTAATTTCACTGCTAACTGTTTGTTTTGTTTTGTTTTGGTTGGTTGGTTTTTCCCATAGCTCGCACCTTCTCTTCCATTACAAGAAGATTTTGTTTACCACTGGAAAGCAATCACTCATTACTACATAGAGACCTCAGGTAAAAGAAGAAAGCACTCTGGGTTTGTCTCTTTGTTCTGAAAACTGGAATTCCCAATTTCAATGTTTTTAAAAAGAAAAGATTAAGAAATACTAAAATGAGTTATGTCTTTTATCAAAATGCCAACAGTAACAATTAATAATTAAAAATATTGTGTACCTCCACCCCTTAAAAAGTAAGCATGAAAAGTGATTGAAAGAAGGTCGTTCTTCCTGAGTACCATGTAGAGAACTGTACCTTTTCCCGTCTGACCCAATTTCGGTCTTCACATATTTTGTTTAATCTAAACTGACAGCTACAGAAATGCAGTCCCTGCTGTTCACCTTTTTATTGGTTTGCATCAGGGATTTTGTTTTTCTTGCCAAGATTTTAGTAAAAGTAATTTTGTGGTCATAGATTTTACCAGACATACAGGAATTCCATGTGCTCAGTATTAGATTGGTTTTTTTGTTTGTTTGTTTTAGTATCTTGTCTCAGTGAAAGGTGTTTTGATAACATAGCTCTGAAAAGTGAATTTGTGAGCAGATTTGCAACATATTTTCTTAACCTTATCCACATGTTACTTTACTTTTCTAAAAAAATACATATTCTGATAAAATATGACTGTAGTTGCTTTTTCTTAAACTTTTCCCTGGGGTTTTGTGAAGGGGTTTTTATGGAGTTTTTTGGGGGTGTTTTTGTTTGTTTGTTTTTGCAACAATTATGCAATGTGTGAATTTTTTATTTTGGACCTAGTTATTAAACTACTGTGTTTAAAAGTGAATGTTGCCGTGCTTTCCCCAAGCACATTAGTTCTGCATTTCTGCTGGAAGAGCTGTTGATTCTGTGTTTGTGTCTGGCCTGGTGATCTTGTTTATATCAATATTTACTCGTTCGAGCTGCAACCTGACCCTTGGTTCTAAATACCCATCTCTTGGAACACTATGTGATGTTTCCTAAGGTGGAAATGACAGGATGGCAGGGGAAAAGTGATACCTGCAATGACGTGGTGCAGAATAAAAGCTGACCTCTCTCACAGACTTTCAGAAGTCTCTTGAAAAACAGGTTTCCACTCAGTGGATGTATTTGTGTCTTCTGCAGTAGGAGCAGAATTACATTAGGAAATTCAAGAAAAACACTCTAGGCTACGGGAGTCTGTGGCAGAGACCAAAATCACTCTGACATGGCAGTTTTCCTGTGTGGGCTTGTTGCCATTTGCATGCAAGTGACACTTATTTTTAGATTATTGCATAAGAAGTGGTCACCATTTCCTGAGCTAGTGGGAGAGCTGTTCAAGTAGAATTGAGCTTGGGAAAAAAAAAAAAAGGGAGGAAAATCTTCACATGTGGACATGCTCTACAACACGTTAATGCCAGCTCCCACTGCCAGTGGGCATAAATCCACTCCAGTTTCATTACTTCAGTATAATGAAATCAGCCTTACCCTTTCCTTCATAAGGTTTGACAGAATTCTATCTCAATGCAGGAAGTATAAAAGAGAAAATTAAAAACTTTCAAAGAATAAACAGCATAGAATTTCGGTTTTCTTTCTTGTTACCATTAGAAAAAAAAAATTTATTTAGTTATCAAGTTTGTAAAGGAACTGATCAGCTGCAAATTAAGCTGATGTTAAAAGGCCATTTAGAGCTTTGAGACTACTATATGAAGAGTCAAAGAGGAAGTTATCAAGACAGAGTGGATCCTAACCAAAAGAGTGAGAGTTGAACCTTTCTCTCCCTAAGCTTGGTTTCTGGCTGTAGAATTTTTCATTTTTGACCGTGTATTTAATGCATCTTTTGAATTTTGACATTTCACCTTTTCCCCATTGCAAGGTTAGATACCTGTTCAGTCCATATTCCAGTTTACATTCCAGATATATGGTTCTGAGAATTTTATTTAAGACATGGTAAAAACTTATACTCTGTATATAAGATTGTTTAAATGAGTCGTCATGCTTTTAAAATTTTAATTTGGAACTAACTTAAGAAAAGTGAGGACAATATTTTAATCATACTTAATTGCCCATCTCTTCTATTTAGATGACAAAGCTCCTGTGACTGATACCAACATTCCTTCTCACCTGGAACAGATGTTGGATATTCTAGTCCAAGAAGAAAATGAGAGGGAATCAGGTGAAACAGGACCATGTATGGAATATTTGCTACATCACAAGATTTTGGAGACACTCTACACACTAGGAAAAGCTGATGTATGTACTTCTCAGCAGAGCAGGTTATCTTCTGTGTGAGCTCCTCATTTTGTAATAAGGACTGAAGTTCTACAGTAGGTGGTAGTGTGGGACGCTGAACTCTAGCAAAAAGCTGTTTGCTTATGCTACCAACGGATTACAAATAACAGTCTTTTACAAGTGTGCTCAAAGTGAGACAACCAGAGAGTTGCTGGCTAAGACAGAACCCTGAGATTTGTTACTTGCCCCTCTGATAATACTGACTGTGAAAGTAAGAGAAACATTTTTGTTCAGTCTAGAATTTTTGTGGCTTCTACAAGACAGCATTATCCCTCTCTGTCCTTTGTCAAGTGTTGTGAGTTTCTTGGGTGAAAGTGCTGTATTAGATACAAATTTTTGATTAAGAGTGTGGTCAGTTATTGCTCAGAAAGACTTCCATGTCAAAAGGCATTAACTTAAGCTTATCTCCAGAGAGCTTTCTGAATCTTCAGTAGGAATGTAGCCCTTGGCAGTGTTGTCTGATTCTTCACATTGCCTTTGTGGCGCACATGAAGTTACCTTCATGGTGTTGGTGCATTCTTGTTTCTATCTTTCTTGGCAGACTTCTGAGCTAAAGTGTGTGGGCTTGGATGGGTCATGGGGTGAATTAGCTTGGCAGTCCTTGTGCTGAAACTTCTTCTATCACGATGCAGATGCAGTTAGGAAACCATGGGGTATCCTGTTCCAGGGATAAATGGAGCTCTCCAGGGTTTCATTCTCAGTCTTTTGCACATTGTCATGAGTTTTTAATCTACTTGATTTTAAATAAACAGACAGTGTAGGATACTAGGAGTCTGAGCCTGGGGTGTTCCTTGTTCTGGAAGGACCAGAGCTCTGCAATTCCTGTCACTATACCAGCTCTACTGCAATCAGGCTAAGATACCTGCTGTAATGAAAATACTTGCTCAGAAATACAGATCATGGAGTAATCTATAAACTTCATATAGAAACCAAGATGCAATGGTGACATATGTGAAGTGGGTAATTAGTGGTGTGTTTCTAAGAGTTGAGAAAAGTAATTTTGCACTCATGCAAATACGCCTGTAGAAGCAGTTCTTGTACAGCCTGTCTTTACACTTTGCCACTTATGAGTTGATACATCTGAAATAAACACACAGTTCAGTGCTTGCAAGATGTTGCAAAGATCTGGTGCAAAAAGCATAATTTCCTTTCACAGCAATCAGTTAGACTTACTACAGTACTGTTAGATGTGCCCTGATGGCACCTATTTTGCCATTCTGTTCAATGGATTGCTTGACAACTCAGAGATGAGTAGGGATTAAAAATCTAGGGATACTTACTTTGAAAGCAGAGCCAGGTTAGGCAGTTGTCATTCCTGGCTGTTGCCACCCCTGTTCCATTCATCTGTGCAGTGAACCAGAGGAAGGAAATTATGTGGGTTAAAATTAATCTGTGGAGTAACAGCATTTATTAACGTGGTAGAACACATTAGTTTCGGGGGATTTCGCAAGAAACAAAGGTACGTGAAGAACCACAAGCCATCAGATCTCATGGAGACTGGAAAGTACTTTCATGTGACGTGGTGCATGGGGGGACAGTAGAACAAGGGTCTGCATGTTCCACAGATATTTGTGATTCATATTCTGGTCAGGGAAAGCAACAGCTTTCTCTTGTCCTGGAACATCTGTGCATTTATAAACGCTTTATCTGTCTGCGGTTAATTGCTTGTGACTTTAAGAAACCTTTTGTAGAAATTAAGATGTTTATAGTTTTTCAATTCTTTATTTGTATATACTGACTCAGTGAGTTGCTGGATTTTGTGGCACAGTACCTTAAAAGAGAGAGCTGACCTGTAGCAAATTAATTCCAAGTTAATTTCCCCTTATTGCTATAATTATCTGGAATATTTTCTCGAAAGATTTGTAGAAGTCTGCCCTAGAGCAATTAACTGAAAGTATGAATAATTTGAAAAAGAAAACAGCAATGGGATGCAACATTTTTTGTTGATCTCTGTTAATATCGATGAAAGTGATGTGTTAACAGATGGTGATTATTTTTAAAATACTTTGGGGTATATTATTGCTGTTTAATTAGCCATTCTGAGTGACAAATTTGCATCTATGTTTTTCTCCTCATTTGTTACATTTTTGTTATTGTTCATCTGTTTTGTTTCAGTGTCCTCCAGGAATGAAACAGCAAGTTCTGGCTTTTTATACAAAGCTTCTTGGAAGAATACGACAGCCTCTTCTTCCCCACATAAATGTACATAGGCCAGTGCAGGTACTGCTCAGATCTGAAGTCAACCATGTTTTTGCATGACAAATTTCTTTGATTCTGCTGTAGCTAATGGTGTCTTTAATTCTTCCATTGTCAAGTGATTCAAAGTAATTGCTCAAGTGCAGTATCAGTTTTAATGTATTGATGATTAGAGCTTTGAACTGCCACTGCAATATATGTCATAAATAATAAAGAAAACTTGTTTATAGCAATCTAAATCTAAATGTGCAAGCCAATAATCATACATAATTGTAGTATGTATACAGAAAAATAATTCAGTCCATTATTGCTAGGAAAAGCTATAGCTTACTCTCTGTCTTAATTGTTTGCTTTATTGTGACAGAAATTAATCCGGTTGTGTGGTGAAGTTCTGGCAACACCAACAGAAAATGAAGAAATTCAGTTTCTCTGTATAGTATGTGCAAAGCTGAAACAAGATCCATACCTGGTCAACTTCTTCCTTGAGGTGAGTAAATCTGTTCAAAATTTTCCAGGTGTATTTACTGTGTCACAGACAGAATGTAGAAGAGGTCTGGAGGTATCTCATCGTGCTTCATAGCTTAGTTTTCATTCCATCTGTGACTTTTTTTCCTGTGATATTAGAAGTTTTGTTTGTTGGGGCTTTTTAGTTTCCAGATATTTGATACATCTGATTTTTACTAGAATTTCATTCAGGTCTCAATATTATACCTGCCCGAGGTCCTTATCCTTTGTAGTGAAAGTGCCTTTAGGGATATGAATTGCAATGTAAGGGAGACCTTGGGCTTCTTGTCTTGTTTTGCCTCCAGCCCAGTAAAGACTAAGGGACAGATTGCAGGGGGCATCGAAACCTTGCAAGTTGTGAAGGGTTCTGCAGGACTGGGCCCTTATTTGGTAGTGGCACATATGTTGTAGCTGCAGTGTCAGCTCACTGTCTACAAAACAGCACTACCTTCTATCAGTAAGAAAGCCAAATATATCTTTACTGCCTCTTCAAATTTAACATGTGTCATTGATGAAATCAGGGTGGGAGGAGAAAGTTTCTAGACTGACCTTCTGCTCCCATTTAGAAGGAGCATAAAAAGTTTGATTTATAGAAGTCCATTTAGAAACACCTTTTGCTCCCACTTGGATGTTTTCTACGGTGACACAGTCTATTAAGTATGTGATATATAGCTGGGAAACAATATAGATATAGTGTCCTCCAGAAATATTTTACAAGATTTCCACAAACAAGATCAGCAGAGGATGCAAAACTGCAAAGATTCATTATTCTCCATTGAATATGTGATTATCACAAGTCAGTAGTAAAGAATCTATCTTGAGTTTTATTTTTACCTTAATTAAATATCATCCTGATTACCATTGTATCCACTCTAGTTGTACAAGCAGTAGAAATGGTGTAAGGATTGAAAAGCCAATATTTAAACTTAAGAAGCACTTAGAAGCAAACTACTACATATATTACATGCAAAATATGGTAGAATTCAAAACTAGGATTACTTTTATTGTTACTTGTGTAAGTTGTATGGTTTAAAATGAACCTTCTTAATTACTCTTATACTCAAATAATGCCCTTGAAATAAACCTGAGAACCCCAAACATAAGAACTGCAAGTGTTTCGTCAGACATTATTAGTGTTTGTGCCCAAAATAGCAAGAGTCCAGTATTAAAAAGCAGACATGGAAATCCAGATGATTCCAATTTTCAAAGGGATCTCCAGTTCCACAAAATGCTGGCTGTGGATTTCAGGCAAGCTGATGAACATTTGTTGTAGCTCCTGTTTCCTTCAGAGCATTATTCTGAATGTTGTAGCCTAAGGCATTTGTCTTCACAACTTGGGATGGTTGTTTCCCCATAAGGTACAGGGAGTGCAGAATTGTCCTTTATTAGAATAGAATATTCTGGTTTTTCACATCTAGGCCTCTTAGAGGTGCTGTTGTTGTGACTTCATCACCGTTTCTGACCTTCTAGTGCACGAAAGGGTAAATTTACAGAATTCTGTGTGGCATTTATCTCTAAAATCTCCAACATCTATAAACTGAAATGCAGATGGATCTCACCAAGGCATTGTGTTTGTATCTGTTTGTTTTGCTTCCTTCTTTCACTGTTCCTGATCAGTTTCTAGAGGCTTTTATGGACATAAAAGGAAACTGAGTGTGTACAAAACCAGGATTTCCTTTGTATGATTCCAGATCAGGTAGCTTGTTGATAAAATGCAGTTTATTTTTTAGTAAAGTCTTTCATCTGTATTGCTTAACCAATCAGGCTACATGGCATAACTATCTCTAGGGGCAAGTTACTGCTATTGTGGAAGTAAGAACTGGGAAAACTTCATTCTGCTTACTTAAAGCTTTAAAAACCCTAGACTAGTTTTATTTTGGCATTAATGTGCTCTTTTCTTTAAACTGACTTTTCCTAGTTCTGGTGTAGAGGTAAAAAATATACGTTGTAATGTTTTACTTATTGGCTCTACCTCAGTCATATTTTATGCTAAAATTGCCCCCTCTCATCTTACCCCATTCACCTTGTAACTGGTTGTTCCATACAAAAGGATACTTGATTATCTCTGTTTCAACTTCTGCTTTTAAGACCTTAAAAAAGTGCCAAAATGTTGTACCTTCATTTTATAAAATGAACAATAGTGTCACTATTCACTTCTATTTTCAATACTACAAATTATCAGCTTTATATTTCTCACCACAAATTAAGTAGAGATTCTTATCAGTTGATATTTTCACAGAGTTATTTTTAAATCTCTCTGAACTTAGACATGGCATCATCCACCACAGGTTTTGCAACTCTGATAGTTACATATCACAAAAATGTAAAAGTGTATTTTTATATTGTCTACTCTCTGTTGATGCTGAATTCACAAGTACTTTGTTTAGAAAGCGCTGAACATGTGTTTTATGTAACCTCTTCTATTAGGTCATTCAGGATCCTGTTTTGCACCTTTGCAGGAGGCAGGTGAGCAGCTGAGCTGCAAAATTGCATGATAATACAATAGGGAGCTTAACTACACACAACAACTCTGCCTGTGTGTTGTTCAATGTACAAACTGCTTTATGTTGCCTGCCAGTATGAGTAGTGAGCTGTGGACACATTTCTAGGGGCATTCATGGCATTCATACATTTATATACATTAGGTATTCTCATCAATGCCTTGGCTAAATGAACAATGGTCTTTCAAATGACTGGAGAGTCGAGACATGAAGTAACAAGATAAAATACGTATTTTAGAAAATATTGCCCAAGTTTTTGAAAAATGTAGCTTTTCCCTTTGACAACCCTCCTGCCACTTGAGTGGTGCCAGGAACAGTGTGTAATCCAGGACTGAAATGCTGTTCCAGCCTTTAGTTCCACTTCACGTGCAAGAGTGGCTGCTGTGATTCAGATATTTCTGTGTATTGATAAAAGAGTTAGGAGGGTACTGAAGGCCTCCAGAAGCTTTAGGGATGGACAAACATGGTTCAGACACACCTTTTTGCTGCTTTGCCACCCTATGCTTTTCACACTGTCAAAAAAAAACCCCAAACGTATGTTGAAGGAGTGATTTTTCTAGCATAGTCAAAAAGCATACTTATTTTATAGCATACATTGTGCTGCTTTTACCACTGTTTGCCTCTCCAGGGAATTGGTTCTATGAGTGTATCACAATGCTCAGTGCAGATTCCCCACAATGAATGCACAGCAATCAAGCAAATGTTCACAGCAGCTCTGGTTTGCTGCCCGAGACTGTCGTGTAGTCAGTCCCTGTTGGCTTGTGTGTACTAAATGCCATTAACCCCAAAGGGTTAGTCTTTTAAATTATTAATGCTTGAGATATATTTGTAATAATTTTGGTGTTATCATAGAGAAGGGAACCGTTTGGATTTATAATCTCACTACTGTACTCAACTGAAAAAAATGTCTTGTGCTGCAGTCTAATTTATGATTCCAATAAAGTATTATTCACCTGCACTTATGCCAGAAGAACGCTGAATTCTTGCCTTGCTGTGGGTTTCTTCTTGGTATCACAGAGCACAAATTTAAATGTCTTTCTGTGTGCTGGAGACAGATTTATGGGAAGACAGATGGGTTGGTTTTTCTCAGGCTAAGTAGAGATGCTTTGGAGCTTGCAAGAAGGTTCTCTGTGACCTATTACAGTATCCAGTGCCCAGTGCTAACTTTCAGTATCTTCGGTTCCTTCAATCTACTCAACTTTTTCTTCATGAGAAGCACAATTTGAGAGTACTTTGCTGTCACAAAAGGTGTTTCTTTCTCTTTCCTGTTGAAGCTAAAATCTCAAGACATTTGGAATTATTTTACTTGTGTGACTCCAGCTGGAAATAGAGTTTCAGACATTAGATGAATTTGAGGCCTTGGTCTAGAAAGGGATGTTTTATGGTATGTGCTAAGGTCTAAAGGTGCACCCATAAGGTAAATGAAAACCTGTCAAAGTGTGGGCAGATCAAGTGAATATGTGCCTTCAGTGGTGAACAGAAAAAGTTGCCATCTCTTTGTAAATGGCATATTCAGCCCAGAAGCAAAACGGTACAGGGCTTAAGGCAACTTTAAGCAGATTTAAAAATGTCCTAGGTTTAAAAAGCACCCACGCTCCCACAGTCCATTGCATTTTACATGGTTACTGTATCCAGCCTTGACTACTTCAAACCCTGATGTAAAAGAAATTGCTTTTAGTAAATTTCTGCTTCAGGATGAACAGTAATTTCAGCAGTGTAATTCCAAAAAATGCTTTGCAGAGTAAGCTAAAAGCAATGGCTTCCAAAGGATCAGCAAGCGTAATCACAGAAGACATGATAAAAGACCAAGGCTCTGTGACAACAGACACGGGCCAGCCTGTTCAGCCTGAGGAAATGCCCAGTGCAGCCGGAGTGGAGCACATGGAGAGGGAGGATGAGCTCCCACAACAGGCAGATGATCTCTCCTTCAGTCTGGATGAACTCAATGTCACGTCATCGCCCGAGTCCTCCAGCGCTTGCCCAAATCAAGACTATAATTTAGTGAATTCCCTACTAAACCTCACTAAAAGTCCCGTGAGTTGTTTTTTGGTTTTGGGTTTTTTTATCTGTTTAATGTGATAAAATGGAATAGCTGGATGCTGTTTGAAGTGGGCAGAGGGAGTGAATATGCACTTACATACAAACTGTATTTTAGCTATAAAAACTAAAATGAGGGTTTTTGCAGGCAGTTTTTTTAAGTTGACAACTTTCTTTGCCAATTCAGATTAAAGTAAAATTACGATTTTAGAAAATTAATACTAAGTTTGTTGATGGTAATATAAGTGACGTTTTTTAAGAAATATATATAGGGTGCTGCGTGTTTCACAGACAAGCTACATAGGATAATCAGAAGGTTAAATATATCATAAAAGAATATTTTTAAAACTACTTTCAGTTGTTCTGACCCAAACCAACTCTCTTCGTAATGACACTGGGATAGAAACTAGAAGTTTGTTTTCTTTAAAAAAACCCTGCTGTATGCCATATCCAGCTCCATCCTCAAATTCAGACTCTTTCAGAAAATGTAGAGGAGGGTTGAGTAAGCCTGTAATTGCTACAGCAGTGTTGAGAGCAGAAAACTGACTCTGCTGCTGCACCTCACCATTGTTACATGATTAGTTTACAGGATATAGTATCTTGGTCTTGAGCTGACCTACAGCACTAGTTCTGTCAACCTGAAGATTGCAGTTGCATTCTTAGTATTTGACACAGAACCAGGTGACATTCTTTATTTTGCAGCATCCAAATTCACTAGAATTAAGTTTTAATGACTGAAAAGTCAACAAAAATAAATGCATTCACTCACTGTGGGGGAATGGAGAGGTTTTATTTGGGAGATGTTTGCTTCTTGATTTCGAGTGAGCTTCATTCACCCTCTGATTAATTCTTCCATGCCCTTCTGCCAGGACGGCCGGATAGCAGTGAAGGCCTGTGAAGGCCTCATGCTTTTGGTGAGTTTGCCAGAACCAGCAGCTGCCAAGTGCCTGACTCAAAGCACTTGTTTATGTGAATTGTTGACAGACAGGCTGGCCACCCTCTACAAAGCCCTGCCTCAGTCACTGGATCCCTTAGACATTGAAACAGTGGAGGCAATTAACTGGGGGTAAGAATTTTGTTTTTGTATTTAATACCCAAAGTGACTTTACACCCCTCCGTGAAACTAATATTATAGATAGATAAGGTGTATAAAATGTTCACCCCCCATGGTAAAGCCTCAAGAGCAGAACTGAGACACAACTGCAGCGTAGTGGTATCCTTTGGGTGTCCAGTGTACCTGTGATTTCTGACATGGGGCCAGGTTTGCCTGCCAGTCCCTTGCAGAGATTCCTCAGGGGGCAAACTCTTCCACTGAACTATGTTAGTAGTTTGTGGTAGTGTCACTGGAGTATCAGATATGGATTATATTCTCTTGCAGGTGTCCAGGATTTAGGAAACACAAACTTCACTGTACGCAGTGGGCACTGTAAGGTTCTGTGGGGGGCAGGAATGGTGCATTTGATAACAGGCTGCTGTTGCAAAATTTTTGCAGCAAAAAAGGAGAAGGAAAGAGTTACTGCATAATTCATTAGCATGAAGCAAAAGATACATGCCTGTCATCCTAACTGCTTGCACGTTAGATTCTCAAAACATTTCTCTTCCCCATTCACCTTACTGTGGATTGCTCATGATCTGTTAGTACTGAGACAAAAAGTAGGTATTTGCAAAATGTCCACCAAAATTGCTGGTGGTTGGAGTTCAAAATTAAAGGGGAAAAACCACAGCTTTGAATTGTGGGGTAAATAGCCATTGGAGTGCTTTACGGAAGAAAATCATGTATTTGTTATTCCTTAGAGCCCTTAAGTTGAGGTAACATGTTTTTTCTGGAAGATATAATCTAGTTCAGGTATACACTGTGTGGTTTTGCTGGACTGGCTTGAGGTTGCTTACAGAGTAGAGAAGAAGAGTTGCCTTCATTTTATGGTTCTGTGACTGCAGGAGTTATTGACTCAGTTTCTGTGGTCTGTGTTTCCTGGGAGACCAGACTTGGTGATGAATTTTCCCTTCTGACTGCAGAAATATTTAACCAGAGTTCTGCTGTCCATACTGTGTATCCTTTAGCGTGTCTCCGAACACCTGTGTAATGATGGCACTGCCAGATCAGTAGAGACTGACACAAAAGCCTTTTTAATGTTCACTTCATTACAAGTAGGTCATTAATTATTCTGTTAGGTTCAATAAGACTGAAGTCCAGGGTTCTTCAATTACTTGAAGACTAAATAAATATTTTTCTCTGTGTTCTCTAGTTTGGATTCCTATAGCCACAAAGAAGATGCATCTGCTTTTCCAGGGAAAAGAGAGTTGATTTCATTTCTTTCTTGGTTTGACTACTGTGATCAACTCATCAAAGAAGCACAAAAGGTTTGAAATGTGTTCAGATGATACAAATATATTCAGCAAATAAGTAGTTCCAGTTGTTTCTTAGCTTCTGAGTTTGAGACACACCATTTTGTACTTTTGTTTCAGACGACTGCTGTTGCTATGGCAAAAGCTGTGCGGGAGCGATTTTTCATTGATGTTATGGAACCTCAGCTGATGCAAACGTGAGTAGCATCCTACGAAACACAGACCAGGATCTGAATCCAGCTGGTTTTTTTTCATCTGAAACCCACCACATGTCTAATATGAAATACTTTCTTCAGGTCAGAGATCGGAATCCTCACATCGACTGCCCTGTTGCACCGCATTGTTCGCCAGGTGACTTCAGATGTCCTGCTGCAGGAACTGGTGTATTTTATACTTGGAGAGCACAGAGAGCCGGAGACTTTGGCAGACATCAACAGACATCCATTGCGGCACAGGTTAATCGAGCACTGTGATCATATTTCTGACGAGGTGAGAAGTGATACTGACACAGTCACATCTGCTGGCCAGCTCTGCCTTGTGGAGAGTCTGTAAAGACACCTTTGTGAGGGCTTCTCATGCTTGTGTCAACTAACCTGTTTTTGCTAAGAAAAGGAGTTGTGACTGCCAGCCTTACAAATTCCCTTGAGAAAATGGAAGTGAAGTTGTTTTCTCCACCTAGCATGTTGTTCCCTTTATTACAGATTCTTTTCTAAATTTGCTTGCCCGCTGTGCATATCTAGTTAGACTGGCTTGCCTGTACAATAGAGCAAACTCAGTTTCTGTAATTGCATTTTAATTCGTGCTTTGTTATATGTTGTGTTGCAGTTATTTTTCATGTTCTGTCAACTCTGTGGTGTTATCATACAAGATACAGTTAAAAACTTGGGGTTTAGATGAAGTAAGTGTGGTCAGAGAATATACACAATGCCAATTAAAAGATGATATAATAGCGTAAAGCACTTTACACATGGTAAATGTTGTTAAATAATTTAGTTCAGTAAAATTCCTTCTCAGGAACTGCTTGTTTCATTTTCTCCATGAAACAACCTCCACTTCACTTTTTCAAGTAAAAAACAAGCTTGCTTGAAATACAGATCTATGCCTTCTCCTATCAATTTTTCAGTATGCCTACCTGCTCACCCTGTCAGAATGAGTTATCGGTATAAATTGGTTATCTTTACAAAGCTAGGCACTCTAAAACTGTCTTTAAAAATTGTCTCTATTGCTTAAAGTCAGTCTTTTAAAAGCCTACATCTCCATGTAAAAATCTTGGCCTATAGTTCTAGTCACAATATCCCAGTATTACTTTGTTTTATTCTGGCTATTTGTTACTAACTCTAAGTCCTGTTCTGTGTCTCGTTTGCACGATGATAACTTTCTTCCAGCATGGATCTGATTGTAATATGGAAAGCTAAATTGTGAGCTCTCTGTATGTTCTTTGTATTATGTATATGTTATTTTGACAGATTTCAGAACAGTTTTTGTTTTACAGAAAAAAAATACATTCCCATATTGATTTGCAGATGTGTGTGAACTCTCAATCCATGTTTATACCACATTCAGCATCACCATTTCCTAATTTTTCTTATGATTTTTGCTTCCTTCTGTAATGTCAGTAAGTAATTGCAATGTTCTAGGATGTACAAACCAGATATAAGGCAAAAACCATAGGGCAGCAGTGCATCAGTTTATTGAAGTCAACCTTTTATGTTGCAGATCAGCATAATGACTTTGCGAATGTTTGAGCACCTATTGCAAAAACCCAATGAGCACATTCTTTATAATTTGGTTCTGAGAAATTTGGAAGAAAGAAACTATATGGAATACAAGCCTCCCTGTCAAGAAGATAAAGATGTGGTAGAGAATGGACAGATTGCTGGAGCAGTGTAAGTTTTCATTTTTTTCACAACAGCTAACCTGGATCCTTATTTTTAGAACAAAACAGTAATTGAAAGAAAAGTGAGCTTGAATAGCACTTGAGTGCTCTTGGGTATTAATCCATATCCATACAGTGATGCAGAAATTATTTCATCAGCAACTTATGTAAATTCTTAGAACAGGAATAGAAAAACTGAAATTACCACAAGCCTCTGTGCAGAACAATAGGCACTCAGAGGTCCTTCTGTATCAATTTACTTACGCATCTACCTGTTAAGTCAATGCATATTTGTATTATTATTATAGATTATTTTTTAAGTCAGCCACTTAGGTGTCTTGCTTATATTTATGTTCTTGAATCATCTTTTGATGGAAGAACTTTTCTAGGACCCTACATAAGATCCTTTTAAATATCCTATGCAACTCTTGTAACTCATTTTTTTCCCAACAGAGGAGTAAAGACTAGCCACACCAGCTATTTTTGTCATCTAAAATAACTGAAATATTTCCTGAGTATAACACTCTCTCATGTGACAACTGTGGCTACAGAGGTTAAGTGACTTAATGCAGTGATTTTGTATGAGTCAAAAATGTCTCCTCTGTTGTTCAGGATGTTGGGTACTGTAAAGGCTGGTATTTCTGTATATTAACTAGGTAATAAAATGTGGATATGGTAGCACTCTGGGAAACATCCTAGTTGTTCCGAGAAGAAAAACAGAAAGTATGTCTTGTGACCCAGAGATATTCCTGCCTTCCATAATGTTTTGTGAATGATTATGTTTTTGTCTAATATAATCTCACAGAGACCTGGAGGAAGATCCATTATTTACTGATCTGTCTCCAGATAACACATTGTCAGCTCAGGAGTGGCTCAGTGCTTCACCACCTGTCAGTCCAGAACATCCAAAAAATGATGGGAAGACTGAAGTTCATAAAATTGTAAATAGGTAAGTTGAAACAAACACTTAAAGAAATGTCTGAATGTGTGGGCGTCTGCACACACTGTGAAAATTAAATGTACTTTGTAATGGATGTTATTCTGTGCCAGCTGGGAAAATGACTCCACAGAAGGAAATTATGTGGCATTTTATCAGAAACCTACTTCTGAAAGATTAGAGCTTGCATAAGTAAAAATAATTCAACATAAATGAGAAAAATAGAAGAACTTTGCAGCTAATAGTCTAGTTGAGTACTCGGAATTCATGATGAAAGCCTCGTTGATTATAAAACTTGCTTTTCGCAGAAATATTTGCTGTTACAGGACGTGACCTTCCTTGACAAGTCTGGGGAGTCTTGCCATAAATGTGTTCAGGGTAAAAAAACAAACCTCAAAACTTCCTAAAGTTCCTTAAACACATACATAAAAGTAAATAATTGCCATGCTAGAGATAACCTTCTGTTCCCTGAAAATGAGGGGACACCTCTGTCACCTGTAACACACCTCAGTGCCTGCAAATTGGATATCACGGGGAGGACAAGCTCTGCTCTAAGCAACTTAGGGATGGTAATTCTCTTAGGAACTAATATTAGGACAAGGGCTGTTTGCTCTGTTAATACATGGTAGCAAGGCAGCACTGGCATGTCAGAGTTGACCTATCTACTTACCCAGAAATAATCAGAGGTGTTGGCCAAAGGAAGCAAACAGCCCAGGGACAGTCAGGACAGAAAGGCATCGTCACTTCTTGCCCTCTTTCCCCCAGTGCTGCTATATATAGTTTATGGTGGACATGGTTTGGAGCAAAGACACAAAGAACATTCTCCTAAATTCACCTCGTGTAATCTCCATCAGTGAATACAATTTTTTTCTGAATTTGCAGTGCTTTTCACCTAAGATGAATTCCACATAAAAAGCTATTTCTGCATAAAAATCTCATGGGAGCATCCAGCAGTTCTTTGGCGTGTGGAGAAAGCTGAAATTTGAAGTCAGGGACCAAAAACTGAGTTGTATTTTGCTGTCCAGAACTTTCAGTGGTTTTAATTTATTATTTTTTTTCAAGACAGTTACTAATATGATTCAAAATTTCATTATGCATTTTAGGTCAGGTATTGGTGAAGAAATAAGGACATACAGTATTTGCACTACATATCTGGTAAAGGCAATTGCAGTATGTTTGTAACTGGGGCATTTATATGCAAATACTCCTGTATGTCTTAGATGTTCATTTGTTGCCACAACAAACTATGGTACATAAAGCTACCTATGAAGTAGGTTAAGAAGACTTTTAACTGTAATTCTTCTCTTTTGGCTCATTTATTCCCAAGTATATTTTTTTTAATCTCTAGTAAGATGGAGTCTGACCTTTAGCAAATACTTGACCTTGTTATGAATATTCCTTTTCATCTCCATTCTGTCTGCTGATTCTCAGAAAATGTTTCCACTGAGGATTTTACCTCTATTGGTAGATACAAAAATTTTGAATTATCTATCTTGTTATTCCATACAACAGTTGGAATAGACAGGCTTAAATAGATTTTGTATTCTCTGTTCTTCACGTAAAGTTATGGTAGAGTCCATGGATTAATTGGCCAGACAATTCAGCATTGTGTACGCTGGTACAGATGATGAGAAAGTATTGATCTGATGCTCTGTGGAATATAGATACTCATTAATGTACTTTTTTTCTCTTTAGTTTTCTCTGTCTTGTACCTGATGAAGCAAAGTCATCATACCACGTGGAGGGTACAGGTTATGATACTTACCTCAGAGATGCCCATAGACAGGTAAGTCAGTGAAGTCTTCCTTGGTCCTTGAGAACTTGAAATGCTTTTGAGAATATACAAATGGTTCTGTAAATAGTCCTATTAAATGCATCTTTTGGTAATGGAAGATGGGAAAATTCGATTTTCATTTTTTAATGAAAACTTACCTTTGGAGATATTTTGATGGTGAATTCACCTTGTGTTGCTCTAGGGGGAATAATGGATGACATTAAATGCATTAATATTCATATAACAAATACAGTGAGGGAAAATCTGAACTGCCGATAGATTCTTAATTTGCTTTTGCATTTACCTGCATTCTCTTGGAGAATTGCCTGCCAACCTGTTTGAAAGGGCTAAAGAGAAATTAAAATGCTGCATAGGAGTTATGCAATCTGGGCCTTTGAAAATAAAGGCTCATCACGGCAAATGCGCAGCCTCAGGCAGTCGGGTTTGAAGTTGGGAGGTTGGGTAGGTAGGGAAAGCTTTATGATCTACTGTCTTGAAATAAATGCAAGTTTTGTTTTTACAAACGTAATAGAAAGTTTCTTTGGTCAGAGGACAATCACTGTTTGCAGTTTTCTTATTGAAGTCCTGTGAATCTTCTAAAATAGAAAAATTTATGCAAAGGAGCAGAGCAACTGAGAGCTATATCTGGGAGGTAATTCAAAAATTCCATAACCTTGGAATTATGTTATCAGCAGTTTAAGATGGGAAGCTTGGATTTCTGTATTTATTATATTGCTTTATCTCCTGAAGTAGTCTCTCCTGAAAAGAAAGGGAATAGAAAATAGAGAATAAGGAAACAAAGGTTGATGTAAAATTCCCCTATATTCTATTCTTGGATGCCAGAAACCACTTATCATCTTTGTCTTTCTTTCATGCCTTGGGAAAAAGAGTATTCTGGGAGTTATTAGAGAGCAGAATTGGTTTCTGTCACTTCCTGACAATGATATGGCTACTGTTAAAATATTTCCCCCCTAAGAATAGCCCTGCCTATTGCTGTTATTACATCCAAATAGCTGTTCTGCTTCCACATTTCTATTCCTGGAAGGCTGCACAAGTAGGTAAGCTACATGCAGTGCAGAGTTTCTGTGTTCGCTCTCTTTTGCTTCTGTTTATTCCTGTGTTCCTTATGTTTTCTGCTATAACCTGGATCCTTTCAAGGTATAATTCCTTGAAAATGAGACATCAGGCAGCCCAGAGCAAGGGAGGGGTAGAGGTTGGGAAAGACTGTTAGGAGTGATAAGAAACAA
Organism: Acropternis orthonyx; assembly: GCA_035583155.1. Classification (NCBI taxonomy): domain Eukaryota; kingdom Metazoa; phylum Chordata; class Aves; order Passeriformes; family Rhinocryptidae; genus Acropternis; species Acropternis orthonyx. The sequence goes on from JAWWEU010000160.1 coordinate 28,529,080, forward strand.
AGACACGGAAGAGAAAGCCCTGAAGTACTTTTCATTTGTATGTTCTGCATCTATACGTGCCTTTCCTCTCCTGGGAATTAGGGAGCAATACAGCTTGGATAGCACGGCAAGTGGAAGTGTGGTAGTGTACTGACAAGAAGAATGTGTATGAATGCAATTCCTGCTTTAGAAGAACCCTGACCAGGATGTGTGTTGTTGGCTTTGCTTTGGGCTTTGGCCCCACCTCGTTTTTGGGAGCTCTGTTCTCCACTCGCTGTTTCTCAAACGATCCTAAGAGCAGCAATGTCAGGAAGAAAACGAGGTGCCTGCTGATAGTGCTTCTACTGATAGTGTTTACTTTGGAATGACTCTTCTTTTTGAGCTTAGAGCTTTCATTTAGCTGTGGTTTTAAGGTGTATGGACTATTCAAAGGTTTCCATGGAGGTTTAATTCTGTTTTCCTCGCTACTTTTTTCTAGTTCCGGGATTATTGTGTCATTTGCTTACGGTGGGAGTGGCCTGGATCTCCCAGATCTTTGGAAAAGTGCAATTTAGAAGCGTCATTTTTTGAAGGACACTTCTTGAAAGTCCTGTTTGAAAGAATGGGCAGGATTCTTGATCAGGTAAGAAAAACCAGGTTAGGAATTCCATTTCTGATACTTCCATCACTGTTAAAGGGCTGATAAGGTCCTGTGGGTTCCCATCAGTCAGTTTTCTATTATAGTTTTGTATTACTGTGTAATGTCCCATGTCCTTGGTGCAGGTCCCTGTGGATTGCAGGATGTTACAGTGATCAGTGTTATCAGTTTAACAAAAGTAAGAACAAAAACTCTCTTATCTTTGCTAGCCACCTCTGTGTACCAAATGTTCTACTGACCAGAAATGTAATTTAATTTGGGTAAGGAAAGTATACCCTTAAGATAAAAGATGAGGCTAAGATAGTATTTTAGGAATTCCAAAGACAGTGTCTTAGGAATCCTTCAGTCCTAGCATTTTACTGTTCTGTTTGTATTTTACAGTGTTTGTTGTAAAATGGCTCTGTTTTCATTTTACAGCATTTGCACTTAGAAAACATGTACATATTCCAGTAAATAAAATATGGCACAGCTTCTTTCTGCCACATTTCAGTGAACTTCAATCTGAAGTTTTGTTCAGGAAGCAGTTTATGTCACTGTGTAAGGTGAAAAGAACTTACTGCATCACTGCTAATATTTTTCCCTATTTTTTCAATTTTTAAAAAACTGTTACCAGTGCATGGAAAGTTTCTATATGAAATGTGAAGTAGGTTTTCTTTCCTGTTTGATTTTCTTTAAAAAAAATAATAAAAATTTATCTGCTAAAGGCAAACAAACGAAATACAACCTGACAGGCTCCTTGTTCTGAAAAAGAGGTGTGACATGTCAGATCCAGATTAGTACAAAGGAATTAAAAGAAAGTGAATTTTCCTGATGCCTGCTTATTTCTGTGTTTAGCCAGTTCACACACCCTGGTCTTTCTGGGGAGGAAGAGAGGAGCCAGAGAGGTGAAAAGGAGGTTGCCCCTTGTGAAAACTCAGTGTTTCTTTGCCTTCTCTAAACTCTGGGCTTACATTAGTCAAGTCAGTGTTACTGCTTTAGATCAAGAAGATAATTTTTCTTTCCAGTGAAAATGAGCCCTGAAAGTCTCCACTACCCTCCCTGTAATACCAGCTGGAGTGTCTACAAATGTGGTAGTACCAGTTTCAGAAGCTCATACAATTCTTTCCTGTTTTGCATCTATTTTATCTACAGAATAAGCAATTAGCTAGGGTAGTGGCAAATTTCCTGGTCATAAGCAGGAAAAGAGCCATTTGAACAAATAAATGCATGGGGAACATGTCAGGAAGCCAATAGCAGCCTTTAGGTCAGCTCTGTGAGCGTTCAGGGGAACACTCTGATACAATTCTGTGATATCAGAAAGCTTTGCAGAGGTGGTAGGTATCACTGACATAGTTTCTGACAGTACAGCTGAGGCACACAAGTGAAGTACCTCATCTGCTAGACACTACCTTCTTCCTCCTGCTAGTGTTATAAAATTCTGTGGAACTGACTGTTCACTAAGAATTTTTTTTAAAATGTCCTGAACTTGAAATTTTGCTGGATTTAATCTTAGTTAAAGGGATTTTTTTAAAGGATGTTATCTGATACGGGTCTGTCTTACTGAGTCTGCTGACATATGGACAGAAATAAAAGCTCTGTGTGAAGAAGCAGCTTTCCTTAATGCTCTCAATTAGTTCACATCACAACAGCAATCTGTCTGAACAATGCAGCACGTGTTACTACTTTGTTTCCTTCTCTTCTTGTGAACAGCAGATAATGCTCATGGCTTCAAAGCCTCCTAATGAATTGGCTGACTCAAACAGCTCTAAAGACCTTCTCCTATGGCTCAGCTAGGTGCGCAGTGAATGGATTTGTGGGAGGAATTTGTGTCTCTCTGCAGAGTAGCCATGCTATAACAACAATGTAGTGATCTCTTTTACGTATTACATCTCTGGTCTAGGGTCTTAAAGCTTCATTTGTTGGAAGATTGGGATGAGTCTGTGGCTGGAGTAACAAGGACAAAAATAACTGCCACTGACTGGAATAGGTGCTTTCACTTCAAAAGAACTGTAAGGCAACTTTGTAATGCAACAGTGTGTGGTAACAAGTTCAAGAATAAGGCACCTAAGTATTAGGTGTCCCTGTGCCAGAACTGAGGTATCTGTTGCCATTTTTGTGACGCCCAAAATATTTCCACGAGCTTGTGGTTACAACACAGAACTTGCAGGATCCGCCCTCTGTGGAACCATCAAGAGACCAGCAGATATTCTGGAGGATCTGAGATGGCAGGAGATGTCTGTGTGTGGTCAAGTGTATCAAGTGTCAGATCTCCACTGAGTAGGTTAATGCAGACATAGACATGTACACATACTTAAATCTGTCTGCCCTAATCCGAGGCTGAATTCTTCCAAATCTGAAAAGGGCAAGACTCTGTTCTCTGATTCTTCAGTGGGATGCTAACTTGAGAGCATAAAGATCATAATTTGAGGTCATTAAATCATCTTCTAGATGTGATTATGCCAGTGAGGATGTTACTGTCAATGTGCAGTCACAGAGGTGGAATGAGGGCCCTGTAATTCACTTAAATCAACAAGATTGATTGACAGAGGTGTCCATCTCTTGTCAGCCTAGTCCATTCTACCACTGAATAGATGGAAGGAAATTCCACTAGTTTGTGAATATTGGGCTGAATTAAAATGTCAGCTTGTTTTCACTGTGATGAGAAAATCAAAGATGGAAAAAAAGTATTTGGAATATACAGAAGCTGTGGTGAAAATACTTGCTTTTATGGAAATGAGTTTCTTACTAGAATGGCAAAATCCTTTATGCTAGGCCCTATTTTTTTTTCCCTAGAAAATTAGGTATTATTTTTTTCCTTGTGACTGATGAGTGTCTTCCAGTATCTGACAGTGTTGCATCTTCCATTTGGCTGATCCGGGGAGGGGAGGTAGAGAAGCAGCTCAGAATTTCATGCTGCTCTCCCAGCCCAGGACTGTCTCATCTCCCATAGCATGCTGCCACAAGATGACCAGGCCTTCTGCAATAGTTCTTTCCCAGAAAAAAATAAAGTAGAAGAGAAATAACGTATTAGCCGTAAACATGGATTTGTCTCTGCCAATTTCCTGAGCTCATATACTTCACAGTTTTCCAGCAGAAGCAAGCAGATGTTTAATCTAGGCTGATTCCACGCTATTTGTTTAGCTGAAGAAACGTTTTACAGGAAGAGGACTTACCCTACAAAACAAGTGTGCAAATGCTTCAAGTGGTTGTGGCAGTTCTACAGATAATATCTAATACTCAGCTGTCATATTCACCTCACTGGTGTTGTGAAAAGCAGAGATTGGGCCTGTCTTCTAATTTAACTTTCAATATTTATTTATTCATAACCCTGTATAAGGGTTCTGGTAGTTAAATAAACATGAGCTGGATGAAAATAAGTCAGCATGAAAATAACTAAGCACTGTGTTTTCCCTTTTTTTGCAGCCCTATGATGTAAATTTACAAGTTACGTCAGTGTTGTCCAAACTGTCCCTGTTTCCCCATCCTCATATACATGAATACCTTTTGGATCCTTATGTAAACCTTGCCTCTGGCTGCAAGTCTCTCTTCTCTGTGATTGTCAGGGTGAGTAAATGCACAGGTAATACTTACATATGGCTATACAGCAGAGATACATTTAGTAACTTTGTAGTCACTGGGTAGTTGAAGCTGGCAAAGTGTCTCTTTGAAAGCAGTTACTTACAGTCTTGATTCAATTCAAGAGTTTGGATTTTTTACCAAAAATATTTGAAATTTTATACCTCTGTCCTTGTGTCTTCAAAATTTTTTGTTGCTTAGTTTCGTTGTGTGGATGCAAGATATCCCCTCTGCCAATGACGTTGCTTTAAACTGGACTAGGTCACATTGCTGTCACTTGCAGGCAAAGTCAGGTGGTGCCATGGGAACAGTCCAAGTACAGGTTTGCACCTGGATGGGAAAGAGATGGCTTTGATAAACACACAAAAACACTCCGTAATACCCTGTGCCTGGATGAGTATCTCTGCTCAGGCTCTTTTTTTCTCTGATAAAGGCTATTCTTGTTGATGAAGTCCTCGATTTATCAAAAGTCCCCATCTCCCCCTCTGATTCAATCTCTTCCTGCCAGACCTGCATCCTAGAAGTGCTGGCTGTCACATTGCAGTCTTCCCTGTCAGTCCCTCTCTTACCCCACGCACCAGCTGTTATTAGGTTGGTCAGGAGCCTGGTAATGATGCTTGCCCAGTACTGACAGATTGGCAGCCCTACCCATTCCAAAATACAGTCTTCACTCTCTCCCCTTGTGCTTTCCCTAAACACATGAATTTACTGGTCAATTGCCTGTGTCAGCATTTACTGAGACAAATTAATCTTCCACATAAATAAAACAAGGAATGGCATTTGTGACAAGAAGACGTAAGGTGTTTTTATCTCTTTACTTTCTGCACCCTCTTTTGGGGCAGAGCAGTTACTCTCCATGTTATTTTGGGATTCTGTGAGGAGGCTGCAGTGGGTACTGAAGCTGTCATCTAACCTTGCTGCAGAGGTGTAAACTTTGTATGTCCATGGCATTGGCTTTACAGGTCGTTGGGGACCTCATGGTAAGAATCCAGCGCATCCCAGATTTCACTCCCAAACTTCTGCTGGTCAGAAAACGCCTGCTGGGCTTGGAGCCAGAAGGGCCCATGTGAGTAAACACGTTTCATATTGTCCAAGAGCCATGGCAGGTTTTGTGCGTGCCAGTCCTGATTCGCTGCAATTTTCTCCCTGTCCCAGCATTGACCACATGACGTTACTAGAGGGCGTGATTGTGCTGGAGGAGTTCTGCAAGGAGCTGGCCGCGATCGCCTTTGTGAAGTACCACACCTCGGCCACGCCGTGAGCAGCCCTGGGGGCCACGCTGGGCAGCCGCCGAGCTCCCTTCAGCCCACAAGCCCATTGACAACACCCAGAGAGGAGGTGGTGCCTCCTGGCAAAGTGCCACGGGACGTTTGGCAGAACTGGAAGACAAGTTCCTTTCACCAAATGTTGAGATTGCAAGTGGGGATTCAAATGAACTTAGACTATGAGTGAAGGCATGTTGGGAGAAGCCAATACACAGCATTTCTAGCCACTGCGTGAAGAGCTGCAAAAGCTGCCTGAAGAACCACAGACATCAGACCTTGGTTATTCTAATGACAAATGTCTAGAGAGTTTGGTCTTTTTTATGTTCTGGAGCTCACATGCACTATGTGACCATATTACTTTTAAAAGGCAAATTAATTTTATAACACTTTTATGTCTTAATTCTTTTCCTTTTCAGTTGGAGATATGAAAGGAAATCACAGCTACAGTTGCAATGTATGTTATTAAAAATGATGAGGTTCAAAAAACCCACCAATCCATATACAGTAGGATATGTTAATGAGGGATCATTTTTGTTTTAGTGGATCTTAAAGGCAACTCTGAGCTTGATTTCTCAATGGATTACTCCAAGAGATATGTCAGTATAAAATCAATACTGATGAAATTAATCCTGATTTGGCATCACATCCATAACAAATATATTTGAAGCATACATGTTTGTAGCATGTTTGTCTCTGCCCTTCCAAGCTATTGATCTCAGGTCATCTGCATAACTAGATTTGCTTTAGGTTTCTTCATGAGAACTGTAGTTGGTTGATCCATGTCACCGTTACAGAGAGGTTAATTCTAGGTCGTCAGTAGTTGTCGCTGAAACAGTATTTTTCATTCTTTTAAATTGGTGTTTAGCCTGAATTGGTTTAAGACTCCTTTGTGCCTTGAAAACTGGCAGCATAACCACTCTGTTATTATTCAAGATGTTTTTATTGCTTATCTAACCACTGCAGTGATGCCAACTCAGTTAAAGCATTGATAACTTCTATAGGACCAAAATTTGCACCTGCTTTTCAGAGTGCTGGGATGCAGAAATGCCATTCAGTGAGTATTCTTCAGTATGAATGCCATCAGCCAGTGAGCAGAGGCCACCTCAGTGTGCTTTGCTTCTGTTGGTGGCAGCCTGCACTTGGGAGAGTCTGAGCACTGGCAGGTGTGGGGGCTGTGCTTGAACCTTCCAGTCACACTGGGTGACTGGGGTGAGAGACCCGCCCTGCTCTCCACACAGCTGTGTAGGAGCCCTCCTGTGAACGTACCATGGGCAGGCAACGTAGAGCTTCACTCTGTTTACACTGTATTTCTTCATTTGTCTGTCCTCCTGCCCTCTTTGCACAGTCAGAGCCCATTTCTGATGTCATTGCTCATATGCAAATACGGGATAATTTACCCAGTCACTGGAATTTTTCTGGGTTTACATGACTGTACCTAGAATCAGATTCTGCTCTGAATTCATGCCTTTGAGGTCTTGTTTTTTAATATTTATGGAACCTGGTTGTTGAGAGGCCTTTTAAGTTAGCAGGTTAATTAGAGCAGTGTCACAGTTAATGGGCTAAATTTATTCTTTTCACCAGTGAAGAAAGTCCTGCTGTAATAGCTTCCAGTATAGGTTCAGCTGGAGAAAGTAGCTCTGGAACTGGGGAAATGTTTTGGCAGGTAAAACCTATTTTCACTGGCTTCCTGTACTGGGACACTTGTAAAAAGTGGGGCATTTCTCTGGCAAACAAAACCATGTTTTACTTCCTCACCTGTTTGGGGTTTTTTTCTGAATTTACCCCAAAAGTGTTTTCACATCCAAGTAGCATAGTAAGATAAAGTTTAAAATAATGAGACTTTTAATTTTTGTTCTTTACAAACATACCTTGAAAGTAGCAAGTCATTTTTTAGTGATCTGTGTTGCAATTTATCCACATTAGAAGCCTGGTTAATACCTGACACATAGTTTAGAACATGTTGATGTCTATGCAGAGAGATGTTTAATACATACATTTGTTATAAATAAGGTCGCCATTCAGCAAAACAGTTAAACATAAGCTTAATTTCAAGTATTTTGTCCTTAAATCAGTCTTTTATGTGAACAAAGTTAAACTGTTGAGCACAAATGATGGTGCTTTACTGAATTTGGATCTTTGTTGGTTTTGCTTGAACCTAATTACTTCTTCCTCAAATTTTCTATTTTCATTATTTATTTTTTTTAAAGTGTATGCTCCAGAATACTCCTAATGTCTGAATTTCAGTGGAAACTGGAAGTGATAATGCTACTATAAATGAAAGTGAGAGAAATGTTAAAACTTCCAAGAGCATTCCAAGTAATACAAGAATTTATAAAGTCATTCAAGAGATGCCTGATCTCCAGTGAAAGCATTAACATCACCTCTTTTGTTGTCATTGCTGTTTTCACTGATACCTGAGCTCATTACACTGTAATGCCTCTATGGCATTTTAATGCAAAACAGTCTGTGGAGCTGCAAACACAGTTCTTTAAGCTTGTTCAGGAGAAAAATAAGTAGATATAACTATAATCAGTCTTAAATTCAGGCTGTAATTGTTCAGTGATATTGGTGATGTTCTTGCATACCAAATGGTATTTGGTTGATAAATTTGTAAGACATGGATCCATGCTGATAGAAGTGAAGCAATCCTTAAAGTTGCTTTAGCCTAAACTGCTTTTATTAGTGCTGCCTCCAAACCCTTAATTACCATACCTGATGACAATGACCTTTATTTTTGTAATAGTGATTTAATCTTCCTTAAGAGATGGAACTCGTTTAATTATTTTTTGTTGTGATATTTTTCATGCACTTTTTTTTTCCAAAAAAAAAAAAAGATTAGAGGTTAGTTGAGGTCCATGTTTTCACCTTTTCAATCTATGCATGTCACTGAGGTGCCCATTTTGTTTGTGTGTGTGTGTGTTTGTATGTGGTTATTTATTACCCAGAGAGGGACACCTGAGAAAATAAGCCTGAAGAGTTCATGGCATATACAGATCCTTCAGAGGTCAGTGGGAAATGTGAGTGCTTATCACCTTAGAAAGTAGGGCCACTAGTATTAGATTGGAATCCTTGAGAGGTAATACTAGAACAATTTATTATTTCAAAAAGCAGATCCAAGCCACATTTTAATCCTGATGCACATGTGTGTAAATAGAAGCATTTTGTTACTTTCTTTTTTCATTTATAGTATGTATTTGATTTAGACTCTGATTTAGAAAATTTTGTAATAAGCCATGTGCTAGCTCTGTTAAAAAAAGTTTGTCCTTAGTTTCTCATATGACTGTAATATTCCTGGTATTCAGATCCTGTCTGTGTAATGTTCTTACTATATGTCTGTGCAATATAAAAGCTGTGACTTGATACACAGCTTGAGTCTGGCTGTATATCACCTATGTATATATATACATATATATATATATAAAAGGATCAGAATCCCAAGCTTGCTTACACTACGATTAGTGTAAAGATTGCTACACTTGATTTTACAGGGCACAAGTAATCATGGAATGGCTTTGTAAATGCATTGTAATTTCTACCATAACCTGCTGTGTAATCTCACAGATGACATTTTATTAGTGCTCTTTGTCTTGCTAAAAGAAATACTAACCCAAGTGCTTGGGAAAGTCGAAGGGTCCTGTAGTAGACCTGGGGCTACATGGAAAATCCATATCTGATATTGCATATCATACAGGGTTTTCAAACCATGTCCTTCATGCTTACTGTGCCCTGTAAAATAGTGTAACTATATAGAATATATACTCCTTGTTTTGCCTCCTGCCTTGTTTACATTAAACAGAGGATATTCAGTAAAAATTTTCTATTAAACTTTGTGTAGATCACTTACTAACAGCATTGCCAAGGTTTCGCAGGTGTGGGATTTCCAGTGAGGAATTGTTGAAACAGCCACATTACCACATGTACAATATTAAGTTTTATGAAGGAGGTTGTGGTAAAATTCAACTTTTTGTGCTAAAAAATGCATGGAGGATTAAAAGGGATATTCTCAAAATAAATCAATTTCAACGAAGCGACTACTTCTATTATTACAGAATTCTTAATAGTTCTTGTGTGGATGACCTTGAGACAGAAAATATTTTAACATTTTGCATCATGCCTTTGATCCTGAAGTCCTCATTTATTTTGAGCCTGTCACTGCAGTGTCTTCTGGGATATTCTTGTTTCCTGTACCATCCTTTGCAGGGCTCAGAGTGAATCAGCATGCTCTTGCCCAGGAAAATTGGAGGCTGAGGGAAATGGGATGGAGTCATCCTGCGCACAGATTAACATCTGCTCTTTCCTGAGAGCCCTAATATCTTTCCAGAAAGTCTGCAGCTGGTCAAGACTTTGGTTTTCTATTGCATTTGAGTGCAGAGTGCGTCAGTGACACATTAATTTATTGAATTGGGGACAAGTGTCTGTCAGGTACATGAATAAGCATCATTTCTTCCTTCAGGGCCTTCAAGGAAGGCTTTTTTACACAGGGTTTTATATATATTTTTATAATTCTTTTAAAGTTGTGTTTGCTGTGCATTTTTTTTCAGCTTTGGTGTCCCTCAAGTTTTTATCAGCCTTTCAAAAATCTTGTCACTCTGTAGGATCCCCTCTGAGGGCTACACTTGGATGTTAAGCTGTTTCTCCTCAGTATTTAACAGCTGCAAGTGCTCTTGCATCTTTAACAAGAACAGTGCTACAGCAAGATGATGCACTTGACAGCTTCTTTTATAGCTCTCTGCATCTTCCCCCCATCCTCTTGGGTCTCAGAGATTGTCATCTCCCACCCCAGATCGTTTATTTGCTGTGCCTGCATGAGGCATTTGGAGATTTAGGGACACGTTACTTTCTCAATCAGTGACAGTTGGATCAGATTTGAACATTTGGTGTCTTCTTGTATTTTTCTCTTACTTTGATATCCTTGAAATGACTGAGTTATTGAAGCATGATAAGCTTATGGCACTTGCATTCTGATAACAAGATTTTGGGGCTCTACATCCTATTGGAAGAAGAAAACCCAAAGAGAGTGTTATCAGTGTGTGGTCTCTATTTCACATTCATTAACTCATTTTACAAATTCTCGGGCGAAGTTCTCAATATAGATACAAATAGCACAGGATCTACTGACTTTGTTAACCTTTAAATATTAACAGAACTGGTGCTGTCAAAGCCTCAAGGATTTTGCTAGTTTGGTATGTGATCCAATTGGATTAAAGTGGATTAATGCTCAGTGAAGTGAATCTGTCACAACTTGTATGAGTCCTTTCAGCCTAAACCCATGTGTTCCTGGTGCATCCTTTATCAGCCGAGCTTCCCTTTGAACAGTGAGAAAAAGAACTGAAGAGCAATTTAGGAATCAAGTGAAGCATATGGTGGATTAAAGTTTTCAGGTGTCATAAGCTTCTTGGGAATGCCAAAGAAGAGTGTGAAATGTTAAATTTTGCATGTTAGGACTGTTTGCTGGCACTGCCTTTGGAGTCAGATCTGTGAGGATAAAAAGATGCATCTTGGAATGTGGTATCTCATTGGGCTACTTAAATTGCCCTTGCTAGGATGGTACATATATTCTGAATTATGTTTCATTAAACTCCTGCTGGTGGAATCTAGAATCTGCTAGAACAGTGCTGTGGAACTGACATCTTTGCCAGTGTCTTGTAACTCTGACAAAGCAGACACATCTTGCTGGCTTTGCCTTTCTGCTCTACAGCATTATAATGCAGTAGGGGTTTGTATGGTGTCCTCTCCCTCTGGTAAAATATTTTACATACTGAAAAATAAAATGTGAAGGGAGGAACCCTATTTCTCTGCTAGACTGTAGGAACATAATCTTTTTAATTTTCAGAACGGTGAAACTCATTATATTCTGAAGTGAACAGTCCCCTGAAATAAGAACTATTGCAAAGAGGGAATGTATCCTCCACAGGGAGCCTTAGACGGTGAGTGTAAACCTGCTTTAGTAATTTGCACTGAGGATGGCAGAAATGAGACATTTGTGTTACATATTTCAAGGTGTGTAGTATCCTCTTTCCAGTTTGGAGAGATGAAGCAGACAAGAACATAAGTCTTTGTGCTGAGTAATATATATATAACAAGATACAGGAAGTTCTGCAGAAAACAGCAAAAGATACTAAACGGATTTTAGAGAGGATTGCAACAGAGGTAACTAAGTGTAGCATGGTTAAATTATGGCTTAGGGTTAGAGGAACATTACTTCCCAATAAAAAGATTTGGAAGACTTAAGCACCAAGATTGGAAGAATTGTGAAGCCTTAATTTATTGGAATGCAATTAATCATGAAGTCACATCAGTGAGGAAAACCGATACTCGTCAGTGAAAACTCCCTGACTATGAATGAATGCCACTAGACCAGAAGTGGAAGGAGCCTGCATCCTCACACTTTTAAAACCAGACTGGACAAAACATTGAATGTTTCAAGAGGGAACCAGCCTGTGTCGTTGAGGAGATGAAGTAAACACACATTTATATCCTCAGACTCCCAGGTAATGACGGGTTCCAGAATGACTTGGATTTGTTCTGCTAGGAAGCAGGCAGATGGACTGATCCACTTGAGCATCTCCTGTAAATGAGGAAATTTGCTGCAATCTGAGAAAAGCAATATTCAGCTTTCCAAAATGCGAGTTGCTCACATAACAAGCTCTCTTGCAGAAGCAGCACCCAGCACACCCAGCGGGCGGCACGGCTTGATTAGCAGGGCCAGGATCCCCCCGTGATGAGCTGCCGTGGAGAGGAGAAACAAATCACCTGTTCTCTGAATCGTCATTATCCTTTACTTGAGGAACCCACTTCTGCTTCCCTCATCTCTGCATCCACAGGAAGCACCTGTCAAGTTCATATTTCTTAATTTGGGTCATGAATTTTTATTTCCTCAGGCTTTCAGAGACTCCCATTTTTGCTCTTAGCAGGCTGTCCATCAACACTGCACATTTACAGACAATTTTCCTTTCAGTTTCCTGAAAGGGGAAAACCAAGCCTTGTATTGTTTATCCTGGCTTTTAGACTCACATTCTACTGCCTTGTTAATTCCATCCTTTCAAATCCCTGAAAATGTTTTTCCTCTTGTCCTTCACCTTGAGGACTGAGCAGTCAGCAGTTTGTGCAGCTCAGCAGGCAGGAGTGTTACAGGCAACACAGATAAAATCAAAGCTGCTTCTGCCCCCCCAGTCCAGCTGCAGGATCTGCAGGGGAAATCCCACCTGCGTAGGAAACGTGGTGGGCTGGTCAAAAGGAACACCTGAAATCTATGGGAGTTCTGCTGTCAGTTGAAATGCAGTCTCTGTTCTCTGCTTCACAAACTCAGTATGTCTGATGGTATTTTTGGAAGGAAAAACAAGAACAAACATTAAGAAAAAAGCAGGTTACTGAAGAAAACTGGGTAGCTTGGTCATGTCCAAAAGAAAGACACCTAAGCAGATGTCTTCTGCTGATTTACAGAGCACGTCAGTCCAACAGTTCCAAACTTGCCAACAGCCACGTTTGACACCAGCTCAGCACAGGGACAACTGGCTCAGCTCACTGTTGTCTTTGTAACCCTCAGAGGGGATTTTACAGCGTTACCACAAAGGTAAAGGACAAACCAGTGAGAGGAGAAGCACATTTCTTATATATCTATGTGTCTTATATATGTGAAATACATATCGCATGTCTTTCATATTTCTGATTGCTCAAAAATTTATTATTTTTATGCTGTTTCTTTGTTCAAATAATCACACACAAATTACTAAAGAATCAGACCCTGAAGAATTTGGGATCAAAACATAGTCCCTGGAATGTCTTGGGCTTGCTTACGTTGGCAGAAACTTGTCAGGATCATATAGGATACATATTTAAGCCAGTAATAACTGAAGTATTACCCTCTGAGAGTCATATACCAGAAGGCTGCTTCTCTGTTGGTAAATAAGATCTTACATTAACAGCTTAGAATTTTGCTGAAATTTAGGAAAAGTAATAGTAGTACTGGCTAAATCACACATCAAAATTGTGCAAGCACTGTCATGCTATATATAATAAATGTCTGCTTCTCTGGAGCCATGATCTCAGCTTGGATCATTAAAGAAGGAAGTTAGTTTAATATAAGCCAACGAATCACAATAAATCTTGATGTTTCCAAGATGGCAAATATGCTTATCAGACCTTATTTTTACATTCTAAAAGATCAAAAGTGAGCACAAACCCTTTCCCCCCTGTTTTATAATTAATTCCAAATGTCAGTTGATCTACTAATGTAATTCTAATTGCCAAATCTCTAAAATAGTGTTGCCTTCTTGTTTCTAAATATCAACCGAACAGAATAATGAAAAAATAGATGCTTTGATATGATGAAATATGATCTGATCACAGTGGGACAGGCCCACAGCTTCCAAACCTCTCTAGTTTATGTCTCTCAAGCAAGATGCTGACAAGGAGCATTCTGGCTGGTTCTGTGTAAGAGCGGGGAAGGTGCAACCTGAAAAGTTGCCACCTTTTATTTCTGGGGTAGAAGGTAGAAGTACATTATGATGGATACTTTTGGATCCTGGCATATATATACTCACCCTGGAAACCATTATTTGTGTATTTTATTTCAGAAAGAAGCAAAGGTGTAGGAACTGTAAATAATGCCATGCTAATATTCCAGCCAGCATATGCAGCTGTTGTTGCCACTTCAAGACACACTTTTAACCCCTGATCACTATTTTGCCAAATGTTTAGTTATTTTTAAGCAGTTTGCTTACTAACCACGCACTGAGGTGATGCTGAATAATTGGAGCAATTTTGTTGGGTTTGTGGTTTTGAGTGGCAAATATGTTTTGTTCTTCCTGTGACAGATAGATGACTTAGTCTGTTAATAGAGGAAGCTGTTACAGAGCAATTACACATATAGACTTCATTTACATTTTTAAAGCACAAGCTATATAGGTGCAATGTGCCTTTTTAGCTCTTCAGCTATTGAAGTGTTTAGTGGAAGGGGCTCGACTTAGTCTTGACTCAGTTTTCTACAGAAACTTCTTATGCTCAGCAGCTAAATGAACAATTACCAGAAGCCCTAAGAAATTGGTTCAACATTGGCCCCATTGTTTATTTCTTCAGTGGAAACGTGGGGACTGCAAGAGCAAGCTGACACAGACACCAGATAAGGATCTCCAGGTAAAACTGAAATTTGATAATGAAAACTTGCACCATCATGAGCCAAGGTCACTATAATTGTGTAAGTCTACTATTTTAGCAGCTGAAGATTCCACCTGATTAACCTATTTATAGCTTTGTATTAATTCAGTACCACTTATTCCAGAGGCTCCATGGAAATTTATAAACACGGCCAAGGAGACACCAATCCTGATGCAGTATGGAATGAGTTGGCTTTCATTAAGTTAACTCCTGATGCTGGGCTGGTCCCTGTACCTGCAGCTCCCTACCCAGGGGCTGTTGGATGGGAAACAAACAAGAAACTTAAGAACAGCACAATAAAGCAGCTGTGCAACCCTGTTGTGCTGTACTGCCATCGCTACCAATGGGCCACAGGTTTTGTGCTGCGTTTGCAAGGCCTCAGGGCTGAGCTGCTTGGTCTGAACTTTACTGACATGCCTGCAGCTTTGTTTTAATTTGAATTAGCTGCAACGGCAATTTTTCTTCCGACCAGGTGATTATGGCTAAAGTCTTTTGCTTATCATTGCAATGGTGCTGCCGTAGTTCTTTAGTAATCCAGGCTGGTACGGTGGCTGAGGCCTGGAGAGCATCACAGCAGAGGAATATTGGCATGGGAAGGGACATGGGGCACAGGCTTCACACCCACGGTGAGTTAAAGAAACACAGACCTGGAGCTGGACAAAGCTGGACAAAGACAACAAAGAAAGTTTCTAGCATGTTTAAAAGGTGCTGTACATAGTAAATGCAGGTGGGATGTGGCGGTGCAGAACAATGAAGAAAGGACAAAGGTATAAGCAGGTTTGCAACCATATTAAAATGAACCCAAATGGGTCTTAGAGTAACTTGAAGCTATCAACATGAACATCACAGTCCTCCTGGGGAAGCACTCCAGACACCAATGACCTGCTGCACCACCATCACCAGAATGACAGCACAGACCAGAGCCCCGAGGAGCAGGGGAAAGGACCATCAGGAAATGGGGAAGAACATAGGAAGAGCACTTTCAGCTTCTATTATTAGCACTGAATTTTTTTGTGCCCAGACAAAGCTGCTTCTGTCTGTAATAATTACATCTGGGCTGATGGAACAGACTGCAAGTATAGGAAGTAAGAGGATCAAACACACCAGGAGAAGTTCAGTCTCCTGCTGCCAGGGAGAAGACTCCGACAAAGCAGGGACAGATACTTCTGTCTTCTGATGAAAAATGTCACCTGTTTTGTTGTCGGTTTTGATCCTGATACCCTCCATGCTGTGGAAAAGCTGCTTGTGGGCTTTTCCTGCATAAGAACAGTGACATTTGATGTGAAATCTGTCTGGAACCGAGATGGGATATATATGAGGCTGTTGGTAAATACCATTCTTCAACATTTAAATGGTGCTGTAGCTCCACTTTGGAGACTTTAGCCGAGTGCGGCCACACCATCCCTATTAAAAAAACAAGAGAACACCTGAGTCCTGCCTCCAACCAAGCCTTTTATAACAAAAGCTGTTTTTCTTTGGTTTGAATCTAGATATATCTACTCAAGTCATATGCTAGTCTGCCACTGCTCCTAGGTTTAACCAGAATAACAAATTACTACTGTGACAGTCAGTATGACCAGACTGCTAAAATAGAAACACAGAATTTCATTCAGATGCTCATCATTATTTAATCCAGAAAATACTAAAATTTCCTTTTACTACAACCTATTTTTCTTTGGATTGGGTCCCAAATAATTCCATTCTCTGGTTATTGCATTGTTTCAGTGACAACATAACCATAATTATTCTTTAGGGGGTCAGTGTGCTTGTGGGAAATGAAGCACTCATCGGTGGGTACCATTCTTAGTATCCATTTGTCTCTTGGTTCCCTGAATCACTGTTATGAGGCATTTCCAGGGAGCTGATACTCATGGTTTATACCATTATGTTTGCTACCATTTATAAGCATGTCTGAGCCAGAAATCATTCCGTGGCTGCTACTGCTGCATCCTTCAGGGACAAAATGTTCTAAAGAGCTAATGTTGCTCTTTCATTAGGAAACCTATTCAGAACCACAGAGAGTGATTTTGACAGTGCAATTGGTAGTTGCTCTAGGGCAGAAGCTTGACAGGAGTCCTGTTTTAAGCTAAATGGATGTATTCTGCTTATTTAAAGACGCAGAGCCAGGTATAGATTTTGGTATGCATGCACAAGTATATACCTGTGCATCTTCTGTGCTCTGCCTCTCCAGATTGCACAAAATAATTCTGCCTTGATACACTAAAAATGTTGTTTCTGGACAGCCCTGGCATGAAGATGAAGAAAGAAATAGGAAAATAAAAAGAAAAAAGGAAAAATTAAAAAAAAAAAAAAGGAAAAATTAAAAGAAAAAGGGAAAGGGAAAGAGAAAAAGAAAGAGAGAAAAAAAAGAGCAAAAGAAAAATGAAAAAGAAAATAGAGATTCCTACAAACTTGAGATCAGTCATTTTATCCTGAGTGTCTCATGTTTTTCTAGCATGAACACATTTTGCTTTTTCATACAGAATCATTTAGGTTGCAAAGACCTTTAGATCATAGAGTCCAGCCATTAGCCCAGCACTTCCAAGCCCATCACTAACCACGTCACCACGTGCCACATCTACACAGCTTTTAAATCCCTTCAGGGATGGTGACTCCAGCACTTCCCTGGGCAGCCTGTTCCAGTGCCAGACCACCCTCTTGGTGAAGAAATTTTCCCTAATATCCAATCTAAACCTCCCCTGGTGCAACTCGAGGCCACTTCCTCATGTCACCTGGGAGAAGCGACCAACCCCCACTCACCCGTTTTTTTGGGTTCAAGTGTGAGAGGAGACAGAGGGACATTGAGTGAAGAAGGGAAGTTAAAATGAAGGGCATTAAGGGTCAGAGTGACAGAAGACATTAACTGCTTGCAAAGATGAACAAGGGTATAGTTTCATGTCATGGTTCTTCTGGTGGCAAAGCTGGCTTTCAAAAGTTCATATCTTCAGCTGCTGAGCATCGTGTTCTATAAACAACAACATTACACTGATCATTGCAACAGCCCAAAAAGTTCAACCAGCACAGCCAAAGGCTGGAAACATGAACCAGGGCAGGAATGGGCAGCACATTTCTGTTTGTCCTCTTGAAGCAGAACTGGAAAGAGCAGCAATCTCTGAGAAGGAAGAATGCTCATGTGGCTGAACTGTGGTCTGGGGAGCTGGAAGAACCTGGTGTCTGTTCCTGACCCTGCTGCATGACCCCTCACCTCTGTCACTACAGCAGGAGAGAAACATTACTGAAAGTATTTCTTCAGAAGGGTGTAATTCAGTCTCATTAATGCAAGTGTAATGGAAGATGGTATAAAGACACAGCATTGTTATCAGTCCCTCTCATCTTTACAAGTGTCACTGCACAGGTAATTGCAGCCTTTCAAAATTAGATCTCCTGGTAGTGCTACCATACACATATACTTGTGTCTTAGCAAAACGTTCTTTGCAAGGGCTTTGGAGATCAAAGACAGTCTGAGCTTGACTGGAAACCAATTATCTACTGCTCTGTGGACCTTTGAAAACTAACAGGATTTTTATTTCCTATATCCTTTGATCCCCAAAATGAGCAATATAAAGATAAGGAAAATTAGAACAAAAGAACAGATGTATCAAGCGAAGAGTGGAAAGGGAAAGCAAGAATGTGCCTATAGGTTAGCTGGGTAAATTTAAGAAAAATTCTTAAAAATCAGGTTTCTGCATTGGAAACCCCCCACGAGCTACAGGCATACACAATATATCTTTCAGCTCAGTATCTCTGTAACTCAGAAAAACACAAAAACATAGAGTTACAATATGGATTATCCATGGCTATCCATAGGAAGGATATTTATTTGCTCCGTATGCAACAAGAATTACAGAATTACTTGTGCAGTTGATGCTACTCAAAGTACCATTTCTCCAGCACCACACTGCTGTACTTTGGATCTTACTGCCTAACTTCTTTAGCCTTTCTCCTACTCTTTTCCCTGTTTGGCTTCATATTCCAGGAATAATCCAATGCCTACAAGTGTGCTTTATGGCTCCAGCTCTAACATTTCCATTTGCAGATCCATCCACTCCTGTAGTATTTCACCCACTTCTGTGGCCCTGTTACTTTAATTTTAGTTTCACTGTCGGGGGTCAGTCCTTGTACAGAGACAATTAACACTGAGCATCTGAAATCTGATAGGGATTTAAAGCAATGGGTGAGTGGTTGCCACCTGGTGAGAGGAGGAGGAAGGAGGGGGAGGATGAATGAGCTGGCCCTTTTCCTTTTCCATCCGGCGCACATTAGTGGATCAATGACTGAAATGGATGAGGGTGCTGCTGAAGTGTCACGGCACTGTAATGATGTAGCTGCTATTAATGGCTAGAGCTCCAGCCCGGAAA
Source organism: Acropternis orthonyx (assembly GCA_035583155.1). NCBI lineage: Eukaryota > Metazoa > Chordata > Aves > Passeriformes > Rhinocryptidae > Acropternis > Acropternis orthonyx. Next base: position 28,548,030 of record JAWWEU010000160.1, read on the forward strand.
TTATAGATGAAGAAATGGAAAAAATATATTTCTGAGGGCTCTGAATTGGTGATTTTGAGGATTGCAATTTAGTGCTTTGCTATCATATTTCACAAAATGGCTACTGTGCACATTTTCAGAAGTTTGCTTGTTAGTTAAGGAAGGAATAAAGTCAATAAAGTGTGTTTGATCACAATTCTTCTTCCATTCCCCATCTAACATACAACACAATCAGCAATGGTGCCTTTCCTTTAAAATAAGGTTCATGCTTTTCAGCAGATCTGTTTGCAGTGGGGAAAGGTACCTTCAGCCCTCTGGCTGTCTGGATTTAGAGCAGATATACAAAATACTGTAGCTTATATAGCCTGTGAACTCAGCATATTTCAAGGTCAAATTCCTCTTTCACTAAAACCACTGGCAAAACCATGGTTATCCTCAGGTAGCCTGGATCTAGACACAGTAAAAAACCCCACAACTGATCAAAGCAACCAAAAAATCCCACAGCAAAAGCACCTCATCTGGCAAAACAGTTGAAAAGGACAAATCTGCTATTCTCAGCTAAATCTGTGACCCAAGGGAGGCTGTACCCTTCTACCAGCAGTTTGACCAATACCAGGATCCAAAAGGGTTTTATCCATATTGACTTTCTTTGGGCTCCCCTTCTCCTGCAGCAATTAGACAGGTCAGAGGGGAGAGCGTGAAGAGAGGGAGTTCAGCTCCTTCCTCGCTGAAAATGATGCAAAGCAACATCCTCTGCTTCTGAGCCACTAAAAAGTGAATGCACAGAATTCTGTAAGAAACATGTTTGTAAGAGCACTCTTTCCCCTCACATCCTCCAGGCTAACCTACTTTCTGCTGCCTGCTCTGAGGCTTTTCCCTTTGTCCCTGCTGCGGGTGGCTGCTGCAGTTGCTATTGAGGCTGCGGCTGCCCTTTCTGCAAGCAGGGAAGGGGAAGGCATCCAGCACGGACAGGGTGATACAGCCGACCAGATCCCTCAGTGGTTAATAGCCGGTCCTGAAAAGCAGTTCCTGCCTGAAATGCAGAGAGGTCAGACCTGCCGAGATGAGGGGAACTCTGCCCTTCACATGCTGGGGCACGCTCCGGTCCTCACTCTCAACCTTTTCTGCCTGACAATTTATTCTGCACACCTCTCTTAGTGGAAGTTCAATGCATCCCAAAAAGATTTTTCTCCGATTTCACCCTCCTTTTTCTCTGTGCTTCCTGAATAGTGAAGGCTGTCTGAAAAGGCAGCCTGGGGTGAGCAAGGAGAGGAGGCCATGAGATAAACAACAACGGGTGATCGGGCATAAATATTTCAGAAAAATGTGTCATCGTAAAAGGCTTGGCTGCAGCTATTCCTCCCGAGGGGTCGGGTTACAAAAGCCTGTGCCTCGCTCCCCCAGCATCTGCCTCCCTGGCTCTGCGGCGCGGCCACATCCAAGTGCGCAATAAATTTCCGGGATGGCCGAAGCAGGAGAGCAAGTATTTACTTTGCGCTAGTAAAACTGCGCTTGTAATTCTGCCCTGTCTCCGGCTAATTAAAGCGCACACAGCCGGTTCATGCCCGGGGAGAGGCTGCCAGGCGGTTCTGCCCCGCTCAGCCCCGGCCCGGTGCTGCACCCAGCCCTGGGAGACGGCGGGATGGGAACGGCACATCAGCAGCGTGACCCTTTAATAACAGACTTTTTAATAGAAAACGCTTCACTGCGACTGGTATTTACCTCAAAATGCGCATTACAGACGGAAATCTGTAACACGCTCCCCTAAGGATCCGACACACGGGTTCAGTGCACCCTGAGGGTTCCCGCTGCGCTGCTTCAAGAGGCTGCTCCCCCCCGCACTGCCCCCGGGTCGTCTGTCCCCAGAGCAGAGGCAGCAAAGGGGATGGCGCAGCTGCTCCTCACCTGCCCTGCTTCCCAGGCCAGCCACTGCCCTAAATTCATCTGATATATCCTGCAGAGCTGTAGCACGACTGTGTTACGCTGCAGGACAGGCAGCCTGAGCTTCAGTTTTGCTGAGAAGATGGGAACATCTTCGCTCTGCTGAGTTTTGATGGGAGCTGCAATCTGAGTCTTTTAAGCAGCCTGTTAGTGCAAAACACTGTGTTTTAAAAATTGATAAAGAACTTGTGAAATTTCTAAAGACTGTGGGCCGTGCTATGCAGCATGCCCACACCCTGAAAGTCACACTGGATCCAAATATTATGTCCACAGAAGTGTCTTTAAACCACTCAAGTTGTGTGACTTAGGATACCTGCCAGCTTGAGAACTCTCTAGGGATGCATTCAAACAGTGGGACTGCCCTGGAAATAAGAAGGTTGTTCACAGTCCAACTTAACTTCATCTAACATTTGTTTTCTAAATGTGCACCAATCACGATGCCTAGAAAAAAGAAATGGAGCAAAATCTCAAGCTCTGGGTTCATCTGAGGGCTCGCAGGTTCCTCTTGTGCCCTTCAGAGCTCAGCCAGCCTCAGTGCATCACAGCCCTGCAGCCACAAGGCAAAAAATCCTCATTGTGCTCCTGGAAGGAAAAATGCTGCCAGAGCCTCAAGGTTCAAAGGCTTTGCTGGTGGAGCATGAGGCATTTTAGAAAAGCTAGGTAGTCTACTACTATGTGGTAATAGTGTAAGACTGGAGATCAGGACACATCCAGCTGTCCAGCAGATGCTGTGACCAAAATTTGAGTCCATATACAACCAACTCAACAAACTACTGCCCTTGCCTTGAAGAGCCTGGGTTCATTGATTGACCGTGTCTCCAAGATAGGTCTGATATTGAGCACTGTGAACCCCTGTCTCAGGTTACACCATTTCTTTAACCACTGTATGGAGGAAAACACTGGTTAGACTGCCTTGCAAAAGATACAATAAAAGCCTATTCTAAAAATATTTTCTTATTTCTATTTTTTTTCTGTCTCTGTAAACTCACCTGATTATATTTACATTCAAGATGTAAACATATTTTTAAATTCCTTTGTGGGAGACAGTTACTTTATGTATTGGATGGATTTTGAGAAAATACAGCCACAATGTGTATTTTCCTTGTCAGGCCCACTGCTTGGAGATAAATTATTCATCTTTTTTTTAATATGTAATTTATTAATTTTTTAATTAATAGTACAGACAACACTGGACAACTATTGTTACTTCTTTTGGCCTTTTCCACTGAAAGCACGGAAACTGGAAAAGTAAGGCTTAGAATATTCAAAAAGATTCAACAAAATGTTAGTTCTGACACTGTGTAACTCTGAAGAAAATAAATCTAGTATATATTGCTTGAAAGTGTAAGGGAAGAAACACAGAACCAACACAATGGTCCCAGCTTCTCATCCTCTAAAGGTGAGGATGTGACACAGTGTCAAATTACCAGGGCAAAAGAAGCTGAAATGCAAAAGAAAGTATGGAAATACAAAAGAAAGAAAAAGAAGACTTGAGTAATTCCAGGTCATTCTCTTGTTGTCCTCAGAGCATCCAACTGCTCTGTAAATGCTGCTTAATTAAACATACTTAGATTGACAGCAATATTTAATTCCAGTTGCATTAGAATGGAATCACTACCTGATTATTATAATTAATTAATTTCAGATACTGCAGCAGAAGCAAACTAGGAGTAGGTTTGAATTTACATCCTGATCAAGAATTTATGGTGCAGGTCCAAAAGCCTAACGTCAAAGGACATTATTAATTTATTACAAGGTCATACAGACCTCCACCTCCCTGATTCATGTTCTCTGCTCCCAGCTTTACAGAAGACCTGTGTAAAGGTCAACTGCTTAGTCTGAATGTCATGAAGAAAGAAGCAAATATGGTCACCCCTTCAAGTTTTAACTTCCTAGAGAACTCTGGTAGTACATCAGCTGATATTTATCTTGGATGCTGTGGGAGGGCAAAGGCATGCATTCTGGTGCATGGAGCAATGGCTGAATGGGAAATCTGACACACAAAAAATGGACTTATGATCTGTAGCAAATGAAGGTCTGTCAGTCAGACAAAATGTGAGAATCTGCTAAACCAAATGGGCCTGTTTATCACTGTAATTATATAGCCTTACAATGATAAGGTATTACATCTACATGTCTTACTCTGTGCCAGGAACTGTTCCGCAGCAACCCAGTAAATTTAATTACTAGAGGTAGAAAAAAATTCCTTTATTTCATGATCTATCCACCCCTGCAATGATTACTCTGGGGAAATTCCCACTGAAGCCAAGCAGATGGTTCCTACCTTGTTGTACACCCAGCTTATTTTCTTTTAAGCTATGAAGTGGTTTACAGTGCCATTTTTCTCTGGAGCTGCCTTGCATTTGGCAGACTTCTGACTGTGTGTCAATTCTTTTTTATTTTATATGTGAATAAATTGCTTGATTTCTTTTTTACCCCAGATAACAAATCCCATTTTGGATTTATATAAACAAGGACATGAATCAGACAAGTATCTAGTCCAAACGTGCTTTAAGTAAGATGACTCCCATTGACTTTGTTACAAGGGAGTCAATAATCAGATTTAATGTCACTGAGCCACATTGTCTCTGGTGCATTTCCACAAACATCCATATTGAGCTCTTAAACATTTGTCTACAGACCAGTATCATGTATTTCTGCCTTCTGACCTGTCCTTTGCTCCCATTTTGCACAGATATGTAAGCTTGGAGCAAACCTGAACAGACGCTGGTTTGGTGAGGGAGCTGCTTGCTTTGCCTGTGCTCCTGGTAACCAACACTGACCCTTAGGGCTGGATGAAATATACCTGTGATGCTCTCCAAGGCAAACTTTGTCCTTGTGTCAGAAGCCAGCTCGAGCCCTACACACTGCTCAAGTGATTTACCCAGGACAGAGGTGTGGTGTTGAATTGTTCTCAGCAGAAAGGTACATTTCTGCTATTTCTCCTTTCTTCTCCTAATCACTGCAGACCAGCAGGGCTCTCAGAAGAAATATCATAGAGGTTTTGGAAAAGTGATGAACACTGATGATATCTCTCAGGAAACTTTTCTTCAGGTCAAATCTTTGTAAAACCAGAACTGTCCAGATTAAAGGCTAAACCCAAATTGGCAGGTGCCTGATTGAGGAATAGTATATACTTTATCTGATTTGAGACTATGTAGCTCCAAGGAATTCTTTAAAGAGAGATAAATCATTAATCCCCATAATCAGTTCAGAGCAGCCAGAATAGAAGATAAAGTTCCTGTGTCTTTGTGCCACATATACCTCCAGGCACCTTCTAACAGATTTCTCTGCAGTTTGAATTCAGCTCTCTACTTCAGAGTCAGAGACACAGAGGGAAGCTGTGTTTGAAAGCAACGAAATAGCTGAGAACTCTCAAGAGACATAATTTAAAATGAATGGGGAGGGGGAAATTTATTTGCAAGTGTTATGGCATATTTTTTCTCTGATACCCATTAAAGGCGTACACAAAACCTGGATGACTTAACCTGTGACCATTATTTATTGTAACCTACTTTCTCCCCAGAGTGAATGCCTGAATTCGTATCTTCCATTAATCGCTAAGTGCACTTCTGGGAAGGGTAAATAGAACAGCAAAGGCCTGGATCTGCAGGCAAGAAGCACACAGCAATCAAAACCACAGAGTAGAAAAGTGGCTTTAAGTGCCCTCTTTGCTCCCTGGGCCTGGACAGGCTGTATGAGACTGGCCCCAGTGGAAATGAGAAGACCCTGCAGCTTGCTTATTCCTCCGATAGTTTTCTTCAATCTTTCCCTTTTTTCTGTGGAATAAAGAACCCATTTTCAGGCTTTGGGGAGGAAAACACTCACCCAGGAATGGCTCCAGCACAATGATTCGTGTGGTGCAGTGATTTGCCACACAGTATCTTTGATGCAGAATTACTGTGATGATCAAAGCAAGTTTAATCAGCTCAGTGGTTTGTAAGTGCTTGCAGCCCCTTCTGCCTGCCTGTAAGTGGCCAGGATGTCTCCTTCACTTTGGACAGCAATGATGCAAAGAAAACCAATAATAGCTCTGTGGCCAGCCTTCCCCCAGGCTTGTTTTCACCCTCATCCTTCAGTGGGAGAACAGATGGAAATATGAATTACGAGTGGGAGACATTGCCAACTCTACCCATTGAAGAAACAGCTTCTGAGGGAAGGTCATCCTTTCTATCTGTTCTCTGCCCCACGAAACCTTTAAACAAGCTCAGAAGATTTTCAGATACATTTGTAAACGTGTGCCCATGAACTGAAGCTCAGCCTACCAACATCACACAAGGCTGTTGTTTCGGCTGCCGACTCCGAGCACAAAGCACAGCTGGTTCTGCAGACATGACGGAGATTCTCTGACAGATAAACATCTTCCTGGAGCATCTTGCCTGGCTCCACTATCGTTTTATGCTGGTCAGACAACGTTGAGCTTCCTGGGGAAAAAGCGAGTGTACTGGGTGGCTGAATCTCACAAACCCCCCACTTTTCAGTTGAAACAGTTGGACTTTGAAGCTAAATCCGGATGATGATTCCGAAGAGGAAAGCAGATCTTTTAGTGTCTGAACCATTAAGCTGTACTTAAAAGAATGAGGAAAAGGTCTCACAAGTCTTGTTTAATACAAGCTGCTATTCTAGGCTTCATTCCTCCCCCAGCTGGTATTTCCTACCCTGCAAAACACAGGGGAAAGCTAAGGCATTATTTAATGGGATTTCTCTGAAAGAGAAATCTTGAAACTCTGCTGTGGCACAGGAAGTATGGGTGACTGGGGAAGCTGCATGGCTGGTACTTGCCCAGGAGTGTGTGCTGTGCAGTCCTGATGAGTGAAGAGCAGAGAGGCTGCTATTCCTTAAGTCTGCCTCTGCCATGTCCAAGACAAACCTAATATAAGCTTTATTTTTGAGGATTTAGGGGGGGAAATGCCTTGTCCTTGTTTTGTACACAAGAGGTAAGTTCCCAGCAGCTGGGGCTGCTGGCCATGGAGCAGTTACAATAACTGTTCTACTATTGCTGAAAAGTAACTTATTAATTTGACTGTCAAATCACAGATTTCTTTTAGAGTCCCTCTCTTCTGTTGCCAGTATTGAATGGGCAGGTTCTCATATCAACTTTCCAAGATGCTGTCATTTGCAGTAGTTCATCTATTCCAACTCTTTCCCCCTTAAGCTCTTCTGGACTGGAACAACTGTCAGCCCTCTTTGCAGTTCATTCATGAGCGTTCTCACTCTGACAGAGCATCAGACTGAGCCAGGACAGCCACGGCTATGGGATTTTTTTTAAGGACGTTTAGTTCCTGCCATCTGTCTGTTGGCTCAACTCTAAGAAATTTAGATTGTGCTGCCTTCCCAACGTTGTTTTTTCCCCCTTGGACTGCTGTCAGGATATGCAATCTGTCTCTGTGAGTGTTCAGTGAGACAGCACTTGAGATGCGATAAAATGCCTCCGACTCTTGCATGTGTTACTTTATTTCTTTAGAACAGGTGACTATAACGACACAGTACCACACACATCACTTGAAAGGCAATGAGTACAAAGAGGTTCCAAACTTTTAATGCGGACTTGCTGTATTTTAGGAACAGTGTAACAACATTTTCAATGCTATTTCCTCATTTTGGCCTTTTAGAGCAGGTTGTTTGATCAAGCTGAGGTGTGAGGTGAGTGACTAGTTTTTGTGCTGCTCCTAATCCTTTCAGAGGCCTTCCACAGTGAGACCATTTCACTCAGCAGTGCAGGCATCGAGGGAAAAGTGGAGGTAGCTGCACTGCTCCTGGGGTCCTCTTGCTTGCATGTGACATAGTTACACCCCACTTTATTCTTCATACTTATTTTCCCCCAAGATGTTTTGGAAGGAGGTGGTATTTCACTGATGCTCCAGCACCCCTCCCCATGAGCCTCGTTTTACCCATGGTGTTTGACAGCCAGCCAGACCATAATAACACCAAGAGACCTCAGAGCCAGTGCCCTGAGCACCTGATCCACTTTGATGTTGGGCATATGTACATAATCCATGAAAGGTTTGACAGTGGTTTATGAATGATTCCCCTGCGAACAGGAAATCTCTAGCAGAAGATGGGATCAGAGGACATGAGTCTCCTTAAGTGAGCTGTTCTGCTTTTGAGGAAGCTGGGATACATATTTTGTGATCAAGTTTTCATATACAACTTTTGAGAATGGGACATGGCAGAATTTGTATGTTTTGGTAAACAGGTTAAGAGCCCATCAACATCTACATTATGATTTTAGGCTCTGCTTGAAGGCTCACCCAGGCTTAGATCAGACCTTTTACCTTACAAAGTTTCTTTAAAATAAAGACCCTAAAAATATTACATTGATAGGGTGTTTCTGGATATAACCCAAGAAAAAGACACATTTAGTTTATAGAATGAAACAATAAAAATCTAAAAATGTGGGATTGCAGTTGGTTAATATCTGTGTTCTTGTCTAATTGACAGTTTTTAAAAAAACCCTGTCTTAGCTAGAAAATACAATCACTGCTTTAACAAAACACATCCTCACAGTCTTACTTGATTGCAGGACTCACATTTTATATATACAGCTGAAGTCCAACTAAACGATCTTCGCTTTCAGCTGACTGCAGTGCTTCTCCAGAGAATGATGATAAATCTGCAAGAGACAAAAAATGGACGCTTTCAATTTCAATAAAAATTAGTTATTTTTTCAAGTGAGAATAACAACAAAGAGGCACAAATTAGACAATGTAGGATTTAGATAAATTTAGGGTTATGACAGTTCTCTTGCCCTCAGCCAGTATAATGAATAATTTAGAGTCAAATTTAGGGGCACTCCAGGACTAAAGTATTACATTATCTAATTTCTGTTGTTACTCTGAAGTGTAAGCAGCAAGCTTATTAAATATGAATGGAGTAATCAGACAAATTCTATGACTGTGTGCGTGAGCTTCTCATTAATGATTCACAATGAAGCATCATGAAAGACTAAATAGACTGCACTGGATTTAAAAGTAATAAATGTACTCCAGAAACAAAGTAATTTAATGACCTTCCTATGAACCACAGGGCTTAAAGCAAAAGGATACTCAAACAGAGTATCCTTTTTGAAGCACTAACTCAAGTAGATCATCTTTTGCACATCTCTGGTCACCTCTGGGTTATCATGTGTCAAAAGAGCCTTGCCATGGTACACCCATTTGGTGTCTCTTTCCAAGGCTATGTTTATACCCTGGTAGTCTCAGCCTCCACAGCACCATGATTCCATCACTGCATGAGATGACTGCTGGAAACTGGATTCTTAGTAGGACAGAGCACATACCTTCAAGCCAAGTTGGCAATTAGGGCATGGTTTTGAGCATCCTTTACCTCTCACTGACTCAACAGATAGCACTTCTGGGATCAAGTTCTTCAGCGGTGTAAGTGAATACTGCTTCAAAGGGAAATTCTGAGCTAAATGAAAAAAAAAAATGCTTTGGCCTTTTTTCAGCTTTCCAGGAAGCACTTTTCAACATCTAACAGAGGAAAAGATTCTTTAGTTTATTTTTTATGTTTGAGATTGGATGCACCGATGTTTTCAGCAGTGGAATGTGAATCAGGATACCAGGAAAAGCAATTCCTTCCCTCATCAAACAGTTTAAACAGAGATCCAAATTAAACAAACACAGTTTAAAATGACTGACTTTCTAAGTGTTATCAGATTTATAGTTCTAGCTAATAGGCTCTTTTTTCCTAAGCAAACATATTTTAAATAAACTTCTCATTATCCTTTCCCCATAGTCATTACTACAAAACCCAAACTTTCTATTTGTCCAGCTGTCCAGACAATATCCTTACGAATTCTGCAAGACAAAACAGCCCATGAAAGAATGATAAAATACATGAAAACCTGTAAGAGATGTCAGAAAACTGACAAATACTCTATTTTACATTCTTATTTCAAAGAAAAGTATAGGTCTTCAGCTATGACAGGTAAAAATATAGACTCAGGGTCACTCGTTGTCCATGATCAAGATATGGGACGGGATAACCCAGACTGAGTGGAATACTGATCTAGGTATGTGTGCTGATCAAAATATTTATTACTTTGTTCACAGAGACATGGTAAATATAGAACATAATTTTAATGATTGCAGCCCAGAACAAAAAAGCAGAACTCATCAACTTTTTGACCTCCCTGTTTTTAACGAGGTACCTCTAAAATCAGCCTTTCTTCTCTCTGCAATTTTAAGTCCAACTTTATGAAAATAAAAAGCAGGAATTATCAAAAACAATTAAAAGTTGAATAATTTATGGCAAATGGAACAATTCCTGTCAACAGTATTATGATACGGATTTGAAATATACTTCACTGCCTGGAGCTGCCTGATGATTGATTTTGGAGTGTTCATTAGTGATGCAATTGCAGCCCCCGCCCGTGGGCAATTGCTACTTTTGTTTATCTGCACTTTTGAATTAATTGGAACTAATTCATGTTACTTGAGCTCATTCAGGGTGAGAGTCTGCCAGTAAAAGAGGGTGGAGGAGGTGTGCTGTGGTTGTCCTCATGCCAGCAGGTTCTCTTCCAGTTAAAACGTGCCAGAATAGCCACTGACTCCTCTGGCCTGGGAACACAGCAGACACTGCCCCAGCTCCGATTTCCTTCTTGGGACAATGGACAGCAAATTCACACCTTTGACCTCCTTATCATAGGTAGCTGCTGGTGATGTTCACAAGCCTCTCACGGCAAAGCAGGTTATTTAGCTGGGCAGATATTAGGAAGCAGCTGCAGGGGGTGAATGATCAGGTAGAGAAATAGAGGGACCGTCTTTCCTTAAAACAGATAGAGCCAAAAGGATTGAATATTTCTAGGGAACAAAAACACCAGCAAGGTAGCTTGGAGAAAACTGCCAGGTTGGTGTTAGGTTGAGAAAGGCCAGTTTCTGCCAGTGTGTGGGATGACTGTTGTGGGGGATGTCTCCAGTTAGAGGAGAGATTTGCTGATTGAGGTCATGTCTGGGGAGTGGTCATCTACTTAATGATCCTGCTCTTGGTAGGAAGAACTTGAGATGCTTAACCATTGCCCTTTGCAGGGCTTCTGGACAGCTATTCCCCTTCAATGTGAGGAGAGATATTTCTTTCTTGTTATGAACGTATGGCAGACCAGAGCTTTAAAGCAATTGTTAGGTTTTGGGCTGTCACTCTACGACCCTCATGTGGAGTGAACCTTTACCTCTATGCTTCTTCTAACTGCCTTTTGCAGAAGTGCTTTTCAGCTGGCTCTTCACTTTCTTGTGAGTCACCCAGTGCAGGCTGTTCTTAGGAAGAGTGTGAAGGCTTGTCAGACTGGGAGGAAAGACTTATCAGCAAATAATGATGTATGCTATCCTACTTCTGCAGAGAATTATTCTTTCCCCCAATAATATAATTTGCGTGTTTGTCCCCCTAAAAGCATCCATGCAGTGGAAGGTGGAGGATGCAGGGAGAAAGGGAAAACCAGGCAGCTTCCCTGGCAATACATGAAGTGTCACGCAGCCACAAGTGTGGTGAGGGCCTGGGACATCTGCTACCATCTGTCTCCTGCTCTGGTAATGATGCTACATGAACTTACAGGTGCAGAAAGAGGCTCTGCAGCTGTGTCTGAGAGGTCAAACTTTGCACCTCATAAAGAGATAAAAAAAAAATAAATTGTGTGTTAAGCATTTTGGGAAGGAACATAAAGAACAACAGGAGGTCTTGTCATGCCATGCTATAAAACCGTGGCATGGCCAGATTTGAACTGCTTAGTAAAATAATGGTCACCCTATATCAAGAAGGATGTTGTAAAATCTAAAAATAGATGGAGAAAATAGAAGATTATAAGCCAACAAATAACCTCTGTCCAAGGAGTTACTAAATAGAGAGCCTCAGAAAGAATTAATGGGATTCTTCGCATTGAGAAGAGACAAATGGGGAAGAGCAAGAGATGATTTAAGGCCTTCCAAATCATGAGAGAGATGAAGGAAGAAAATATGTGAATTTTTCATTTTTCATTGTACTGGAGTTGAGAGGTACTTAGTGCAAGTCAAGGTAGCTCAAAATACAGGACAAAATAAATAAGATTCCTTCATACAACCTCCAAATAACTTGAGAAAGTCACTGCCACAGAGTAAAAGCTGAATGTACATACACCTTCAAACCATTAGGCAGAATTAGACAACAGCCAGAAGGGAAAAGGGGTAAATATAATGGTCCACATTCCAGCTTTGGCTAAAAATACCTCCAAATGCTGACCACAAGAAGCTGAGAAGGAAACTCTTTGCAGTCTTCAGCCTTATTCTTTCCCCAAGGATTTGCTGTGGCTCTCAGCAGTTGTTCATGCAGAGGAGATGCTCTGCCACCACTGCAGTCACAGGACACTGAAACTGGAAGTGCAGGAGTGTTTTAGCAGAGAAGCTTACAGAAGAAAATCAAACAATATTTATTTAACTTTTATGTGAGTTTAATGGTAGATGTTGAAAGTGGCATTTTTTCTGGAGGTACAATCTCCTCCTTCCCTTGAATGAATAGCTGAGGATAAGAGGTCATTTGAGGAGCTCAGGTAAGCACTTTTCTCCACATTCATCATCAACTATTAATCTGAGTCTGTATGTCTGCTCACAAGATGAGAAAGAGTTGCCAAAGGGCCGATAATTAATGCATTTATTATCTGAGTGCTGCAATTGTACAAAGCCAATTGAGAAAATGGGTACAAATTTGAACTACAAGAAGATACAGCTCTATTTTTTCCCCTGTCTCCCAGTATCTCTAAATCAAGATTGAATGTTTTTCAAGAAAACACACTGCAGGTCAACTCATTGCTGAATTTATTTTGTAGCTGTGGCATTTAGCAGCTTCTCAGATTTAATAGTGTTTAAGTCCTTTCAACCTTATGTTCTGAATTTAGAGAGGGGCAGGTTGAACTTAAATCGTCCATATAAACAATCCGTTATGTGGTGCCTTCTTCCATATATACATCTGGTGAGTTCTTCATCATTCCTAATTACAATAAAGGTCGCTGGAAAATTACTTTGAAAGAAACTATAACAAGAAACTGTAAATTTAAACAAGACCTGAGAATCCCACTGACAATTTTATTAGCAACAAAATCAAAGATCTGCAAAATGTGTGGTTTCTTTTCCCCTCAGCATTACTGAATGTTCTGATTCCATACCATGCTTAGTCCTCATAGACAGACCTGGACACGTATCAGAGATTAGAAGTAATTTTCCAGATCTGTCATCACTAATGCAGTATGTTTATAAAGGGTCCATAAGGAGCAATTGAAATCACATCTGTATTATATTTTTCTGTAGCTCTACATCTACCAGTGGTCAGGAAAAATTGCTGTTTTCTTTTTCAGTTAACTGCCAAAATTGCATTTCACATAAAAAAGGAATAGCTAAAAACATTTGTATCCTACTGTAGTCTGTCCAATTCAGCTCAAATTGACACCATAAATCTGCATTAAATCAGATCACAAAAACCTTCTCTTGTCTAAACTGTTTGCAATTAAAAAGAATCCCTCTAATATCAGAGAATCCAGAATAAAAGTCTAAAGAAAATATTCCTATAAATAAATAGGGCTAGAGTTAAAATCCAGATTGGTGTAAATGTTAACTACTGATCTTCTTCTGGACAAAATGCAAAAAAATCTGCTCATGAAATACTTGCAGTTTAGGAATCTTTTCTCATGAGGAGAATGACTAACAATAATTGCCAAACCTAGGATTAGTGCATGCCACGGGTAGTTCTATCTTTCCCTTGCATGCAGTAACTGACTTTTTTTTTCAAAACTGCTGCAGTTCAACAAGATACTGAAGACCCCACCTTTGTTCTGAAGGACCACTCACACAAGATGAATTATGTATTTCATGCCTGTCTGAATGGGATCGAATGAACTAACAAGTTGATGTTATTTATCTACATCTTATTATCCAAACAGATGAAACACTTAGAGAAAAAAAAAAATCAATGTATTTCAGGCTTTGATAGTTCCTGTTACAGACAAAATCCCTCTAGCTGACAAGGGAGCTGTTTACATGACTATGACCTGAACTTTCAAACAGCTGCAACTCTTCGTTTTACAGGAAGACCATGAGCTGTGATTGACCTCCTTGCAATTGTTTGCTCTGTTTTGGCTACAGAAGATAAAGCTGGAATATGAAGTGAGCACAAATACAGACCTGGCCTGTTGCTGTTGAATCTACTTCAAAAGCTGTAATGCAGCCCCATTTTCTTCTGCGTTGTGGTCTGTGAGCGTTACCTCATACAAAGCCAGGGTGAAAGCACACAGAGCAGTGAGCATTTGCTGGAGGAGGTAGAAGGAAGTGTTGCATTTGTTCTGCACAAGCAAGTAAAGGATTTCTCTTCTGCAATAGCACTCATCTGCTGTTTGCATGTACAACAGCTACTATCCATTATCTCTTCAGTATAAAGCATAATAGCACCAGATCCTCCAGGCATTACTTTGTGTAATTCCAGAGACCTGAGTGGAGGATTTGGCCTGCCTCTACTAGACCTGTCATGTTCCATGCATAAAGCAACATCGTTCTTTCAGCCATTTATTGAGCCTCTTTATCAAGGCTGCAAATAAAGTCACTAACTCTAATCATGCTTCTGGTTGTCATGAATCCTGGCTTGGCTAGGAATCGTTGGAGATAAACATCTCATTTCAAATAAGCTACTGAGCAGATGGTAATGACTTTTAATCACCAGCAACACAAGGAAAATCTGAAATAAAGCCCTTGAGATGAACAGTTTGGTGCATCGTTCCCACCATTTTGAATGCTGAATAACCTTGCCCCACAAATAACCTTGCCCCATGTGTGATTTATGTACACATATACTTCCAGCTAACTAAAATACTGACAGTCATTCATTGTTTTTCACAATTCTAATTTTGGGCCCTCATCCAATGCCCACTGAAGTCAAAACAAGTATCTTTTGAAGCCTTCAAAGACTCCATCTGCTGCAATAACAAAGTGTTGTGTTTTAATTGCTGATGCAGAAGTTTGAGAGACCTACAAGAACTTCCCGCTCAATACTAAAAATGAAATTGGGGGTAGTTTCTTTAGACACCTTTACCCACCCTCCCATGAAAAGAAAAAAAAAAAAAAAAGAGAAGAAAAGAAAAGCTTTTTGCCATTTGTGGAAACAGTGCTGGGCATCAGACACTGCCCTTCAGTACGTGGTCTGTACCTGTGCCAGGTTAATGGCATAATTTTAGACTATTCTCAGCTTAGATCAGCCCTGAGAAGGCAGTACAGGGAGTTTTTTCAGAGAGCCCATCTGCCACTGCATTATTGGAAAGTTGAGGTGCTCTTTGCATTAAGGACAACTTTATGCCAGGAGTGGAGCTCTCATTTCTGTATAATCTCCCTCTGATCCTTTGTGATGTGTTCAGAAGAGTCTGCTAACCCAATGAGATATTGCTGGCCATGTCTGTGTGACAGGTTTGCCCTTCTTTCCTTGGGCTGCTATCTCCCTGCTTGGAAGCTTACTAACACCATTTAATAGTCATGTTTAAATAGTTTTGCCTGAGCCCATGTACAGAGCAATCTGTGCTTAAGCTCTTTTTAGGAGGGAATTGGTGAGAATAGTTTTCAAACAACCTGATTAAACCATGTCTGCAATAAAAACTCCACCAGAGTTTACAACATGCCTTCCACAACTCTGCTTAAATTCTAACTCTGTGTAAATCAGTAGCAATTTTCCTGCTGACCTTTTACCCAAGTGTGGCTTTGCCATTTTAACTTCTGGAGAAGGACTCTAACACTTGCTTCCATGTCCTGCAAAGACAGCCACCTGTACCACTCACCAGGGAATCCACCCTGGCAGTTTATGGTTACAGAAAATATTTTCACAGCCAGATTACAGCTCTGTAGATGAGATCTAAGCAAATAAAGTGCCTGGTTAATAATACACACAGCAGGTGTGCAGAGGAGGCTGGTCAGTGCTGCTGGTGGCACAAAGCTATTCCCCATCTCAGGGATGCAGTGGTGACAGCTGCAGCTGGAAGATCCGCGCCCCGTGCAGCTGCTGAGCAAGGTGTGAGCAGGCAGGGAGTGACTCCAGCACAGGCTGAAAACACACAAGGGGACCTTGATCCTGCTCTGCACAGGGACAGCCATTGACTTCAGCAGGAAGATTTGCTTCTCTCAAGCTCTGGGAAGGTCTGGGAAGATGCACAGTCCTTGAACAGGCATGTATTTTTTTTCTCTGTAACAGTATCTCTTCATGGTTTCGCCTGAAGGCTTTTCCAAATGAATAAATGAAATCCATGAATGAAACATCCAAGCTCTCAGTGCTTTGCTCAAGCATAACTTTCTCAAATGCCTTGGGAATGTTGTCAGAGAAACAAGTCTGTACAAATCAGGCCTGAAGAGGAAATCCCACACGCTGTACTTATGTAAGGAGGTGAGAGATCTAAAAGAAGCTTTCCCAGCACTCTCTTACATGACATGTAAGAAGGCAGGAAGATTAATGGACACAGGAACTAGTCAGCAGAATATCACAGAATCAACCAGGTTGGAAAAGACCTCTGAAGATGACCCAACACCACCATGTCAACTAGACCATGGCACTAAGCGTCACGTCCAGTCTTTCCTTAAACACTTCCAGGGATGGTGACTTCACCACTTCCCCGTGCAGCCCATTCCAATATCAAATCACTCTTTCTGTGAAGAAATTCCGTCTAATGTCCCACCCGAACCTGTCCTGGTACAGACTGAGACTACCTCTTCTCATCCTGTCAAATACAATTCTTTCAAGTTGGGTAACAAAGGTACCATGACACACTGGTCAGTGAAGTCTCCCCAGCAATGCCAGCAAGCCCCTCTGTCTGGTGGAGCCACAACAGGGAGCATCCCATGGCAGACACCCCACCAGCCAGCCGCTCCCTCTGGCTGCTGGGCTGTGCTGGGGGAGCCCCCCTTGCCACCCAGCAGATCCCCTGTGATGGTCCCTCTTTCCCCCCCTGCCAAAGGCCACACTGTGATCTTAGAAATGCTTATTAGGCCTTGGCCTTGACAAACAGCACCTGGGCTAAGCTGCTCTTGAGCTTATAGAAACACTGTCCGCTCCCAGGAACTTGTGCTGTCTAATGAGCTCCTGGTTTTTAACAAACAGCCTTGTAAACTTCCTTTTCTTGCCTAAATAACAAGCTGAGCGGAATAATATTTTTGTTATTGAACTTTCAAAGAAAGTTACTGACCCGAATTGCACCCAGGGTGGAAAATCACTATGACTAAAGCCAAGTCTCTTGTGACCCTTTAAACAGAGGTGCTAAAAGAGACCTTTGAGCTCTCCTGGACCACCGTCGGCTGTGACCAGCACATCCCTCTGAGCGGGGTCTCTCAGGGCCAGGGAACTCTCACGTTTGCCGTGCTTTGAGGAGCCTGGGCTGGCACCCCCACTCCTCAAGGCAAGGCTCAACCCCTCGCCTTCGAGAAGAGGCAAAGGCATCACACGCTGAGTATTTCACTGACTTCGAGGAGTCTTTGTGTCTGTGTGTGTGCGAGTGCGAATATGCCACGGCTAATGTACTAGGAATGCTGCTCTTAGATCCTTAAGTACTTCAGATCTGTATGTAAGTTAGGCCTGTGGGTTACTGCTGAGCCCATAGTAAATTCTATATGAATCCTTTGTTAAATTGGTTAACTTACGCTACGGATGAAGCGCTTCAGATGCTGTAAAACCTTTAGGCCTAAACTCTTGATCAGTTCAGGGGCTGTTTGGCAAAGGGGGTCCACTCTGAACCTCACGCCTCAGCGGGAGGGGTGCCCCTTATCCTTCTTTATCCTTACCCTTTCGCAGATCGTTTTCGAACCTAATTCTGCTTTCAGATGGATTGATTTCAGCTGGCTTTTCCTCCGCGCTCATCCTCCCGCCCCGGGAAGCGGCACAGCGAGCCCTTTTCCCGCCGAGCCTCTAGCACACTTTCCCTTTCGCACCAAACCCTATTTCGCGATCCCTTTCGCTGCCCCGACCCCCGCAGCGCCCTCAGCGCCGCCGCCGAGGCGGGGCCGGGCCGGGCCGTGTGGCGGCGCTGAGGGCGGCATGGCCGCCAGGGAGGCGGTGCTGGGCACGGCCGCGGACAGGCTCTTCTCCCTCAGCGGGCTCTTCGCCGTCTACAAGCCCAAGGGACCCACCTCGGCCGCCGTGCTCAACCTGCTGAAGGACAGGCTGCTGGCGGGTGAGGGCTGGAGGGTGAGGGCGGGCGGGCGGGCGCGGGGTGTTCGGGGCAGGGCCGGCGCGGCCCGGCTGCGGCGTGTGGGTGCCGTGTGTGTGTGTGTGTGTGTGTGGGTACGATCCTGGCGGTGCTGGCACCGCAGCTCCTGGCAAGCCACCGCACCCGCTTTCTCTGCGCTGTGGAAACTGGAGAGCTGGGTTTGCTTTGGAGTGTTTTGTTGTGGGGGTTTTTTTATTATGGTAGTTCACAGTCGGTGCACGGCCCACACTGGGGACCGCGGCCATTCCCGGGAGCGCTCAGGCTCGCTGCGCCGGGGGAGGCTCAGGCTGGGTCTAGTCACAGATTTGACATCGGAACGGGCTGCCCAGGGTGGGGGGGTGGGGTGGAGTCACCGACCCTGGAGATGCTCAGGGAAAGGCTGTCCTGGCGGGGCTGTTGTGCTGCTGTCACTGCACGGGGAGCTGGGCCCGCCCTCAACGCTCTCTGCTCCGGGTAGGCCCTGCCTCGGGCACAGCACGATGGGAGCCCGCCTTTGGGCTGGGGAGGAGATGTGCCCCCTCCCCGGGAAGCTCCAGCCCCGCAGGGCACCGTGCAGGGGGTGCGGGGTGTCTGGTCCGGTGTGCCCCTGTGCCGGGATGGGTGGCAGCAGCATCTCTCTCTCAGCACAGCGCTGGCAGGGCGTTCTAATGCACCCCCACTGCCCCTACAGAAATAATCACCTCATGCCTGAAAACCACAGTGTTGCAAGGACTTTGAGAGTCCTGGACACGGTCTGCAGAAATTGCTTTTTCTGAGTGCAGGGCGGCCTGGATGTTAGATATTAGGGAAAAAAACCTGTGATCACGCAGAGATGTGAGGTACTATGGCCTAGATTCTTTTTATAATGGTTGTGGGGACTTGATCATCTAATCTGGGCTTTTGGGCGCTTGCTGATGAAGTGAGGACATACTTTCAGACTAGTGAGTGCTTTTTCAGGCTGATTTACTCTGTAGTGAACTATAGTGTAGGTGCAGACTTCCAGTTCAGTTTTATATGGAAAAATCTGATTTCCTAAAGTGAAAGGAATAATGGAGAGATAATAGATATAGATAATAAGGGTGCTTAGACCATTTTGTCATATTTAATAGTAGTAAATAAGGGGCACTGAGTATACAAAATTCCTGGAGTCATCAGCATAAGCAGTTTGGTAGGTTGAGACACTGACAGGTTGAAAGCATCAGTGAGCAAGTTCAGCTCACTGCAGAGCTTTCATAGGGCTGCAAACATGCAATTAAACGTGTCCAAATACAAGGCAGGAAATACATCAATTTATCAGATTATGTAGCATAAAAATTGTGTGTAATAGGTGATGTGGGAACTCAGCTGCTGCTTCTTGTGTTCTTTGTTAATGAAACTTCACAGGTGAACCAAGTTTGCTACCAGTATTTTCTGAACATCTGTTTGTAAGTGTATGTGAGACTTCATTAGAACCTAAGTGAAAATAACTTGCAAATTATTTGAGGCTGGGAGTAGATCTGAATGAATCATTGGTCTTCTGCAGTACAGTAATTTCTGCACTACTAATTAATAGTTTAAATATTAGATTATTATTTCCTTTACCAGTCTGGAAATATGTGCTATTTTTCCTATGTTCTAAGGTTATCCTATAATGCTTCCTTTCAATTTCTATTTGCAGAAGCTGGTGTGCAAACAAATGAGAACAAAAGAAATCAGGTTTTGAAAATTGGACATGGAGGAACTTTGGACAGTGCAGCAGCAGGAGTTCTGGGTAATGAAAAACATAATTACAGTCATCAAGAGATGATTTTGGGAAACATTTTCATGCCTACTGAAGTCAGAGGTGGAGGGAGGAACATTTTGGGATGCACGTGGCAGGTTTTGGGGGAAGGACAAATTACTGTGGAAGAGTGGTCTGAGTTAAATTTCCTCTGCATATACTTTTACATGCATGTAACATGTTTCTTAACAGAAGGCTGTATTCTTCCTTTCTGCCTCCCTCTCCTAAATCCTGAAATAACTTGTGTGTTATTACAGGAAAATACAGACTCTTGTGTAATGAATTGTAAATTATCTCAGAAAGTGATGGCTTTTTAAACTTAAGCTGGGGATTTATAGTCATCATAGTTTGTTGAAGTATTTTGTCTCAAAGTAGTGCTTTCCTGGGATTTTGAGGAAGCCTTTAGGGCTGTAATACTTGCCAAATGAAAGATGTATAAGAACAATTCAGCTGCTGCTTTTCTTGAGCCTCAGCGCAGAAACAGTTTTTGCTTCCTGTCCTGCCTTGCTTCATAAAGAAGAGTCACCAAAGATATTTTAATTTTGGTAGCAATCTTTTTATTGAATTCATCTGTTTTAGTAAAGAAAAGATGTGCCAATTGCTGTTGTTTAAAAACTCATCTGTGGGTGTGATACTTTGCCAACAATAGTTTTATTGATAAGCAACATGCAAACTATGGTTTTGTTAAATCATAGCCTTGTAGCTCTACTTGGCTTGAAGAACTAACAGCAGTACATTTTTGCGGTTGAAGATCAACAGGTATAGCTCTGAGTATACACTGAAAGTAAATGCACTGAGTTTTGATGTACGATTTCTCCCCAAAAGAATTCAGCTTCAAGGGGAGGTTGGTTGCTCTGACTGTTGCTAGTAGAGGCCTGTAGGCTGGTAATTGTTTCTGTCACTTGTGAACACTGCAGAGTGTAACATTCTTGGGCTAGAAGGAAGCACTAGGTTGTTTTGTTCTAAATTTCCTATACTCTGTGGGCACTCACACGACAATTCTGTGTGGATTGCTGAAGCAGACATTTTCCTTTTACACAGATGTTCCCTTTGAACATGCTGTTTCTCATT
The DNA here is from genome assembly GCA_035583155.1 of Acropternis orthonyx. Lineage (NCBI taxonomy): Eukaryota > Metazoa > Chordata > Aves > Passeriformes > Rhinocryptidae > Acropternis > Acropternis orthonyx. The sequence continues at coordinate 28,568,945 of JAWWEU010000160.1, forward strand.
GTGCACAGTCAACAGAATTGATCCATAGGAAAAGAAAAATCACTTGTGCTTCTTAATTGCTTTTCCTACTACTGTTCTGTGATACCCAGCAGTCCCCAAAGCCTGCTTCTGTGGCATGACAAAAAGTACTTGGGCTTGATGTGCTTGGTAAAGGCAAGAGAAGGCATCACCTTAATATGCTATGGATCGATTGAAAAAAGACACAGGATCTTTCATTCCACTGCCATACAAAACATACAGGGAAAAATCAATGGTGGCTAGATTGGAAAGAACAGAACTGGAGAGGAGTGGGAATGGAAATGTGCCCAGATTTCTTGTGGGTTTGGGTAAGGTAATGAGGAGAGAGGGAAGGACTCAACAGAAACAAGTTATTCAGAGTATGTGTGCTGCTTTTCAGGATGGGGTGGTGGAGCAGAAAGTTTTCTTTCCTCATGGACAGTAGCATAATAGAAGTATTTATTTTCTGAAACTTTTTTTGATCTATACTGCTGTTTCCCAGATTTTATGTCCTGCATGTCTATAACTTTGTTAATGGGAATGAGTTGATACAGAATCTTGCTTAGTGTGCCAAGTGAAATCTGTGAATTACTGCCAATAACTGAGCGGTGCTTTTCATCAAAAATATACTTTTCTATTTCTTTTCTTACTGACAGCAAATGTAGATGAGGAAAGACCTTTGGGAGAGAGGTCAGTGATCTATGACATGTGAGAGAAGGGCAAGGTCAAGTCTTAGGGAATATCTCATTTTAGGGCTGTAGTTCCAGTTTGGTGTTTGTTGTTGGATAATGGGAATTTCATTTGGCTTATTTTTATATGGCAGAAATGAATTATACTTTCATAATAGCAGAAAAAATGAAAAAAGTATAAAAAGTGAAAATTCAGTTGAACCTTGTTAAGTTCAGTGTAGTGTGGCAAATTTAGTTTCTGTCACCATTCAGTAATATATGTGCTCCACGAGCTGGTGATTAATCAGCAAAAGTGTGTCAAAAGTGTTCACAAAAGCATTCAGTGTCTTTTTAAAATTACTCTATTGAATCTCTTGACACCTTTCAGCAAACATCAGCTCAGCAGTTGAAGTGTCAGTGATGTCATTGTGTTTGTTGCAAGAATAGTGCTTGGTTATAAAGTTTTATCTCTGTGCTTATCTCCTTTTCTCAGCCTTCTTGCTGCTTTTTCCTATCTGGCAAATGGCAGGAAGGGGCTGAACTGAAGGTTACACAAAAGCACAAGTAAAAGGGCATGTGTGACTAAACCCCCTCAAAAATAAAGAGGAGAAGTAGTTGAGAGCAGGCAAGAATCTAACGAGTTTCAGAGTGTAAAGATGGAGAAGCATTAGAGCACAGCTGAAATATTTGGCTGTTTTAAAAAGAAAAGTTCATTGTCACTTTGATGTTTTTGGTCCTGGCCCTTGGCTAACACAAAGCTAATTTCCTGAAAGCTCCCTTAACTCCTGTAGTTTTATTAAAATCAAGTACATAAGCTGATACCCATTCCATGAGTTGTACACAATTCTCTTTGTATTGCTGTATGTGGAAAAAATCAATAGGAAAGCATTTTAAATGAAAGCACCTTGTAAAAACCTTTAAAGTAAAATATAAAATAGAGCTCTTTTTCTGTCCCTTTCATTTATGAAAAGCTGACTGATTGCTGTTTTTTAGAATAGTGGCGTAAAATTGAAATGACAGTCGTCTGTATGTGCACAATAGTAGGAAGGTTTGATTATAAAAGGTTTTTTGACTGAGGCAGTTGGACCTTTAGATTATTTTATTTTCTCGCTGTAAGCCTGATAAACAATTTCATTATGCTGTCTTGGCTGTATTACTCTTGGTCACTATCAACCTTTAAAAGGGCTATTTGCTAAGAGTGAAGGCTACGTTCATTATTAGTGAGCCATAGCCTTCATCAAACCAGAGGGTGTTAATTGTACTATTCATTTCTTTGGTGATTAGAAGATAAATAAATCTAGGGATTGGATTAAAGTATTTTAACAATTGATGAAGGTTATTTATCTCCTGTTTCAGACTTTTTTTTTCTTTCACTAGTCCCATGTTTGAACATCAGAGATACTTTCTCAAAAGTGTTGATTCTCTTCATATGCTAACAGAGCATGAAAGGCTGTATTTCTGACTAGCATAATATTTAGTAGTGAATGGTGTTGAATGAGGGAACTGCAGGGCTGGTTTTCAAGTAGCATTCTTCTTCTGTCTCTGCAGTGGTCGGTATTGGAAAAGGAACAAAAATGCTGAGAACTATGTTGGCAGGTTCCAAGGTAAGGAATGCTGAATTACTTGTATTAGTGGGGTTTTTTATATATTAGTTTTCTTTTTTCTTACAATGAAGAGTTGAATCAACATACAGATATGTCAACCATCCTGCATATTTAGTTTAAATGTGTACTTCGGTTCCTTTTTGCATTCAGTCATAAATTTGATGCTAAGGCTTTTTGTCCAGATTGGTTATTGAAAAAACTTTGTGTTGGTTTTCTGCAAAATGTTAGTAAATACCAAATTCTTATTTTACAGGAAGATTTCTATACTATTTAATGTATTTAAAGAAGAAAAAAAAAGGAGGAAAAACTGTAATGACAAAGGCCCTGAAAATGATGGGTTTGGAATGTAGCTGTGTATAACAGTTCAATTTTTGGATATTTTCCTTATGTGTAGATAACTTGTTATTTAGCTTGCAGGAACAGATGGTCTTTGTTCCTCTTCTCTCTTCTTAAATACCACAAGGCCTTAAGAGGCACCTTTTGGAATTAAGAGTGTTTTGCATTTGTGCTAGTAGCTATCGATGTGCATTACATCTGCTGAAGAGGGTGGTCCACAAACACGTCAATAGCACATGGGAGAAGACAAAGGCAGCAAAAGCTCTGTGGCTGCATGAGATAATCCAGACCAGAGCCGTGACTTATAGAAATCTTGTTTGTTGCTGGTTTTGATTGGTTGTACTGTGTCTTTGGTGAGTGCACTCCAGACTGTATATGTTACATACACAAAAAAGTGCAAGTACTCCCAAGAGTAATCTACCAGTGTTGATTCCTTATTCACAAGTCAAATTCTGTGTGAAAATTGGTGATTTAAAAACACATAAAGCAATTGCACTATCTCTTAAACTGATGTTCACAGTGGAAGCAGTTGTGATGACAGAATTATGCACAGGTTCTTTGATGACTTCACTGTAAAGTCCTGTAACCAGTAGCAGCGTTATCCAGCCACACCTTTTTCCCAGATTGCTCAAAATGGCTTATAGCTGCTACTGAGGGGCAAGGGAAGGGAAAATGGGCAGTGGGGGCAATCTGGTGAGCTACTGTAGCCAGATCCGTTAGCCCTCACCTGGCCTTAGATTGGTGTGGGCTGTGGGCATTTACTTCAGTGAGGCAAAGTTACATCCTTACAGAGCTCAGCAGCTCTTCCACTGCAGCTGTTGGTGTGTTCTGATGTGGCACAGAGTGTGGGGTAGCTGATGTCCGTGCCAGGTGGCATGGAGTGGCCAGTATTTATTTGGAGCTTTTCCTGCCTCTGCCTTTCTATTTTCTATTTATACTTCAATAAATTAGACATGCAATAAATTGGAAGGCTTAAGGAAGTTGAAGAAATCTCCCACAGCTGTCTAATTATTTGGTTTTTTGAGCACACTGACAACATCCCATATTGTGTGCCTCAACATGCGTTACTGTCTAAATAGGTTTGAGTATCTTTTTTGCACCCCATGCCACGTGCTTGGAGGTTAGCCTTATTTCATTACCTTTTTTTACCATTTGCATGCTAAAGTGTTTGTTGAAATGTGATGTTTTCTTTTGTTCCTTTTATTGCTATAAAGATTCAGATGGACCGTCTGACCCTCTCTGGACAGGACTTACTGTTTGCTTATGGGAATGTATCTTATAAAGAAAAAGTTCAGTCTATCATTGTTGGCAGCAGAGCTATGCTGAGTGGCCAAAACGTATGTTGCTGCAGTAAACTCCATATGGTGACTCTGCCAGAGATTGGACTATTTCTGATTTTTTTCCCAAACGTTGTGTGAAACTTTTCTGACTCTGTGTGGCAGCTCTGAGCATTATCACTTGATGTGCAACTCGTACACATTCTACAAGGAGTGTTACTCTTTCAGTGTGAACTGAGTTCTTCGTTGGTTTGACCTCATTACGAATTACTCAGACCGGATAGAAATGTGCAGCCAAGGGTAATACCTGCTTAGTGTTCCAGATCTCTTATTGAATTGTTAATATTTATCCAGAAATAAATATGTACAGTCTGGCTTAGGTTTTGTTTGTTTGCTTTATTTTGTTTTAAATGTTCCAAATAAGAGGGAGAAACTGAATGGTCTTGGATCTGAAATTTAAATATGGAGCATTTAATACATGTTTGATGGGAGAATGCTTTTTATGTTTGCTAGGACCTGGACTTGGTCTTGCTTGGACTTTTTTGCACTTCAATATTTTGAGAGAATTTTTTTATCATGTTGGCAAAAAAAGAATAAAAAAATATTTCCTGCATCATCACTAAAATTAGTATGTTGGGGGTAGACCAATTTTTGTTATGATAAATTGTTTCTGAACTACTCAGTCTTATGGATGACTAGTCTGTCTCAAACACAGTGTAGAAGTGTGGGGTTTTTTGGGGAAAACGAGTTTGAAAAGGGTAGGCAGCAGCAGTTTCCAAAGTGGGAGCCCTGTTTTAAAACCTCTCATCTGCCACAATGTGCTACTACATAGAAGCAGTGAGAGAAATGATCAGGTACTCATCAGAGGAGAAAAAACCAAAGAGCAATAAGCAAAGAAATTCTGCATAATTCTACTATTTTCCATAGGGAGGAGATGTCTCCCAAAGCATACAGCCTTTATTTTTAGATGAGCTAAAACAGAAAAATGTAAACTTTCAGACTCCAGTTCTGTGCTTAATTTGCATTTTTTTCCAAGGAGATAACACCTGGGTTCACCCTAAGAGAATTTTAGTCATACTAATGTGAACAAAGCGAGAATTTGGCCATCCATCAAACTGTTCTTGAAATTACTACCTCTCAATGAGCAGAAAACATGGGTGTGTTGGTTTTATCTGAGGATGCAACTTCTAGTCACAGTGCACATACAGTCTGAATGCCCAGGTGCTCAAGTGATGTGAGGGGAATTGCCTGAGTCCTTTGCACTGGTTGCATAAGCTTGAGCAATGACTAGTTACTGTAGAAAATTCAATCTCAAAAGATGTGGCTTCTCCAGAATGAAAATATCCAAAAAACCCCAAAATTACTGGACAGAGTAAAATCCAAACTCCAAGTGTTCACAAAGCCATGAGGGAAAGTCAAAATTATAGGCAGAATGAAAATATATCAGTGACTAGTGATGTGACAACTTTCATTTATTGTAATTGTTGAAATTTGAGTTCTTACAAATCCTAGATAGAAAATGAATGCTAGTGCAGTGATTAAGTCTCAAATCTTGCCAGTCACATTTGTATCATATGAGACAGGACTTGGTTCAATTCATGCAGGAATTGGTTCAAATCACCTTAACAGAATTTCTGAGACATATAAGTTACTTTGTGCAGTGAGATTCTGGGATTAGATTTTGTCTGCTGCAAAATTGTTTCTCTAGAGAAATGACATCAAATGCCAACAAAGTGTCCATAAGGAAGGTTGTTTCTTTAACTCTTACGATTATTTTACTGTCCTAAAAATTAGGCTTTAATTTGTATCCCTTAACTTCTCAAACATAAAGCTTGCTAGCTTTCTCCATGAATTAATTTTTTTAATTAAGTCCTTAGCTTCCATCTTTTGGCAATGAGTTCAATGAATTACTAACGCATTAAGAAGCACATCTAGTGGTTCTATAAGGAGCAAAACTAATGAAGCCTTTACTTGTGACTTTGTTTGTTTACAGCTCGTTAGACACCAAAGCCCCATGTGGACATTTTAGTATCCAGTAGTTCAGTGGGGCTCCCTCTGGACCCTTCTTAGTGGAAGCTGCAATAGATTTATTTCCTCTATCTGTCTGTTTTCAGGAGGCATATAGGAACTTGGCATCTCCAAGACCTCTATTCTTCTGCCAACATTTGTGTGTTTGCACATTGACATGCACACCATGATGGTGTAAGTGCTGTTTCTTTAGAAATCCTAATTTTCTTTTCAAAGAGCCTCACTGTGTTTTCTTGGGAGGGTTTTTTTGTGTGTGTGTGTTTTCTTTTTTTTTTCTTTTTTTCTTTCAGTTTATATTAAAAGCAGTCTGTGCTCCAGTTCATATATTTGAGTTACGAGTGCAAGAAAATCGAGTTGACTTTCTTTTTGAAGGATCCTCTTGATGGTGTGTGCTCTCTTAGTTTTAATCTTAAAAATTTCTCTAGGGCTGAGCTCTTTGCTTCATTGTGCTTTCTTTCAGAGTTGGTAAAACAAAACCCAAGTATTCATACAGTGCATAGGGATGTGTTCTGTTTTCTTTTTCAGATTCTGATATTTTTAACATGGGCTTAGAAGGGCAAGATTTATAGGCAGTTGTAATAATTTTATTAGACTGATCGGTATAGTGTGGAAAAAAAGGTGTTTGGGTATGCACATCCTCTCTCAGATCTACAATAGAAGCCATGGACTTTAAAACTGCATTTTAGATTTGTTTAGAGTTTAGTGAACTAGGTATCTTTTAGACCATTTCTGAAATAAAATGTAGTTAATGCTTGTGAGTGTGGTATATGAACAGTTCTGTATGGGCAAGGTAAAACCCCCAAGACTGTTCCACAAAGACAGGCTGCATTTTGTTACCTGCTTTAATAAAATAGGTTGAGAAAGCAGTTTGTCTCCTGAGTTGGGTAGCAAGGATTTGGTCACAAAGGATCAGTGAAGCTCCCAGGGACAAGGTGAGGGGGACTGTTGTTGCTTGTTTGATGATTCTACAGATCCCATCTTAGTTGTGTTTCCCTGTGGTTTTAGCTGGGCTTTTGCTTCTGAATTGCATTATTATCATATTCAACTGGTATTGGTCTTGGAGGAATCCAAGTAAAAGTGGTTTGTTTGCTCTTTAGCCTCTTCCCTCGGAAATTTTTCATCTGCAACACTTTATCATTTTCCACTCTGTGTTTTATGCCCTTTTACATTTTCACACCTCTTTGTTTGTGGTATCCCATCCAGAATAACCAATGGTCTGACTGAATTTCTTTTTGTATTGAGATGGTAGAGGTAACAGAAAAAGAGTGCAGTGTATGACCTGCCCATTTAAGCAAAATTGTTGTAGCTACACAAAATGTCATTACTTTGCCTCTGTTCAAGCCCAATGAAATTATTGTTTCCTTACAAGGGAGGTAGAAGAGGAAAGAAGGAAATGATAAGGTTATCTCCCAGGGGAAAGAGAGAGCCTGGTAGATTACAGGTTGTGGCATGTGTAGGGGTTAGTGTGAGATAACATTATAGCGTGCCAGAAATCCAATATCTCTGTTGAGCCCATGGTTTTTTCTGAACCCAGCGGAGTTATGAGTTTTAGTTCCCAGGCTTATTTTGAAAGATGTTTTATAGGTTTCCCTTGAGGAACAGGACTGGCAGATTGGAGATGGAGTGATTGTTTTATGGGAGATGTCAACCCACAGGCAGATGGAAGTGTTTCAGCCTTTGTGGACTGGCTAGGTGAATTCTTCCTGATGTGTACTAGTTACTTAATTTCACCCATTTAGTTACCATTTTGGGCATCAGATGAAGTGTGTTACATTCCTTAAATATAGGTGTAGGACAGAGACATCTTCACATTTGTGTTACATGGTATTTGTCATGTTATTGTGCAAACATTCAAGGAATACTTCTTATGTTTGCATAATACAGTGCGAAGATGTCTTGTCTATTAATAAGACCTAGCCTACTTAACCTGTAACAGCTACATCCAGGTACTGCTATAATAGTTTGGTGGGATTTTTTTAACCATTGTGGAGAAACTACTAGCTGAGAAAGTTTTTGCAGAACCAAACTTTGTACTGTAATCCCATGACCTCTTTCTACAGCAAAGGTTGATTCAGAGACCCATTGTTGTGTCTGTAAACTTAGCATTGGTTTCTGTCCTCTGTGTGTTACTTTACTTTACTGACAGTGGATTTTGTGTTCCTTGGATGCCTCAATATATTACCAATACATAGAGATCAGTGTCAGTTTATGAAAGTGTGGTTGTCACAAGGAAAGTGCTTACATAAAAGGAAGGCTGGGAAAACGCATGAATGAAGTTGGTTTTGATGTGTTTTGAGAATGTGTAGAAGGTGTTATCAAAACTTGAAGTGCTGTCTGTACAAAACAAGATGCACTGAGAGAAAGTTAAGCCCGTGCAGTGGAGGATGCAGGAATTGGGAAGGGCTAAAATATTAGGGGGGTGAAATGGTCTTACACACTGTCAATATCTTTAATTACCTGTCACTGCAAAACATACGATACATTTTTTTAACTTGCTTTTTTTGGTAAAAAGTCATAAGAAGACAAGAGGCTGATTTGAATATCTAGTCTTTCCTCCCTGCCCAATATCCCCAAAACAAGGTTGTTGTTCAGTAGTATAGATATGTACTGTACTGCAATGATACTGTTAGTAAGCTGTCTTAACATGCTGTGTGTTGCTCAAGTCTCTTTTATGCTCACCCCAGAGGCCTAAACTATGAATAGCTCAGCTTCATGCTCTATTAATATTCACACTACTTTTTATTAAACTGTTGAAAATCTCGAAGAGACTGCACCCATTTTGCTGCTCTTTCCTCAAAAATGCCAAATATTTTAAGAGCATACTCTAGGGTAATTTTTCTGTTCTTCCCTTCAGGAGGTCAGTGGTGCTTTTTTCTCTTTTGACCTTTCTGTAATTGTACATATGGCTGTACTACATGTACAGTTCTTGCCTGGATTCATTAAAAAATCAAGGCTGCAACTTGGCAAGATTTTTGACTTATTCTTAATGAAAATAGCAGAAAATAAAAAGGATGCTGACCAATTTAAAGTAGCCATTCTCCATTGTTTTCCCCAGTAATTTGGAGATGCTCTTAGCAATGCCTTTTAGAATTTGCTGCATCTTGGCCTTTGAATTCACCTAAAGGCCTTCATGTGTTCAATTTTATCTGTGCTTTTGTATGTAGCTATAAAGTCTTACCCCTCTGGAAGGACTTTCTTGTATTTCTGAGCAGAGAATTATGTATTTCCTTAAAACTCTGTTTGGAGGTCATCTTTGTTTATTTTGTTTTATCTGTGATGTGGCTGCTAGAGGACAGAATGAGGAAACAGGTATTAAAACTGAAGATGAAATTTAAGAGCCAACCTGAGATATTTTGGTGAGTGAGAGAGGTTTCCACAGAGAGAAAATACCAGAAAGGTTTGCATAAAGAGACTGTGGGTTACAAGCAGCCACTTTTGCACATTAATCTGCATCCCCTCTGGAATGTTGTGAGCCTGTATTGTGTTTATAAATGATAGCCTGGTGCTATCTCAGGTGGTGTATATTCCTGTTACTTTTGGGATTGTTCTCCCACCTGTTCCCTTTCCTGCACTCCCTCTGACACCAAAATTTGACTTTGGTGCAGTTTTTAGCTAACACCTTACAGCTTCTCTGAGCTACAGGTAAAGTATCTTCTGTGGGTTCCTCTATTACAGGTGGTTCTAGTCCTTCACATGGAATATCTAGTCACCCCGTATGTTTGAACATCGTGCAGAACTTTTTAAGTAAGCTGACATAAGAGGTCAGAAAATCCTCTTAGTCCACAAGTAAAGATCATATAGTTCTTCAGCAATGACAGCACAATTACAGTATCTAGCAGTAAATAAAATTTAATGCAGGCTTAGCACAAAGTCAGCTTTTTCTTTTAGGAGAAAAAAATGAATGGTAGAGAAGTTGCAGTGTTTATGTATATCAAGAGGACATGTTCGGTGTTTGATAATTTTGGATATGCTCTATTGTAAAACATGGAACTCCTCCCTCATCCCTCAGTCTTTATTTTGCCCTCTATGCAACCTGCTTTTAAGAGATTAGGGCTCTGTGCTTTTAATATATTGGAATCTGCTTAGTGAGAGTGCTTTGTTTTGGAAAATAATTGAAACTATGGCAACCCTTGGGGTTTTTTCCCAGCTTATTTGTCTACCTCATGTACTTCTTGGTTTTGGTGGATGATTAGCACACCGGAAACCACTGGTAGTTGCTTATGTTATACAAACAGCAAAATAAGTTATGTAAATATTATATCCAGAGTGCTATTTGTGCTTCAGAAGTCATTAAACACAAACCAAATGTCACTGTAAAACTGAGAGTTTAAGGCCTCTTCATTATCTCAGTGGCCTAAGTCTACAAAGCTGTAAGTGCAGACAGGATGGGTTTGGCAGAGGAGCACCCATTCTGATCAGTGCTTGCCGGCTGTGTGCTCCCTCTGATTTCTGTCAAGTTCTCTAGAGCACTTGTTTTTTGTTTGTTTGTTTGTTTTATGTGCGCTCAAACTTGTTAGCCACATGCAGACATTGGTTTACATAAATTGACTTTCTTTTTCTTTTGAATATGGGCTTTTTATTCCCCGCTTTCAGTCTCTTGCACAGGAGACTGTAGCCTTTTTTTTATTTATTTTCCTTTTGCACTTCTGTGTTCAGTTGCTGCTGTGATTAGAAAATGGGTCATCCTTGGATGAACTCTTATGAACTGCCTCTTCCAGAGAGCTTGCTTGCCTGGGAAATTCTCGTAGTGGGAACCATCTTAAAATCTTCCTGACAGCTACTTGTGACCTTGTTTCATAATTACTTGTGTTTCTGTCTAGCTCTTCTAAAGTGTTGCTTCTCCATGTTTGAAAAAGCTTTTAAAACATGCTATAATTTAAGATTTCAAGTCTCTGGCTTCTTTCCAAATAAAACCTTGATGTATTAACAGTTAAAACTGAGAAGCTCTGTTCCATGGTCTGTCTGGCATTTGCACTGATAAGTGGGGCAGACATGCCTGGCAGTCAGCCCAGGGGCTTCAGCCTCCCAGAGCCCCCCCGGGTGGGTTGTGCAGCTGAAAGCTCTGCTGGATGTACAGCCCCTGGAACAGGAGAGGATTCTTCTTCCTTCTCCTCCTCTTCCTCCTTTCACTGTTAAATATGCATACTGTAAAGTCTTGCCTTTTTACTCTCTCTTTTTATGGATATTCTTTCCCTTTCTATGTTAGACTAAGAATTTCTCTGAGACTGGATATGAAATAAAAAAGCCAAATTACAGCTATTCTCTTACTAAAAAAATTACTGTAAATATATGGTTTATTATTTGTGAGAATGTTGACTGTGCCCTGTGGTTGTGACTCTAAACCAGAATTCCCCTTCCCAAGATCTGTGAGATTTATTAGAGTTTTTGTAATTTGTTTCTTATGAGCTCCTGTAATCCTGTTTTTGATCCAGTGCTGGCTTTTTATGGCATATTTCTTTCTGGTCATGGGTATGGTAGCAAGTGCATGCCACCCAAGCATTTCACTGTCTGGTCTTGCTGAGGTTATATCCAGCACATCCCCCCAGGCTGTATGACAGAGTTTGTGCCTTACCATTGACAGTGCAGTGGTTGGGCACTGTAAAGGATCTACTTAAGGCTGTCTCCCCACTGGCATGAGTGGGGGAGCTGTTTATACTCAGGGGCTTCTGATCACTTTTCCGCCTTTTGTTTCAATTGCCATGATGTCAAGAAAGTGATTTTCTGAACAGCTGAGAGACAGAGACAAAGCCATTCCCTAATACAGGATAGTTTTGGGAAGGTCTGTATGTCCTCAGGGTTCTGCTGTAGAGTTGTGAGGCTCTGCCTCAGGACCATGCAGACCACCACTGTAAGCTGGAATTAATGCACAAAGCAGCAGCGCTTAAAAGTTGTGACTGGAAATGCTTGATCTTGGCTTTTAATGTGCTACCCTTGCATGTTGTGGAATCCCATAGGGAAGCTGAGCTGCTGGTTTTAATCTTTATATGTATTGGGTCCTGGTCTCTGGAGATGAGAGGAGGGCAAGGATACCCAGGGACTGTTGATTTGGCAGGGTGTTCTGTGATGAGCTGCCAATATAGGGATGTTTTCTGCAATTGCCAGGCTTTTCCACTGCCTGCAACACCTACTGCCTTCTTTTTTTGTTTTGGGTTGAGTGGGTTGAAGGCAGCATGGTTGCGAGCAGTTGCTGTCTGTGTTCTTGCAGTGATTTGGAATTTGAGAGTACAAGAAGAATGCCCCTGGATGTATTTCAGAAAACTGGAAGAAATAAATGTTTGCCAACACAGGTGAGAAAAGGTCACAGAAGACTTACTAAATGACTCAGAATGCATTGGGTGCTTTTGAGGGCAGTGTGAGCGAGAGTCTAAAGAGAGTTAATGCTGAATTTTGACACAAACTAAGAAAAACAGGTTAAATCTGGACTCTCGTATTAGCTTGTACAAGCTCCAGGTCTGGCACCCTAGGAAAGGGAAAGTAAACTTTTTTAAAGGGGCTAATAAGAATTATGATATATAATTGTAGATACCCAAGGGCACTCCAGAGACTGATCATAAAACAACTGTAATTCTTAATTTCCTGACCTGTTATAGCCTTTTTTGTGGATTATTGCATTGCTGTCTTGAGTATTTTGTGCCTCTATAAAGGCTCCTCTAAGAAATGGGAACTTTTAAGGATGTTCTTTTTATAAACTGCATACATTTTTGCCTTTGTTGCAGAAATTAAGGATAAGTGTTGAAATTTGGATTGTATTGTCCATACAATTATTATCTCTTTATTGCTGGTAGGTCAACTATAACATGTTACTGTAATAGGCAGCCTGAAGCAAGATAGCCAAAAACCAGAATTAAGAGGAAGAAAGTAATTTCAACTGTAGTATGAGTATTTTGATTTGGAAACACCGAAGATGGAGTGTGAGGTTTCAATTTTTTAGATTTAGAGTTTTACTGAAGTGCTAAACTCATTCATCATGCTATTACAATGATGATCTGCTCGCATGTTTTTATTAACCTCTAGAATAGTTGCTGAATAATGTCTCTTTCTAGCTATGCTATTAAATGTTCAAAACCAGATCATTAAATGCCTTGGAAAGCAGTGAATTTTACGGTCCTAAAAGCACATAATATAATTTAAATATTTGTTCTGGAGCAGCCTTCATCCATTCTTCCTTTCGTTTCTTTTTCATGTATTCCAAAAGTGTGTAAACGTAAAGAATTTTATTCTAAAATACACAACTTTGCAGAGTTGTCAGGGGATTCAAACATCTGCAGTATTTAAGCAAAAAGTAGACCTAATGTGGCGTTTAATGTGGTTTAACCTGGCAGGCAGCTGAACACCACACAGCTGTTTGCTCACTCCTCCCTGAGCGGGATGGAGGAGAGGATCAGAAAAAAAGGTAAAACTCGTGGGTTGACATAAAGGCAGTTCAATAAGTAAAGCAAATCCACACACACAAGTGAAGCAAACCAAGAAATTCACTTCCCATGGGCAGGCAGGTGTTCAGCCATCCCCAGGAAAACCAGGCTCTATCATGTGTAATGGTGACTTGGGAAGGCAAACACCATCACTCCCAACATCCTCCCTTCCTTCGTCTTCCCCCCACTTTATACATTTAACATGATCCCGTGTGGTCTGGAATATCCCTGTGGGGGACAGTTGGGGTCAGCTGTCCTGGCTGTGTCCCCTCACAGCTCTTTGTGCACCCCCCAGCCTCCTCACTGCTGGGGTGAGGAGCAGAAAAGGCCTTGACTCTGTGCAGGCACTGCTCAGCAGGAACCAAAACAGCTCTGTGTTATCAACACTGTTTTCAGCATAAATCCAAAGCACAGTCTCATACTAGATACTATGAAGAAAATTTTCTCTATCCCAGCCAAAACCAGCATGTGAAGTAAGGGAAGAATACAGTTATTTTTATACTAAAGTCTGCAGTCCAGTCCTTTTTGTCTGACTGTTTCTGTTGCTTCCATTTTGTGGCAGTTGCTTGAAGAAATACACTGAAGTGGCAGGTTGTCACATGGAACAAAATCAAGGAATGTCGTAGTAGTCCAGTGTTGTGGGTGTGATTTATATGCCTACACTGTTATTACTTGAGCTTGTTTGTACTTTGCAAGTACATGAAAAAGGATGCATTGCATCAAAGAGTAAAATGTTAGTGCTTATGCTTGTTTGGATGTGTTCCAGTTGAACACAGTTCCAGTTTGGTCAATCAGTTTGTAAAAGATACATCCTTGTAGGGCTTGGTTCAAATTTTTATTAACTCAGCGGGCGGTGAAGTTAATTGAAACCTTACTGAGATGTAGGCGTGTGGAACACTTTGATTTTTCTCTCCGAGGCTTTATTTTGAAGGCTTCTGGACTTAACGTAGGAAGCTGAGGGAAATGGAATGGGGTAGGCAGTGGGTCAAACCACAAATGTTAAACTCTGATGGTATCTCCAAACCTGACCCAAATGCATGTTAGAGAGTGAGCCTTCAGGTGTTGGCAGCCTTGTGACCAGACATTTAGCAGCTGGTTCCTGGGGAGCCTTCTGTCAGCTCCAGGAGATTCTGCCTTGTGCCCACAGCGTGGCAGTTCTTAGGGTGAAAACATGGAAAAGGAGGGTAGAAGCTGAAATGCAGTAAGGACAAAAGCTAATGTCCTGGAAACAAGTTTCTTGCAAACTGCAGGTGAATACACTGAAGAATTTTTCAGAGAAGAGCTCTAAGAAAGCCTGAAACAGAAATATTCTGAGAACCCATGATGAGCAAAGAAGTTACTCAGTGGCCTTGCATTCCTTGTGCTGGTCACAAGGTCCTTACCACATTTCAGGTGTTCAGAACTCCAGGTTTAGGCTACTGCATTTCATGGCAGAACTATTGAAATGCTTTGCCTTGGAAGTGGGTGTTTTGCTTTCACAAGTAAAGGTCTTTGTGTCTTTTTTTTTTTTTTTAATGTGCAAAAGAACAAAAAAATTGTCCGTGAAAGGTATTTTATGTGCCTTGCTTCAGCAGTGACATATGACACCCCACAGAGGCTTTGATTTTACCACCCTATTATTTTCTTCATGGTATTGATGTATTTATAGTAAAAATTAGATTCCATGTTGCTTCTTCCTTGGGTTTCTAAAATCAAAATCACAGGGGCATGTAATACAGGATTTACTATTTGTTTAGTTCCATGTCTTTTCATCTTGACTTTTGCTTACCCGAAGGTGCTGGATTCACCACTCAGGTAGTATCCTTCCTGTTCTGATTTGAAGTAATTGGTAGTTGCAGTCTTTATACTGAAGAAGAAGAAGAAAAGAAACAACCTTGAAGACCTGACTCACTAATCTCTTATTCCTTCCCAGAAGTACACTGCCATTGGAATGCTGGGCAAAGCTACTGATACATTAGATGCTACAGGAAAAGTAACTGAAGAAAAACCTTATGGTAAGCACAAATGTGTCTATACACTTGATGTAATTTGAAGGCATAAATGGTTTCTGTCATAGAAAAGCGGAAGAGATGTTTGGGACTTTGGATTAAGTTTAAATGTGAAATTAAACTAAGATTATTTCATCTTCAAGTTCAGTGCTCATATAATTCAAACCAGCTTCATGCAATTATGCCCAATGCAAATGTTCATGTCTGTTGGAGGAAAGCAAACCAGGCATTAGATTAGGAGAGAGGAAATAGAATTGGGCAGGACTGTGTCATTTTAGATCTTTGACAGGCTGACAAGTGATGTGCTCTGTCCAGTAAAATTTTTCTCTCTCAGTGTATAGTCCCATGAGTGCTTTTTCAGTAAAACCCTTCAAGGCCAGTGGAGGAATAAAGTACTTAGATCTTCTCTCTGTGGCACCCCTTTAACTGCAGGCTGCTCAGCATAGAGTGAGAATGGCATAAGCCACGTTCTACATATGGTCACATACCCAATCTTGCTCTTTCCTGGGAGCCTGTGTCCTAAAATCTTTAATAAATGAAATTTTCTGACCCACAGAGCACAGTGCAAGAGTTTAAGGCTTCAGAACTCATCCTGACTGTGGCTTTGCTGGAGTGGACGTTCCACAATACCCAGGGCATCTTAGAAACAATGTAGAACTAACCAGGGACACAATAAATGTATTTGCCATTAGTTCTATCACAACCTGGGGGTGAAAAAGAAAAACAAAAAAAGGTAACTGGTTGCTTAGCAACTCTACAGGCTCTGCACTGTTTGTAGTACCTGATAATAAGTACATGAAGTAAATTATCTTTTTTTTTTTTTTAAAGCTTGATGAAAAAGCCTGGATTTCACTTCTAACCCCCAACCTCCTTTCTATTGCAGTTTTTCTTTTTGTACAAAGCGGGCAAGGGTGACTTTCTTGTCCACATTAGCCTGATGGTTCCTTCTAAATAGTATTATTTACTAGGTAGTGTTATTCAGAGATGTTGAATCATTTGCTTCTGCTTCAGGATCAAGTTCTAAGTCTCTGAGCTTCTGAAGGGTTGAGCATCCACATGGTGTTAAGAGTTGCCATCTTCATGATGGATGGAGGAAACACTGTTAGTTTTTTGTGTGTACCTCTCAAGGTGAAATGTTGTGGTTCGGCTGCACTAAGCGGTATTTATTGTAGATACTTGCTCATATATGAGCTGTGAAATACCATTTTAAGTAGATGCAACTCCTATGGTCAGTTAATTTTAAAAAAAAATCAAAATCTGTTTCCTGTAATGTTAGTTTTACTTTTTTCTTTTTATTGTGTACTGCAGACAGAATTTAGAGTGTTGTTTTCAAATGCATTTCTCTCACTGGCTCCACTGTTACAATAGTTCTCACCTCTGCACCTCCTCCTCTGTTATGCTGGTTTAGTTTTTCTGTTAGACTGTGTGCTTGGCAAACTTACTTGGGTTAAAAATACTCCTTTTGTTTGGAGTTGTTTATCATTTTAAACTGAGATCAGTTGCATGATCCAGTTCATCATGTGGTCTCATGAAGAGCAGTATTGGGATTGCTGGGGCAGTGCAGTGTTGGGTGCTGGACAAAGTTTCCTTTTACTGACAGCAGAAAGAAATGCTCATGAAATTGGTCTCAGCTGCTTTCCACGCTGGTGCAAATCAGTCAGATTTGATTTCTTCAGAAACAAAAGAAGAGAACATGCATACTCCATTTTTGTTTTCCATGGTACCTACGTGTTTCGTATTTTCTTCCTTCCTCCTCTTCTAATAAGACAGATATTGCTTGTCTTTTCCAGTATCTTCTCCAAAGCAGCTTTGTTTTCTGCAGGATATTCTGGATGTCCCACCATCCCTCATCTCTAACCCTAATGGGTACTCCAAGAAAAGACAAACCAGATATTTGATCTGAATTGCAGTTTTCCTTTGACACCTACAAGGATCCTGGGAGAGGCAGAGCATCTGCTAGGGAATATAAATCCTGGAGTGCCAGCAGCATCCAGGATTGGGCCTTAACTCAGAGAAGGGGTACTAAAACAGTTTGCAAGTTTTCTTAAACTCTTCTTGAATGACTCCATTGGACCACAAGAGGAGAGTGCCTGCAGGAAGTTGCCAGCTGTCTTAACTATAAGAAAATGTTACAGTTTAGTCGTCAAAATGTCCCTAGACAGCAGCTTAGGAAGCAAACTGCAGTTAGTCACAACTGAAGACAGCTCCTTGGTTTTAACCCCTCCTGAACTTCTCTTTAGTTTTTTATTTGTTTCTTATCAGATGAATTTGCATTTCCACATGAAATTAGGTGATAGTTTCATACTGCTGCCAGGCTATCAGATGCTGACCTTGGAAACAAGTAGCATTTAGAGTTCCTCTGTTGCTTCCTTGAGCATGTTAATGTTTGTAGCCCTTTTTTAATACTTGTAACTATGCACAGAAATGTGCATTCTGAAACCCACATCCTCCTGGCTGCCTACAGGCCATATCAGACACGGAGAACAAAATTAATGAGGATTTTCTGCAGGTCTCTGTTGATTATGCTGTAATATATGTTTAATAGAGCTACCTCAATCATTTGGAAAATACAGTAATTTCAGGATTCTGCTTGTCTGCTTGTGCTGGGCCAGGTGGAATTGAGATCATCTGCTGTGGTTCTGTAAACTGTCTCAGATATGTCTTGTGTTCTGTTTTGGTGCAGTTTGTTAACATGCCTTCAGTGGAGCCTCCTTGAGGTTGTGGCACAATTGGCACCCTTTGGTTTGGTAGCTTTATTTTTCTTCCTTTATAGCAAGAAAAACAAGGAACAGTCACCAGTTTCAGAAGCACACTTGAAATTTTTGTTGTTAGAAGCTTCTATTATGTTGTTAGAGGCTTATATTAAATGTTTTTAGAAGCCTTGGAAGCCAGAAGTTCTGGGTACCTTGGGATGCTGGTAGATTCGTAAGGACTGGTCCACTGCAAGATGCACAGCCTGTGCAGAAATCACATACCACACTGCCAATCTAAGGGCTTAGGTGGAAATTTCGATAACAGTCTTGAATGGAATGTATTCCAAGTAGTGTCCTCAGAGAGCAGGTGCAGTGATTTTGTTTTAACTTAAGGCTTTCGTTATTCCTGGAGACTGGATGGAATTATCCTGTAGGCCAAACCTTGAAAGTTCTCGTTGTGAATCAGGTTGGCAGCCTCCACACCCCTCCCTGGAAGGGCACAGAGGGGCAGTTTTAAGGCCAGCCTCCAGCTGAAAGTCATGGTCTGCAGTATAGCAGATGAGGGTATTTGGAATGAGGATCTTGGGCAGAATAGGCTGCTCTTTGTAACAAGGGCAGTGACAGATGTGTCCTGCAGAAATGTCTCTCAACCCTTTACTCTCAGAGAGTGGAGAAGAAAGTAAAACAGCACATTTTGGGACTTTTGATGCTAATTAGCTTTTATGGGTGTGTTCATATTTCGTACTTGATGGAAGGTTGAGTCCAAATGCTGCCCTGAACTTGTTGACTAGACAAGCTGTTAACATAAACCCAAACCCACATCTGGGTGAGGAAGACCTGTGGGCCAAGGTCCTGAAGGGAAAGAGTTCTGGGCAGCAGCACCGCATTCACCTGTGCTGTGGACATAATGACTGGGAGCTGAAACGTGGTACAGGAGCTGGTTCACAGAGCTCTGCAGAACCCCACGTCCAAACTGATGCCTGGGACAAACACACAGTTTAGACATAGTGAAACTGCTTGGGAGAAGACTAATAAAACATTCTGAGGGCTAGAATAAAGCTCCACCCGCTTCTATGTTGTTTCAGGAGACAGCAGAAATCCAAAACAATCCATTAAGACAAAGGCAGTGCATGCTAGAAAAAAAAATTGGAAAAACACATGTGTTTAGGTTTTCAGAATGTCACACTAACCAGCTTGTGCCACGAAGCATTGCAGAGGACAAATATGATTTATTCTAGATCTTGGCAAACTCATCTGTAAATATTTACTTTGATTACACACCACACAACTTTTGTTTGTTAATGGCTTAATGCATCATTTCTCGCATGGGGATTTTTTTGTTTTTCTCCTGAGACAGAGGTTGCCTGTGTCATGAGTGACTTCCTCAGAGGCTGTGTGTGACCTCTCAACCAGGGGAATATGAGATCAGAGCCAGAACTGAACTTGGGCATCTCATTAAATGTCCTTGCCACAAATGCAGTTCGTGCGGTGAAAATTGGAAAGAGAACCCCAAGGGACACTTATGCTTAGGTCTTAAATAGTTAATTCTAACCTTTAGCAACCTGGGGTTCGGAAGGAAGCTGAGAGGGTCATTGTCATAGAGCTGGGTCATGCTAACTTTCCACCATGTAATTTTGTTGTGATATAGAAATTTGCTAAATAGAAGATTGAAATAACCATGTAAGAAACTCTTCAGAAGATTCAGACTTACTATACAATTGATTTTGTTTTTCCTAGCCCGTATTCCGATGTAAATTGGTCTCTCTCAGCATCCTTGAGTTTTGTGCCTTGTGCCTTGAACCCTTGCTGTTAATAACACTTCTAGGGACAGCTGCTTGGGCTTAGGGACATATCTGCTCTTGAGGCTGCAAAGTGTGCTTTGCAACAGTGAGGTACCACAACACCATCTCCCAAAGCTGCTGTGAAAGGAGATCTCATCCTTTTTACTTACAGCATGAAGTATCTCCGTTTTGTAAGGTCTGCAATTGAAGGTCTGTTCCAAAATATGATGAAGGCTCAGTAAATAAATTTGGTTGGTTTATGTTCCAGCATGCTATTGACTTAGCAGGGTGACACTGAATATAACTTAGGAGAAACAGTACTAGTGAAGCCCTAGACAGTAGAAAGTGCTCTGAAGTGCATTGTGATAACAGATCTTGTGTTTGCACTCCCTAAACAAATCAAGGATCAGTGTCATTCTGTTGAATAGGACTTCAAAGGACCAATACAATCTGCTACTTAGGTTATAGCCTTCTAATAAAAGTGGGACAGATGTTAAGAGAAAGTAGATTGTCTAAACCAGCTGTCTTTCTTTTACAGGATTTCTTTAGTAAAATTGCCTTACTTAATATATAACTATACCTTGGTGTGCATTTGCACATTAGTTGTTTGAGAGGGAAATTTGATGTGTTGTTCCAGATACTCCTCTTTGTAAAAAAAGCCCCCCAAACCACAATGGCTCTGTTGTCTAATTTTGTCTGTGTTTTCCCCAGCAGTTAGGGACTCTTTAAGAGAAGTTCCCGAGGTTAGATGAGCATTTTATTCTTTTTGGTGCTTTAACAAAAATTAGAGTATGCAAAATTTTGTAGTTTTTGCATAGTACCCAAGAAAGATGGATTCACAGCCCCAAGAGAGGAAAATTGCAAAAGAAAACTATGTATATGAGAATTTCTGCCCTTCTAAAAGTGTCCAGACTGACTTAATCACCTTGACATTTTGTTCCACTCCTTTCATGATTATTCACACTCCTACCTACATTCTGTTTTTTCTCTTTGGTGTTTTTCACCCAAGCTAAATTCAGATGAGACAGAACTCTGATTTGTACCTGTTTGCAGAGTGTGATTGATGCCACTAGTGCCATGTGAATAATCAATACTAACATACCGACTTGTTTTCTTTCTACAGACCAGGTAACAAAAGGAGATCTTGAAAATGTTTTGCAAAAGTTCACGGGACACATCATGCAAGTCCCTCCACTGTAAGTTCTACAATATTCAGACACTCTTGACAGTTGTGTTTAGCTGTCAGGACTTGCCAACAGAAGTCAGTTCTCTCAGAAATATTAAGACACATTTTGACAAGAGGATAGAGGCAAGGCAGTCAGGAGCTTAACATTTGCAGCTGCAGGTCATGCCCATTTGAAGATTGAGCACAAACAGTGACTTGGAGTCTGTGGGTGTTTTGGGTAAATGCGTAGCAAAAGTCTTAAGCAGCTCTGCAGGGCTTGGTGGCTTCTGTCCTACCTTCCAGTTTTACTAACATCTCTGCAGAAGTGCCTTAAATGACTTTGAATTAGTTTTCTGAAAACTTAAAGTGTGAATGAGTGATGAGTGACTGAGCTTCTGTAGCTTAGCAAATTTCTTCTGGTCAGGTGAGCCACAGTAGCTGGCAGTGTGCAAGCACTTGGCTTGTGACAGATGGCTTTTATGGTGATTTAAGCTAACATGCTTTCCTTTGCATTTACCATGTGTCAGTTACTGTGGTTCCAGTGTGAGCCCTGTAAGGTCTGGAACTCTGTACATGCTCTGCTTCACGTGACCTGCTGCAAATTGCCCTCTGTTAATTTGAGCAAGATCTTTTTTTGTTTTTCTATGGTGGTTTTTCTGTCACAACCAAAGTTGGAGCTTTGGATAAAGTTCCATATAATCAGTTAAATCAATTTCTTTGGTTCTGTAGTAGTTCCCTAAACATCCTAGAACATGGCTACATAATGTGGCTGTTGCTCTTCAGGAAAGACCCTGGTGTGAGACAAGGAAAGGTGCAATGCAGAGTTACAGGAGTTGCCTGAGCGACTCCCAGTGCTCAGCTCAACAGAACACCAGAACAGAGTATGCCCTGCAGACTTCAGAGACAGGATGTTAGAGGCAGATGCAAGTACTGTAACCTGATAGAAACCCTTTTATTTCATAAACTGCAAACGGAGTGATGAAACACTTCTAAATCTGTACAGCAAGAGATAAATATAGGACCATCTCCTGTTTTCCAGTTTATGTAGCTGCTGGTAAGTTAGATGATTCTGTGTCCAAGAGATTTCAGAAGCACTCACTGGGTTTTGTGGGGTCTGAGTACTTGGAGAGGAGTAAAATACTCTAGTACAATATTTAGCAGGGTCTGGAGAATGGGAAGCTTGTTCTATTACAACCGTATGACACACATTTTCATGCTCTGTCTGATCAGCTATTCTGCTTTGAAGAAGGACGGAGAAAGGCTTTCAACTCTGATGAAGAGAGGAGAAGCAGTTGAAGCAAAGCCTGCTCGGCCAGTGAGAGTGTACAGCCTTTCTCTCCAGCAGTTCCAGCCACCACTGTTCACGCTGGGTAAAGGTCAAAGTTTATTACACAGAGCAATGCTCTCAGCTTGTTAATGTTTATTTACACTCAGAATGGGACTAAGATAGTGAAATGGATTTCATTTCCCTCAGCTACTTATTTTGGTGTGAGCCCATGTGCAGAGACTTTCACTTTGCATTAAAAGCACCGTGTTTTGGTTTTAAGTTAAGCTGATTATATCTAATCTTTCAGTGAGGGAAAATTCTGAGAGACTGGTCAGGGGATTTTTTGCATCTGTCCATGATTTTGCAACCTCCAGCTGATTCCTTTCTCAGGTCTGCTTACTTCATTTTGCCCATTGTTTTTACACAGATGCCCAGACCTGCTGGCATCTCTTCTAGGGCGCAGCAAGGACCAGTATCAGTTACTGTCAGACCTCCATTCATTGAGGAGGCAGGATCTTAGTCCTTCTTTTGGTCATACATCACGAAACTGGGTAGTATATTAAGAAGTACATTAATAAATAAACCAAGAAGACTGTTGTAAATGTTTGATGCTACTGTAAGGTCAAGATAATGTCTTGCATTGATCTACCTACCTAGTTGACCCGTAGTCCTCTGTTGGACCAGATTTCATATGACGGACAGGTATGAGTGACAGAGCTCAGTGCTGTGTTACTTCAGCCCTTACTTTATGGTTGGGTGACCAGTAGCTGATCAGCGGCAGAGGGCGAAGGGAAGGGCTGAGAGAGCGGAGAAAGTTAAAGGTGGATTTTAAAATTTTATTGGAGCTGCCTGCAGTATCTTAAAAGCATTGATAGTCAGCTTAGGCTATGCTTGAAATAACTTGCCTTCATCATTAGAAATATGAATCAACCTTCTGAAATACTTAAAGTGAATAGGATTGAAGCATTTGTTAACATACCACAGCAAGTACTTGAATTCTAGTGAGTTAGTTCAGTTGCCATTTTATTTGCTTTCACTCCTGTCTAGCTTAGCAATCTCACCCGCACATATGTTACAGGATGAATAATTGATGTTGCATCCTATAAATATTTTATCACCGGGTTGTTTGCTTAGCACACTTTTACATTTATGTGGGGGCATGGTTTCTATGTAAAGTGGATTTCACATTGCACTGGCAATTTACCGTGTCACTTTTAACATTCCAGATGTTGAATGTGGTGGTGGCTTTTATGTCAGGAGCCTGGTCAGTGACATTGGCAAAGGTAGGCATGAAAAAAACCAAGACAATTTAAGGAAGGAGCGTGTGTTTATGGAAAAAAATTGTCATTTTGTATATCCCCAGGAACTAGACCTATGTGTTATTTTGCAGAATTGTAGTGCTGTCACTTGTTTTTATACACTAAGGTAATTTCCTTGGGAGCATGGGGGAATGAAGGCTAGGTAATTACCAGAGGACCTTGGGGGCTGGGGGACAAAAGTGGAGCAGGCAATAGCACTGAGCAAGATAGTGCAAGGCAAGGTGGGGATTTTTTTTCCCCTCCTCTGTGTGTTAAAGGTAACTCAGATTAAGAATGAGAAGAAGAAGAAAGACACTGTCTTTTTAAACATTATTCATTGAAAACAGATTGAACAGAACATTACCATGCACATAATAAACCCTATCTGCTGGAAAGACTGCTACGTTGGTGATGATTTTTCTAGTGTTTTCTTTCTCCTTTGCCTGAACTGTGAACAGTTTTACTTTCCCACAGGGTTATTTGTCTTGTGCTCTGTATCTATCAAACTGTATGATGGAGAACAGATAATCCATTTCAAATTTTTTTTGAAATTTCGCATTTGCAGATCAAGAAAGCAAGTAATGTGGGATAACCCTATGAATTTCTATGTTGTTATTTCTGCTTAGGCAAGTCAAAGTTTCTGTTGCTGCCTTCTGAGCATACTGGCTTGTGTTTAGCATTTTAATGATAAACCAAGATAAAGTCTGTCTACAGCTGGTTTCTTTTCAAAAATTGAAGATGCAATGAAAATCTTCCTGCATCAGAAAGGATGGGAGAAAGTATTTTAGCGTACCTGTGGACTTAGGAGTCAGCTCTGGTTGCTGTTACATTTTGTAGCCCCTCGCAATGTAATTGTGTCCTACTGGTATTTATTTAACATAGCAGAATATTTGTATATATTTTTTATTGTTCCTTATCTTAGTTTATATTATCCTGATAGGCAGCACAGGATAAAAATGTCAAAAATTCTTCTTGAAGGCAAGAAGTGCTAAGGCCTCAAAATCTGTGGAGAAATAGTTCATGGTCACTTGTGAATGCAGAATGTTCTGCTTACATCTTATGGCATTATTTCCTCTCTTTTCATTCCAATGTAAATCTGGGATAATTTTTGACAACTTTCTGTCAGATTCTGAAGTCTTTACTACACTGGAGATCTGCTGAAATAAAGGACTTCCTTGGCTCAAATTTAAGAAGATATAAATGAGTGATAGACCTTTGTGAACTTCCTTCTCAAACAAAGCAGAAAAACGTAGAAGGCTACGTAGAAAAATACATTTTAAGTGAGCTGCAGATGGTTAAAACTTTAAAAATTTATCCATGCACTTTTTGCAATGCCTCTTTTTGTTCCTGTAGAACTCTCTACCTGTGCCACTATGCAAGAGCTGACCCGAACCAAGCAGGGGCCGTTCACGCTGGAGGAACACGCCCTTCAGGAAGACAAATGGACAATTGATGAAATCGCACGATCCTTAGAGCATTGCACATCTCTGCTCCCCAGAGAGCCATCTCATAAAAAATTGAAGACAGAGCATCCTGGTGAAACTGCTGTGATCTGTGAAGATAAGTGATAAGTTGGGTCAAGGAAAAAGACCGAATGATTGAGATGTTTTAAGATTGGATTGGGATTGTCTCGCCTCCTGTGTAAATCTACAGGGCTGTATTGGGAGAGTGACAAACTGCGGTGCAAGAAAAATGGTTCTCTTGTTTTCTGGGGCTAGAACATGCACTGAAAATATTCAGGGCTTGCTGTTTCCTGATGGTTTATTTTCCTTCTTGCACAGTATAAATGGGTCTGCCACTGTTGCCAAATCTTCATAAACTTTTAAAGAACTTTTGGGCTGCAAGATAACTGTTTTTGCTATTTCCTCAATAAAAAAATTATAAACATGAATGTCTGATAAGTGTGCTCCAAAAAAAACCCTTTTTATTCTTTATAGCTGGTAATCAAATCCTGAAATACCATGGTGACGAGACTGTCATGGCTTGAAAAATACAATAATGTGGTGTGACAGTTTGCTTTCTTGAAGTCCATTTCAGGATATATCCATTTTACTGTAGTTTTTCTAGGCAGGTTGTTCTTTAAGTCAAATGTCTCCAGAATGCAGTAAATTTAGGTGCTAATATTTTAAGTTAGGTCTGAAATATCAGCATAAATGAATAATTTTAAGTATAAATTATCCCCAAAGATAACTGTTCGCTAAGAAATGCTCTGCAGAGGACAGTCACAATTATAGGTGTACATACCTTATTCTGGTCCAGTGTCCCGGTTGATGACCATGCATAATTTAAAGTACAGGTAGCTGTTATGCTTATCTGAGGGCTTATGAAATTAATTTTTGCCATCTGTATATTGCTTGATGGATTCTACCATGGACTGGGTAGAAAGGCTGATGTGCCTCTGGGCTCTGACTGATTTGATCCTGGCTCTAATTGTATGGGCAACAGAAGGACCCACTATCAAAGATTCTTATTGAAGCCATTTTATTTCGCTGGGGACAGTTCCCTGGTTCATGTACTCAACAGAACCCTAATTGCATGGGTTTTCCTACCACTGCTTCCCTTGGGATTTTCAAAATGACTAAAAGACAGTGGTTTGAGAATGCTAGAATGCACCCTAGTTAGTTTCCATTTGTGTAATCCTGGTATTCCCGTGCAAGTTAGTAGCAGGTCCGTTTTCCTCTTGTCATAGTGAGGAACATGAGGAGCGGTTGAAACAACTGCCTTTGAAACCGTCACTGAAATGTCACCAAGTTGGAACAGACTGTTGTTTCTGCTCACCAGGTCTCTGTGGCTTTGTGCAACTCCTGCACCTCTGGGCTTTGGTTCCTGAGTACGGGGGATTGACTCTGAGGGTCTGAATGCCAGGAGTCTGTGCTGATACCAGAGTGTGTCTTTTAGGGAGAGACATGAAAATTTGATTTAATGACTCTGTGTTAGTAGACTTGCTACTTCCTATGGTAAGTTATCTTGGTAGCTAATTACCTCTATTGCTTAAAAGAAGCTGTGTTTTATTCACAACTTGAATCTCCACATGCTGTATTTTATGTCTGTTTATCTGCATCTTACACAAAGGTATTATATGAAGTGCTGAAGTTCCAACCTTACTTTCAATCTAAGAAATGAAGTAAATATCCTGAAGTTTCTCATTGCAGGATACCTTTCCAGCCATCTGTAGTATGTTTTGGTTTTTTTTTTTTTCTATGCAACAAGAATCTGAAGTCTATGCAAGATTAATGAGGGTTTTGTTTAGAGGGAGAACAGAGTTTGTTTTATTGTTCAGTAAACAGTTTTTATTTGTATATTCTTAGAAATAAAATAAATGTTGAAAATATCACAAGCAAATTGGAATGTTAGAGCACTGTAGCAGCAGCATATATAATGTACAGTGTGGATGAAGTAAGTAATATAAGAAATTTTGATTTCAGAGATGGGAGAAAAGCTTGTGTTCAGCAAGGGTATAGTGGGAGACTTCAGTTGTTTCTTTTTGAGGTGGATTTTCTGGTACTTTGGGTAGAAACAGAGAATAAATTATTTTGTAAAGAAATCAAATAAAGCAGAAAATTTCATTTTCCAGTATGCTTACCTTGACTGATCAAAGACTTTAATTGAAACATAGCTTCTCTTATTGTCCAAATCTGTATTTTCCCAAGAACCTAATTTATGTTATCCCAGTGGTTTTGTAGATTAAGTTCTAATTTTATTTATCTTTCTGATTTTTAAAAAATAGCACAGTAAATATAATTCTATTAGTCTATTTCTTTTGTCTTCAGGGATTTTTTTTCTTTAAAAATTAGTGCAATTGAGAAATCTCTGTATTAATACGGTACATTTGTATACAGTGTTATAAGTGTCTAACCCTTTTTTTCACCTCATCTGTTTGTTTAATGCTCACCAAGGCTTTCTTGCTATTCCATGTAAGAGCCCCTGATATTTTTAATTTCAAAAGGAGAATTCTATTTTCATCAGCTTTTTGGTTAACTTGCAGCTAGTCTGTTGTAATTATTGCTAGCAGATCTGTGATCCTGAGAAGACAGGATCTGTTCCATAGTCTAGTCACTCAAGAGAAAAGAAATGGCAATCAAAAGAAAGTGCCTTGTGGACATCAGCAAGTTCTGGTTTAGGCTGCAAGTCCTAATGCATAGGGAGAGAAGGAATGCAGCTGTGCACATTCAGGAATCTACACATAGTGTGTGGATGGTGTTCCTAAACTGGGGAAATCTCAGTTTATTAATGCAACTTTCCTTGGTGCTTTTATTCTTCTTTAGTAGAGGAAGAAGTAGAGAATCATGAAATCATTCAGGCTGGAAAAGACCTTTAAGACCATCAAGTCTGACCATTAGCTCAGCACTGCCAAGTCCACCACTTCACCAGCTTTAACTAGACCTTTTTTCCTGGAGTTCCTCTCATCTTCCCCAGTGCATCAGAAATAAAAGCAGAATTTCTTTATCTCGAACTAATGACGAACTTCTCCCCGTGTAACTTGTACTGAACTACAGAAGCAGTTTCACTTAGCTGGGTAGCAAGTACTTGTGCTTGGAGTTGTAGGTGGCTGGACAGCCCTCAAACCCCTGGCAGGCAGCAATGAGTGTTCTTGGAAAACACAGTGTAGAGTGCATAAATAACCACTGATCAGTGGCACCCCCATTCCATTCCTAAACAGCTGAGCTATCTTTTCAAACATTTGAACTCCTCTGGCTGCTTCCCAGTGTTTTTCCTAGGTTCTTGGCCTCCCTAGCATGCTCTTTCCTAAGTTCCCCGTGCTTTAATAGTTCTCTGCCCCTTGAGCCATTATCTTCAATGAATAGTAACTGGGAAGCCACAGTAAAGCCCAGGAATAGCTTTTTGAGATATGTTTCAATAAGTGTTTAACCTAGTAGCTTGAAACTGTCCAGGTCTGGAAGTAAGAGTTGTGTTCCCATGTTCTTATTAACATTTTAACTTCCATGTTCTTATTAACATTTGTGTCCCAGGATACCAGACTTCAGAATTAGGCTACATTCACAGAAAATTGTATTTTTGGTAGAAGAAAATATCCCACCATCCTGGATCCTGATTACTGACAGTCATGATATCGCAACATTAAAGACTATTTAGAGAGAGAGAAATGTGTATGCAATATTTCTGAGACTAGTAGAAGAGTTAGTACCAACTTTCCAGCTGAAGCAAATGGTAGTTAATTTTATGGTAATCTGGCCAGAAAATAGGCATGTCTGTGATTTGCCATTTAAAATACATCCGTGACACAGATTGAAAGATTTGTCTCGTTTTAATGGGCATTGTTCATGGGGAGGGTCCTGGTACAAAAACCTGTCCTGTTTTTTGGGCTGAATGTTGTCTCTCTTCAATTTGGCCTTGCTGTCTTTAGCCCATGGCAGTGTGGTACCACAGCCTGGCCCTGACAGCTCCAGTGCTGCTGCTACTTCAGTGAGGTTGACAAGGGCTTCATAATTTGTCTCCCTCTAATGTCTCTGTCTGGCTGGCTCTTTCTTCCTTATTTAAATGGTAGTTTTCACTTCATAATTTATTTCTGCTGTCAGCATGCTGAGCACTTTTTTAAATGTTTTTTAAGCAAAATCAATAGGATTTTTTTTAATATTCATCAAGTCTGAGCCATTAGTAAAATACTCTAGGAGTGCCTTCATCAATAACTAAGCATTTAACATCTTACCCTGTGGTTCTGTTTTTGATTGATATGTTTATTAGAAGAAAATAAAACTTAGTAACTCCCCAAATTTTGGGTTACTTAGGATTTTATTTTTAATTGTAATAGATGGTGAATTTACTATTCTGAGCATGAATGACTCTACAACTTTAATGAGTAGGGTCATGCCATTTGCTTGACAGAGTCAAGAAATGAGTTTGCAATAGTATTAATTATATTAAAAAGGCCTTACAGAAACAAAGGAGAAGTGCCTGTGTGTGAGAGTGTGACTACAATACAACCAGAGGGAAGTCAGAGACAGTGAATGGATTCAGCCAGCCTGGGCAAAGTTATTGTCTCTATTAAAAAGCAGTCATTGTTTCTAATAGCTGTGGGTTTAATTTGCTTCTTTGTGAGACCAGATTAAGTAAATCACCAGTAGTTAAGAGTATGCCAAGCAAGCAGGTTTATCATCTGGATGCTGATACCTGCTCTGGGTGGTGAGATGCTCCATCTTCTCTTGCTGTCTCTATGATCCACTGCTGAGATCATACAGGTGTTGAAACAGGAAAGCAAGAAGTTGGTATTTGGGGGCGGATAGTTGCAGTGCTCAAGACAAAAATGGACTATAATTGCAAGAAGAAAACCATTTTTTTTCCAATTCTGTTTTTGTGAAAGTGTTGGAGACACTGCCCAGGCTCAGAGAAAGTCTTAGCACGGCTGCCTGAGAAACGCCTAACGTTTCTGTTATGGGTATGTCTGGGGCTTTAATCTTCTTTCCTCTTCACCCACCTCTAGCTTAAAGAAGTGGGTTAAATCAAAGCTGCAGCCTCTCCCTGACTTTTCCATGTCACATTGTTCTGTGTGTTGTGGATGCTGAAACAATCCTGTGCTCAGACTCTAGGCTGTAAGAGGGATTGTGTGGCTTGCCCCAGAAGTTAACAGTAATAGGATGAGGAGGACGAGAAATGAGGCAGTGGAAATTTAGTTATAAACCCAGAATAGCTTTCTTTTTACCAGACATACTCATCTTAGCTTGATGAATACTAGCCTTTCCACTTTACATCCCATTACCTTATCTACTGTTTGAGACAGTTCATCCTAAAGCTCTCATATCCTCTCTTCAATTCCTTCCCAGGTTCATGTGAGCCTTGGGTTAGTGTGGAGCAAAGGTGCTGTGTATTTTCTGTGAGTACAGAAAAGGTGGTAACAAAGTAGAACTGAAAAGAATGAGATGTTTCTGGTCCATTTCTTACCGTGACCCTTTCCTAACAAAAACAGAGTTCTGAATGCTTCAGTACCATTTCTCTGGTACATGGAATTATTTTAGATATTTCAGAATTAAGTACTTCAAAGTCAAATCTGCAGCTGAGTGCATGCATTAGAAACAAAATGCATCATTTCACAGATGTCATGCTACTCTTAGTGGCTTCAGAACACGATTTTACAGCTTAAAAGGAGGGGGGTAGAAAAGGAATGGCAAGAGGTAAATGCATATTTCAGTCATTACATTTTTAAAGTAGATGAGCTTATTTTAGGTAATTGTGTGAGAAAATACATCAAGTGTTCTAATGGAGAAAAGGTAAAGAGAAAGAACACAATTTTCCCTACGTTTCTGTTTCTTTTAGCAGATAAAACAATTAGCTTAAATACACCATTTCAAAGCTTAAGAAGCTTTTATGTGGAAATGTATGAGAGGTTGTTACTGTGTGCTGATGTGAAAAAACACATTTATTTTCATTTCAGCAATGGAAAAGATAGTTTTCTATGATGCCCTTCAAAAGGCAGTGTTTTGTTTAGTGTATATAGAATTGCTGTAAATCCTTAGCATAACTTATTTTGTGAGTGGTATGTTCATAATAAATTATTTCCTGCAGCTGGCTGTCCTAGGGATCATCTAAACTATTTCAAGTTGTGCAGGTACCCACTCCCAGCGTAAATGGAACATTGTGTACAAACACTAAATATATTTAGAAAACAAGATTAATTCTCAGAAATCTTTGCTATGCAGATCCCTCTTTCAGTAAAATATTATCCAGGCTGCTGCTGCTGCTTTGCTGCATTGCTTTGTATACAGTTTCTTCTTACTTTATACCCTAATTTGACAGAGGGCACTGGCAGATTCTGTTGATTTCTTGTCCTGGTGATTCATTTCACCCAGCTGCTTCGTAGGCAGAGACATTACTGGCTTTAATCTCTGTATTTATTAGTTATGATTTCCAAGGACTCTGCTCTGCATCTCTGGCAGTGCCGGCTCAGAGAAGTGTGTGTTCACCTCATCTGTCCCAGTCAGAGACCGGTGTGCTTATTTCGTGGTGCAAGTAAACTGGGCTTTTAGGAGAAGACCATATGTCTCGTTCTGTTGCTCTGATAACCTCCAGTAAAAGATAGAGGGAGCAACAGAGGATAGTAATGTTCCCGTAATCCTCCCTCCAAGTGAGAATAGGTGGGAAGTGTCAGCGAGGTGTGTGGGTACAGAGCTAACTTAAAGCATGTGATTATTTCTTTTGACCTCAGTGAGAGGACTCCTGCCCTGTTTCACTAAATTATGTAAGTTATTACTCACTGAATTAAGGCCTTGTGTGTTTCATTTTCACGTATCATGTTTTTTTTTTCTTTTTTTCTTTTTATTTTAGTAATGCAAACTGAGGGTTTGAAAAATCGTATTGCTTTTTTACAGGAGAAAAAAAAAGAGTGAAATAAATATTAATGGTGTGGCTCAACACTTAGAGTTGTTCCATGTCTAATGAATATGTAACAGTTCTATTTTCTACTTAAACACACAAAAATTGTCAGAATATAATTAGTGTTATTTTTAAAAAATGTGTTTATCTAGGAAATTAATTTCTCTAGGGAGTGCTATGAAGGGCTGTGCAGAGTGGGTAAACCTATTTGAGTGTGTTGGTGATCTGTTTCTAGAGTTAGGAACTTGTAATTTTATTGAATTGTATACCATATCCCTGCACCAGATTTATCTGTTTTTCTTTGCTGTACCGTAGGTGTTTATTACTGGAGAAAGCATAGTCATACAGTCCAAGCTGGTATTCAGCCATTCCTTTCTATCAGTGGGAATGGGGAGAACACATCCCCACTCTGCTCCCCTGCTTTAACAAATCCGAGCTGGTCTGTCAGAATTTTACAGAAGCGACCCAGAAATAAGCCATCGTGCCACAGAGAAGGCAAGGGATGGTTAGGTTGTCAGGAGATGAAATTTATCTGGAGGCAAAGCATGTTTTGTGGGTGCAAAGAAAAGACAAAGAAAACTCAGCAGGATAGCCTTTCCCGTGAATCTGCCACACCAAGGAGATTTTCCAAGGAAGGGCATCTTTTAGAAGAGCATCCAGCTGTTAGATCACAGGAGTAAAGCTCCCACCATTTTGCTGTGCATCAAAATACTTGGTTGAACTCTCCACCTCTCCTTTGTTAAAGGAGCTCTCTGAGTCTGGTTCACTCTCGCATTCCAAGGCTGTTTTTCAAGCCCTTCAGTCAGCTCTTGAAATTCCCACAGTTTTCCATGACTGTATACACACTAGATGTGATTCAGAGAGTATCTCTGACACTCCCTTTTCATTTTCTTATCTTGTTTAGTTTGGAAAAAGAATAAGATGGAATGCTTGGCAGCATCTCCTCTGTTACAGGCACAGACTTTCTGCTTCATGCCTGTTGTTGTATGAGGTGAGCCTGGCAATAGGAGAGGGCATTCCATGGTTGAATCTCTCCCTCTGTAAGAAAAACACACATTTCTCCTGTCACTTATGGAACATGTGCATGCTTGGTTTTTTCAGAGTTGCACAGCTTCTCCCAAGCTCTTCTGCTCCTTGGTACCCAAGAATCATTTATCTCTCACTGCAGCAATCCACAGGTTTCATAACTGGCCCAAGGCTATAAAGCAGAGTTACAGTCTGGGGATGTTGCTGACTGTGGTTTGGAAGAGAGGAAAAAAAATTGGCCAGGAGCAAGTAATTGTTGAGTGGCAGAAACAACTGAGAGTTCTTGGTAAATCAAGAAAAATAGCTGGTGTCTGATAACACTGGTGTGGTACAAGGGTGGAAAAAATGTGCTTTGGCTTTCTAAGGTGTTTTGATAGCACCTAGGTTTCTTCCTTCTCAGAAACATGGTTTTATTGGTATCCAGTCAAACACAGTTGCAGGTTTTGTGAAGCTCAGTTGATACAGAATTTGTTTACTTTCTGGCAGACTTCTCTGTATGTGAAAATCCCTAAGTAAAATGTGATAGGTAGCAATTCAAACTTATGTGTGCATGTTTTCCAGTGCCCTTCCCAAGGAACCCAGCTCTGAGGAGTGGGGACCCTGTGGGGGCCTTGGTGCTCCCTTCTCTGGGGTGCAGAGTAATTGCTCAGGAAGGCACAGGTGCTTTAAGGGAAGAGGGTGGCTCTGAAGAAAAAGAAATCTTCAGCCTCCATGTTAGTGTATTTAATCCTTCAGTGAGAAAAATGTCTTTCAGTGTTTGCAGGTAAGGTCAACCCAGTGACTCCTTTATATATAACCCAAGCCACAGACTTCATCTTCCTTTCTGGAGATTTATTTGACCCAGAGAGACCAGTGAGGAACTGTAGCCAAGGGAAGAAAACACTTTATTTCTTCAAACTGATAAAATACCAGATGTGTGCCCACAATGGAAGAAATTTTAGGCTACCATTACCTGAATTTGTTTGCATAAAGGAATAAGAAACTTTCTGACGTGTTGGCTTATTTAATTTCCCAGGATGTTCTTCACTATGGGGGATTGCTTTATTGCAGTAATTATAACTTGACCTTGTTGCTGTGTGCATCCCAGTATATGGCTTGGCTCTTGCCTCTCAAATGTACTATCTGTACTGGCTCCAGCATAAGCATCTGACCTGAGGACCTGAATTGCAAATACAGAGAGAGCTTCAACCAAGCACTGCTGCTCCTTACTATTTTGATGAGTATGAAAATCCTTTAAAAAAAAAGTATCAAGAATTATTCGAAACAGGAAAAAATATTTGTATTTTGAAATATTTTCTTTGGAAAACAAACCCATCAGTAATCGCTTTTAGCGTTAGCAGGGTACTTCTCCAAAACATGGGTTAATGCGTGTTTAGAGGGTAGGATTCTTAGATGAGCTGTTGAATATTCTGGTCAGTGGGTTCAACAAGCTGCTGGTCCTTGGGCCTGACTGCCAGCTCAGGGGTCGTTCCTAGCAGTGTCCTGGGAAGTCACCAGTATTTAATTCAAGTTTATGTTTCTGTCATGCCTAGTTGCTCAGTGTCTTGGCTGCTCTGTCAAAGTTACAGCCTGATGCATCAAAGCTTGAAAGCTGCCACACAGCTGGCTGAGTCTGAGTGATCAAAATTAACTCTGCAGGAAAGATGCATCTTATCAAAGAGCACAGGATCAACTAGGCATAGGGTATGCTGGAAAAGAAGGAGGAAGGAAAAGAATCTATTTTGTTACAATTTATTCAGCTTTGGTTGTTCAGCCTTACTCCAACCTATGCAGTCTGTTGCAGGCTGCAGGTAGAATGAAAAGAAACTGCAAATTCACAGAAATTCTCCAGGTCAAAACTGTTACTGCTGATTGTAAAATTCGCAGTGTCATCAGGCTGCAGCATGTAAAGGCACTTTTGAGTATTGCTTAATACTTTTATGCTTGTCTTTCACATCTGAAAGATCTTCATCTGCCCAGGTAGGCATCATAAAGGGCAAGCCAGGAAATTAAGATATTTAGAAGCAATTTTAGAAGCAAACAGTAGAGTCAGAACTGTTGAATCATGGTCACAAGGATGTCAAGCAGGGCTTTAAGGCAATTATTGAGGCATTTAGTTCACTTCGAATAGGATCTGGCATGTGAATGTGAGACAGCATTAATGTGAAACATTAGTGTTCTTTCCCAGACATTGTGTGTGTCATGGCAATGTTTTTATCTCTCCATATGTTTCCCAGTTTAAATAGAAACCCAGACAAATCATGAGGAGAGGAAATAAACATCCATGTTTATGGATGTGAACTCTTAACAGCAATTAAGATCAACAGATTTCTTAGTCTGAGATTAGCAGTTATCTGGATCACTGCTCTACTCACCAAACTGAAATTCTGCTCACAATATAATTTAGGGTTCATATACATACGATTATTAGAAATATAAGCTGGTATCTTAATGCAGGAAAGACATAAAATGTATAAAACTATTTTTAAAATATTTTGTGGAGTAGTTTTATGTGCCTTAAAGCCTTCACCTTGCATATGATAAAGCCAGGCTTGATCAAAACAACACGCTTTTCAGAACGTGCAACCTGCTGTGCTCCCCTAGCCCCTTAACTGATTGTAAAATACCTGCTTGTCCCATCTTGTAATTAGATTGGTTTTAACCAGTTCTGCTCAAAATTGTCTGTGGAATCCCCAAATATTTCCTTTGACTTCACTGACATTACTCCAAATTTACATTGGTGTGATGTAGGGCAGAAATCTGCCCTGGAGAATGTGGAAAGCCAAAGGCATTCACTAAAGCCTTTTTTAAATAATAATAATAACAAAAAAGATGTTACAGTTGAATGTCATTTGTCATTGTCTCCCATTTGCTTGTACCTAGTTAAAAAGGAAGAGTGCAAGAAAGC
This sequence comes from Acropternis orthonyx, assembly GCA_035583155.1. Classification (NCBI taxonomy): domain Eukaryota; kingdom Metazoa; phylum Chordata; class Aves; order Passeriformes; family Rhinocryptidae; genus Acropternis; species Acropternis orthonyx. The sequence goes on from JAWWEU010000160.1 coordinate 28,604,697, forward strand.
TCTCCCATTAGCTGCTAGTTCAAAACTAGTTCAAAAAGAAAGCCCAGTGCCTCCAGGAATTTCTTTCCAGCAGTGGGCTGATCTCTGCAGGTCGCTGTTCAGAGTTACTTTAAATCAGCCTGTCCTTTGGCTTTGCTGGTTGCCAGAACCTCTTATCTGCAATCCTGTTTAACTGGCAACTTTAAAATGTATTTGAGAATGTTATTTTCAAAGCACAGTGCTTTCTGAGAAAGGTTTTGCACTTTAACAAGTTGTCTTCTGATGCAGTGAACGTTGACCCTTGTCCTGTTTTCCGTAAAGGTAAAGCTAACATGGAAAGGCTCTGGCATTTTTTAAATGTTCCAGCTAAATATTCTTTTATGTTTCTGTGGTCAAAAATGCAGATGACATTTCAAAGTCTGTCTTTTATTATTTTCTTCAAAGGGACTTGCTAAGGAGCAAATTATTCTCTGAGACATTCCTTTTTCTCTTCACTTCTGAAGGAGTTCAGGCATAAGGGCCGTTTTTTTGTAATGTCACATATTTGTATTGCACCTCTTACCTGGGGATATAAAAATAATTTGCAAATGTTAATTAAGGGTTCCACTCCAGTCAAGTGGTAAGGCATAAACAGATTTTCTGTGGGAAAAAGTGAGCTAGGAGATGGCAGATGAGCAGTACAGGGTCCTGGCACTAAGGCAGGTTGCCTTTTTACTGACCCCCTTAACCTCGCCTGACTGCTCTGTGTCTTTGCCCTCCCTTTATTTACCTGCCTCCGTGGTCTGAAGTGACTTATGGCAAAAATAGCTTCCCAGTGTAAGGGACAAAAAAGCCCCTGTTTCATTTTGGGGTTTAGGTACACATGAATGGATTTATGCTCAGGGATTCACTGTGGTGTAGCTGCTGATGGATCAGTGACAAGGAGCAACCCTTGGGCTGGCACAGCTCAGGCTGCACATTTACTGTGCAAAGACCACGGGTGGGACAGTGCTGTGCCTCCACTCGCTCTCTGCCATGGTGAGATCCACCCTGCTCAGTCCCCAGGAGCCTGCACAGCCTTCTTTCTGCTTTTGAAGGTGATCTGCATCAGGCCAGTGGTGAGGACACCTTTGCTGTGGGCAGCTGGGGTGAGGTGCCCTCAGCTCTGCAGCTGCAGAAACCAGGGAGAGCCTTCACTCAGCTGGCTGCAAACTCGGCACCTGCAGCCCCGCCTCTGCTTTGTGTCCTGGCAAGGTGCTCGGTTGTTATCCTGCCTAATGAGCACTGAAAAATGGCCCACTTACACTGCTCTGGTTTTCAGCAGACTAAGGAAAAGCGTATAATCAGCCTGTGATTAGCAGGTAGTGAATTTTGCTGAGCAATGAGGAAGGATAGTGAAGGGCTGTGTTATTTAAAAGAAAGGTCTCTCGTACCCCACAGCAGCTCTGCAGCATGGGCTGCCTTAGCAGAGCCCGTAGGCGGCAGAAACTCAAAGCTGCAGGTTCCTGGCGTGTCAGGCTCCAAGAGTGGGAAGACACTGAGCAGTTCCCATCTCTGAAGAGGAAACAGGGATGAGCTCCATGCCCCAGCCCTTGCTTGTGCTGCCCTTGCTACCCTGACAGAGTGGCTTGTCCACAGCCCTGCCATCACCTGCGCTGTATGGAATTGTGGAAGAAGACCTGTAGGGGCTGTGATGCCCTGGAGCATCAGGTTTGGTAGGAAAAGGTCGAGAAAATTCTGGAAATGTGCCGGTGATGAAGGCTAAACCTCGGAGCTGTTCCAACAGCAGCTGCAGCTATCACTCGTCACAATATGGGGCAGAAACTTCATGGCTGGAAACTTGTTCTTTGGTCCTGATCATCCTCGTGGATGGTTTCTGATGAGTTCTGACCTGGACACCCTGATGACCTTCTTCTGCCTTCTCCCTACCACAGACAGACATTTAGGGCCTGGAACAGATTTATATATTATCCTGGGGGAAAAGCCAAAATTCCTTCTAGGTTCACTGCCAGGTTGCAGGATTGTGTTCTCTGTTAGGAAGACTTAATTTAGACTCTACAGATGATATCTGCAAGCAGAGTTAAAAGGTCAGTCTAGCTGAGATCTCTCTTAGTTCAGCTCCTAACCTGTGGCTCTCTTGGCCCACTGTGGAATTCCAGGGCTGGTTGCTGTTGCAAGGTTACACTTGGTTTTAGGCCAGGAGGAAGGAGAGAGATGTCCAATAGTGTAGGAATTGCAGAAAGTAAAACATGGATTTTTCACATGCTCATGAGCATGATTCTGATTTTGCAGCCATGTGTCACACGAGGTTCAGGTGATGAGTCTTGATTTCCTGGGAGAAAAATTGTTTGGTTTTCATTTTATGCAATATTGGAACACAGCGAGGCTGAGATTTTGTGCCTCTTCATAGGTACTCGGAAAGTGGAGATGCTGACCCATCAATTGTACCTAACAGAACCATCACAGGGAAATCTCTTCTGTTGCTAACTACCATACACTGGCCTACTTTCCTCCCAGCAGCTGCACAGCGTGGCACCAGCAGTGTAATTCAAGTCTAAATTTATGAATGTCTACTAAAGTGCGAGTTGCACTCCTATGCACTGCTTGTTCTCAAACATGTTAAAGCAGTTAGAAAATAAAGGAGTGGATGGAAAGAAGGCACAGTACTGTAATAATAATTGTGGAAAGCACATTTTCCCTTCTACTTGTCTAAGAAAAAATGCGTTGAAAGATTCTGAAAGAATGCTGAAATCTTGCGGCTATAGTACATGGCTCAGAAATTTTCAAGGGGGAATGTTCATCTGTGAAGACACTGCCTGCTTCTCACTCAGAAGGGCTGGGGAGCTCAGCTACAGCAGCAAAAGGTAATCAGTTCTGTGCTGCTTCTGTATTTGGAATTGTAGTTGAAACCATCAATAACCTGGGATGCAAAGACAATGAAGGGCTTCAAGTGGTTGAGAACAAAAAGCTTTCTGGATGCTTTTGAAAATCCCAGACATTAGCATCACAATCCTTTTAGTATCTGTTCCCAGGCACCAATTATAGCTAACCTGCTTTGGCAGTAACTATCTTTGACCCTTTCAGGGTGAATTCTGTCCCAGGGACTCCCCTCACCCCGAGCACATTTGCTGGTGACCTCTGTAGTGGCAGTGTTAGTTCCCTACCTCAGCATTTTCTGTTTATAATGGTTTATAGCTCTGTGCTCTCTACTTTACCCGACTCTACTGTTTCTATACACATTCTTTCTTTTTTCGTTTCTTTTTCTTTTTCCCCTGTCCTTGGGGGTTTTGTTGTTGTTGTTGTTGTTTTTGCTGCAGCAAGGGCCCAAACAGCTGGATTTCCCCTTTCCTCCATCTCTTTGTATTGCATACTTTTTCTTATACCTTAATAAGCACCACACTCCCTAGGTATTCCTGTACAATGTAGGGTAGCCAACAGGGATTCTCCAGCATTTTCTTAAATTATACTGCCTTTAACTGTATTATTTTCTGCTGTTTCTTTCTCTTTATTGTCAGCTCAAAAAAAAACCAGGACTTCAGTTGTGATAAGCAAATAGACAATCTATGTCAAAGAAGCTGAAACTTGGCTGATGAAGGATGAGAGGAAAGATGGGGCCCAGGGTGGTGGGTGGTGGAAATTTCCTTTTTAACACTGTGTGCTGAATCACAGCACTCCAGTCCCTAAGGAGTTAAAATAAAAGTAATAATATGTGTTGGGGAGGAAAATACATTCTTAAAGGTGTCTTCCAATATGTACTCACATTACCTGGGAAAATAGGAGAATGATGACAAGGCAATATTCTCTATTCAAAGTGATTTTTCCCCTAGGTTCTTTGTTAATATCTCTCAGTATTCATTAGTCTCTTTGTCTCACGTTTACCTATGATCATATAACAGTAAGAGCCCACAGTGGACCAAAATGCCAAAGTATTATATGCTGGATAAGCTCAGACCAAAGGTGCAACCCCTGTCCCAGAGGACTCACAGGGCAGTAGGAACAGGATAAGTCTTTGGGGTGAACAGGAGTGGGAAAAGCTCACAGTACTAAGGTCACAGAAAGGGACTACAGGGTCTAGATGAGAATAGGAGTACTGTTTCTTAAAGACAGTACTTATAAAATACCTTGCAAGATATGGATGTGGCCTGGGTGACTGTAACGCCCACCAGAAGGAGAGGAACTGACTCATGGTCGTGAATGTCTACCAGGAAGGTGGTGGTGGGCATTGGGAAGAGGAGAGAAACTTGTGGGAAGGGATTTTGAGTGGGAAATGCTGCACTCCAGTTAGTCAGAAGGGATTGCTAGATGTCTGTGATGCACTGCTGGGCTGCGACATTGCTTGAATAAGGGAGATAGATTCCCCTCTCTAGTTCAGACCTGAGTCATTAACAGAAAGAATTTGTTTCAGACAAAAGAATTTTTTCAGACAAGATTACCCAGAGATAAAGCACTGGGGGACATAGAGGCATCAATAACATCTCACAGTGACCCTCTTTTCACTTAACCTCCCTCCCAGACCTGGAGAGCAAGATGAGAGTCCTACAGAAAATGTGCAGAAGGAGCAATTAAATACTATTTCTGCTTTTATCACTGTTTTTATTTCTGTACATTCTTTGGGTTTTTTTTCAGTTCTCTCTTGCAAAATCAGTATTGTCCAGCTGTTCCTGTTGCCTTCTAAACACTGTTGCTTGTGAGCTCTTCCTTTTACTTGTGTCCCTTACCTGTTCTCTCTCCATCATCTATCTCTTTCCAGTCTCGCTTTTCCATCTTTGAATCCCTTCCTGAGAGTTTTATCTGTGTCTTTTCCCTACCTGCAGACTGGGGGAGGTGGGGGCAGTTTTCTTTAAGTGAGAGAAATGTCCGTGGGCATGTACCTTAACTCTCTGAAAAGCAGACGAAATTGAATTGTCGCTTGCGAGGTTCCTTAGCTCAACTGATGCGAGGCAGTTTGCCATGTAAGGGTGTTACAGAGAGCTGTAGTCTTAAATTTTGAGTTAGAGATGTCAGCAGTGGTTACCAGGGAAACTTCTAAAATTACGCTGGCAATGTCTCTGCTCAAATACTGGATCAGATTGTGGGGAAATGGCATCAAGTGAACAGGCATAGATAGATTGGGAAAGTGTGTAAGACACAGGGATGCTTTACCTACAAGTAAAAAAAGAAAAATCCGTAAAATGATGATGCAGAGTCTCTATTTCTGCAGACCTAAACCAGGAAAATGGCATGAATGGAGTAAAAAGCAGTGGTTCTGTTAAAATTTCATAGAGACAATAGCTTTAACAGGTTTATATTTGTTAATCTCCATTTTGGGTTTTGTTTTTCAATGTTAAGAAAAGACGAGTTGCTTCTAACAGGTAATTCATGAAAATTGTAACTAATTACTAGAAGCAAATGGAAGAAGGTACCCTGCAGTCTGCCACCCCTGAACCCCCAAACAAGGTAAGAGTACAGACATGTATTCTTGCATATTTAAATACATGCAAATCAGAAAGAACATTTGGGATTCAAGGAAATGTCAGAAACCTGTAAAAGGCAAAGTTCCAATTGCACTTGAACAGATTCTTTACCCAAATACTGTAATACCTTTTCTGGCTGAGTAGGTCTGAGCCTAAAGAGACTGGAGATTGGGACAATATTTTAGTCACTACCTATTTTTGCTGTCCTGGTTCTCTTTTTCGGTTACTCATTGGAGGATGGTCAAAAGTCATTTAGTGGGCTTGGTAGTCTTGGATCTGACCTGTCACAGCTGGGCTTATGTCCAACACCTGTCCTTCCTGGAGCTGTCAGTCCATAGCTCCTTGTTATCCTGTGCTTGTGCACCTACTGGCCTAAGGGGAATTTCTCCATGACTGGACCTGAGGTACAAATAGTATTTCCCACATACTACATGTCTAAGTTGGACATGATTTTTGTCTTCACACAGACAGGTGTCTGCTTTAAAGTATTTCATATTATTTTCTAAAATAGATACTTGTATATATAAGGCAACTTTGCTTTCAAAATACATTGTCTGGCCAGGTAAGCCACATACTTATTATCTGATAACAAATGTTGTTGGATCAGCCTCTTGATTCAGTAACATTTGTGAAAAGCACAGTTACATTTTAATGCATGTTAAAAATATCTCTGTTGCGTGGTGCCGACTGCAGTGCGTTGATGCATTAACAGGCTGACTTTTGCCACCTCTGTGCAAGTGCTCTGGGAACAGAACCTACTCACATGGGGAAAGTACAGAGGAATATGGTACCTCCACATGTAGTGACAGACAGCGGCCCAGCTTCAGAACTTGGGAACATGCTGCTGTGGGAAGCTGATTGCTATGCTGAATTCAAACCATAACGAGTGCGAGTAATTAATCACTGTATGATTAATCAAAAGCTCATCGTGCTCTGGATGTTATGCATGAAACAAAAAGTGCCTTAAGTAGCGAATTCTCTTGGGGTTGTAAGGAAGCTATTCCATCTGCTGCAGGGTGAAGAGCAGCGGTGTTGCTGCTGAGAAGAGGTGGATGGGCTGCCCTGGCTGACTCTACTGCTGTAAGAGTAGGTGGTATTTTGCTTAATGTGGATGCCCTGATATAGGAGGGTGACTTTTCTTTTAACAGTTAGTGATATTTGAAGATAATATCCATTCAAAAATGTTAAAAAAAAGATCAGGCTCTATTTTAATTTCACGTGCACAAAATCTTTGCATTTTAGTGTGACAGGACCTGCAGGCAGAGAATGTTCATGCAAGTCTGGTCGTGCAGAGCCGGCAGGAGGGAGGCTTTGAAGGTGAATGGTGAGGTACACTGGAAGTAGCTGGTTGTTGTAGGAGCAACTTCAGGAGTATGTGTTGACCTCCTGATGCTATTTCTTTATGCTTCCTATTGTTTCACCAGGAATAAATTTTGTGTTCTTGATGTGAGAAGACAGTGCCCTGAAAACTTCAGCATTTTGAGTCACGGCTGTGCTGAAGGGGTGTTACAGTCTTTTTTTTTTTTTCTTTCCATAGCAGAAAGCTACTAATGATGCAGCAGCTCCCTTCTCGAGGAGCAGAGCTGACACACAGATCAGCAATCCTGAGAGGCTGTGGGAACATTTAATGAGATGTACAGCAGCTGAACCGACCGCAGCCCGCGGAGCTGACAGCCCTGGGGAAGGGGTGGCTCATCGAGCCCCTTTGGGTGGCCCGTGGTTTGCTGGGTGGGAACACACAGAGCTGCCCAGCACTGTGTGACTTCACTCCGTACTTTCTTGGTCCACCATTGCCTATGATGTCTCCTTGCTTAGGTGTGGGGTAAAACCAGTGAAAGCGAAATGGTTCTTTTCCTCTGAGAAGCAAAATTGTGCTTTAGAAAGAGCAATGAAGAACAGTTTTCCCAGCTCTCCCGAAAATCCTGAAGGAGGCATAGGGGTGCTCAGCATCATGGGCATTTTTTTTCTCACTCATAGACTATATTTTAGGTACTCATAAGCTATATTTTTGGTATAGTTATTTGCAGTAGTCTAATGTAGACAATAAACACACAAAGCTATTTTATGAAACCTTGGAGCTCTTAATTTAAATCCTACTTTTGTTCTTTAATCTTCACAAAAATATGGAGAAAAACTGAAAAAAAATGTGTGTGAGTACATTACAAGATATTCCTGTTTCTTCAGGGTAATGTTTAATGATCAGTCAGTGACTGAGTTTACATACATTAAATATTTATTTTTCTTCTGTAGAGCTGAATGGGGAAATGTGCTCACATTCCTGCCAGATCACTAATTGGGTAACTGTGACTGCTCAGGGTATTTCTGAAGCAGCAGTTCTAGCTGTGGTACTTGTCTCATTAAGGGTTTTACTATTTGTATTCCAGAAGTCATGAATTCTCCAGCTGGGGCTGGGGCTTTGATAAATTGTCATTTCGTATGCTTGAAATGTAACTTTATTGCCTCCGAGTAATAAAAATTGTCAGTTTGCATCCTTTTTTAAAGATTTTTACAGCACAAATTTCTATTCATTTTCAGTGTTTGCAAAATCGTGATTTAGTTGAAATCAGTGGGTTTCCACTAGTCGATCTGACTGCAGAAACAAGGCTATACACACGTGGGATGTGTGTGATTTCTTGCTGCTCCTCTGTTACTTTAATTTCTGTGCTCAGATTTCTGGTGGGAGGCTTTTCTCAGACCTCTTGTACCAGGACCGTTTTCCTGGCAGTGTCAGAACAGCCTTGGCTTTTCTTCAGGGGAGCAACACCCAGGTGGGGACTGGCAGCCATGGGAATGAACCCTTCCTCCCTCCTGCTGCTGAGGGATCTGATGCCAGCACCAATCTTCATTTCAGTCTCACCCGTCCCTGATGTGTTTCTGGGGACTTCACGTCTGTGCTGGGTTGAATTCTGCCCCAGTCTCCTCCACCATTGAGGGTAAGAGGAGCAGCATTTAAGGCAGTGCTCAGCGTTTCTTAGGGAAGGTAAATTGAGGCTGTAGTAGCTGATCCTACCGAAGTTGTATTTTAGGCCATCCCGTGGTACTATCTGGGCTTTTCCTCCCCTCCCCGTGCAACAGAGCAAGAATTTCCTTCCAAGTTGCTTCCTTACACCTCCCTAGGCCCAGCTGTGATGCTGGCACCTTCATTTGCTTTGCTGTCCTCTGCTTTCTGTGCTCTCTCATTTATTTTTGACCAGAATAGCCCTCCTGGGGAACTCTCTTCTTTGTCAGGGCTGAGCTGCTCCCTCAGTGTAGCCCAGAAAGGAGCTGAGCTTGCACAAGGTGTACAGGGAAGGATCCTCCTGCCCACCAGGAGTTGGGCTCAGAGAATGAGTCACACCTTTCTTCTTCTCAGGAGACCCGTTTTATCTACTGTTTATTTTGTGTTCTGCCCCAGCCTCATTTTAGAAGTCTAAGAAATACCTTAACTCTTTCATCAGCTTTTCGGTGGAAAATAATCTTCAAATAGTATATGGGTGCTAAATTTCCCACTTGTTTGCAAAAAGCCCCAAGATATTGCAATACTGCACTCTTCAGAGAAGAATATTTATTTATACTCTGGCACCCTTAAGTTGGCACCATTTGCTGCTCTGAATGTTATTGCATAGCCTAAATACCACTTTAAAAATGAAGCTAATGCTGAGTCTTTAAAAGATTTTTCCCTAATGGACTTTTAAATGTAGATAACTAAACACATGGCACACAAAGTCTTTTTCTGGGTGTTATTATTGCGGTTTGGTTAATCTTAATTGTTTGCTTAGTTATGACTGGCTCTTCCTTTCAGCACATTAATGATATTTATACACAGAGCACCCTAAGGAGGTGTCATAGCCAAAATATTTGATGTTACAAAGGGTCAAAGCTGAAATTCTAAGAGCTCAGTTTAGAGTTATGTTAATGAAATCCACAGTTGATCATTTCTAAGGTCACATTGTGCAGGTTTATTATCTCATTGTAGCCATGAGCAGTCTATTTAATGACTACCACTTTTGTATGGAAGGGAAAAAAAGAATTCAACACAGTTTCTTTGGCACCTTCATCTTTAAAAATGTTTAATATTTATGCTATCAAAGTGAAAACTTCCTTAAGGTAATGACAACTGAAGTAATTCACAATATTCCTGCAAGAGGTAAGCTGTCAGACTGGTGGCCTGCTTTGGAGTATTGCTTCCTCCCTAACCTGCCCATCCCCCTGCTTCTTTCTTGATTTATCTGCCTTGAAGCTTTTATCTCATATGAATCTCTCTCCTGCCTGCAAGCTTTTATATAATATTTTCTTTATGAAAGGTTGTTTGTAGGCTGGAGTTCTTTTTGCTATGGCTAAAAAATTATTATTTATCTGAGCCAATGAAGCACTCCACTGCTACAGTGTCAGCCTTGAAAGCAAGATTTTTCCTGTATAACTACATCCACTTAGATATACTGTAGTGTGTGCTCTTCCACTATTGAATTTATTTATGAAATACTGCAGTACAGGAGATTCAAACCTCTAAATAAACCAAATCATATGTTGTTGCTTTGATTAGTTTGTTAGATCATTTCCAATGTGGTAAGATCCATACAGAGAAAATCCAGTCTCAGTGTGTCCTGTTTCACAATAACCTACTGAATCAATAGTTTCTATAAATAGTTTTAAAGCTAAAGCACACATTCATGGTTCTACTGTCACTAGCCAGGGGTTTTCAATGCCTAAATTATGAAATGGATGTCACTTAAAGGAATTTTTTGAGTAGAGACTGATCTCAGTGAAGGTGCCTACAGGAAAGTTGTGAGCTGTTTCTGCAGAGTATTCTTTTTTTTCTCGTCATATAATAAATACATTCTCTGAGCTTGAGTAGTCGATTTCTCTTGGTTGAATCTGGTGATATTATGCTGATTTATGTATCTAAATTCAGTGTTAACTGATGGAACAGACAGATTTATCATTGATTTACACACGTAGATGAATAGATACAGATATATATAAGAAAACAAACCAATAATGGATTAACACAATGTTGCATACTGAAAAATTACACATGAAACCGCAGAAGCCCCTAAACAAAACATTTAATGGCAGAGATTAAAATTGTCCTCATGGCGTCCAGGTGCCAACAAGGTCAGTTTTACAGTAGCTAAGACAGTAATGCCACTGCAGACCATACAAGGTGCAACATGATCGCTGAATGAACCAGAGAAACACTTGTTTCAATGGGCTTTGTTTTAATTTCTGAATGTTTTTTGGTTTTTTTCAGGATTCCAGTCCTGTATTTGATAAAGCCCAGGGATGTCATGCCCAGCTTCAGCATGCATTACAGAAACTGTTTGACAAGAGAGTGGAGTTAACACAAAATGCAGGTTGTAGCGCGTTTACAAAATCCAGGCAGCAAGTGATGTTTCAGCTCCTGTAGCAGCATTGCCAGTGGGGAGGGGTAGCATTTATTTGAGGTTAGACCAGTAGATACAGAAATAGAGGAGATCTGAGGCCAGATTTTGCCTAGTTCTGTCATCATAACCTGCATCCTAAAGCAGGTACCTCTCCCAAATAGAATAGCTTTCCTTTCTTTTTCCTAGAAATATTTACCACTTAGTATGCTTGTTGTTTTGGGGAAAAAGTGTTTTATTCTGTGTGGCTTTCAGAAAACTTAATACTTACCATAGATTAAATCCACTTTTTCCTCCTTTTGTTATTTTAATGCTTCGTCAGGAAATGTTAATGCTTAATTGTTTTGCCTGTTTCATCAGAGGTCAGAAATAAATGTATTTCCTTCTGCTCTATTTTTAGAACTTATTTTTGTATCCCCTGTGTATTATCTCAAATTATGGCATATAATTTTCATTCTGATTTTGGCTTATGCTCTTCCTGAAAGCAGTGTTCTGTACTGCACGTTGCTCTGTAATCTTCTTAAGTCATCATTTCACTTGCACTGCAAATAGAAATCCATTTGTGTAATTAATGATTTCGTTATTACAGGAGCCTTTATTTTTTCTCTTTAATTTCTCTTATGCATAGCTGTCAAACGTTCCATCTTTAGCCCAGAGCTATCCAGCATAGGGTGTTTAGGAGCCTGTTCCTCATTGTAGACAAAGCTGAGGCTTTCAGGTAAAAAGCTACATCTTTGACCTGACAATTGTGAGAAAGACTCTTCCAGAAGAAAGTGAAAATTGAGCAGCTGAGCAAGGTTTGCCCAGGTGAATGTCTCTGAAAGAGCATGAGCTTCCCAGTCTCATTGCTTCTATTTAGGAGTTAAACCCCAAATCTAACATATAGTCCAGCAGTCTGTTAAGTCTCTTCTTGCAAGTGTAGGAAAGAGTTAAGGTGCAAAATTCACAATAAAGGGAAGGAGTGCAGAGGGAATCAGTGACTCCCTCATGAAAGAAAAGGAGAAGATGTGGAAGAGACTCCAGGAAACAGAGTAGTGATAGCAGTGATCCCAAAAAGAAGCAGAATAAAAACACCCCTAAATTTAATTATGCTGAATGTGAGAACACAACAGTGGAAAACTCACCCCCTTAGGATGTGCTCAAAATTAGGAAAGTATCTCTGAAGGGTTGTTTATATTTGACTTTCATTCTTCATGTCAGTCTTTTCCTGACAAGGGAGTGGGCTTTGCTGCTGGCAAAAGACCCTGCAGCATCATCAGTTCTTACTGTGGCACATGGACTTTCACCAAACATGGAATCTCTGTCTTTCGTAGAATAGCCAGCTGCACTATTTAATATGAGGAAACAAGCACAGTCTCTACCTCAAGGTTTTTTCTGCTTTAGCCATAGCTAAAGCAATCTAGAATATCCCTAAACTAAGGTGGGAAAAGATGAAAGTAGTGCCAGCTTTACTCAAACTGTTCATTGATAGGCTTTCATTTCCAGCAAGAGGGAAAAACTCTCCTTACTCCTTTTTAAACAGGAAAGTGGTTTCAGGAAATACAATTTTGAATTCTCTGCGTGCTGCAAGGAAAATGTATCTGTGGTTTTCTCTTGTGTCGGTCCCAGAACTGATTGAAATGCATGCATTTATCACTGCATTGATATTTAATTTCTTTAGAGTCCCCTTACCTGAATTTAATATTTTGTATTAAAAAGGAATTACCCCCAACCCTTCATTATAATGAAAAACCAGAAACCGAGAGATGTCAGACACTGAGGTAACCATATTCTTTTATGACCCTGTCTCGCCCTTTACAAAAGCCAGCTTAAGTTGGTTAGGACTGCCTGTGATTGCTCATCTTCTCTAGTCATTACTTCCTGCATACACATAGCAGAAGAAAAGTCTTGTGCCCAAGAAGATTAATGAAAATCTACATTACACTTCATTCAAAGCATCTGCCTGCTTTGGAAGTCATGCACTGGCACACATACTAATTAGAGCAGAACAAAATGTGCCTCTTTTTTATTCTTTTGGGAAAGAAATTGAAAACCAAGTTGCTATTTTCTTCCTAATTTTTTTAAATGGTCACACCAGCTGTGCACATTAAATACCTCATATGCAATGTGCATTTTGTAACTGAGACTGCTGCAGGGGTTAAATTAATAATTCTGCTTTTTCAAGAAAAGCACAACATAACAATCATCCTTGAAAAGGGAGAAACCTGCTTTTCTGCAAATGAAAGAGTCAAAATGCTCGCTATAAATATATCTGCACCCTGGAAGAATCTACTGATGCTCTTGTGCATAATGCTACATACTGGCTGCTGACTAAGAGGGAAAACAGATGGTATATTATGACTAATTTTTATAGTGGGAATAAAGCACAGGTAATAGCATGCCTATTAACCGAGAGGACTGTTGAGGAAATTCCTGAAATTGTGGAATGAAGTGTGCAGTAATACATTCTGAGCAGGTTTTCCTGCCTCGTGGCTGGGAGGGAACATACGGAGAGGGAGGCAGCTGAAGCGATGAGAAAGGGAAGGTGTTCTACCAGTGCAGGGGTCGCACTGGGACAGACACTCCTGGGCCCTTTGCTGGCCTGTTGGTTGCATGTTCATCTCAGAGACAGGGCAAGTCCAGCATCTCAGCCCTGCGTGTATTCCTGGACATGGCCCTGGGAAATCCTTTGCTACAGGGACCAGGATCCAGGAAGGGCAGACGAGTTGTTGCAAATGGAGCATTCCCAAGGGGAAGTCAGCAGGGTCCCTTCGAATCACCCAGTTCTCCTGACAGGTAGGAATGGCCAAGAGTCATCAAGGAAAGGAATGCATGTGACAGAGAAGAAAGAATTGATTCGAGGCAGGCAGTTTAACACTCAGGAGAAAATTTTGGGGAAAAAATCAACTGCCAAATATAGGCATTAAAAATAAAAAATAAAATTAATAAAATAAAAACCAACAAAGAAATAGCATTATTGCATTCCCAGATATCCCCTTCCAGAAGACTGATGTGCTTGAAAGAAAGAAACCTTTACAGATCTCTTCATCTGGCTTGCTATGTGACAGAATAACATCCTTCAGTCTGTCAAGTTTTTGCCATCAAAAGGCTATGAAATTCAAAGAAATATGTTCTTTATGCATTATTCAATGTAGCTTTCCAGTTGCATACTTTGTAAATAGTATTTTTAGGGGTTCTGAAATGACAGGGGCTGGCCAGTTTTCATTAGATTAACTTACAGTTTTCAGCAGAACACAAAATAGTTCTCCAGTGCTATAGAAAATAGGATAGTGTATGAGGAACACAATCACCCAATTTTTCCTAAGTGCATGGCTACCGAAAAATACCCTTCTGAAAGTGAAATGTAGATTGAGTGAAAAATCAGAGTACATTAGCTATGTGGCTCCAATTTTGTATGTAAATTGCCTTCCCACACCCTCTCAGTATTAGTGCTTTGGTGACAAGCAAAGAATGTAATTCTGTTTTGAGCTTTTTATCTGATGATAAGTCTCTGTTCTCACTGCTCCCTAACTTGTCACCATTGTGGTGAGATCAATTGCATCTGAAGTGCTTCAAGTCATAAGATATTTAGCATATATTCATTAAAATTCCTTATTTTTCTCCATTAATATTTTTAAAGTAACTCCCTAAGGTTTTGGGTTCCCCTTGGTGTTAAAGCTAATTTTCAAGGACTTGTTTCAATAAATTGTGGGAAATATTTGTGTAACATTAATTTTTTTTTTTCAGGGGGAGATGGTTGCTCTTCTCCAATTCTGTCGAACTTGCATGCTCAAGGAGACATCCAGCAGACAGTGTTATAGTTCAGTAAATTGGCCTGCAAGATTTGACAATGAAAAGCTGGAATTGATTCCACCTCAAAAATTCATGACATAGATATCTGTCTTCAGCTTAGAAAACCTGGACCCAGAAAATAAAAACCTGAGAGCTTGGATTGTACATCTTAGTGAAGTAAAGTCAGAGAAATATTAATATTGATAGCCCTGAAGGAATGTGGGGAAGAGGAGTAAATGCCAGGGAATGTCAGAAGGTATTTGAGGTAGAACAAATCCTAAAACTGACTCAAGTGCTGATAAATAGCCACTTGCCCCGAGGCTGGAAATTAAACATTTTTTAATGATTAAAACACTTTGACTTTTCAAATGGATTTATAATGGCAGCAGCAAGAGCAAGCTACCCTGGCAGATGTCAGACTGGCTGATGGTGAATTGACACTGGGAACGTTTGGGCATTTCTCCTGCAGCTGGAGGCAGCTCAGGGACCCAAGAGCCCTGCTCAGTCCTCAGTTTCCAGAAGCTCTGGATCTCATGTCATTGTCAAAATCAAAGCTTTGTGCTGGAGGAGGCAGGTTCTGAATTTTGGTAATGCAATGTTTACAGAGTTAAGGTTCTGTCACAAACTGCCTGCTGTCTCAGGGAGTAAAGGGGGAAAAAAGGAAAAAAAAGGTTTGTTTTTTCATAGCTGCCAACACAAGAATTTTAAAATGATGCTAAAATAATTTATAACTTCCTTAAGCCTATTTTCATTTCCTCAGCTGCCACTTCCTTCCAATACAAATAAACTGTCCCAGTAACCCTGCTGGCAACCAGCACTATGGTTATGCATGATCAAAATATATGTAAGAAGAGAGACACCTGACTGATACATGTTCAGGTGTAAGTTCAGTGTTTCTTTTAATGGTGCTCAAGCATTTGAAGAAAGAAACTGCACTGAAGGGATGGCTTGAACAACATCTTTGACTGCTGTGGTTCTTGTATAGCTTGGAGGCAGCCATTCTCCCAGGATGAGAAATTAGATTTTGTTGTGTTTAGAAAGAGACACTTATAAGGGTGAAGTGTGGAATTAGGCTCTCTCCCTCCTCCCCCATGTCATGTCATGAGACACAATGAAATTTATGAATAAAAAAGTACAGCATCAAATTGAAAACCAGTGCATAGTCCAAAGAGAGAACAGAGCAGGAGTTTCTTCATCAGGGTCAGTCATGAGGTCTGTGAATGTAAGAAGGGCTTACTTTATCAATGTGCACTATTTATAATGAATAAAGAAGTTCTGGGAATGGGCTGACAAAGAGACTTCCTTCAGAATTGCAAACCAGCATCCTGTCACAGCAGGTACAGGATGAGAGAGAGAGTGTAGCAGAGCACTGAACACTGATATTATCTTCTATATTAAACTCTCACCCTGCAGTGGGGAAAGGAGCACAAGGAATAGCACAGAAGTGCCTGATAGTAAGTGAGAAGAGAAACCATTTGGCAGAACTAAGAGTGGCATGGACTGTGTATAATACTAACAGTGTGTATTAGGTTGTGCTCTCATCTCCGTCCTCTTTTTATTTTTATGGTTATAAACAAATTCCTAAAATTCCTATCACTTCATTGTCTCTTACACTGAATCTCTTATTAAAATGATCTCATACACCCTTTGTTCTTTCTGATGTATTAAGATGGCATGGAATACTGTTATACTCAAATTTTGAGATGCTGGAGATATATAAAAAATACTTTTTTTTAAAAAGGTGGGGTGTTTTTCTGTTTTGTTTTTTGTTGGCAGTGGGGGTTTTGGTTTTGTTTGATTGTTACTGTTTGCTTTTCTCTTTCCCTTCCTTGTGGTTCTGGGGATGAGAGCAGGCAGAAGCCAAGCCATAGGTGCAACAGGACACATTCCTCAATTCTCACTTGCTTATCAAAGAGCCTTGGGGCAACTGAGGTTTGGACCCTCTGGGTTCCTTAGCACTGCCCAGGATGAGCAGTGTTCAAGCCATGCTCTTGATTTTAGAACAGACTGAAGTTGCTGCAACAACTCAGAAACAAGTGTGTTTGCCAAAGCCTGCTCCAATGTGTCAGGCAAAGACAGCCTAGAATTAGACAAATCTGAAGAACTTAGGCCTGTAAATCTGCAGGAGGCTGCTTAGGATAACAAGTAAATCCAGATTTAAATATTTAAACTTCTAAGTATCAAAAAATTTATGCGTAGTTTTGAAGCCCTGCAAATCTGCTTGTCAGCCTGTGTGTAAGGTGAGGTCAGGTGAGTTGTGCCATCACATGTCCTCTGCACTGTCACTGCAGTATTTCACTCCTGTCAAAATCAATTGCTGAACCTTTGTGAAGAGTTTATTTAATTGTCTCAGTTACTGATGCAAATTCATATAAAATATCTCTCCTCACTAGAAAGGCAATCTGGGAGAAAAGCAAGGGTGCTCTTAGTTTTTGCATATTTGAGAAACGCTCAGAAAAGTCTGTAGGATTTATTACAAGTTATGGTTCTAACTGTGAAATAACAGGAATATGTCAGGCTTGCTTAGTTAAGAAATGCTGTGGAAATATTGCCATAGAAGTGTCTCTGTGTTTCATATATAGACAGTTGTCTTTGGAGAAAACAAGTTCTGACAGAGCTCTTCACTGGAAACACCATGTTTGGGTGAATCATTGGATTTTCTGGTGTCCTTTCGTGCATGTTATGGACTTAAATAAAAACCAGCTGATCTGGCCTTGGCTTAGAGCAGGGAGTGGTCAGAAACAAAATTCTACTCCAGAAATGGGCAGTGCTCTTCAGCTTCAACTTTGGCCTCAAATTCTCACATTTCATAGTGTGTGAGTTAAGTGGGCAGTGCAGACTTAAAGTATTATTTATTGGGGTTTTGGGGTTTTTCTTTGTTTTATTTAAATAATGGTCTAAGACCTATTGCAAGGCTTAAATCAGGGAGAGAATTCGTCACCTTACAGTGCAGTCAAAAAAAAAGGGATGACCAGGAAAGCCTAGTCCCTTCTGATTTAATAAAATGATGCTATATCTGGCAGAAGGTGCAAAATTACTTCCTATTTATCCACACCCCTGCTGAGACTAAAATTAACCTAAAGAGGTTCTTAATGGCACCCACCAAGCCAACATATTAATTAAACAGCTTTATAACATTTACTTTCCAGGAAAGCACCTTTTCTTTTATTTTTCATTATTTCTTTTTATTTGACATTGTAAAAATTGTATGGACTAATAACTGTTATGTCACTAGTGGCTCTCAACATTTTTTTTTGAAACGTCTCCCACACTGTTCTTGGCTATATATATATATATGTGTATATATCTTTTCATGAAAGTGGTGCCGGCAAAACATCTCCTGCCATCACAGGCACTGACAGCTGAGGCAGCCTGGAAATGCCAGTTAATTTGGCCATTACAAACTTTATTTTGTCTCCTTTTGGGGGGACTTGCAGGGATAAATTGAAACAGAGGAAAAGGCTGGCTGATGGAGGACGTGGTAAGGGTCTGCTCATAATAATTCAAGCAGGAAAAAAGCATCCAATTAAATATAGTGATAAAATACACTGAAGATGGAGGCAATTCATATGAAGTCTGTGCTTATATTTTACTTTCTTTCAGTATGACATTGCCTGAAGATTTCACAGGTACCAAGGAGTACATTGTGGAGCCTGCAGGGCAGAGAGGCACCAGAGGGGCAGAGAATAATAACCAGGTCTCTTGCTTCATAGCTCCATATTTACATTAACATTCTTCTTGTATGTCATAGTGACACTGGTGCTGCTCTAAATGCATGAGAAAAAATGAGATTTGTGACAGAAAGGTAAAGCTCAGCAAAGAATTGTACCAACATGGATGGGCTGGGTGAGAACCTGCACAGGTACAGGAATGTTTTCAGAGGTCTGGTTCCCCATTTTTAGCATTAGATTTTAAATGGAACAGACAAACTTGGCTGTGTAAAGGTTTCAATTTTCTTTCTCTCTCTTCATATATATACTGGAAAATTGCTGTCTTCCTGGGTAAAGATGCTACACACACTCGTGTTTCCAGACCTTTTGTAGTACAAATCCCCTTGTGCTTCCTTTGAGGCATTTCAGTAGCACTCACGGCTGTGCATACGCCTTGGATAGAAGCCTGAGGGGTGCACACACCTTTTTCTTACACAACCACATCTTTCCTAGCAACTTTCCCCTTTTTTTTCCTGCTGTGCTTCCTACAAGTAAGCAAAAAGTAGTTTCCCTTTTTCTTTAACTTGGTTGCTCACAACTAGCCCGTTATTTTTTACACCCGGTTGTTAAGTCTATCACCATTTTATTTGAAAGTCTAATTTACCTAAGGGGCGGACTCCATACTTTCATTCCCTTATCCAGTGAAATGGCACTGTACTCCTATCAAAGGGTGTAGGATGATCCTGCTGTTGGACTGGATTCAGGGAAAATGTCTGGATCAGCTTAAGAAACACAGAACTGGGTGGTGAGAAGGACCATGGCTGTCCATGCACCAGGGCACAAAGGGGCGACTGAGCCAGTGCGTGATTACAAGAGGAAAACTTCACTCAAACCAGTAATCCTCAGGTGCTTGTTAGTGCCAGCACAAGGAATCTCTTTGAGAAACAACACTGCATTCCTAGAGGTAACACAACCCTCTGTATTCTTGGAGTTCAGTCCCTGGAGTATGGCCGGAGCCTTCTGCGTAAGGGAAATAGCAAGTCTGATTTGGGAAGGAAACCAGAAGAAATAGCTCCTACTGATACGAAGCTATTGAAAGCAAAGCCCAGGATCCCATGCCAGTTGGCATGCTGAATTATGGACCAGATTTTCATCAAAAAGATTTGGAGCATTTTGGAAAGCAATGCAGGAACATCTCGAGTTGAGATAGCTAATGATCTAAATCTTTGTATTAAAAAACTACTCAGCTGCAGCTACTGAGTCTGTCCTGCCCATCCTTAACTCCTTTCCCTGGCTTGGTCCCCAAAACTGGAGCATTGTAAACTTGGTGAAAAATACCACATTTCTCTATGTACATTAAAAAATAAACAAATCACTAACTTTTCAGAAATGAGGAACGGTTGAATTCACACTAATTGTCTGTTACATCATAACTTGCATTTACAGATTCCCACTGTGACACAAAAGCTGAAAGTATTTTTCCTTCATCTGGTTAATGTATTCAGAGTCTTTTAACTATGGCTGGAAGTGATGAAAACATGTCATTTTTCTGACATGTATTCTCAACCAAGAACTCTTTACTTGTCTTTTGCAAGTACAATAGACTGTCTATAATAATATCTTAGCTCTAGCTCTGGTATTTTTGAAGCAGATGCTCATGTTAGTCATCAACTCCTGCACGTATTAATATGCCTTAGATATACCAATATATCATTGAAGGCAGTGAGAGTTTTCATGGCATAGGTACACTCAGATATGAACTGGGGCTGCATTATCTTGTGTCGAGATCTGAGCCCAAGGCAGAATGTATAATACTCCCAGAGAGTGTAGCAAAAGGAAATTGCAAAATTTATCTAAAGCATACTTGTAGGTAGCATTCAGGGTGCATTTGGGAATGACTACCACATGAACTCCGGTTTCTCTGGGCTGTGAAATTTGTTCTGAGGAGTTAGCATTTATTTATTTATTTTTATTTATTTTTTTTTTTCTGGAGAGAAATTAGTTTTTACCTTCTCTTGTTTTGTTTAAGTTTAAATGGAAACGAACAACAAATTAAGGGCTTCTCAGAAATTGTTATTTCGTGTATGATTTCAAACCCTTACATTACAATTTTATAGCTGTTCATAAGGTCAGCTGAAACAGTCACTTATTTTAAAAATTCAAGACTTATTTGGGGCACTGAGAATGAGCAAAATATACAGACAAATAGCAACAGAGGATTGGATTTGTACTCTATCACACAAATGCTGGATGCATAGGAGCAGATCACTGTTGTAATACCATGTCTCCCTGCTTTGTATTTTAACAGCCACACTTGTGCTCCTGGGGAGCTGCTCCCATCCTTTACAGGTGCTGCTGGATTCCAGCTGCCCCGTGAGCTCGATCTTCAAACACTGCCCAGCATCCTGCTCTGTGCTGAGCTCCCTGGGCCATGCCAGCACAATCCTTCGTCCAAACCCAAAGCACAACCTCTGCATGCCCCTTTAAAATGCCCCAGGAACGTGAATATTGAGATGGTGTTGGTGAAATGCTGGGAATTGCCTGAAAGGCAAGGTTACTACTGCAGCAGAGACAATTGCTTTTGAAGCATTTTTCTGGCCCACACAGCTTCAGGTCACTTGTGGTTATGGGTGGCCAAAGCTTAGCCTGTGTATTTTCAATTATTTGCCATGGCTGCGTGTGACGTTTGTGGAAGGGAATTAGTTTAGTCCCTGTATGGTAAAATGATTATTTCAGGTATTGTCACTTTATCTTTCTCCTGTGACGATGGATTTACATATCTACAGAAAGAGCAGTGGAGAATTATGATTTCTAGAAACGTTCACCTTCTAGTTGAGACTGCAGGGAAATGATTAAATTCATCTTAAAATAGGGCTTTTCAGAAAGTAAGCTGACAGAATGGAGAGGGTTCACTACAGGGCTACAAAAATGATTCAAGGTTTGGAAAACCTGCCACATATTTAGAGGCTTGATTAGCTTGCTCTTCTTTAAGAGAAAATTATGAAGTGATATGATCAGCCTGCAAATACTTATTTTGTCATTCCTAGTGACAGCTCCTTTCTCTCCTACACAAAAGCATAACAATATCCAGCCAAACTGCTCAGGTGCTTAAAAATAAAAACCAGTATTTCTAATTAGATAGATGGATGACTGGCCAGAAACAGAGTAGATACCTGAAATCTTTAATTCAAGACCCTTGACTTCCTAGAAGGAGGAACTTGGCTCGACCACAGCTGGTTCAGGGCTAAAGGACATTCACCACCAAGGATATCCAAAAGATCAGTCTGAAGGAGGAGGTTTGATGACAACAATTCTTTCTGCCCTTGTAATCTGTGACTGTGTATAAGGGAGATAGATAGGTAGTAGAGAACAGAGCTTATTTGGAATAGACACTATTTTACAGCCTCCTAATGACTTCAAGGCCAAAGTGAATACCATAATAGTGGCAATTAAGGTAGAGCTGGCCATCTTTCCAGGTTAGGTTTTTGAGTTAATCATGCAAAGGTCATTATTAATGCCACTCAAGCACAGCAGAACATGAAAAACCACCTCTAAGCCACCTCTGACAAAAATGGGTTGCAAGTCCTATCTTTCTCCCTAGTCAATTAAAAAGGTGTTCTACATATTTATTTAGATCCATTCATACAGATCTAAAATATTCTACTGGAATTTCAGGTGTGCAAATAGAATTTACTTGAAATTGTATCAATTAAAAAATCCGATATAGCGAAGTTCATTTAACTTTTACTTCAGAAAAGTAAATAAATACTGAAGTGAGATGAATATATACTGCCTCAGTAGACAGGCAGACAGAGAAGGAAATAGAACAATTTTGGAAGTGTGTTGCGTAGAATGAGTAGATAAAATATGAATTACAGCATAAAGTATGACTGTTTTAAAAAGGAAGCCAATTATACTTCTGTTTTGAAATACAAATCTTGCAATCTGATTCACAGATTTGCTACCCACTGTTCCGTGCACCTCGCAAAATTCTTGACGGAAAGAGATATTTCCTTTGTGCCTTGTAGAGAAGCTGTTTCTGTTCGGATGCACAGCAAAAGTTCTAATTATTAAACCCTTCTCCTCTTAGCTTGTGCTCCCGTTGCATAATTTTGTGTCCCTCAATAGCCCTTCACCTTTTGCCCGTAATTAGGAGGCAGGCAGTGTTTGAATGCGCGTTGGCAGAGCGGCACCCGCACTGTCAGGGGCTGAGCCTTCAGCGGAGGATGAGCCTCTGCTGCGCCTCCGCAAGGAACACGCTGCCAATTATTTTTAGGGAAGAGCCAACTCACAATAAACATCTCTTTTAATGGTGACAGACTTAGTTAGGAGAGGGAAATAATGACTCCTATAGAAAGAGGGAGCGGACCAAATTATTGAAGGAGAAATCGCTCCTGCCAGGTGCTGAGAAATTTGGTGACAAAGCAAAAATCTCCAGACCCTGGAAGGTTTTATCCGTCTCTTGAATAATAGTATTTTGCATTTTTAGAGCATTTCATGTCTTCAAGATGCAGAGCAGATGTCTCTTAATTCTCCTAATGGTTCTGTGAAGCAGGTCAGCATTATCTCAGCTTTACAGATGGGCAAGGAGTACAGAGAGGTTGAATGATTTGTCTCAGTCTGGGGTGTGAATCAATGTCAGAACCAGGAATAGGATTCAGAAGTGCTTGGGAGTACATGCACATGCTGAAACCACTCAACCACACTTATACCCATCATAAGAAATGGAAATTAATTTTTAATATTCCCGTTTCTAAAGAGAGATTTTGGATTTCAGAAAAATTAAATATTTATTTCATTATGTATGACTTCATAAGCCTATAATTTATACCAGATAGATTTATTGGCTTTATTTCTCCATGATAATTATATAGTCCTTGTTGACCTAATGGGTTTGTGATTTTAAGTAATGTATCCATCTGCCCAAAGAAACAGCATTACTTGCCTCTTGTGTACTTAGGAACAGGCTTGAATAGTATGCACATAAAAATCTCATGAATCTACAATATTAAAATGAAGGGGTTATCCTTCTTCTAAATGCAGGTTAAATATACTAAATTAATTTGCAACTACTTCAGTTTTCTAAGGAAATTTAATCCTCTGATATTTATCAGGCTGGCAGCATCACAGCTCTCTATTTACTTAAAATATTGGGTATTTAAACTGCTGATATGTAGTAATGATACCAGCAGATTTCAAAGAGTTTACAAATATTAATCATCTTGCCTTTAGGAGGAAAAAAACCCACCCAGTGCCTCTGGCTGGCTGGTTGTTCAGACCTACATGCAGGATGGTGACTGACAATGAGTGGGAGAGAGAACATTCAGGATGGAGACAACTATGAGAGGTTTTCCCTTAATCCCAGCAATCTTCTTTTGCTTCAGAACCTCAAGAATTACTTTACTGCTGTCACTATGGTACTCAGGCCTCTTCAGCCATGGCATCACCATAAATGTAAGTTTAAAATTCTAGTCCTTTTGCCTGGTCAGCCTCAAAACTAATTTCTTTCCATCATTCAGCTTTTTTTTTAATCAGAAGTATCCCTTTCCCAGAGACACGTGGCTCCTACTTTCCCTGTACAGGAATTAGTCCCAGTGTCCTTGCCCAACAAGTCAAAGACTCCTCTTGTTTCACAGGCCTTGACATTGTTTTCCTCGGTGAAAACCAGATTGAACTGCATCTTCTTTTGTATGACTAATATATAGGAAACTGAAAACTGTGGCACTGAACATAGAGACCCTAAAAAGCGTCCTGACCTTTTCCACAAATGAACATTACATTTTCAGCTAAAATGAAAAAAACAATTTAAGAATTATTATATTTTTCATTCCTGCATTATTTTGTTCATGATAAATCTGAGGAATCTTAGGGGTTTTTTTCAGCCAGAAAGTCAAAGGGAGGGTCTTGCTGAGTATTTCTGAATAAATGTGTCCTTTAAAGGTTAAGTATGAAGGAAAGGATGTAACATTTTTGTTCAATTACACTAATGTTTTAAAGGCAGCATTACTGTCATACAGTTCAAGCCAAATAACATCTTAGAAAAAGACAAGGATGGAGAGAGGAGGAGTGACCCAGAAGAACCCAGACTCTACAGGAGTACGGGAAAAAAGACGACAGCAGAAAGAGTGAATGGACTAAATTGTGAATGGATTTATTGGTTGCGATCCTTCTTTTGCTTCTTCTTTCTCTTCCAGTTCCAAATTAGACTTCATCCATCTGGGAGCACACTCATTCCCCTCCCCTGCTCGCCAAATTTCTGCTTTGCATTGCAAGGATCAGAACTAATTAACGAAGCAAAAGATTCTCCTGTTTGCCTCCCCTGACCTCCCGCCGGTGCTCTGTTCCTCTCCAGACAGCCCATGCACGCACGCGAGCGAGGATTTGGCCAGCGCTGCTGCCAAAAGGAGAAGAGTTTAAAAGGGAGAAAAGCAGTGCAGATGGCTAAGAACCACCTGTCAGGGATTCCCAGGGTGCAGACAGATTAGTGATGCTATTTATGATTGCAATAGATGCAACTGTGTTCTCCACAGCGCTTGGTGTGGACAAGATACTCTCCAGAGGTGAGTGGTAAGGAAGGTAGTTCCCCTTTTCCTTCACCTATTAGATGGAAGATGTGGGGACACACTTAAAGCCAAAAACTGGAGAAATCAAGCTGTTTAGGGGGGGCCAATATTTTCTTCACTTCACATGAACTTCTATTTCTCTTATAATATGCTAGATATAATTTTTTCCTTTGTCTTGTACTATGTATTAAAGTCACCCTATTGTAGCTGGTTTGACAGTCATATCTTTCTTGTTTATGGTACAATTTGACTGACAATAAGTCAGGGAACTGTGATTTGAACTGCTCATTGTAAGTGGCCTGACAATAATCTCGTCCTCATTTATAGTACAGTTTGATTGACAATAAGTCAGGAGATTGGCAGCTGGTTAGGGTTTTTTCCCCTCTGAATGCATATTTCTATGTAAGACAAGACATCCATTCCTAAATAGTTTGGCAGATAATTTGTACAGGATTCTAGAAGGGTGCTACTCCTCAGCATCCTTTTAAAATAATACTGTCCTTTGGCTTTGTGCCAATTTCACTTTTAAGATGATGGTTTTCTTTCTTTCTCCTCTGCCAATTGTGTCTCTCTATTTTTCATCAGTGTTATTAAAGTATTGTAGAATTACAATTTATATATTAATAACTGTTATATATGTTCTTGACAATTTTTCTTCTTAACAAGTATGAGAAAAGCTATTATCTGCTTTGAAAAGCAATTTGCATGTACTGTAATTGGGAGGTCTGGGGAATTCTTTTCTGTGGTTACTGCTTGTGTATTGTCGACTGTAGCCAGTCACTTTCAGGATATTTTCTTTATTTTTACAGAGAAGGAATTCTGTCTGCTGTTGATAAGTATCATCTCTAAAGAAATACACTTTCTCTGACACTTGGCACGCTCCAGCCTTCCACTAGTGAGTCTCACAGCCAAAACCGGCACAGTTTGTGGTGATATAATAGCAAAGGGGTAGTTTGCAGTGACCTTCTTCAAAGCTTGGCCAGGAATCAATGCCAAAATGGTCCATGAAACATACCCTGTGCAGTAGAATAACAACCTGTCAGGATGCCTAATGCATCTGTACCTTCCCTGCGATGTTCAAAGGCAGAGGAAAGTGAGCACATGGAAAACAGATACCCTAAAAAGCATTTTTATTTAGACCACACATCACACCTCCCGCC
>JAWWEU010000160.1:28630711-28657652 GCA_035583155.1 Acropternis orthonyx
AGACAGAAGGTGATTCCTTTGAGGTGCAGGGTTGGTAGATGAAAGAAAAATTCCAAGATTTTAAACCCATAACAATGCCATGTAAGGGTTTCATCATTTTTAAGGTGCCATGAAAATGTTGATAAAATTTGTAAGGGAGAACAGTTGACCTCTCTAATAGTAACGTAGTCCTAGCAGCATTGTGTTTCACTTATTATTTTGTGAATTATTTGATTAAATTAACTTTTCTTTGAAATCTGCCATATATAAAGATGTGTCTTTTTCCTACAGAGGCTACACTGCTTTTGGTTCACATAAGCAATTTCACCTTTTCTTCATCCTTTTCTAGTTGTTGAGAAGAAGAGAAAGTGATTAAAAAATAAAACATGTAGTCAAATAGGAAATGTAATTCCATTCAGGCATAAACAGAATTGAGAAAGAGTTCCTGTTTCTCAGTCCTTGCTCACAAGTAATGCTGGGGAAATCTGGGGAAATACATGCAAATGCTGCCACGTTTCCCAGTCTGCAGTTGCTTTTCCAATAGATGTGGAAAAGGTGTTAGATGGTTCTTGGAAGATTTGAATTATGATATTAAAAATAATTAAAAACTACAGTTAAATAATATCCTAGCACTGCAGCTGCGGAGTGGTCAAATATAAAAAATATTGAAAAGCTGTATAGCTTCTTTTTGTGTAAGACAGAGCATTCTAGCAAAAGACGCTAGAGAAGACTGTATACTCAGAGTTGGTTAGAACAAGTTGCCTAGGCAGATGTGCCTACAGATGATCTGAGACAAGTTTGTTCAGTAACATCAACTTCTGTGGTGTGTTTGGAGAAAAGTAAATAGCTTTTCTCTTAGCTGTAAATTAACAGTTCAGCCTATTTCTTTAGGGAGAGGAAGGGGTTTTTTATCCCCATATCCCAGTACCTATCTCTCATATTGCTACACGTGGTAAGTGCCAGGTGATGTGTGTCATGGAAAGACATACTTACTGATTTTTAGCAGCTGGTCTGGCTCTGACTCCTGCTGCTGTTGCTGCTCTCCATTAGAGCTTTCTCATGCAGATCAGGAGTCAAGATTTAGTTCTGTTTAAGGATGAGAAAACATGGAGCAATTTAAATTTCCAGATTCATCCCAAAACAAATCTTACTATAGTTTAATTGTAGGATTTACCCACAGCTATACCAAGCATTTATCAGTCCTGGCCATCACTTTCTTAGAAAATAAAGATTAGGGAGAAAATGGAGCTTAATCACCCTCGAAAACAGCTACAGTAGAGACCAGTTCCTCAGCTGTAGTGCAATAGGGAGAATTAATTAGTTCCTCACAGCTGGCCCAACTTGTCTGTCCTGAAGTCCCCAAACTAAGAAGGCAGAGGAGCCATCCTTCTAAATTGAAAGATACCGCAAAGTTCCTCCCAGCTGCCTCTGGTCTGTATAACTGGTGTGTAGTTTCAGATCAACAGAACTAATCTGTAGAGACAAAGTTAGCTGGAAATACATACCTAGCAGCCATTTATATAAGGTAACTTCACTGTTGGGTTTTTTCTTTTTCCTGAAACATAATTCATCTAGTTTGCTATATATGGGGCCGTCTATTTATTTTCCTGAAGTTGTTTATGCCACTGTGACAGGTAATAATTTTTTTGTCTAAGCTCAGTCTCTGGACAGCTGAGAGCATACCTGAAAAATATCAGTGTTACAGTGACAGTGCACTGTTAATTCAATCTTATGTGCATCTTGTCTACCATGATCAGGGGAGTTTCATGTTATTTTTTGCTAACGTGGTAAAGTCTTTTTTCTCTAGTTTATGTTTGAGTAAAGAATTAAACAGGATATGACCTTTCAGGCAGCTCAGAAACCAGCTTGAAAGTTTGAGCAAGTTTGTAACTGTTCTTGATAGTATGTCTTTTGTGATGGATATAGATCATGCAAATCTCGCTATAATAATACTTGAGGTTGGCTGACTTTTGAATGCTTAATCTTTTGACCTTTATAATGGATTAATGTTTTCAACATATTTATCTAAACTTGTAAGGAGAAGGCATCTCAAATTATGTGTGGAGGGGGAAAAAAAGAAAGGAAAGAAATCTGGAACCAATAAACTTGTGGAGCTTGTAAATTCCTTCTTTCCAAGTTATTCATCCTAAAGAGGGTACAGGCTCTGCTTCTTAGAAACAAAAATGCAGACAGAGGAATGGGACACTTAATGAGCATAATATATCTGGAGGCTTCAGACTGAGGACAACCTATGCTATGTATCTGCCTTTCCAGTCAAATCTCCTAAATTTCTTTCCCAAAATGAAAGGTTACTGCTACAAAACAGCCAAAATTAGTGGAAAATTAATCAAAACCTGACTGGAGGACACTGGCCTTCAAGGAAGGTTATGTCCATGTTAACTTTGCTGTGACTGTCATAGTTCAGGAGGTTTAGTCTATGTGGAAAATATTTTTTTCCTCTTCTTTTTTTTTTTTTTTTAACCATTGCCACTTCAAAAGTGGATGAAAGAACATTGTAAAAAAGAGGAAAATAATCTAAGGGCAAAAGCCACAGAGAGGAAATTTGAAGCCACAGAATATTTTTTTAGGGAAATTGATCACATGAAAACAGGAAATGAGATTATTAAATTGAAAACATTTGGCAACCTTAAGTATAATAGACACCAGTAATTATTTGCTAATGTGTTTACTGCATCAACTGCACATAAACAAGCTGAGTATATACAATACATGTCAGATTTCAGGTGTGAGCATTATGTGGTTACGTGTGCATTACCTTGTGATTCCCAGTAATGTGTTTTTTCTCATCAATGCTCCCAAAACCTGTGGAATATAGAGACTATAGAATTAAGTCTACAGACCTTAAAACTGAAACACTTCATCAATAAGCCAGGGTAAGCTGCTCTACCGTTCATGCATCTCATGTCTTATAGGAAGTGTCATACAGCCATGAGGCCTGGACTTCCTATTGCTGTCTCTCATTCAACCTCAAAGCAGTAGAGTGAGAAGACATAACTGCAATGATTTCAGGGGAATGTATTATTTGACAGCTCTGTCAAAGGTTGATAATTGTTCTCCATGAATTGGGCATCTGGATTATCTGTAGTGTTTGCCTCTTAAAGTACAGAAAGAAAGGCAATCTGTGTGCCTGACTCTGCTGCTTTTGCTCTCTGCTCATACCCCTGAGCGTAACTATA
Organism: Acropternis orthonyx; assembly: GCA_035583155.1. Classification (NCBI taxonomy): domain Eukaryota; kingdom Metazoa; phylum Chordata; class Aves; order Passeriformes; family Rhinocryptidae; genus Acropternis; species Acropternis orthonyx. The sequence continues at coordinate 28,633,888 of JAWWEU010000160.1, forward strand.
GCTGATTCTGTAGCATGATAGCATTTCATTGGTTTTAAAATAAACTTCTATAAATTACAATGGATTTTATTTATCTCAGAGACAGTCAAATTTAAGATAGCAGAGAGGAAATACTGGAAATCTTTTAAAATGTTGGAAGAAAAAAATGCTTGAACATATTCCCAAATTTATACCTTTGAGGTTAACTGTATCTTTGAAAGGGGGAGATTTAACCCAACTCTGTGGGTCCAGTGGCTTCACGGGGGTAATCTGCTGCCATCAGAGGAGAAGGGCTTTATTATTTCATTACAGGGGATGTCCATCTTTTTAACACATATTCCTGAGAGATGACTGAATGTCTCTCCAGTATAAGGGGGTTTGGGTTTCCAGGGGGAAACCCCAGACAGCACAGTGATTTATGTGGGATCAGTGCAGTGAGATGCTGGCAGATGAGTACTGCTTATTATATCATGTTAGTTAGGGGACACCCAGACCAGGTCACCCAAGAGGTCCCTGGGGAGTGGATAGGGAAGGTACTGAGCTCTGGCTACCAGCAGGACACGGCCAGACACTGCACCCATCTCCATGGAGAGAAAAAGTTACATGTTTTTCTAATTACAGTTTTAGGTAAAAATGCATTAGGGACAAAAGCATCTAGTCCCACTGTCACTGGAAACACAGACACTTGGGTACCTTTAAAGCCCCAGAACAAGGTGATGCCATCCCTGATGAAAACAGGCAGATTCCCCTTGTGTCAAGATTTCTTTAGAGTCCCTTACAATTTGAGTCATAAGCCTGAGCCTCTGTATCTCTACAGAAAAGAAAAGAAAGGCAGATTATAGGGATACTGAACTGCAAAGAGAACATCAGGCTGTTTCATGTGGAAGGGCCAAGCCCCTGCTTGGCACTCAGACAAGGTTGTGCTTCAAGTCTCACCAGCCTGTGCTTGGCACAGCACTGAAGGGTCCCAAGCGGAGAGGGCTGGGACTTAGTTACCCCCACGCTCCTTCTCCCCAGGGCAGCACTTTGTTTCAGCCCACAGGGAAAGCAAGAGCACTTTTGTATCATGCAGATCAATTTACTAATGTGAAAATTCTGACCCTAATGAGAAATGAGTAGTCACGCTAATGCAGGAGGATATATTGAATATCATCACATATTGTCAAATCCATTGTCATAACCTTTAAATTCCAGTTATCTGTTCGTGTTGAACCAAACCAGCCTAAGCTCACCCACTGATTGCAGACCACAGCGCTGTCTGTGGATGCTTGCTGAACAAACCAGCTTGCACATCCCCCTGTAACTCCTCGAAAACCATCTAACCATCGGTTCTAAGGTGAAGTATAAGCACAAACTGCTTTCAATTTCCATCATCAGTTTTTTAGACTGGACTTTAATTCTCAAATTGTATGTTGGCAGTTGCAGTCAATAATAACTACAGAATTTTCTATTACATTAACTGTAGCAAACTGAAATCTAACAACTCTGAAAATATAGAAAATAACCTGACTGTTATAAAAATGAAACAAATATTTCTGAATGGAGCCCAGCAACTCTCTTTTAGTTACTTTAAATTTCAGTATATAGAAAGTATGTTGAGTGACAAGTCAATTTATTTGTATGCTGGAAAAGTTCATGTTTTAGGCATGTGTTTATATGATAACAGCTTCAAGCATATGCTTTTTATTTTCCCCCAATAGACAGATGATTTCTTTTTTCTAGAGGTTTTCTGTTCATATGCTGCAGTTAGCACACATTTTTTCCTTTTTATAGTTTTGTGGGTGTGAATCTACTGTTCTTAGAATATGTTGGATTGACAGTCCTGCATGTCCTCCAATCTGCCCCGCTATTTGCCTTAATCCTGACCTGATGAGAACACCTCCTGGGGAGAGAAAGATGGTAACTCTTCATCCCCTGCTGGTACCTGGCTTCTTCACTGAAGCCTGCCCACAAACCTAGCAAGCAAGATCACTTCTCGAGGTACTCAGTGTGGTTTGTGCATCTGCTTGGAGGAGCTGTTTGAAGATTTATTTGTTTACTAATCTGTTATTCTATAGACACAGAAGCCTAAAATCCAGTTTTCTTTAACATATTAGAAATTAGGATATGTCTCAATAAATTTGCACAGAGATGAATTAGCTTTGTAAAATTCAGTATTTTATATAGATTCCTAAAAGACTACCAATGTCCTTGTTTTATAGAAACATTTCCATTTCACTAAGACATATCCTGAAAAGGAAAAAAAAATGTTGATTGCTTACTTCTCTGCTAAGCTTCAGGTTCCTTTGACAGTGATCGAAATCAAACATTCAATTATGCTAGATTTAAAATCATTGAGGACTTTTTGTTTGGGTTTTTTGGGAGGTTTTTTGTAGAAAGAAAACTGCCTTACAGACATGTGTTAAACCAAACCCCAGCTTGGGGCTAGAGTCTGATGGGATGAGTCTTTGTAAAATTCAACCTTAAGAAGATGCAAAAATACCTTTTGGAAATAAATCGTAATTGTGTTCTGTTCTTTACTAGATTTTTAAAACTCAGTCCCTGAGACAGAGTGTGGCCCTTGCCTTGGCAGCAGTTCAAATCAGCTGAAATAAACCTGGAGGTTTCATTTTGTCTGGTTTGCCCAAGAGACAACTCTGATCCGTATGGAGACTGAATATAAAGCATGTAGGCATGCAGTGACAAAAGGTGCCTATGGGAAACAAAGGGCAAGAAATCAGGATGGGTCAGCTGAGTAAACATCAAAGACTCTTAAATAACCAACAGAAAAGTAAATATTATCAAGCAAATGGGATATGCCCATAACACCATTGAGATTTTATAGAAAACATTCTTTGAAAACAGTTCTGCTGGGGTGTCCCTATTTGTCTTTCCCATTCTGGAATATTGAATTAAAATGGTCTGTTTGCTCTAAAAGTTCATCAGTTCTTGCTACTCAATCCCCACTGCTGCCTCTTGACACCTCAATTATCTCTTCAGCAACTCCTGATAGTACCACAGATGCTGGCATTGCCCATCTGGATATTTCTAATACACCCCACCATGAGACTTGCTTAGCAAAATACACACAGGTACAGAGGATAAAAGGTATTTATCCATAAAGGGACTGTGCAAGGTCTAGGAATTATTTAAAATCCACTTAAATCCCATGAAGGCAAGAAGTAATGCATTTAAGGATTATTATTTGAGGATATTAAAGGAACACATTTTAAAGACAAAAATCCCTACATGATTTTTATTGCTTCATCTCCTGCAGAAATTAGGATGACATATTAACATACCCATTCATTTCGATGCTCAAGCCCCTAACTCAGGCTAAACGGAGAACTTTTGCTGTTTCATTCTCTCACATAACTGCTTCTGCTGTTCTTCATTAATGCAAAACTGGTGTGAGCTGTATATGAGGTAATCACAGCTTATTATAGTTGGCTGAGGGTTTTCTTCTATGTCAGTGTCATTCTGGCTTAGGTGGTGATATCTCTAGCGTGCTGCACGTGGGAGTTGATCATTTTGGATGCATTAGGAACCACCCCAACAGCTGATTTAGTCACTTAATATCTGACATGAATGGTGGGAAGAAGGAATGCTGCTGGAGGCTAAATCTCCTTTCACAGCTGTGGCAGAAGGGAGGTTGCCAAAAGTTCATGCTGTAGCCTGTGATTCCAGGCTACAGTATAGCAACTTTCTGGAAGCACACTGGGACAATAAAAGATGTGCTAAATATACAAGTCCATGGAAGGCAAATAAAACATACGAGATTTCTTTTGGCTGGTAGTGGTGGGTGATTGGTCTTGCTTGGGAAGCAAGAACCTGACCCTGAAGCTGTTTTTTGCAACTCCAGCTGTCCCTTCTTCTTGTTATTCCCATTGCCACTGTATAGATGAAGAAAACGTGGGGAGTTTCCCATGTAACTGGTCCAATACCAGGTTACCATTATATTTACATTACCTTTTGTGCACTGGAGCATCTTTTTTCAATCTTACTCGTGTCTCCAGCAGATGTGGGTTTTCATGGGTGTTTGAGGGCAGGCAGGGCCAGCAAGCTGGCAGACTGGGCTGCCTTAGCCTGCTCTGAGCTGGCAGCAAAGGAGCCTGCACACTGTGTCGGTTGCTTTCACGTGGGTACCATTAGGAAACCTTGAAAGCGTAAGCCGTGGAAACCAAAGAGCATTAATGGAAAGGGCTCGTGAATGTTACCTATCCCACCAAAAAAAGAAACAGTGTGACAAAGACAGCTTCTTCCCTTCTTCCGCTGCTTCACAGACGTACTATCAAGGTTAAGTTTCAGTGGTCCTGGGCTCCAGCCGCCGGCACGGCCTCTCAGCCGAGCGGTGCCTGGGAGTGGGGCTGAGCCCTGACAGTCCCCACCACTGCACCATCCGCGCCGCTTCTTGACGCGGTGTTTGCGACACCGCCCCCCACACGCTCCCCCGAGGCGGGGGACACCGCGCCGGCACCGCAGAGCCCCCGTGAACCTCCCCCGAGTTTCTTGCCCGGCGCTTCTTCCGACGGCGCGTACGGGACCCGTCCCGGCGGTGCGGCAAGATACGGGCGCCTCAAGGAGCTTCCTGCACCGGGTGCACAGGGGAAGGGGTTCTGGGACATGCCAGGGACCGGGAGGAAGCCCCAGCCCTGTTCGTCCGTCTCCCTCCCGCTGGAAGAGCTGGGCGGGGTGGGGGGAGGGCCGCGAGAGGCCGGGATTAACTGTGGGATGTTAGTCGGAGGCTCCGGAGCCCGGCAGGCAAATTTCACGAAGTGATGGCACAGCGTGTGCGTGTACCCGCCATGTCCCTCCTGAGAGCTGGCGCTGGAGCATTCCACGGGGACTTCGCCCTTCGGTGTCGCAGTCGCTCTGGCGGCCGGGACAGCCTTCCCAAAAGCCCGAGAGCACCTTACGTTCCCAGCGCGGCGGGCGTTTAAAGATCGCCACGGGTGGGCGTTTGCGAAATGCCAGGATGACGGGCACGGGGAAAAGCGACCGGAACCCAGCTCGATGCACCGGAGTGCCGGAGTGGCCCCGACGGTGGGAGTGCAGCATTTCGCCCGGCAACGAAATTCAAGGGCAGCAGGTTGCACGACCCGGCTGGAGAGGAGGCATCCCGCTGACCCCGCCGCGGGAGAAGAGGGGCACAGGTTCCGCACCCCTCGCCGCGGAGCCCCGGCGCTCTGTTCCCGTGCCTGCTGAACTGCGTGTCGCCCGGGTAATCGAAGCTTGGAAGTGCCAGGACGCACGTTCCCTTTCTATTCTGCCTAAGGGAGACGCTTTCAGTGCTTCCCCGGGGAAGACAAACCGGCCAAAAAAAAAAAATTAAAAAAAAAAAATTTAAAAAAGGGATCTCCTTGTCGCGTTGCAAAATTGCGTTCTTCGGGTTTTGGGACAAGAACCGTCTCTGTTTTTTACTATTCATTCCCGCTAATGCTGGGGTAACAGGAACCCCTCAGGCGAGCGGGAGCAGCCCTAAGGACTTGCCACTCAAATCCTTCCCAGCCGGGAGAGCACCGCCTGCACGCGAGTTCCCCTGGCCTCGGTGAACCGTCGATGCTTTTAATTAAACGCAGCTAACCCTTTTTTTTAAAGTCCCGCCGAGAAGGGTTAGGTTCTTACTTCTCGGAAGGCAGACGGCGTGTGTTTGCCGCTGAGCATCAGGCTCTCCGACCGGAGCGGGCAGTCACTAAGTGTATCTCTGCCAGATCTGTAGGCACGAAGCACCTTGACAGGGAGAGACGTGAGGGTGTCGCTCGAGTTTGTTACAAATCCATTAAAGGAAAGGCACGGTGGGCAGGATCGGTACCCCTCTCCGGGACCGACAGACCACCTGCTGCAGATACCCCAAGCTTTCCGGGACATCCGCACGGCTGCTGTGCCAAAGCGCGGAGGGGAGTGCAGAGGCCGATCCTTGACAGGGGAGGAGGGAAGGGGCTCACCAGGGGCCGGGGTGTGTGAGGCCAGGCGGGCCGCTGCCCTAGGCAGCTACAGCACACATCCCGTCAGGAATCGCAGCCATGTTGCCCTCTGGTCTGGAGGGCGCGGACAGAAGGGCACTCCACGGGACACTCTGCTGGGGGATCCACGTTAGCAAAACACCTCCGTGTGGGTCCCGTAGCCTCCACGGACGGAACGGGCCCTCCGTGGAGGTCTGCGCTGTCTGTGCCAAGTCCCAGGACTTTATTTAAGATCTGAAAACGAGAAACTCGCCTTCCCCTTTTTTCATGGGCGGGGGGGGGGCGGGGGGGAGGAGCGGTGACGGATGCGTTGGGGTGGTGAGGAGAAGGTTTGATGGCCACAGTCCTCCGTCTTAGCCGATGTAGTTTGGCCAAGACGGGGAAGCCTCCGCGTCCCGCTGCTGCCCGTCCCGGCGCTGCTGCCCCCGCTGTGCGCGCAGCGAGCGCGCAGGTGGCGAGCTGAAAGCGGCGCCGGGCGGGCAGCGGGAGCGCAGGGCGGGCAGCGCTTGGGCAGGTGCGGACAGTGCGAATGGCGAGGGTATGGCAGTGGCGGTACCTGCGGCACGGGAGGGCTCTTGAGCGGGGAAAACCTCTGCCGCTGCCCTTTGCTGTTGGGCGCACGTCGGGCCGCGACGGCAAGGGGGTCAGAGAGCCCTCGGGCCGGGGAGTGAGCCTAGGGTCACGGGGGACGAGCCGTGGCCCCGCTTGGCAAACGCTCGTCCTGCTTCCCCTCGCTGAGCAAATAGCCCAGACCGCGGTGCGGGCTCGCCGCTTGCTTCGCTCAGCTTTTCGGAGCCGCTTGGATTGGGGATAATTTGGAGGAACGATAGGAGAAGTTATTGATCTCTTTCGTAAAGCGAGTGATCCTTCGCATTGCTTTTTCCGTCCTTCTTTTTTTTTTTTTTTCTTTTTTTCTTCTCTAAAGTAATCTTTTTTTCGGTACAAGTACGAAAAATAAATAGATGCGGGCAGATACGTCTCGCTTCCCCCGCCTCACCCATCACTCCGATGACGTGGGAAAGACTGGCAGAAGAGCGGACAATGCGAGCTCCACCGAGTAACACTCCTCTGGGGGAAAAAAAAAAAACACCAAAACAACCAAAACCCAGCCCCTCCTCCGCGCCCCTCCCCCCCCCCAAAAAAAAAAAACCAAAAAACCAAAACCCCAGCTATTTGCATATTTCTGCTGCTGTGCAGTTTCAGCCTGATCTCTGGGTGCTCTCAATTGGATGCACTTCATGAGTGCAGCCTCTGTGGAGGTGGGTTGAAGGGCAAGGGAGAAGGGTTCACGGGCAGGAAATCAATAGTGGTGCAATTCCCAGGATGAGGCAGCAGATTCTGCAGCCACTTATAAGTCTATTATTCACATCAGTTCCAGTGTCCATGCTTATAAAGGACATATTCTTCATAGCCCCTACACACCCACACGAGATGTGTTTAATACAGCTACAGAGAAAGACTAGTTTATATTTTTCTGGAGCACCCATGAATTTTTTAACTGGAGGGACGTGATCTCTTCATAGTTTAAATGCTCCACTTTCACATGCAAATATTTAGTACACAAATATTGGAAAGATTTTTCTGTAGTCACTGAGTAAATATTCTGCTCAGAAATAGTTTCAGAATTCTTCATAAAGAATCCAGTCAGCTACATCATTTAAATATGCTTGAGGGACTGAAGATTGAACAAGCAAAAGCATAAATTGCACTTGAGCCACTGGAGGAACAAAAAGTAGAGCAGGTATGTTTGTGTCTACGCTTGTTACCAAAGGATGAAAGGGTGAAGAAAAACTTTATATTGGTACTGGAAAGACATTAGATTGCAGAATTCTGATGCAAAACTATTCAGTAGAAGAACCAGCCTAAAATGAGAACTAAAGGCACTAAGCCAGAAGATTGAAATGTAAAGTTTGTTCATGGTGGAAAGAAAAATATTTATTCCTTGTTTTCTATTCCAAATAAATTTCTTCCTCATGCTGTAATCTCACGCTGCTGTTTATCTCAACCTGTGACTTTGCTTATTCCCTCTTCTCTTCTAAAAATCATGAAGCTAGTGGTGCATTTAATCAGCCTCTTTCCTGGATGATGCCAAATAGGGAGCGTATTCCCATCAAACATTTGAGCTGGTGAATTCCCCCAGTAAAATACCACCATTTTGAACAGAGAAGATTAACACAATAAAAAAATCAAAGGGAACAGAATGAAATTTCAAAGATACTCAAGGCTAACGTAACACAGTGCTGAGCTCTGTACTCGTGCAGGGAGCTGCTGGCCTCAGGCAGGCTAAATGAAACGTGTTTTACATCTGGATCAGAGTTAGAAAAATCTTAATACTGCTATCATTGCTTGGGTTTTTTTCCCCCTGAACAAATGGCAGAGAATATAGCAGGCACTATTGCTGTAGTGTGGATTTCATGAAACAGGATGGGCTGTGTTTTCTCATTCCTATCCACTTTTGCCACTATTTGGCATTCAGAGAGTGATATCCACTAGAATCTTTTTCAATAAGCTACTGGTGGCTGTTTGGGGCAGAATAGTAGCCAGCTGTGGGGCAGAAGCAGACACAGTTATTCATCTTTCCAGATCCATTGAAAGTGGTTCCTATTCCATGACTAGGAGCTGAAACAGCTATTTCTGTGAGCTGGAAAACAGAAGCATCTATGAATCTGTCTTTTTTTGTTTCTGGGGCTGCCCTAAGCTGTGCTTTCAGTAGTAGTTAAATTTCAAAAAATTTGTTAATTATGGATCCCTTCACTAAAAAATGGAAAAACGGACCATTTTGTTCTCTGGTGAACTGTAATGCAAGGCCACAGTGCAGGAAAGAAAGATACAAGACCAAAATTGGAAGCCCTTAATTTTTGGAATTATGAACTCTCTTCAAGGTGACTTTATGAAAAGGAAAAAGAAAAATAAAAGCCGTGGAGAGGCTGCAGAAGGAAAACATGGAAACTCAGCTTCCCCGCTCAGTAGGCTGTTCCTAGGGAACACTGCTGAAAGTAAATATGCACATCAGCAAAATATGCTATTGTTATTGTCATCTCTCTAAGAAACTACCAAACACCTTCCTCTGATTTATTGCATTTATTAACATTTAGCCACTAAAGAGTATTGCAAGTAACAGTTTTTCTTTTTTCCCTTTACTTCCAGTTATCATGTCCAAGTTATACATATATATATATATATACATATATTGCTTATTAGTTTTTAATAATAAGGAAGTTCTTATCTATGTGAAAACCTTTTCTCTCATCCTTGTGTTACCTCAAATACAGATTCTCACCTCCTTGTATTTTGTCTCACATAATACAGCCCAGATAGTCCAATACTTGGGAGACAGATTTGTGTGTGTGTTTCTTTTTTTTTTTTTTTTTCAATTGGTCACTACCATTTTTTATATCAATGTTTCACTTTTAAGGACAAAAAGAATGCAGCTTTGCAGAAGAGCTACTTTTCACTCTTTCCACCACTACTGGTAAAACATACTCACGATGTGATTGAGAGAATTGACTTTCAGCTCTGATAGGTTATAAATAGAAGGCAGTGTCATTGTCTAGCAGTTCTCCTGCAAATGAGAGCTGAGTAGATTCATAAAATATTGGCATTAAAAAATAATTTTCAGTTAAATCTTAAAGCAGCTGATGAAATATTTCTATGGCAGCCCTGTCAGCTCATGCTCCAAGGAGTTACCTCTCCTGCTTGGGTGTTTTGGTTTTTTTTTTTGTTTGTTTGTTTGTTTTGCTTCGTTGTTTAGTTTGGGTTTTTTAAGCAAAAAAAAAAAAAAACCTACCCCAAAACCAAAATACCTGAGCCTGGGGAGAGTGTGGCAATTTCCCATGCTCAGAGTTACAGATTATGGAATGGTTTGGGTTGGAAAAGACCTTTAAAGGTCATCTAGTCCAACTCCCCCTGCAATGAGCAGGGGCATCTTCAACTAGATCAGGTTGCTCAGAGCTGTGTCCAACCTGAGCTTTAATGTTTCCAGGGATGGGGCATCCACCACCTCTCTGGACAACCCGTGCCAGTGTTTCACCACCCACATTGCAAAAAAAAAAAATGTCTCCTTGTATCTGAATCCACCTTCTTTTATTTTAAACCCATTACCTCTTGTCCTGTTCCTACAGGCCCTGCTGAAAAGTCTGGTCCCAGAGCCTTTTTCAAGTTACCTGGCATGGAGACTTCCCCAGACCTGCCATTCGCAGAGATGCCCTTGGGCTGCTTTGCCCTTTGGTGTCCACCCCCAGTCCCAGGTACCCAAACACCAGGTATGGGATGGAAGCAGTGGGAGAGATGGGCCTGGAGATGCTTTGTCCAGGCTGGTCCAGATCTGTGGGTGTGTGCCAGGCTGAGGCTGCCTGAGGTAGCCAAGTGCACTGTTCTTCTCTGCAGAAAGAAGTGAGTGGGAGGTAAAAATGGCCTGGGAGTTTGTTAATACCCTTAATGAGGCATTAGCATTACTTTATATAAAGCGCAGTGTGTGTCATATAAGGCCTGATATTTCAGGGATAGATAATTGAAAATCTAACAGTAATTTACCACTCTAACATCAGCCAAACCACCCCTGTTTGGATTTTAATTCTTCTCTAGCTAAGGCATGACAGCAATGAAGATTGAAGATTTTTTTACTTCTCTTTAAGACCTCAGCAAACTGCAGATTTGAAACACAGAAAGAGATTGACCTTCATATTAACCTGAATTTCTTTTCCTGTTTCTTCTTGAACATATTTTATTCTCTTTATGCACAGTGGGGCTCTTTTTTTCATGTGCTTCACTGTTGAACGAAATGCCAAAAAAGATGGAGTGTGCACTTTTACATCAAAGAAATGATGAGACCATAAAAACTCATTTCCCTTGTGACTTCTTAAATTGTTGCTAAGGAATTGAATGAGTCTGTTTGAAACAATGTGTCCCTTTAAATTCTGTTTTCTTATTTGTCTTAAAACAGAAAGCCACCATTCATGTAGATCATGATCCAAAGGCCACTGAGGTCAGGAAAAGATTTTTAGTTACTGCAGTGACTGTTAGGACAGATTTTCCAAGTATTTCACTATGTAAAACACAGGACAGAGAGTTTTAAAAGGAACTGGTTATCTAGAGGGGAAAAAAGTGCCTAGTGTATTTTGTTTATTCAGCTAGAAAAATTTTGCCTTCACATGGGCAAGAATTAAGTGAATTCCCTTCTTGCTGCACAGAATGGATCTGACAAGGACAAAAAAGGTCAAGCAGTAGTTAAATTCAGAGATCCAAACCAGCAAAAATATTGATTTACTTCAGTTTTTCTCATACATAAAGGTGATGTGAGGCAGAAACACACAGTAACAAAATCCACAATATAAACTCTGCTGGAGGGAAACCTTTTCCAGTTCTACTGGACAGTTTTGGACAATCCCTCAGTGATGGGATCAATGATCTTTTACTGGTTCAGTCCAGGAAGTTGCTTGAAATGGTCTTGATTGGAATGAAAAGGCATTGGAAAGCAATTAAGTTCTGACTATTAACAAAGCTCCCACAGGGTGCATTAATTTTTAAAAGTAGACAAAGACTGCATTTAGTAGCTGTGTAACTGTGACTTATACTGAAATATGGAAAAATGCTGTAGCAAGTCTACACTGATGTAAATATTCCTTATCAGTTTCCAGAAAAAGGTTGTGGAGTTCTTGTTTAGGAAAGTTTTTAAGCATATGATGAACTTTCTTTCATTTTAACTGAATATAAATTAAACAAACAGCTAAGCCCTTTGCTTAATAAGGAGCAATTTAAGTATCTGCTTATAGCCCAGGTTCAGTTTTCATTGAATTTTCCATTCCTCTGAATTGGAGCCTTAATCCCCTGAATTGTTATGGTATTCTTTGGATGTACAATCCAGAAAATTACACTTTTCTCACAGACACAAAGCAGCCTTCTGAAAGATACCCATGGTGTGTATCCATATGCCTTCCCAAACCCCAAGTCTTCTGCTGTCTTTAATTTACAGTTTATTTCTCACTCCCAAGGTATGTAATAACTTAAGCAGGGAATGTTACAACTTCTCACAACAGTGATTGCTTACTCTACCAGTTCAAAAAATATCCAGTGCTGGAAAAGATACTAAAGACACTTCTCTGTGCAGGTTTCTACCTCTGACGGTGCCCAGGCACTGACACTCGCCCTCTTCCCATCTTCTGTACTCCTGTTAACACTCATACCCAGTTTCTGGCTGGTCAGTCTCTAGAAATGCCTAGAAAGAGACAGTCTCTGCTATGATTCCGTGCTGGGATAGCACAACTATGGAAAAACATTGCTACCAGTAAAATATGTTCCACTGTTTTCAAAATGCTGGAGGGAGCCAACAGTCCGTATCAAAGCCTTTGCGAAGGCACCAAGCCAGTTTCTCAGATTCCATTGTTTATAATCTCACTTAGGTTATTTCCCAACAACTTGGAAAATGTGTGAGTGTTTTTGTATCTGAAAGGAGTTTGCCCAGTGCCAAAATGAGAATATGGGATAGTTACAAAACAAAGCTATCTAGCATGGCTGGCAGTCTTCAGGACTGAGTAGCTGAATGGTTCTAGCAATTTTATTACTGAAGGTATTTCAACCACCTTCTCAATTACAGGAGGGGTGTGGTTTGAGGGGTTTTTTTAGCTTTTTTTTTTTTTTCTTTTGGTTCTTTTTCCTGGTAATGTGGTTCTGAGCCAAGTGTTTGAGCCAGGTTTTGTTCCACACTGCTGGTTCCAAAACTGTCAGTGCAGCAGATGCAGGAATACGGGTTGAGAGAGTCACAAAGTGGGCAAATTTGCTCCATGCTGCTGGTTGCAGAGTTCCTTGTGCTAAGCAATTATTCTCTGGTAGAAAGGAAAAGCACAACTGTACAGGTAATTTGTTAAAATTACTTTCTTTTAAAGTGCACTGAAAGTGGATATTTTATACTATTACTTAAAACTCAGAATATTGTAAGTGTGGTTTCAAAACCAAAGAAAACAGGTACCCATTTCCAATACTTACACATAATATGCTGCCATGTTAGATAATGCAGCCCTGATTCCAGAGGACGGGAGGCCACTGGCTTCAGTGTGCTTGGAAACACAAGAAAAGCAGTTTGGAAGGGAAAAAGAAACCTTCAGAAGATCCAGTGTTCGTTTTTAAACCAGTAGGTTGTGTTTGATATCCCACCTTGGTATTTTTCCTTTGCCATCTGACAGTATATATAGCAGGTTTGTACCTTTTAATCTAAGAAAAATCGACAGCCCTTACATGTTGAAAACCTGCTATGCAAACAGCTGAACCCTTCAGATTAATTTCATTACAGGGGTTCTTCTAAGATTTTTTTTTTTTTTTAATTTAAAATAATGGTGGTTTCTACCTGAGGAAACCTTTGGCACTTTTGTAATGTGTAATAAAACAATCGCTACCACTGGATTTGCTACCAACTTTTCATCATATCTAATTCTTGTGCGTGGAATACTTCAATAAATACAGGTGGGGTTTTTTTCAGGCATAAAAATTACTTTGAAGAAGAGGGAAAAGATGAACTTTCTGCACTGATATTGGAAAAAATTTGTTCTGCTATTTGCAAAGAGCAGCAATACCTTTTGATTAAAACTAAGAGTGAAAAATCCAGCTCTACTTTGAGAGCCTTAGAGGCAAAATTCCTTCAGTGAGCCAGAGAATGAAAAGAGTCAGGTAGGAGTGTGAACTTCTACATAGTCTCAAGAATGTGCTGCTCTGGCAGAAGCATTCCCAGCAGTGTAAGGGCATTTGTCTGCAGACATTCCTGATACCCAGCTACTTAACTGAGCTGTTACCTTTTGCTTTTTGACGTCCAGCACAAATTAAACCGAATGCTGAATTCAGTGGCCAGCTAGCTAATAACTGCTGAAAATCTGTCTTGAAACAGGAGCAAGGAACAGAGGTTAACCCCATGTGCAGTTACCAGGCTGATGAGATGGGGATAAAAACCAGAACGAGATGTTGTGCTGTCATTCTAGAAGGCAGAACCCTGGTGTTCTTTACTTGTGCCCCCCAGAATGTCATTGGCTTTTGAAAATCTACAAGGAAAGTCCTTCTGTTCCTGCTGTGATGCAGAGTGAGGGATTCTCAGGGCCTCTGCTTGTACTTACGTTGCACTCCCTAATACATCTTTCTCTTGGGGACATTTATACCCGAGTAGAACTGAGTCTCTGGTGATGCAACAGAGCTAGAAAAGACAAGAATGTTACTGACCTCAGCCTGGACTTGGAATAAACTTGCTGGAGTAGTTTTTGTCATCATCTTGCCACCTGTTTTCATTCCACATGGGCACTAGAATGTGGAGTTGTATAGTTTGTATTTCAGAACAACCTATAAGACCTACAATAAAGGAACAGCACAACTGAGATAAGGAGGGATGGTGAGAATGGTAAGGAAATAATTATGTTAATCACAGCTTTAAACTGAAAAGGGGGGTTTAGACTGGATATTAGGAAGAAAGTCTTTACTGTGAGGGTGGAGAGGCACTGGAACAGTTACCCAGGGAAGTTGTGGATGCCCCAGCCCTGCAAGTGCTGAAGACCAGGTTGGATGGAACTTTGAGCAACCTGGTCTGGTGGAAGGTGTCCCTGCCCTTGACAGGGGGTTGGAATGAGATGACTTTTAAGGTCCCTTCCAACTCAAACCATTCTATGATTCTATAACTTCTATTGAGACCTTCAGTAACCTTTCTTTCTTTCATATCTACTTAGTCATGTAGTTGAAAATAAGACTAATCCTCACTTTGCAGGACTGCAGATTTTGATAGTCACTTAAAAAAGAGAAGTCTGTGAAGTCACTATGTCCTGAATATCCTCATAAAAGGAGTATTTTCAAGAACATTTCAAGATGACATTCTAAAAAATGCAGCATCAGAAAGAACTGAAAATCATTTGCATAGAAATGATCACAGTCATTCATCGTGGCCTAATTTGTGCCTATGTTTTATGTTTAGGATGTTTATGAAAATTCCAGGGCTGATTACTATATTCATTTCATGAAAATACTAGAAATGTACTGATTCAGTGCATTACTCTCTTCAACCAACCATAAGAAAGGATTTACCTCAGTTATCCAGTGTTAAAAATTATATTGCTCAATTTCTTCATCTTTAGTGCATGTGGTAACAGAGAAAAAATACTTCGCAAAGTGCTTTCTGTCAAGGGAATTCCAGGCCACAGCAAAGGAGTGCACTTTGAAATAATGAAAAATATCATTTGGGGCTGTTCACAAGAGAAATACTTGGTGTGTTTATGAATGTTGAAGTCTGTTACTGGATTATGTACTAGTAAATTATGCAGATATATAAAATGAGAGCATGCTCAACACTGAGGAAGAAGTTGTTATGACACTTAGGACATATTATAACTGGAAAAGAATCTTTACTATGGTTGATTTCACCATCAAAGAAATAATAATAATAATAACAATAACAATAATAATAATAATAATAATAATAATAGTAATAGATAAAGGGAAAAGGAAAGTTAAATAATAAATTTAATTTTGCCTGAGAACCAGTTCCCTTTCAGAACAAAGGAATAACTGTCAAAGTGGCTTTTGGAACGGAGTTGTGAGAGATGTTAGAGACCAGACAGAGGTCTAGAAAATATGATCTCTGAAGAAACTCTGTGAACTGGGACTCTTTTAGATTAAAAAAGAGAAAGCTGGGCCTAGGTGACCTCCCAGCCTTATATTTCTATGGAAATAAAAGGAACTGAAGGAGGGTCACTGCATCCAAAGACATAATCCTATCTTTCAGGAAAAAAAAATTACTTCTGTATAAAAGTTGAACTGTCACCTATCCTACAGACTTCTGTAAAAAAATAAGGGGTCATTAGTGCCCTTTTACTCTCAGTATAAGCAGGAAAGTGACTTGCATGGAATAGCAGGATTTCATGTATATGCAGAAGAGCGGGGTGTTGAATAAATTCTTACTGGAGTGCTCTTTGTCTATTGTTTTATTGTTTTGTTCATATTTACTACAGAAATATTTAGCTAATAGATCAGGTGGTACTTGGAACTTTGTGGTATTAAAACAGTAAATAAATAACCATTTTTTAACTGTTGGTGGTAAATGTGTTTACAAATATCATCACAAAGAGCACCTGGCCACCTCAGCAGGCCCTGACAACCTAACTTTCTAGCAAGACTGCTCATCAATAACATACATGAAGTATATGCCATATGGCCATATACTTTTCACTGGGATAATGAATGGTGTTTTGGTTTATGAAAATCATCTTTATAAAATGGAAATGACTCTTGCAAACCATCAGATAAAAGGTGGAGGAAAGCGAGCCTATTCAAAACTGGTATAAACTAATTGGGAAATTCTTTATTCACTGCTCTCCAAATCGTCTCTGTGACAACATTCACAGGCCCTTTTTTACTTTGCTTATAGGAGTGCACGGAGATGTGTTTTTTGGGTGGCAGGGGGTTTTGCATACGTGATGTTGTGAGAACAGGTAGGCAGAGGAGGGAGAAAATGGGTAGAAGAAAGGGTGCATTGCAGAGGCTGCTTTAAGTTTTGAAATTACAGGCAGATAAATGGAATTGTGCTACCTGCCTGTACAGAAAATCTGTGGCAGAATCAAGCCTAGGACTCAAATCTCTTGTTTAGTGTTTGTACCATGGTTGTTCCAAACCAATCCTGTTTGTCATCCTTGACTGTGCTTATGTATGTAGGTTGCTATTCTCCCTTGGTGCTTTCAATCTGTTCAATGCAATGAAGAGTTAGAAGTATAGAAGGTTTGAAATTGATTGTTTTTCAGACTGTGTTTGCTTTTAGCTTATTCTTTTTGATACAGCAGGAACATTGAACATGTGAAATTGTTAATATTTTCAGTTGTTTAGATGAAGAAACATTCCAAGTCTTACTGGTTCTATTTCTGAGCAATTCTAGCAATGTGCTTTATCTTTCAGACAATTGCTGCTGAGACTTGTATAAATCTGGCACATTTGTTCTTGTATTTTTTTTTTCATTTTATTCTTGAGATTCTGCCTGGGAAGGAGTTGTTTTAAAAATTCATTATTATTTGATTGCAAGTTGGATGTCAGCCAACAAAATTTTTGGATTTGAAAGAAAATGCACCATCAGCTTCTCTGGAACTATAATGGAATGAAACCCTCCAAGCTCTCATTAAAAGGGCTTCTGCCGTCTAGCAAAATTAGATGAGGTGTAAATCATTGAACTACCATATGTGGTTTGAAATGGAATATTTAATTCTGTAGCATTCAAACCCAAGGCTAAAGGGAAATTTAACTACACCAGCACAATATCTTGATGATGGAAGAAGTAATGCCATTTTAGAGGTTTTATGTTCGATGTTTAATTTTAAAAAATGTTTATTGAGGGAATCTCCATTCATATCCACATTGTTATCTGGCACATAGGCAAATGCTTGAGGAATAATGCTAAAGTACAGTAATGACTTTCCTCCACTGATTAATTTCTAAGGGCTGTAAAAATATTACTGGAAAATTTTGATTGTAGAAACATGATCATAATAATTATTTCTTCCCTTAGTTTCTTCCTGATAATTTCATGCCCCTCGATACAGCTCATATCAGGCTAAATTTGCTATTCCTCCTCAGTTGCTGAAGGATGAAACTGGTTTCACTGTGGATGTAGAAGGGATCAGGACCTATGAAACAGTCCTGCCTTTGATTTTCCTTGTCATCAAAATGCAGATGAAAAGTTATAGCTTCTTTCCAATAACAGTAGCAATATAAGGAACAATTTCTATTAACGTTCCCTCCATTGACTCTTTTTGGGATTGGGGCTTCATTATGTTGATGCCATGCAAGTTTCAAAGGAAAAATGCCTGGCCTGAAGTCTCTGTAAATAGACATAACTAGAGGAATGTGGGTGCATCACCTGAATAAATAAACACACAGAAGAATGGGGCTCACTGTGTTATACATGAATAAGCTTGATTTTGACCCCTCATGGCTCTATTTGAATTATAGTTTTATGAGATTACACAAGGGTTTTATAAGTTTTTACAGTAATTTAACTTATCAGGCTGTGGTTCAGCCTGTAACTGCACTTTTGAGAATAAAGGTGAGACAGTGTTGTTTTATCATTACTATTTTCTAAATGCCTTTATGAGAGCAGGCAAAGATTAATTTCACATGCTGCAAAAGTGTAACTACACCAACATGAAAATGAGTTTAAACAGAAAAAACACATTCATTTTCTTGTTTATACTCCAATAAGAATGGGATACTTCTGTAAGAAATGTGTAAGAAATCCCTGTGATGGGATGGATGAATAGACTTTGAGAACTATCTGTGTGTCTCTTCAAGCCAGACAAGGTGGGACTCATGAATTGCATTTTAAGAGAAATCACTTTGAAGACAAGGGAGAGATCATGTGAGAAAACTGACATTTGAGGAAATATTGTGCATAGTTTCAAATTTATTAAGAATAAAGAAATCCTTCAGAAAAGGAATGAGCTTTGAAAGACTCGGGATGTGCAGCACTGTGCTGGGAATAAGGAAAAGATTTGGTTCTTCCACATTGTTCTCTGGAGTGGGGAAGTGGAGCAGTGGGAGTGTGTTGGGATCAAAGAATGGTTGGTAATTTATTTTGTGTCCTTTTCTACAGCTACTTTGATATCCAGTATAAGCTGAAATGAATAATGTTCATTTCTTGAGGAAAATATGGTGCATTTGAAAACCAGTGTTCAAATGAGCAATAATCCAGTCTGGCTTCTTTTGTGTTATCCAAAGCAGCAGCATCTTCAGCTTGAGAGATAAGGGTAGGAAGACTGCTTAATTTCAAAGGTTTTCACTTTTATCTTAGACTGGGAAATCTGAATACTTTAATGGGTTTAGGTTTTTAATTTAATTCCAGGTTGCTCATCATTTCACCTTTCAGCTGGGCTATAGAGATAATTCAGTCATATTTCCCTTGACAAGTCATCTGAATTACACTTATTTTTCTCTGCAGATGTGAAAATCAGCTGCCATAATACAGAGTGTGACAGATACTTTTGCCTTCCCTCCCTCTTTTCCCCTTAATTTAAGGACTCCTCTGATCTTGCTTCATAATGCAGATGTCCTCTGACATGGCCACATTAAAGACAGCCCTTATATAAAACATAAAGTAGTATTTTTGCATAGACACAATGCCAAAAGTTTTGGCAGTAAGGACAGAGAGCAGTCATCAGGCAAGAAAAGCATCAAATATGCAAAACAAGTATATTCTGGAGGTTTGGGGAGTGCGTGCTCTATTTTTGCCCAGAGTTCAAACACTGTACTCATCTGTTACATACTTTTCTCCTTCCATAATTGTTTTTCAAAAAGATTCCTCCTAATTCTTTTCCAGGGCTGTCCTTGTTGTCCAGCATATAATCAGAGCTTAACTTCTGATGCAAACCCTTGAACATGGAGGAGGATTCTCTGCTCTGATTCTTGACCCCAAGTATGTGATCAAGACACAAAGGCGAGGTAGTAACTTCTTATATGAATGTTTTTACTGTTAGACTTTACAAATTAGTTTTGTATGTGAAATGCCTTCTCTGGAAGGTGCCCCAAACAAGCTCAAGCACTCACAGGGTTGGGTGAATGCATGCTAAAGCCAATGTCACAACATTTCCAAGCCCAGGTAAGGTCTGCCTTTTTAATGTTCATCTTCTTTTTGAGGCCACTAAACATGAAGTGGTTTTATCTCCAACACTCATTTCATCACCTCTGTTTTTCATGCTACCTCTGAAGGTCAAGACAGCACCAGCTGCTCCGCAGTTAACCAGTGCCACACAGGGCTTTGCTGGATTTAGAACTCCTCAGGTGTGAACTGTCACCATCATTCCTCAGAGATGTTTCTGCATTCCTTCCCACAGGCAGCTCACTGTACTAACAGTGCTTTCTTCTAGTTAAGAGGCAAACAGGCACATAAAATGCTTTTCCCTCAAGGCCCAGACTGTAATTCCTGAGTTTATTCTCTTTAATTGTAGACCATACAAACTTGTGAAAGCTCAGTGTCTAAACCTACCTTTCCCATGATGAGCTCTTGTTCTGCATGTATAATTTTCTGAGTTTCTTCAGAGAGGTATGGGCCTTCATTTTGGCCCAAAATACTCACAGGAAACATACACAGTGCCTGCTATTTATAAAATTGGCATGCATTTTATATTTGGCAGGTGTTCATGCACAACCTTGGACATCTAACAGCCTGTTTATTTGAGGCATTATTGGTGTCTCATGGAAGGTTGACCCTTTCAGCAGGGTAAGTAACACCTGGAACTTTCTGCTTCATGAAGGTAGATTCTAAAATAAGGTGTGTGTGTGTGTGTGTAGCTGAGGGTATGTGAACTAAAAAAAATAAATAAAACCATCTTAGAACAATTACAAAATGTTTAAAATGTGCTATTATGTGTGTGTGTGTGCACATCTATGTTAACATTTTAACATTAGGTTAAAACTTAGTAACTTGCCTTATATTACAGCAGCTTTCCAGCCAGCAAATTATATAGACAAAGTTTATGACGAAATATTTCCGCTGGTGTAATTAGACATTTGAATTATTTAAATGGATGGAAAGCAACTCAGACCAAATTATGATATTTCTCACTTTGTTTTTTGGTAAACAATAACGCAGTCTTCCCCTAGGCTAGAAAAATGAGGGAAAGGAGACAAATACAGAAGCACAAAATGCAGTAAACTTACTCATACTGCTGTGCAAAAAAAACCTGTTGTGAAGTAAGAATATTTTGCAACAAAATTTTTGCCATGGGAGTTTATTAAACCTTCTTTTTCTCAGGCTTCTATATAGCCTGAAGCTGTTTTTCTTCATGGCATAACAACACTGTTTGTAGTTAAAGGCATAACCCAGCCAGAGTGTTACCATTCAGTATGTGGTTCTCTCGATACAGATGCACAGGCAATAACATGGGGTTTTTAGCAATGGTGAAGCCACAGATAAGCTCCATGAGACATAATTGAAAATCATATTTCATAATCTTGTTTTGGACATCATTTTAATATTTAATATGACCAGGTGCAGCTCTGACAGAAGTACACTGTGATACATGGACTTGATTTCAGGGGGCCAGATGCATGTCTTGTCTTGTAGGGATGGTGGACAGGCAAAGTCAACATGACTGGGGAAGGCACTCGAGGAAAGGAAACTCCACCATCTGTCTTTGCTTCAAGAATGTGAATCTGCTTTTAGAGGAATTCAAGAGGTACAGCATCAGTATGAGATGGAGAATTTGGAGAGGAAAATGGGTCAAAACTAACTGACAAAGCATTGTAATGGGGTATAATCCTTGTGGGAAACAGCAGTCTTCTGATATAACGCAATATAGAAGTTACTACTCTTTCAAGCACAGATCTGTCCCATTTGGACTGAATACGAGTATCATCATGCCACTCGTGACTTAGTCTGTGCTTCAGCATTTTTTTCATTTTAATCTGGCTTGCTTGTGCTATTTCTTTATATTTCTCATTGTATATGTTTTGGGGTTTTTTCTTTTTGTTTAGATTTTCAGATTGTTAAAGAATTCCTGATGCAATCGTGTCAATTTTTGATGTACTTCTAATCTTTCCTCCATATTAGGATAATTTGCTGCCCTGTCTTTATCTCTTACACTCCTTTTTTCCTTATCACTTCTCAGATACTTGCATTTCCCTGAGCTATTTGAAGTCCATTACCCTTATTTTGTTAGTTGCAATTTAAAGGAAGAATGTAAAACTTATCATTTTTATGATCTTTTGCACTTGAATTAACTTCCACTTTAAGATTCTCAACCACTTTCTCCTAAAGAATTGGAATTAAATCTGAAATAGCTACTTTCTGTGTAATTTCCTCCACTTCATGAAATAAAAAAGCAGTCCCTGGCACATTTGAAGAATTGAATAGACAGCTATGTACTGCCTTACTGCTTTTTCTAGGAGAGCTTCAGATAGTTGTATTCTCATTCCACTGGGGAATGTATTCCTATTCCCATGAAGTCCTGACATGTAGGTCTTTTCAGCTTCTGCCCCTTGGATACCTCTAAAAGTTCCTTTATTGAAAAAGCCTCCTGCTCAGAAAAATCTTCAGTTTAAACCTGTCGTTATGTGCACCTTTTCTCTCCCATATTTCAACTGGTGTTCAACACATCTTCCTGTCACTCTACAAGCCGTGACACCTGATTTCTCCTATGGCCATTCTTCTGGAATGTGCTGTGCCCTTCTCTAACCACATTCCCACATTGCAGTGCCAGTCACTGGGGTACTGAGACCAGGCAGTCCAGCACTGGTATCTCAAACTACAGTGTTTGCTGGGTCCAGTTCTGGGCCCCTCAGCTCAGGAAGGACATTGAGGTGCTAGAATAGGTCCAGAGAAGGACAACGAAGCTGGTGAAGAGCACACATCCTGCGAGGAACAGCTGGGGGTGCTCAGACTGAAGAAGAGGAGGCTCAGGGCTGGCCTTATTACTCCCTACAACTCTGTGAAAGGAGGTGGTAGCCAGGTGGGTGTTGGCCTCTTCTCCCAGGTAACAGGGGACAGGATGAGAGGGAATGGCCTCAACCTGAGTCAGGGGAGGTTTAGGTTGGTCATCAGGAAGAAATTAATCACAAAAAGGGTGATTAGGCATTGGAATTGGTTGCCCAGGGAAGCAGTGAAATCACTGTCCCTGGCAGTCTTCAAGGAAAGACTGGACATGGCACTTGGTGCTGTGGTTTAGTTGGCCTGGTGGTGTTTGGTCACAGGCTGGACTCCATCCCAGAGGTCTTTTCCAACCTAATTGATTCCATGATTCTGTCTGAGAATCTGTACTTCAGGTGTTTGATGGCTCACTCTGCATTCTCCTTTTCTTAACAGCGTTTCCATTCTCTCCTCTCTTTCCTCTCCTCCTTGGCTTTGACCATACACATTCTGCATCCATAACCTGAAAAGAACAAGGAGTAAAACCTGCAGATTTTTTTTTCCCACTGGCACCTTTCAAAACTGCTTCAAAACCTTGCTCGTGAAGAGCAATTTGCCAGGCTGGTGAGGCGGTTTCCCTCAGCAGTGAGCCTCACCCACAGCTCTCCTGCATTCCCTCTCCACCCACCTGTGCTCCCTGGCACAGCCTGAGCCTTGTCCCTGGCGGAGGGCATGGAGAAGGTCAGCATCTCTACCTGTGGCTCCTTTAGCCTCATCCCTGTGGTAACACCAGTGCCCAAGTATAAAAATGAGATGCCACATGCATCTTTTTGCTCTTTTTTGTGGCAATAAACCCTGCTACTTCAGAGAAATATAGTAATCCTTAATAGTTATTGTTTCTACCATTATCTGAAAATGTGGAAATTAGTGTCTTAAGCTAATTAAATAACTGCTTATGTGCTTGAAAAAATATTATGTTTATACAAGAGAGTTATTTCCTCAAATTACTGAAAATAGCTGCATTGAATGAATACAATATGCCAGTTATATTCCTGGCATATAATGACTGTCTCGATATTAATACTGAGGGAAAATTTAATCTACTCAATTCTTTTTTGACATCTAGTAGAAAAGACAGAGATCAATGCATGCATAGCCTCTCATTGTTGCCAGTTTTATGCAAATCAAATGGCAAAAAAAGAGCATAATTTTATTCCATTATGCCTAGTGCAATTATATTTCATTATCCTTGTTGCAGCCCATTTGACATACTTGTTTTGTCTTTTTTTTTTTTTTTTTGGAAGTATCACTTTCCAAAGTTAAATAGTGCAACTAATCAAGTATTAACTGAAAAAGGAAGAAGTAATTTTTAAACATTTTTTAAAAGGATAAAACAGGAGAATTCAGTGGACTCCAAAAGTAGCAACAGGAAAGGCAAATATTACTTTAGGAAAAGCAAATAATTTTGTTACAGGGTTAAAAAAAATTGAGCAACTAAG